>JARJEI010000008.1:2832172-3572719 GCA_029955415.1 Lottia scabra
AAGTGGCTTCGATATTGTCGTTTTATTCTTAGTCGATATGCCACTAGTAAAGGAAAGAATATTTCATGTAAAATAAAGAGTTTATGTCTGTCCCCATGGTCTGAATGTAAGACATGACAAGGTCACTTTGGTATAATGGACCTAATTCTTACCCATATAAAATAAAGAGTCTATATTTGTCCCCATGAACTGAATGTTAGACATGACAAGGTCATTTTGGTATTATAAACTTTATTCTGATATAAAATAAAGAGTTTGTTACTACTTTTATTATGAGAGGAACGAGAGTAGTTGACATTTGTGAAATTTGGACAAGAAAATATCCAGAGAATTCGGAATAGTTTTACATTCTTTTAAAAATCTACTATCATTGAACCTAAAAATATCTAATTTTAGTCGGGCATTACATTACATAAACAATATTTCAAAATCGAAACCGAGAATAACATGACTAATTAATTCTTCCTTAGTAACGATTACTTCAATGTTTTTTATATCATTTAAAAAACAATTTGAACATGTAGGATATGCCGATATTCAAGTAGATGTCAATATTGAGGTCCCAAACTGACTTTAGGGACTTATAGATATATATATTCTTTGTAATTTACACTCAATTACTTCCTTATAGACGTTTACAGAACGTCTATCGATTTGTTAAGAACGAGATATCGTCGAAATTTGAGCATTATAAGTCTTTTGCCACTTTTTAAAAGTTATATCATAATGGGATACTTACCAATTCTTCCGAGTTTGGTAGACATTTACTATGTGACATTTCGATAAAAATCTTATGTTAAACCTCTATCACCAAGTTCTACCAATCCATGTCAAATATTGATTGATTTTGATTGGCTGGATTTAACGTACGATTAAGTACAGGGACGCCGGAAGGAAATGTTAGGGGCGTGCGCGGAGCGGTGATATAAAGGGCACTATGTGGCCGAGCGAAGCGAGGAAACTTTCCGATGTGGGGGTATTGTATTTTGTATTCTAGAGCTTCTTAGATCACTTCTTAGGTATACCAGAACGCACGTCATGCCTATATTTTGGGGCATAGGCACACAACACATTTTGCTGGAACAAATTTGCTTGAAACAATACATTGTATTTGTTAATAGAGGGAAGGGATGAGCTGTAATTATTATGACATAAAATTGTCCGTGTCTCCGTGACAAAAAGGGCACATGTTCGCCCCCTCGCCCCCTCAGATGAGGGGCAGGGTGTGATAATCGATAACTACATGTATATATAATATTGGTTTTTACATGCGCCTTAATAAATAGTTTAAATTTGATTTAAATACATTTCCATAATTATATCAAGTTGCTATATACAAACAATTTCTCCTAATGTTCATACATTTAACAATATAAGAACTAACATAAATTTTAGTTGTAGCAGGATTGCATAAGATATATATAGAGAATCTCACCCGAGTGTCTTTTGATATCAGATATATCAACACAATAGTGTTGATATATCTGATATCAAAAGACACAAGGGTGAGATTTTATTTATCATCCAATATCATTCTAAAATCGAAATATGCGAAACAACAACTTTCGAGGGGTGAACTGCAGATTATTGAAAGAACTTTCGAAGGGCGAAATCAATATGACGTCATTGTTATTAAGACGTCATTGGGCGAATTGTTTATCACGTGACCATATTGGCCAATCAATTATTCAGAAAAGCAGTATCTCCTAGTAGATATAGTGCAGTAGATACTGCTTTTTATCATACAAGCGATATCTACTGTAGAATACCTTATTGGGTGATAAAAACTTTTCTTTATCGCACAGAGCAACTCTTGTAACTCTCGTTAAATTCTAAACATGGTTGAAGGGAAGTAATTCGATTTTTAGATAACTGCCAAATCCGGGTTTAATTTATTTATAAATTGTCTATTTGAGTTTTTTTTTTACTCGCGGTACTGCTTGAATTGATAGAAGTTTTACGTCCTGCTTTTCTACACCAGCATAAGCTACTGAGGATGGGAAAACGCCAATAGTTTGCAATGAACGATCTCACTGGGGTGAAACAATGATGCATGATTAGTCCTATTCTTTTTATTTAGTAAATAAATGATCTTCAAAATTATTTAGCTTCTTCTTCCTCCCCATTATCAAATAGAGTCCAAATATCTCGTTTATTCGCCATAGCCTGGTATTACTTTTTTTCAAAAGCTCAAGTAGGATGAAAAGACACAATCAAAAGATTCAAACATTTCTGTGCTGATTTGATGGGAGAATGATAGTACGGAGATATGTGTGAACCTTATCAACCCCCCCCCCCCCCATCCTTCCCTTTCCGACCCAACCAATCTCAACGCGCCTATCACTAGGAGTGATAAGAAGACTCTATAAAAATAAGACCCATAGGACTATAAAACTAAGACCAATAGGACTATAAAACTAAAACCCATAGGGCTATACAACTAAGACCCATAGGACTATAAAACTAAGACCCCTAGGACTATAAAACTAAGACCCATAGGGCTATAAAACTAAGACCCATAGGGCTATAAAACTAAGACCCATAGGACTATAAAACTAAGACCCAACTATAAAACTAAGACTCATAGGACTATAAAACTAAGATCCATAGGACTATAAAACTAAGACCCATAGGACTATAATACTAAAACCCATAGGATTATAAAACTAAGACCCTTTAGACTATAAAACTAAGACCCATAGGACTATAAAACTAAGACCCTTTAGACTATAAAACTAAGACCCATAGGCTATAAAACTAAGACCCATATGACTATAAAACTAAAACCCATAGGATTATAAAACTAAGACCCATAGGACTATAAAACTAAGACCCATAGGGCTATAAAACTAAGACCCTTTAGGCTATAACACTAAGACCAATAGGACTATAAAACTAAGACCCATAGGACTATAAAACTAAGACCCATAGGGCTATAAAACTAAGACCCTTTAGGCTATAACACTAAGACCAATAGGACTATAAAACTAAAACCCAACTATAAAACTAAGACTCATAGGTATGGAAGCCAGAACAGCCCAATATTAAGACTTCTTAATCCTTAATCCTTAGTTCTTAATGCTTAATTCCTATTCCTTCATTTGTAGGTCATTTTCAACATTTGTTTCACAAAATCAATATTTGTTCACAAAATTCATCATTTGTTCATCATAGCTAACTTGTCAAATTATAATTTGTTTTAAATATTTTCTTCATCTATCAAATATTAAATAATTTTTGTTTAAGTCCTTCTACAATATTTATAAACTTAAACACGAGTTCCACTTTACATTTCTCCAATAACAAATCATCAGAAACAAATCTTGCCCAACAAATCTTGCGAAACATTTCATCAAATACATTTCTTGAATATAAAAAGCGCCACCTGTCTTCAAAAAATAGTGTGCATTGAAATTATGACGACAAGCGGCGCTGATGGTTGTCAGCCGGAATCAAGCTAGCAGACATTATATATCAGCCACAAACGGTGGACACTTCATGGAAATTTACAGGGAATGATGTCCGTGAACGTAAATTTTCAAGAAAAATACTATAATGCTAACGTAAATTAGAAAACAAAGTGGAATTCCGTTTTTTTTTTTACCGACATAATGCAAATGTTAACAAATAAAGAATGTTTGAAAGCACAAATTCTGCACATAGTAGATTCGGAAAAATTTTAAGCTTATATTGATATTAAGCTTGGTCTAAAATTGGCATTGCTTATGGGGTTAAAAAAAACCGTTTCTTTTCTTGTCAGGCCTAAAACCAAAAAGGGTGGAGTGGGGAAATGGGTTTTGGGTTTGTTTTGCCTCCTCTCCCTAATTAAAATCTATATTTAAATTTAAGTAGTCAAGGGCACTCTTTGTTTAAGATAAATAATCCTGAACATGCTAAAGATAACCTGTATAATCTTAAATTTCTAGGCAAGATCCCTCAGACTTTATGCAAATAATCTTGAATCAAATATTGACTAGGATATGTCAGGCAATCGCGTTTCAGGGAATACTCGAAAAAAAATTGTAGCCCGTCCCTCCAGACTTCCGAAAATGATGGTTTTATCGCATTTTTTCTTGAAAAATTAAATTTTCGGACACTATGTGTTGTAACAACATAAATTTTTTTCCAAAAGAAAATCCCAAGTATAAGAAAGTATATATATTTCCAAGTATTGACTTCATTGTTGGTCTTATGAGTGTATCATCATATCAGCCCGTAGGAACTGCTCCACCCCCTCCCCCCCCCCCCTAATAATTTTGACATTAATGACTGAAGGAATAAAAAAAACATTTTTATTTCAAGATAAAACAAGACGTTATTGATATGTACTGGGTCCAGTAAAATCAAAATTGCATTATATAGGCAAGAGCAGCCTGGAATTCGGCACCTCCATCCTTGAGAATGAGTTTTTGCACAATGTGATCCCCCCCCCCCCCCCCAATATGAAATTGCTTCCTACGGGCCTGCATAGATAGATAGATAGATAGATAGTTATTGTATTGTTCGCCCTGATTGGACAGCATTCAAACATAAAACACCAAATACATAAAATGACATAAAACTACATATAAATACATATAAATACACAAAAATACAATGTTGAGAATACATAAACGACCAATTTCGTCAGCTTTTCCAGTGCCCGCAATCTTTTAGTTTGTGGCTGATAACTATGTTTGCTAGCTTGGGTCCGCCTTACAACCATCAGCGCCGCTTGTCGTCATAATTTCAATGCACACTATTTTGAAGACAGGTGGCGCTTTTTATATTCAAGAAATGTATTTGATGAAATGTTTCGCAAGATTTGTTGGGCAAGATTTGTTTCTGATGATTCGTTATTGGAGAAATGTAAAGTGGAACTTGTGTTTAAGTTTATAAATATTGTAGAAGGACTTAAACAAAAATTATTTAATATTTGATAGAAGTAGAAAATATTTAAAACAAATTATAACTTGACAAATTATCGATGATGAACAAATGATGATTTTTGTGTACAAATATTGATTTTGTGAAACAAATGTTGAAAATGACCTACAAATGAAGGAATAGGAATTAAACATTAAGAACTAAGGATTAAGGATTAAGAAGTCTTAATATTGGGCTGTTCAGGCTTCCATACATAGGACTATAAAACTAAGACCCATAGGACTATAAAACTAAGACCCATAGGACTATAAAACTAAGACCCAACTATAAAACTAAGACCCATAGGACTATAAAACTAAGACCCATAGGACTATAAAACAAAGACCCATAGGGCTATAAAACTAAGACCCAACTATAAAACTAAGACCCATAGGACTATAAAAATAAGACCCATAGGACTATAAAACTAAGACCAATAGGACTATAAAACTAAGACCCATAGGACTATAAAACTAAGACCCATAGGACTATAAAACTAAAACCCATAGGGCTATAAAACTAAGACCCATAGGACTATAAAAGATAAATCTTTTTGGGGGATTGATTTAGATTAGATTGTAGACTTTTCAAAACTGGTAGTGATGGTTTAACTGTTTATTGTTATACAGTACATATATTATAATATAGTATATAAAAAATACAGAATATAGGTCTAATGTAACTCTCGTTAAATTCTAAACATGGTTGAAGGGAAGTAATTCGATTTTAAATAAGGTTCGTGAGAAATAACTCATATTAACTAAATTAAAAATAACTGCTTCAAATGAAATGATTTTCTACACTAGTTTAGATATGAGAACGGGAAACGCCATTCAGTGTGCAATGATGGAAATTTAGGAAGTATACAAATGGTTTCGCTGGCCTGAACGATCTCACTGAGGTAAAACAAAGTTGTATGATTAGTCCTATTCTTTTTAACAGTAAATAAATGGTCCAAAAAAATATTGAGCTAAATCTTCTTCTTCCTCCCCATTATAAAATAATGCCACGCGCTGTCTTTATAAACCTGCACATGAAATAGTCATTGCCTACATTGGCACAAATTTTGTTTAGAAACTTTTAAAAGAATAAAGGAAGAAAATGTGAAGAAAATATCTCATTGTTAGAGGGGAATGTTCAGCATTTTCGATGATCGATTTAAGACTTGAATATTTCTCAATATCCTCCAGAAGTACTAGAACTGCGCGATTTTTTGGCAATTTTTGAATTAGGTATCAATCTCTACCAAATCAACTGCCGTATAAACATCATCAAACATAGTAAAACATTTGTATGAGCCTGTTTAAGCTTGTTGTGGATTTCTGTCTACACTGTTAAACATCATCAAACATAGTAAAACATTTGTATGAGCCTGTTCAAGCTTGTTGTGGATTTCTGTCTACACTGTTAAACATCATCAAACATAGTCAAACATTTGTATGAGCCTGTTCAAGCTTGAACATGGTCATACAAATGTATGATAGTGTAGAAGGGCCTTTAGTTATTCAGTAAAAACTATTTCAATTTAAAGGGGCACAGGCTTCATTTCGTTGGTCAATTTTTCCAAGTCTCAGAAACAAGCTCAGCAATTTAATACTGGTTATCACAACTCACCATTGAAATTTGAGTCTTCAAATCCATGTGCATCCATAATTATTAGCATTTGAAAGTTATAATGCCCTACTACACATTAGCGATACTATGCAATATATAGAAAAGTCATCTATAGAAATAGAAGGAGAAATAGAGAATCTCACCCGAGTGTCTTTTGATATCAGATATATCAACACTCGTTAATAAAAGTGGAAAAACTCCTCGGCAGACACACGGGTGAGATTTTATTTATCATCCAATTTCATTCTAAAATCGAAATATGCGAAACAACAACTTTCGAGGGGTGAACTGCAGATTATTGAAAGAACTTTTGAAGGGCGAAATCAATATGACGTCATTGTTATTAAGACGTCATTGGGCGAATTGTTTATCACGTGACCATATTGGCCAATCAATGATTCAGAAAAGCAGTATCTCCTAGTAGATATAGTGCAGTAGATACTGCTTTTTATCATACAAGCGATATCTACTGTAGAATACCTTATTGGGTGATAAATGTCTAATTTAAGATATATGCAATTTTCATACATTTCTAGTGCTTCTGAAGGATACTTAAGTATATTCAAGACCCAAATTAACCAATAACAATGAAGACTGGTCCCCTTTAAACAATGCTACATAAGATCCCCCTTAACGTAGAAAATACATAAATATGATTTTCAAACAAAATAGATTTGCACATTTAAGAATAAAACAAATTAAGGAAAAAATATACAAAAAACTAAACAAAAATAACAGAAATATAGCATGTATGCACATATAAGGTTGTGAAAAAATGTTACTCTATTGTCTTACGGCTGAAACAAAAATAAAAAGAACAGAAATATAGCATGCTTGTAAAAAAAATGTTATTATATTGACTTACGGCTGAAACAAAAATAAACACACTTGGTGATATAGCAATCATCACTTATTTCCAAAACACGAATATTCACACATGATGATAAACTTATTATTTATTTCTACCAAAACAAAAACACATACATGTATGATGATACGCAAACATCATGTAAGATATAACAATAAACATTTGAAATTATGGATAGATACTTCTGCTGTGTGGTAATACTCAAAGATCGTGACCCATAGTTATTCACTAAAAACCATTACAATTTAAACAATGCTACATAAGTTTCCCCCTTAACATAGAAAATACATAATGATTTTCTTGAAAAAAATTAATAAACATGCATATTTAAAAAAACAAACAAATTAAGGCTGTATGGTAATACTCGGTAGTAGGGCGTTTCACACCCAGATAATTCCCGCCCGGACAATTCCCGCCCAGCCAATTCATATCAGGTTATTTCGCACCAGGATGATTTGCACCAAGACAACTTCCACCCGAGACATTTCACACCCTTGCACTTTACACCCAGGACGATTCACATCCAGGACAATTGCCACCCGGAAATTTCACAGCCGGGTGTGAAATGTCCGCGCACGGTAATACTCAAAGACCCTGACATCTTAGTTATTCTGTAAAAACTATTACAATTTAAACAATGCTACATGAGATTCCCCCTTAACGTAGAAAATACTTAAATATGATTTTCAAACAAAATAAACATGCTCATTTAAAAATAAAACAAATCAAGGAAAAAGATATACAAAAAACTAAACAAAAAGAACAGAAATATAGCATGCTTGTAAAAAAAATGTTATTATATTGTCTTACGGCTGAAACAAAAATAAACACACTCATTACTTATTTCTACCAACACATACATATAACAATAAACATTTGAAATTGTAGATAGGTACTCACACCCCAATTCAAAAAAGACTATTACAATTTTTAGAAAAATGCTACATAAGTTTCCCCCTTAACGTAGAAAATACATAAATATGATTTTCAAACAAAATAAACAAGAATTAAACAAATTAAGGCTGTGTGGTTATACTCAAAGGTCGTGACCCTTAGTTATTCAATAAAAACTATTACAATTTAAACAATGCTACATAAGATTCTCCCTTAACGTAGAAAATACATGAATATGATTTTCTTGAGAATAAAACAAAATAAACATGAAAATTTAAGAATAAAACAAAATAAGGAATAAAATATTAAAAAAACAACAAAACGGAAAGGCGAGAAAGGTCTCTAATGCATGGAGTAACATGGATCTGTCCATAATTGTACAGTAGGCTAACTATTCTGCAACTCACCATCAGAGTCTGATATATCTTCTTCTTCTTCTGTTGTTTCTGAAACAAAAACATGTTAAATAGAAGTGGAATATCCACAAGAAGAAAAGAAATAGAGGTAGTTTTAAATTGTACTTACGTTAAAAATCAAATCCTACGACACTTAACAATTCAAATTTCTAGATTCATTTATTTAGAAATTCATAATTTTTGTTTTTGTTTAATATTAATAAAAGTCCGTGCAAGCATCTTGACTGATTTGATATAAGAAATGTAAGAAATTATCACCTCTAGCAATATTACACAGCAACGTGTCCTTCTGGTCACATTTTAAAGAATCAACATTCGTCACATTTGTTTTATTTTTCTCGGTTGGTTTCTGAAGAAAAAAAATACACTTTTGAAGAAAAGATCTGACCGACATATTTTGTCTTGTTAACAGTTTGGGGTAACCCTCGAGAGACAAAATATATATCCATAATAGAACAGTGATTTCTGGACAAAGTTATAGAAGATTGAATTTCGTAATTTAACATGGAAAGGCATAGCAAATGAAATACTCTCTGTCCACATATAGGTCCGAATTGAATTTTTTTCTCTCATGTCACAAATATTTAAAATATGGTTGTCAATTGCATGCCTTGATTCTAAAAATGTCTTTGGGTCCATGAAAATATAAGTTTTGAAAATTTTCAAAATGAAATAAGAACATTTCCCTCCTTGAAATTTCATGTGAAAATGAGCCACATTTCGGACTGAATTTTCTCCTGTGTAAAAAACGGTGGTCCGTATACGACATCATTTATTTATTTTAGTTTTGAATTATACAAGTGGAATATAATTATCAAACTTAATTTTGAAAAAGAAAAATTCATTTTCACCAGGGTGGAAATTCAAGAATTATGAATTCAAGAAATATTTAATTTAAAAAGCTAATTTCCATTTCCAGGTGATAATTCAATAATATTTAATTCAAAAAGTTAATTTCCACTTGGGTGAATAATTAATATCCACCCAGGAGAAAATTATACAGGTATGAAGTCCAGTGATGGCTAAGTTGGATCAAAAATCATTCATTTTAAGAGATTGGTATTCTTTTAAGTCCTGCACTTACCACGGCTTTCCCCACACCGCCACTTATTGAATCTTGAGAAGGGAATTTAATGTCACTACCGAAAGGTTTGACCACACCTCCACTGTTTGGGTTTTGAGAACTTCCGGCACCCGATGGTTTGACCACACCTTCTCTGTTTGGATCTTGAGAAGGGTATGTAAGACCACCACCGAAAGGTTGACCTCCTGATTCTCGAGGCCGACTTGATGATCCTCGTGATGGATTCAAGGGTTGATAAGGTAGTGGGACTTGAATTTTCATATCTGAAAAATAAGTGGGTCATCTCAACAATTTTAATTTTATGTAGACACAACTCAACACTTGGTGTATTTAACATATCCGAGATAATAAGTCTATTTTAGAGTTATGTATTTTACACCAGTGTTTCTCAACCTTTTTTTGTGGTTATCCCACTTTGTAGACTGTGATTCTTTATTACCCCCCTCGAACTTGTTGTTGGTTCACTGACCGGGTAGAGCTAGCGCCGCAGGCGGTTCTCCCCACAGGACAATTTTGAAAATTAGGACCAATTTCCTTGCACCTGAGGCCATTCCCGGCAGCCATCTCCTTTCATTTGCCAGTCATCCCTCAACCCGCTCCGATAGGGTGTGCTGGCGCCTCGTACACCTATGCCTTCCCCACTTGATCTGCGCTTGCTTGCGTGGATTGGTGGAGAGCGAGCGTCTGAGTGAGCCTGCATGCATATTCATAAAACTCGTCCGCACACACTTGCAAAGGCAAAGCAACATATAACTTATTTAATATTCGCAATACATTATCATTAGTACAATTCAACCAACATACACGGGACATTCACCACCTGATTACCCTCCCAGAAATAACAATGACCCCTTTTGCTCCCATGGCTCCCTTCAAGTGGCACAGGGAGCGAAGTCTCGCCCGGTTGAAAAACACTGTCTTACACCTTTTATAACTCCACACTATCCCAGCCTTATTGGTTAAACGCTTATATTGATTCTAAACCTTGCACTATGAACAGATTACTGTTCTAATCTTCGTTTAAGACCAAGATGAAGCAAATCTTAGAGTCTCGGACAAAATTTGATTGGCGTAAATGACGTAATCTTTGTAGTTTCCCATCTCATTTTTAAAACAGAAATCAGTAACCAACCTTGTGTAGATTGTACCATCTCTTCTACCTCACTCTCACCCTTTTTCGTTGATTGTTGTTGTCCTGGAGGACGACTCCATAGTATGATTAACCTTTGACCTTTAATGATTAACTTATTGAAAGATCTCTCAGCTGCAAATTCTGCACTCGACCTGTTTGTAAACTGGACAAAAGCACATTGCTGTTTGTATACCACATTAATTGATCGAACTTCTCCAAATTGATGAAAGCAATTCCTGAAAAAGGCAACAAAAAAAAAATCGTTATAAAGATACCACTAACATCCGATGATCAATCGGTTCTATTCTACATTAACACCTAGGTTTAAATATCGTTTAGTCTGCGCGAAGCTTTAAAAATAATCTAAATAAAACTTACATCAAATCGTCTGAATGTACTTTTTCACCCAGACCACCAACATACAGTGTGGTAATAGTTTTATCTTCTGGTGGTTCTAGTTTAGGCGTATCGTGATACTGTCGGGGTAACCTATCATCCGATCTCGCACCTGGAACTGAAAAGGCAAACCTATTAACAAAACATAGACTTATATTATAAAAGCATGCTTTTGGTATATTTTATCATTTCACAAATTGCATATATATAATATTCCATGTTAACATAATCTGATCTGGGTAAAGAATCTGATCTTTTATTCTAAGATTCTAAAAAAGTTGTCAAACAGCAGCTTATTGATTATCTTAATCGCCTTGGTTTTCAACTGGTTTCCTCAAGTGTCCCCGAATACGCATGAGGAAATTGTCCCCGAACAGAAATTGTTCGAATTTCTGGCCCTTTGGTTGACACACACCCCCTTCCTCTTCTTGACGATCAATTGTGTGCATGAGAATAGTGACCCAGATAAAAATAATCTAGATTAACCCAGATAATACAATATATTACATTTTTCAGTCCTAAAACTCAGTTTGTGTCCCCAGGAAAATGTCCAAATGTCCCCAGTTTGGGACATGTCCCGTAAGTTGAAAACCAGAGGCTGTTTTGAAATGAATAATATTTTTAGTGTATAATATTATAGGCCTACTTGGTATAAGAATTGCTGTATGAGTGGTGGTCTAAGTCCAAGTTCAAGGTCTCGCACGTGCAGTTGAACGCGTTTTGTTAAAACTAGTTTGATCCGGTTGCTTCAGCCGGCATGGTCGAAGTTTTATGAGTTTAGTGTTCAGTGTTTAGATGTATACGTTTATATCAGAATATACTAATATTAAAAACTTTTTGAGTGTTGTATTTGTCTACAAACAGGGGCCTTATTCTTGAAAACTTAACTTACAATGATTTTATTGTTCCAGTCATCTGATTGGACATTCGCTAAAATTGATATTAAATATAGCTTTATTATCCAATCAGATAACTGTATTTCTTAAAATCTTGAATTTATCTTAGTTACGTTTTCGGGAATAAGGCTCCAGGGTCTTAATGTGTTTGAACTTTTTGACGGGTTTCAATCAGCCTATTATTCTGCGCATTGCACTGAAACAGCTTTACGCTGTGTCCTAGATGCCATTGTAGTTCTGGTCATTCTGGATCTTTCTACCGCATTAGACACGATTGACCGATTTCAATATGTTGAGATAAACAACGATTCGTCAAATCACCAGCATTTATATGGTGAACCCCAAAGTTCAGTTTTAGGACCCATAATTTTAACCATGTATACCAAATGTAAACCAAACAATATGAGTACAGCACCATTTCTATACCGATGATTCCCAAGTAACTGAAATTTTATCCCGAATCCTACAAGTCGTTGTGGTAGTAACATTAAAAATTGGATGTAAACCAATATGTTAAAGTTGAATGACGATAAGACTGAACTTCTTCTTCGTCCTGCCCAGAAACAAGATGCCTGGAACTTAAAGATTCTCAGGGTGATAAATGCCCATGTATATACAGTCTGAATAAACGACAAATGACGTTTTGCTTTTTCTTGATCAGTCACTCACTGGAATCCTGCTGATAATTTTCTTAGACTGGTATTTTTCACTATTCATATAAATATATATATTTTCATTTTCATAAATAGCATGAGGGACCCGTCTGTAAATTTTTTGTGATAAATATACCAAAACATACATTTTTCTAACTCTTTCAGACATGATTGACAAATATTTTTCTCTTGGCTGCATGTTTGACACACTTTAGTTTTTTTGAATCTCATCCTGGCCCTCGGACACCATTTAAATACTGGAAATGGTCTGTTACAGGTTTCACATTCCTTCCCATGTTTCTCCTTCATCTAGAAGAAAAATAGTTTAATACTAATATATACAGATTCGAATCGAAAGTCGAAACACAATTTAAAGGGGAATGTTCAGTATGTCTGTTAGTTGATATAAGTTTTGAATATACATAGATAGCTAGAATCAATTCCTTAAATTTTATCACTACCTTAACCTTTACCCTAAACGACGAGTCGTATTGTTTACTTTCAAATGCTGATAATTTTGGGTACATATGTTTGAAGTCTTCAATTTCGTAGGACAGTTGTGAACAATATGACGGATTAGATTGGCTAAAGAAAACTTCAGATTCTGAGACTAAAATATTTTTGGTCGAACTACAACAAGAACACTTACCATACGAAGATTAGGATTGTCTCCCAGACATGCTGGACAAAGTAACGGAAACTCCTAAAAGATAAAAGAAAAATATTCCCTCTTTGAACTTTTTTGGCATTTCTGAATTGTGTGTGTTATTATTCTAATTAGTTCATTGCTCCAGGGTTTCAGAAATATTTAAAACCTCCGAAAATCATTTAGAAATTATATCTCTTTAAAAATAGTGATATTAAGATTCATGCGTTAAATGAAATAAGCACGAATGATCCCGACTGTAAAACAAATCTCGAAATCCATGTTAACACAAGTGCAATAGGCCTACATTGAAAACAGCTAATTAACTTTTCATTTAATTGAGTAAATATTTCATGATGAAAAGTGGTATCAGGTGTCTAGAAGAGTTAGCATATCCTACAATGCGACACATAATTCAAATTGCAATAATTTTCTGTGTATGTACAATTAAATAGCTCTAGTCACGGTGTAATAGAAACATCGGACATCACGTAAATCCGGGTTGTATTCTAGGGAGTGGTCCACTGTTGTACTATTGTCTGTTTATATAAACACCAGACATCAATTAACACTGGGTTATATTCTAGGGAGTGGTCCACTGTTGTATTATTGTCTGTTTATAGAAACATCAGACATCACCTAACTCTGGGTTATATTCTAGAGCGTGGTCCACTATTGTCTGTTTATAGAAACGCCAGACACCACATAATTCTGGGTTATATTCTAGAGAGTGGTCCACTATTGTCTGTTTATAGAAACACCAGACATCACCTAACTCTGGGTTATATTCTAGAGAGTGGTCCACTGTTGTACTATTGTATGTTTATTGTTTATAGAAACGTCACCTAACTCTGGGTTATATTCTAGAGAGTGGTCTACTGTTGTACTATTGTCTGTTTATAGAAACATCAGACATCACATAACTCTGGGTTATAGTCTAGAGAGTGGTCCACTGTTGTACTAGCGTCTGTTTATAGAAACATCAGACATCACCTAATTCTGTGTTATATTCTAGAGAGTGGTCTACTGTTATACTATTGTCTGTTTATAGAAACTCTGGGTTATATTCTCTTACTCTAGCTTCTTATTATAATAATAATAATAATATGTTTTGTTTGTACACAATGTACAATAGTTCAAGTATATACAATAATTTACAATTAATCAGTTCCTAGCATATCAATTATTTCATTTAAAAATGATCAATAATTTGTTATGCGTACGTGGAGATATGTTGAAAAGTCTTCTGACACTTTTACGCCATGAACAGAAAAACTTATTAACTGATGTACTAGAGAAATCCCATAATTGGGAACCATACAAGGGCATACAGAATGTCTTAAATAGATTATATTTAATAATGGAGGGAACACATTTGAAATTTTTAAGGGTAACATTAACTCTTGTTATAAACCCGTCAATACCTTGCTTTAATTGATCACTTTTCGTTCTAGAGTTAAGGCTATTTCCCAAATGTAAATCACTATCAACATGTTCAATGACTTTACCATCGAGGGTCACATTTTTAAAATGAACATGACCACCTTTCGGTGGAAAGACAATCAATTTGCTCTTTTCTGGATTAAAGATTAGGTCATATTCTAAGGCAAATTCATCAGCAATATTGAGTAGACCTTTCAATGCATTTCTTTTAGGGGCAAGTAGAGCAATGTCATCAGCATAAGAAACAGCTCCAACGTAGGAATGGCCAATGTGACAACCATGTTTGCTACGCTTACACCGAACAAGAAGTTCATCAACATATACAGTGAACAATATAGGAGATAACATACCACCTTGTTTTACTCCATTAGGTACATTAAAGGTTTCAGTAGTTATATTGCTCCATTTTATGCGAATTTTCTGATTCACATAGGAACTAAGTATAAATCTGGCAGTAAGTGGACATATTCCACGAGTTATCAGCAATCTGAACAATTTAACATAATTCACTCTATCAAATGCTCTACTTGCATCCAATAGTGTTACAAATACATGTGAATTTTTACTATTATAGTAATTAATTGTTTCATCAATTAAAAATGAGCAGTGCGTTGTTGAATGGTTTTGTTTAAAACCAAACTCTAGGTCAGAAGATTGAAAAACATCTGCATTGCTTTCTAGTATAATCCAATCTAAGAATTTTCCAATAATGCTGCTAAGTGCAATTCCGCGATAATTGTTAGAGTCATTCAAAGAACGTTTTCTGTTTTTCGGAATTGAGATAGCAGTTGATAAAACAAAATTACTTGGTGAATACCCATGACATAACATAGAGGTCAGTAATAATGACAAATGACTAAAAAGAGCATGAGAAGCATTAAGCAGGTGATCTGTGGATTATCAGGGTATTCTACAGTTTTTGTATTTACTGGTTACTAAGAACATACCAAATTAAATACATTAAAGAACATACCTGTCCGTGTTGTAATCTAAATGACTCTGCTATTGATTTCATATCATCGGATGTCAACAGTTTCGGTTCTGAAGAAATACTAAAATATAACATAAAGAAGAATTTCACATTGTAGGCTGTTGTTGTCCCATTTTTTGTTTAAAACTCAATACTAACTATATTAACTCCAACATAGAATTTCTATCTATATCTGTATTTGTGACCCAGGCCAGTCCTTTAAATACATGTTTTTAGGAACTTCTTCCCTTTTAATACTAGGTGTAGAAAATAGGTTCCACTCCTCGATTTGATTGGAGCATACTCGTTTGACCTCATGATTGTGTGGCTTAATAAATATCAAATGGCCTTAACTCAAGTGAGTGAGGGCGGCAACTGTTGGATTTAAGTGATATTACATTTAGTAAAAAACCCGTTACCACCGCATGCTCACGCTTTTCACTACCATACAACTATTCCTCTCGATTTTGCTAGGTTGATGGATGCGGTTTTGATTAACGGAATCTTTTTGCTGTTACGGATTTTTATTTCAATCACCAGTCGATCTTAGCTCAATTAGAAAATAATTACAAAGTTTTACCGTTTCATCTTGGATGGATGTATCTTCTCCTCTATCATAGAATCCTGGAAAATATTCAAATAACTAACAGAAATATCATCTTTCTAAAATAGCCTCGTATTGGAACTTATTCTGAATTATACCCAAGTAGATGTAGAGCTGTTACATTTTTTTTATCAAAACGAGATATATGTCATAAAGTTGTCAACTGTATTATTGTCAGTTTATAGAAACAACATCACCTAACTCTGGGTTATATTCTAGAGAGTGGTCTACTGTTGTACTATTGTCTGTTTATAAAAACATCAGACATCATCTAACTCTGGGTTATATTCTAGAGAGTGGTCCACTGCTGTACTATTGTCTGTTTATAAAAACATCAGACATCATCTAACTCTGGGTTATATTCTAGAGAGTGGTCTACTGATGTACTATTGTCTGTTTATAGAAACGCCAGACATCACCTAACTCTAGGTTATATTCTAGAGAGTGGTCCACTGCTGTACTATTGTCTGTTTATAGAAACATCAGACATCACCTAGCTCTGGGTTATATTCTAGTTTATAAGCTTAAGTTAAAAATTGAACGCAATAATTCAAAGAGATATTTCTCGATTTTGCTGATTTTTTAATTATAATGTTCATTATTGGGTGATTACTACACACACACACCAAGTTTCAACAAGATCTTTCAAGAATTGTGCCTTCTAGAATTTTCAAGAGCTAAAAATTGAAAGTGTTTTCAAGAACAAGGGCAATAACTCAAATTTAATATTTTCGATATTAATCGATATTTGGGTTCATCCTCGGGTGATTAAGAACACTCACGTCAAGTTTCTACCATGAATTGTGCTTCCTAGAGTTTTTACGAGCTTTTCAAATCGAAGTGCAGTAATTTATAGTAAATATTTTTGATTTGAGTAATTTTTTTAATAGAGTTCATCCTTGATTACCCACACTCACAAGAAGTTTCGTCAAAATCCTTTAAGAATTGTGCCTTGTAGACTGAGGACTAACAGACATGGGTGACACCAATATACGTTCTACATTTCATGTGAACGTATAACAGTGGTTCCCAACCTTTTTCACGCTGTGGCCCAAATTCACGAAGCTCCGAGAGCCATGGCCCCCTGTTCATTTCCAAACTTGTGCAAAATAGGGAATATAGCGCAAGGCTTGTTGTCTTGTGACTCCTCGTCATCAGGAGGTCAAATGCATTTGACCACAAGCAACTACATACCTTACACAGCAAAATATAGTTAAATAAAAGTTCATGCGCCACGGCTCCCTAAAAAACACCCCATGGCTCCCTTGTGGGCCGTGGCCCCCAGGTTGGGAACCACTGACGTATAAGAATTAGGGCAGATAGAGCGTAAACAAATACTTACTTTTAAGTGCATTCTGCCTGTCTCCACCTTCGTTTCGGGCGAAGGGTTTGTTAAATCCTCCAATTGAGGTTCCTGTTTAGCATATACATCATGTGTTTTCTGAGTTTTTGTTTCTTGTGGATCTTTAAGCGAAGGTTCCTGCGTTGACTGACTTTCTAACACTGGTTTCAATTTTTCTTCTCCTTTAATTCGGAAAACAATATCCATATTTACAGATTCGGGAATGATAGTTCTACGTAAAAGATCTTTGAGTTTCTCTTGTTGAGTTTCCAAAAGATGGGCGTTATCTTTAGTCTTAGACGATACAACCAGTTGTATGCATCCCATTTCAATATGTTCCAGTATAGCTTCAAAAATGGATAAGAGCTCTGTTATCAGTTTGCGCAGTCTGACATTGTTTTCCTCTCTAATGTTATCAAAAATTTTCCGCTCCAGTTCTTTGGTATTGCATGTTTTACCGTCTTTTAAAAAATTGATTTTGAGCTCCGTTATGGTAGGCGAATCATTGTCCATCTTGTCATAATTCTTCCATATAACTGACACCAACTTATCTCCCCTCGTTACTGAAAAACAAGATAGATGTTGGACGTTGGCGTTAGAAGGACTTTCTTGCAATGGGTCGAATATTAACCGTGAAATTACTGAAACAGGGTTACTTGACACACAAACTTAAAATTTCTTTTAGAAAATTTTATGGTCGTTACACTCATTACGTAGAACTCCTTGTCAAATACGACAAATCTGTTACTTACATTTTGGCAGATTTGTTTAGTCAGGCATGAATTGATCTCGTTGCACCTCATGATTCTGACCTTTATAGTAGTGACGGGTGTCAAGCAGGAAGAAGATCATGCTTACTCTTTTCGAAACACCTGATGATACTTCTCGTATGGGAAGTCCACTACTATATAATTATTGCACCCGATTTTGTCATGCTCTGGACCAGATTTTTGATTAACGGAATTGTTTTGCTTGTACGGATTTTCATTATTTAAAAGGGTTTAAAAAAAAAGAAAAAAAGATAGTTTGCCAGGAAAGGTAACATACAACAAATGGTATTTGTGTTTGAAACAGAACCTCAACCATCATGTGAGCATTAGTCAATCTCTAAGTCTGTTAATTCAGACCGTCGTAACTATACTAAAGTAGAAAAGAAAGTACACACCCCACTATTCTGACAGTAAAAGAAAACAGGGCAAACTTTATTGTCAACTGAAAAGTTTTATGTTTGCCCTGTCTTCTTTTACTGTCAGAATAGTGGGGTGTGCTTTCTTTTGTACTTTAGTATGTATCAAGCCATATTCTGATATAAAAAAGGCAATGATAATAGAATTGTTAAAGACAATTTGTTGCCTATCAAGATACTCCAAGATTCTCTTACATTGAACGAGGACTCTCCTTGAAATCTTAGCATCTATCTTTGGTGTTGTATTTACCTTTGAACTCTCCCTTTTCAACCAATTCTCTTTGAATATCTTCATTCAGTTTAATTTCCGCTACACTGCAGTTGTTACCAATACTTAAAATAGTCCTACCACTTATATTGTACTTTTTCAATTCTACGTTATTTTCATTTACAATCTTAACTTCAGCATCACCGCCATGTTCTCTATCATCATCTATATTTTCCTTTTCTGTAAAAATAAATCAGATATCAGAGGGGCAACAATGAAAATAATGTGAAGGTAGAGATATAATTGAAGGGATTGTGCGATTTTCGTGCATTAGTAGTACATCTGAAGGTTATTTTCATATATTCAAGACCCAAATCGACCCTAAAAAATGCTGAACATTTCCCTTTAATTTAAGCTTTCTGAAAGATCAGATGTAGAAGATAATTTAGAATGTGCCACTAAATATCACTTTTTCAATGAAAATAAGTTTGAAATGATCACCTGTATCCGAACTAGTTATAAACAGCAACGTGTTATTCTGGCCACATTGTAAATTTTCAATATTATTCACATAAATATGAAGCTTCTCGGCGGTTTTCTGGAAAATATATTGTAAAAGACAGGATATGACAGTTATTTAAGTTAAAGCCGGGCTGCCAACGAACACAGCGAGTGAACTGTAGCTAATTCTGCTAATTCTAATGTAACTTCCATGTAAAATAAAGTTTTCATGTGGGATATTTTTCTTGATAATGGATAATTGGTAGGGATGTATTTTCCGCAATAAATACGACAGTGAGTAAGAACATGGGTTTTCAACTAGTTTCCCCAAGTGTCCCCGAATACATATGAGGAAATTATTATGTCCCCTGAACAGAAATTTCTGACACTTTGGTTGACACACAGTCCCTACATCTTCTTGACGATTACTTGTGTGCATGACAATCGTGACCCAGATATAGAGAGTCTTTACGGTCAGTTGACACTGGATAAACATTTACCCAGAAAATACAATACTTTACATTTTTCAGACCTATATTTCAGTTTATGTCCCCAGGAAAATGTCCAAATGTCTCCAGTTCGAGACATGTCCCCCAAGGTTTAGTGTAAGATTGTACAAATTCTCATAGAAATATATTAAGCAACATAGGCCTACCTGTTTGTATGGAGGTTTACCTAACACTGTTATTGGTTGTGTATCTATCTGGACGTCACCCATATTTGGCATACTAAAATATAACATAAACTGGATGTAAACTTTATCAAAAGTATATAAAAAAATCCACCAAACCCCTGAAACTTTCTATTTTTCCATAAAATTACAGGTTTTTGTTGAAAAACGATGAAGATAGTTTGTGTCACTAGTGCCAAAAAGTAAAGTATGATGGCAATAGATCAAATAATATTCTGAATTTTCAAATCGTCGACAACAATGCAAGTAACATGTTCTGAAACATGGTTTAATTCAGTCCAGCCATGTTTTCGGGAATAGCAGCCAATTTGTCATTCAATAGACGTAAGAGGTCAGCTCCACCCACCAATTTGCATACGAGCTTGAACTCTCAGTCGAAACTGACAAATGTAAAATCTACATTTGTAAAATCGACCGGTGGGTTCATTATACAGACTCCAGACTCCAGAATCCAGACCCGGTCAAGGCCAAAGCCTCGTTGTAGTAATCAAGGGTCATCGAGAGTGAAAAATGTGAATGGGACGTTTCGTACTCAACGTAGTATTTATTAGTGTTTCCTTCATGGAATAATAAAGCTGTCTCAAGAATAATGAATACTATTTTCACAATTTTGTATTGAAATAAATAATAAATATCAATAAATATATTATTCATGTTGTAACAAACTTAGAAGTTGTCGAGAAGAAAATTATAGAATTAACTGTTGTCTGAACAAGTAAGAATAACATCCCTTCCCTTTTCTTCCGTGCTTTTTCAATTTCAACCATGTCGCTCAGCAAATTTCTTTCCTCTGAAGAAATATTCCAGACCTTGATAGTAAATGTCAATTATGAGGCAGCATGCTCCAACCCACCTGTGAATCCGTCGTCAAGTAGCCAATACGTCGCAGACAAAGCGATAAACGAAAACTGGAAACACACCTCGTCATCCTGGACCAACGTCGCCGTGAAATATCGCCTTTTTCAACGTGATCCTGATGATGAGGAAAAGTGGATAAACACAGCCACAACTACTGGCAAAATGAAAGCAATTGATTGTAATGGAACTGGCTACGTCATTAAATTGACATATTATAAACATGGCAACCCAAAATATGTCGATGTGAAGCGGCTAATTGCAGAGGTGCAAAGCTTCAACAACAATATTTTCGGTAAGTTGGCCTAGGCCTATGTTTTTTATACAACAATTTCCATTCCCTTGCTTCAATATACATTTTGCCTTCTTCATTATTAATGTTGATTACTGCACGAAGACCGGTTATAATTACAATCATTTGCTTTCATTTTGCCAGTAGTTGTGGCTGTGTTTATCCACTTTTCCTCATCATCAGGATCACGTTGAAAAAGGCGATATTTCACGGCGACGTTGGTCCAGGATGACGAGGTGTGTTTCCAGTCTTCGTTTATAGCTTTGTCTACGACGTATTGGCTACTTGACGACGGATTCACAGGTGGGTTGGAGCATGCTGCCTCATAATTGACATTTAATATCAAGGTCTGGAATATTTCTTCAGAGGAAAGAAATTTGCTGAGCTACATGGTTAAAATTGAAAAAGCACGGAAGAAAAGGGAAGGGATGTTATTCTTACTTGTTCAGACAACAGTTAATTCTATAATTTTCTTCTCGACAACTTCTAAGTTTGTTACAACATGAATAATATATTTATTGATATTTATTATTTATTTCAATACAAAATTGTGAAAATAGTATTCATTATTCTTGAGACAGCTTTATTATTCCATGAAGGAAACACTAATAAATACTACGTTGAGTACGAAACGTCCCATTCACATTTTTCACTCTCGATGACCCTTGATTACTACAACGAGGCTTTGGCCTTGACCGGGTCTGGAGTCTGGAGTCTGGAGTCTGTATAATGAACCCACCGAAAATCGACATTTCACACTTCGTCATTTTTACATCGAGTTCTACTCTTGAAAAGTTGACAATTGAGGTTTGAATTACCATTTACCAATTCTTTAAATTACAAATTAGTCCGAAACTCAGAAAAACTAGGCCACAAAGACTTGCGAATTTCCACACCTTGCACATGCAGTCTTTAAAAGAGAGCCACAGATTTTATTTCTTGGAAAACAACTGTTGATGGACTCGCATACGTGGCCTGTATGTCAAAGGGGATAAAGATGGTATGAATGAACTACAAAATCATCCATCTTTCCAAATATATCAAAGTTTTGTAGATTCTAGGTAAATAAATACGTTTAAATAATAGCTATGACGTCATCCTTTGTTCTATTTATCCACTCTGTAAGTAGAATGTATTAGTGTTGTTAGTGGTACTCACTAACTGTCCATTATTTTTAAAAAAGTGTTCATTATTTTGAATGATTTTTGGGCACTTTTTTTTACTCATTAAGCAATTGAAACAATAAATACAACAAGCTTTATAATACACTAAACAAAACGTTCTCAAATTCTCAAAATATCAATTGAAATGAAAAATCTTTTTCTTGAAATCTGAACCTGCGGCTAGACTTTAAGATGTTTGCAATTTTGTCTGAACATCATTGGCATTAGTTTTAGTGTTTTAGGATAGATTTGAACCATCTTATAGAGCTGATCATTGTTTGATGCTCCTTACTCGTACTTTTGTATGAACAGATCAGTTTTGTTCTACCATGATAGAGATTCTGGTCATTAATTTTGATTGGTCGAACGATTATTGTTAGACCAGTTATATTCCTTGTAACAAATTATTGCGGTAAAACTTTCGAATGACCAGACGTCAGATTTCTTGTAGCAAATTTAACTTGTGATAATCGAGTCTCAACGGTCATAAATTGAATGTGACGTAGTTTTTTAAAACGAGGTTATTGGTTGTTAATGACGAGAAAACCCCGTCAATCCAGCAACGATAGAGAATGCCAATGTCTAACGTTTCTGAAGGAACATGGATCTACCGTAGATCTCAGAGTTCTCTCGCACATTGATTTGATAGTTTTTTTTTAAGCAAATGGACACCCACTGATAAGTCACAATATCATACATCTGATGTACTATATTTTCTGGGTCTTAGGTACAATGCCTGACATTTACCATTCTTTAGTCTGAAATAAAATAAAAAAGATAACGATAAAAAAGAATCTAACGCACATTATTTGTAATACAGGGCCTTATTCTCAAAAACTTAACTTAGATAAAATCCAGATTTTAAGAAATACAGAAATCTGATTGGATAATAATACTTAATTTAATACTGATTTTAGTAACTGACCAATCAGATTATCGGATCACTAAAATCATCTTAAGTCTCCGAGATTAAGGCCCCAGGCTCCTGTATTCTCGAAAGGATCTTAGCGCTTTTAACCTTGTTTCTTCACCGTAATACGGGATCTGGTGTTAGGTTTTGCTTGGAAGTAAAAAAAGAGAGGTAAATGTAGTCGTTTGTTTTGCCAGATGATGGAGTTCTAAATAACCATATAAATTGTGATGAGTAACTTACCTTAGACCCTGGGTTTTCAACGGGTTTTCTCAAATGTCCCCCAAAAAACGTAAGGAAATGACCAAGTCCCCTTAATTGTCCGCAGAAGACGAAAACATGCAAATTCGAAGCATTTCGTCACGTCACAGTATTTTTCGTTTTAATACAAACTTAAATTGTGGTCGTTGCAGGCAGTGGACACTGGTGTTTCAAGATAATACAAAATATAACATATTTTTTAGATCTATATCTCAGTTTGTGTCCCCTGGAGAATGTCGAACTGTCCCCAGTCTGGGACATGTCCCCCAAGTTGAAAACACAGGCCTTAGACTAAGGTATTTTTAGTACAACATAACAGGGCATCTTTCTGTTTTACATTTATCCTCATTTTCTCTGGTTGTTTTCGCAGTCACTTTCCCGTGAGGTAACCCTCCTCTGTTGGTTTTAGATACATCTTCTGTATATGCGAGATATGTCCTGCCTTTCTCATCCACCTTATCCTCAATTTGAGAGTTTTGGCCAACTTTCAAATCCCATGTTCACTTCCTGCCCTCAAAACACAATTTAATCCTATTATGTATAACAGTGTATCCAACAACTTTTAGGGTGTTTCACTTCCCAGGAAACCCCTTTCCCATAGCTCATCTTCTTGACTAGTAGTAAAAACTACTAAAAGGGTATTTTGGTTATAGTTACCACCCTTTTTATTTCTTATTTCTGTTATAGAATAAGTTAAATAGTGGTTTAAATTATCCTTAGTAAATTCCAAAAGATAAATATCTGTAGAGCACTTTGAGAGTGATTCTGAACGATGTTAGTGCCATGAATTAAATAATCTTACAGAAAACTGTGTTTTGGAATCTGTTTTCATAGATAATCCCTTGTTCACAATTGCATCTAAGTCAGCTTTTTGCAAAGGTTTACTTTGCTAAACGTTGAGGTAGTAGCAGTAACAATGCAGCAGTCTCACTGGCATTCACAGATTGCTTCTATTTTCCTTCTGTGTCATCATCAGATGAAAATATCAGAAAACAGGTCTGTTTTAAGCTGAAAATTTGGTTGCTCATAATCCATATTTGGTGTATTATTATCCATTATTTCATCATCGGATGCTTTTTTATAAGTAGACTATGTAATAAATATGTCGTTTTTTTACTTGATGAAGACATTGTCTGTAGAATTGTATAATAAGTATGTTTTACACAGTCAAGATCTTAATCTGAGTTGATATAATATGTTTTAATCAGTCAAAGAGTTGTGTTGAACACTATTAATCAACTAAGTTTGGCTATTATTTAAGTAAGATAGAGCACTCAAACTGTCTATTAACAGTTTTCGAACTCTATCCCTTACAGAGTCTATGTTTGTCCCATGGACTGAATCTTGGACAGAACCACGTCCCTTTGGTATAATGGACCTAATTCTGACCCATGTAAAATAAAGAGTCTATATTTGTACCCATGGACTGAATGTAAGATATCACCGAGTCACTTTGGTATAATGAAATTTATTCTGACCCATGTACTATAAAGAGTCTATGTTTTCCCCATGGACTGAATGTAAGACATGACCGGTAATTTTGGTATAATGAAATTTATTCTGATGTAAAATAAAGAGTTTGTTACTACTTTTATTATTAGAGGAACGAGTAGTTGATATTTGTGAAATTAGGACAAAAAACCTAAAAATATCTAATTCTAGTCATTACATATTTAATTTATTTCCGAATGGAAACCGAAGAATAACATGACTAATTCTTCCTTAGTAACGATTATAAGCTTCACATAAAAAACTTCATTACATCAATGTGTTTTATATCATTTTTAAAGTCAATATTCAGGTTCCAAACTGACTTTAGTGAGTTTAATAATCTGATTTTGTAATTTACACTCAATTACTTCCCTGTATATATACAGAACGTTTATCAATTTGTTATGAACAAACAAGAACGAGATATCGTCGAAATCTGACCCTTATAAGTCGTTTACTATTTATAGAAAGTTTTATCATAATGTGATACTTACCAATTCTTCCCAGTTTTGGCGATTATACGTATTACAACCTTTACTAGTAGACATTTTGATGGAAATTATCTGATATATTGCGTATGTTAAACAAGTCAAGTCCCATCGTGTCTATGCACAATCCATTCGCCCAAACAAATACGATTGATTTTGATTGGCTGGATTTAAATAAAAAAAAATAAAAAGGTTTTTATTGTCTGAACTAAAATATATTTGCAATATGTTGTGGGATTTTTCTTTTCAAGATTTAAGTAAGTAACTATTAAAAGACGTAAATAACTTGTAGTGATAGTTTAACTGTTTATTGTTATACACTACATATATTATAATATAGTATACAAAAATAAAGAATATAAGTCTATTGTAACTCTCGTCAAATTCTAAACATGGTTGAAGGGAAGTAATTCGATTTTAAATAAGATTCGTGAGACATTTTACGTCCTGCCTTTCTACACCTGTATAGATATAAGGACGGGCAAACGCCATTCAGTGTGCAATGATGGAACTTTTGGAAGTATACAAATGGTTTCGCTTTTCACTGACAAGAACGGTCTCACTGGGGTAATACAAAGTTGTATGATTAGTCCTATTCTTTTTATTTATTAAATATATGGTCTTCAGAAATATTGAGCTAAATCTTCTTCTTCCTCTCCAGTATAAAATAATGCCACGCGTGGTAATATCTCCCGCCTTTATAAACCTGCACATAAAATAGTCATTGCCTACATTGACACAAATTTTGTTTAGAAACTTTTAAAAGAATAAAGGAAGAAAATGTGAGGAAAATATCTCATTGTTAAAGGGGAATGTTCAGCATTTTCGATGATCGATTTAAGACTTTAATATATCTAAATAGCCTCAAGAACTACCAGAACTGCGCGAAAAATCATTTAATTCTTCAATCATATCCCTACTTTAATATTAATCCTTCATTTTCTGTATATATGTGTTTTCTATATAACGCTTAGTCTTACTGAACGAAGAGTCGTATTTTTGACTTTCAAACGCTAATAATTATGGGTACATAATAATAATAATATAATAATAATTAAATCTTTATTAGAAATCCAGTTACCAAAGGTAATCTTCCCTGGAATCTACTAACTACAAATAACATATATACAAAGAGTCATGGTATAAAAATGTTGACATATTTACAGGAGAGGCAAAATAATTATAGTTTTCAAAAATGCTTATACATATATCAGAGGAAATCTATTTACTACTACAATTAACACGAAAAAGATGAAAAAGTAACATGGTTTAAATGTGTATAAAATTACACAGTATATTACACAGAATATTATAAAAAATGCTTCAGTAATATGAAATATTAATCCAAGGAGAAACAGTCAGAAGATAATATGAATAATACAAAAATAATAGAAAATTAATGAAAATTTAGTTTTCTATTGGCATCAGCTCCTTCTTTAGTCCTACTTTAAAATGATGCAATTCAGAAGACAATTTTAGACATTGGGGTACATGTGTTTGAAGGCTTAAATTTCGTAGGAGATACTTGAACAATAGTACGGATTAGATTAGATATCATTCAAATTTAGATTCAAATAATTTTGGTCGAATAGTTACTAAACATATCCCTTTAAAACATTTTTTATTCCAAAATATGGACGTCAACAAAAATACCGACGAACTGAATAATTTCGTTTTGTAGTATGAAAATCTTCGATCCTTAAAATTAACAATACTTATTTTAGTGCATTTTTTTTGCAGCCGTATGTCGATAGGCAGTTGTAGACGGTAGGCTTTTTAAACCCACCGAAATATTACCACCACTATTAGTGTACTTATTCAGTACATTGTAATTTAAGAATCCTTTGTATGTCCGATACTGGACTATATCCCCTGTGGCTAGTGATGGTTTATAACACTGTTTACCATGTGTTACCACTTATCATGTATATAACCTAAGCTAAGATTGAACAAATCCTTCCCCTAAATTTATTGATAGGTATACTGACTGTGTGTTAACAAATGATGTCGTCTCCATCATGCGTACATTGGGTATCAAAGGCGATGTAAGATATCACAATAGAAATTATAGATAGATACTCACACCCCTGCTGTGCGGTATTACTCAAAGACCCTGACATCTTAGTTATTCAATAAAAACTATTACAATTTAAACAATGCTACATAAGATTCTCTCTTAACGTAGAAAATACATAAATATAATTTTCAAACAAAATAAACATGCACATTTAAGAATAAAACAAATTAAGGCTGTGTGGTAATAATCAAAGACCCTGACATCTTAGTTATTCAATAAAGACTATTACAATTTAAACAATGCTACATAAGATTGCCCCTTAACGTAGAAAATACATAAATATGATTTTCTTGAGGAAAAAAGGCAAATTGAAGAATGAAACAAAATAATAAATAAAACAAACAGAACAAAAAATAAACAAAAAGAACGAAAATTACTAGAAAATCGTCTAATGCATGCAACGGTTAGATCAAAAAAGTCGCATATCGTTGCTAAAGGAACATGGATCCGTCCATAATTCTACAGTAGGCTAACTATTCTCCCACTCATCATCAGAGTCTGACATATCTTCTTCTTCTGTTGTTTCTGAAAACAAAAACATGTTAAATAGAAGTGGAATGTCCACAAGAAGAAAAGAAATAGAGGTAGTGTTAAATTGTACTTACGTTTAAAATCAAACTCTACGACACTTTACAATTTAAAATTCGGGGTTTATTTATTCCGAAATTCATAATTTTGTTGTAGTTATATCAACATCCTAATTACATTGTAACAAGTAATAAAAACTTAATAAACGTGTTCGAGTTGCGTTCTGGAGCTTCTTATTGGATCCATCTCAATTGCTGTTGCGATATGTTCACATCAACTATCGTTGACTCGCAGTCGCGTAATTAGGGGGTGAGGGTATTGCTCTATTTACAAAATTTGAGGAAAGATTCAAGATTCTTCCATTCGCAAAATTTCAGGGCAAACCATAATATACTTTTTTATTCTTTCCATGGTAAATATTAATTATAGAATCGCCTACGCGTTGTCTTTCATCATCTATATTTAAGAAAAAAATACAGATATAAGGAAAGATTTTATAGATTTGAGCAAAGATTCAAGATTTTTCCATTCGCAAACACCTAAGTCCTTCTTGAATTTTAATCAAGGACATGGGATGTATTTACCTGCAAGTTCTTTCAGTTCATGTACATCTATCATGCAGTGATCACCAAAAATTACAAAAACAGCTGCACTTTTTGGGCAACTATATACTTTTGCCTTCTTTCCATAGTAAATCGTAATTGTAGAATTGTCTACGCGTTGTCTTTCATCATCTATATTTAAAAAGAAAATACAGATATAAGAAAAGGAGACAAAACAGGTTTCTATAGGCCAAATCATAAATGAGATTGTTCCATCAGCGAATTTCTGCGCATATTGACGCAGTGGTCGCGGTCGCGGTCGTAGTCGCGCTCAGTATAAACAGACCTTTAGGTAGGTCAGCTGTCGTAGTTAATATGAGATCAGCTCAATTCAGGTGCAACTAATGGATATCAATTCAAACGAAGAAAAATGTTAGAAATCATCACCTGTAGCTGAACTTATTTTATTATACACCAACGTGTTATTCTGGCCACATTGTAAAACATCAACATTCGTCACATGAATTTCATTTTTCACTGTTTTTTTCTGAAAAAAAAAAACAATTTAGAAGAAAAGATCTGACTGATATTCTTGGAGTCTGGAGCAAATTTAAAACAAAATATATTATATAATTATATATATAGAAGTCGGATACTTCTTACAGTAGGTTGGTGTTTTTCTGACAACATTTAATGTTCAGCAACCCCCACCCACCCCCGACGCCCCTCCCCTCCCAGTAGCGGGTTTTCTATCGGGGAAAATCAAAATGAGGCGAGACATATTTTTGTAGCAAATAATATTGAACTAAACTTCAAATGTTCGCTGGAAAATATCAGAATTTGCGTTTCCAGGCGTCTAATTCGAAAATAAACCGATTATCATCATTTCAAAACTTTACCTTTTTTTTCTTCTTTTTTATCATAACTTCTGAATTGAAAACAAATTCAGACATATTTCTGTTTGGATTTTGAGAAAGGTACTTGAGTCTGGTACTGTGTCTTCTGTACATAAATCTGGTACTGTAAAGTTTGAGCATGTGTCTTCTCTTTCGATTTTGATCGGGGTATCTAGACTGAAGTCTGGCATTTGAAAATTTGCCCATTTCTCCACTACATGGATTTTGAGAAAGGTATTTGAGTTTGGTATTGTGTTTGTGTTTAATGTAAAGTTTGAACCTGAGTCTTCTCTTTCGATTTTGATCGGGGTATCTAGACTGAACTCTGGCATTTGAAACTTTTCCCATTTCTCCACTGTATGGATTTTGAGAAGGATATTCCATTTTTATACCTGAAAAACAAATGTGGCTTAATGTTTGTATGCTTACTCTTTTCGAAACACCTGAAGGTACTCTCTTTGGGTAGTCAACTACATGTACTATACAACTATTACTCTCGATTTTGCCAGATTTTTGTATGCTATTTTGATTAACGGAATTGTTTTGCTTGTATGGATTTTTATTATGTAAACACAACTCGACACTTGGTTCATCCTATAGATCCTGGATAATTATCTTATTTTAATCAAACTTTGTTATCCATTCACCAACCTGATGAGAATGACGAATAAAATGAAAATACCCGAAGTTATATATGCTTTTTTTCCGATGGTAGATTTGGGTCTTGAATATATCTAAATAACCTGCACGACTTACTAAACGACGAGTCGTATTTTTGACTTTCAACGAATGATAATTATGGATGCACAAGGATTTGAAGGCTTAAATTTTGAGGGAGAGTTGTGAACAATATTACGTATTAGATGAGCTAAAGAAATTCCAGATTCTGAGACTACTTTTTTTTTTGGTCGAACAGTTCGTGAACATATCCCTTTAACAAACGGTTATGTGTTGATGTGCAAGGCTAAGGTGCTTTATTTAAGCAATGAGCGATGGACCCACTGCAGTTACGGTGATATGAATACATTGGGCAAGGTGCCAAATTGAATGAGCTGCCGAAGGCATAGTGATATGAATATAGGTTAAGGAGGCATTAATATAATTATACTAACCACTTGGAGGTCCTGGCCCACCTCTGCCCAAGAAAGGAGCCGTCATTGTTGGTGGTGGTGGTAGATTGAAATATTTCTTTCCATTGTCCTGAGGTGGCATTGTTAAAGCTGAAACAACAATGTCAGTATGTACAGGTCGCATTTCTATCTTAATTTTAGGACATAATTGGGTGTTTTAACGAAATATTATACCTCCGCCATACTTATCCATGCTGAAGATAATGTTGAATGACGAGGTAATGGTACGGTATTTAATACTCCATAATAACTCAATTCAATATCCAAGCCATGAATAGCAATTTCCCGAAAAAATCATTACGAACTAGCAGTCGATTAAAGTATTCAATCTTGGGACCACGGAGTAGGCGGTGAGGTGGGGGTGGTGGGTCTTGGGGGTATATCGAATATTGTTTAAATCTAAGATAAACCAAATCTGAAAGACTCAGACAAAATTTGATTGGCGTAATGGACATAATCTTTGTAGTTTCCCATCTCATTTTTTAAAACAGAAATCAGTAACCAACCTCGTGTAGATTGTACCATCTCTTCTTCCTCATTTTCACCCTTATTCGTTGATTGTTGTTGTCCTGGAGGGCGACTCCATTGTATGATTAACCTTTGACCTTTAATGATTAACCTATTGGAAGAACTCTCAGCTGCAGCCTCTGAACTCAATCTGTTTGTAAACTGTACAAAAGTACATTGCTGTTTGTGTACCATATTGATAGGTCGTATTTCTCCAAATTGATGAAAGTGATTCCTGAAAAAGGCAAAAACAAATCGTTATAAATCGGATCTCTACATTAACACCTCGGTTCAAACATCGGTTAGTCTTTGCGATGATTTAAAACAATCTAAATAAAACTCACTTCAAATCGTCTGCATCAACTTTTTCACCCAGACCCCCAACATACAATGTGGTAATAGTTTTATCTTCTGGTGGTTCTAGTTTTGGTATGTCAAGATAGCGTTGGAGATCATCGGATTTGGGTACTCTTAAAACAGCATCTGGACATGAAAATAAGGAAACCAATCTTTAATGGTATATTATCAGGAGCTTTAACATACATGTCCCATTCGGCGCCACCTTCGTCAATGTTCGAAATTAACAGTGTTACTCGGTCATGATAGACGGCGATCCTGCCCAGTAAATTGGTTAGGAAAAGACAACTCTTGTTATAAGTACACGTATAAATAAAAATCCGTACAAGCAAAACAATACCGTTAATCAAAAATCTCGTCCAGAGCAAGACAAATTTTCACTTTCATAAATGACAAAAGGTACCCGTCTTTAAAAAAAATTGACAAATTAAACTGTATTTCTGATAGAAATACCAAAAACATACCATTTTCTAAATCTGACAGACATGATTGACAAATATTTTTGTCATGACTGCATGTTTGACACACTTCAGTTTTTTTAAATCTCATCCTGGCCCCCGGACACCATCTAGATACTATAAACGATTCTTTACAGGTTTTGCATTCCTTCTGATGTTTCTCCTTCTTCTAGAAAAATAGTTTAATACTAATATGAACTAAGTACGAAAGATTCGAACCGCAAATCGAAAGTCTAAATACAATATAATAGTTTGCAGAAATTGAAAGAAAGTCGTTTAGTTTTAGGTATATTTTACGTCATTTGTATATAAAAACCTCTTGTGACGTCATCCCATTGTTATGGCAGGTCTTTCTTTTTGCTAATATCCCTCAACCCAGGGACATTCGAGAGAATATCCCTCAACCCAGGGATATTCGAGATAATATCCCCGTGGACAGGTACATTAGAGATAATATCCCCTCTACCAAAGTACATTCGAGAGAATATACTTTAATCTAACACCAATACATTTGAGCAATCAACTCTACGTCTTAAAGATTTTTTTTCTTTCAAACTTAATATTGAAGTTTCAAAATCAAGCTTATGAATCGTAACTAGTCACTACCCAGTGACAAAGTATGCAATCTTATCAGACAATATCAAGTCACAACCCAGTGATTCTTGCTTCCTATGATACAATAAAGGTTGATACAACAATATATACCCTCACATTTCTTGTAATGTTTTTTACTGGTCATCTTATTTTTTAAAAGCGGTTTTAAAAATTTAAAAACTAGATTTTTAGAGCGTAATTAATTTTTGAGGGATTTATATTTTTCAATACTACATTTTAGAATTTTTTAATGTAAAATTAGATATTTAATATTAAAAACTAAATATTCCTGAAAATTCTGGAACATTTTTTCACACGACATGGATTACCTCCCATGTGATGTTAAATGTATTGATTGATTTTTCAACATATTTACCAATTATTGAATTAGGAATCGGTTTTTATGTCGGATAATGCATGGTTTCTATCGGGATTAGTTGACATAATGCCCTTGGGCCCGGGAAAGCACGAGGGCCTTCGGCCCTCGTGCTTTCCCGAACCCGCGGGCATTATGTCAACTAATCCCTCGAAACCATGCATTATCCTACACATAATTTGTGGGTCATTAACATCCCTCATAGACCCGAAACGACCCTTTACAAAATTACAATAAGTAAATTACAAGAACACTTACCATACGAATATAATGATTGTCTCCCAGACATGTTTGACAGAGTTGAGGAAACTTCTGAAAGGTAAAAAAAAATATTCACATTTCAAACATTTTTGGCATTTCTGAATCTCATTTAATTTTTGTGTGTTATTATTTTTAATTAGTTCATTGCTCCAGGGTATCAGAAATATTCAAAATCTCCGACAATTATTTAGAAATTATATCTCTTTAAAAAATGATAATATTCATATTCTTCATTTTCTTTAATTGAGGAAGTATATCAATAAATGAATAAATATTTCATAAGGAAAAGTGGTATCAGGTGTATAGAAGAGTTAACATACCCTGCAATGTGACACGTAATTCAAATTGCAATCATTCTCTGTGTATGTACACTTAAATAGGTCTGATCATCGAGTTGCAGTAGATTTCTGAACAACAGTACTTACTAATAGTTGTCTTGCCTCTTACAATGAGGTATCTTTATTCATAGAGTTGCAGTAGATTTCTGAACAACAGTACTTACTAATAGTTGTTTTGCCTCTTACAATGAGGTGTCTTTATTCATAGAGTTGCAGAAGATTTCTGAACAACAGTACTTACAGTCAGGGGCGGATCCAATGGGGGGGGGGGGTCCCATGGACTGAATGTAAGACAAGACCAGGTCATTTTGGTGTAATGAACCTTATTCTTACCCATGTAAAATAAAGAGTCTATATTTGTACCCATAGACTGAATGTAAGACATGACCAGGTCACTTTGGTATAATGGACCTAATTCTGACCCATGTAAAATAAAGAGTCTATGTTTATCCCCATGGACTGAATGTTAGACAAGACCGGGTCATTTTGGTATAATGGACCTAATTCTGATCCATGTAAAATAAAGAGTCTATGTTTATCCCCATGGACTGAATGTTAGACAAGACCGGGTCATTTTGGTATAATGGACCTTATTCTGATCCATGTAAAATAAAGAGTCTATGTTTGTCCCCATGGACTGAATGTAAGACATGACCGGTAATTTTCGTATAATGAAATTTATTCTGATATAAAATAAAGAGTTTGTTACTACTTTTATTATTAGAGGATGGAGTAGTTGATATTTGTGAAATTTGAACAAGAAACCTAAAAATATCTAATTCTAGTCTGGGAAAACCACATAACATAAGCAATCAAATATTTTCAAACCGAAACTTCTACTAAGCATAGCACGATTATTTCTTTCCGATTTTCAATTAGGCACATAAACAATCTGTTATATTATTCTATTATATAATTTTTAAATTCTGAAATATGTAGGATATGTCTATAATCAGGTCCCAAACTGACTTTATATATATTCTTTTTTGTAATTTACACTCAATTACTTCCTTGATTGTCTATCAATATAATCAAACCAAGAACGAGATATGTTCTTCTACTACTTCTAGAAAGTTATATCATTATGGGATACTTACCGATTCTTCCCAGTTTGGTCGATTATACGTACTGGCACCTTTACTGGTAGACATTTTGATGAAAGTTATCCTAAATGATCAAATACCATTCCCTCTTCTAAGTCTGTGTCCATGTTACACCCATTTGGTCCTGTAAAATGGGTAAGAAAAGATAACTCTTGTTCCCCGGATTGATTTTGATTGTCTGATAGCAACGCATGAGTAGACAAAAATCTCTGGAGAATGATTGTAATTGGCTGATGTATAATTTATTCAATATGGCCTATTACCATATAGTTTACGAGGTTATCTCGCACGCTAGTCTCTTTCTGGTTCCGAATGAATCTTTGACCAAAACAATAACATACTTATAATAAGCTTATTTTTTATAGATTTTATAAAAGAAGTTGACACTATTTGGAGAAAAGGAATGATATATAATAATTAATACATAATAAAAGTGACTTCGATTTTATCGTTTTACTCTCGTGTCTCAAAAGAAAACATTCCCGGGTTTGACAGTAAGTATCTCAGCTGTTGGTGAAGCGATCTCAGATCTCACAGATTTACTTCAACATGTCCTTGTAAATATGAGATTCACAAAAAAAATTGTACAAGTACTGCCACGAATAGCACGTAACAAAAAATTCAATATCAGAGCATTACAAAAATAGCAATATTACACATTTCAACATGTGTGCATTTTGCCTTCACCGCATTAACCACCAAAATTAACCATTTTCTGTCCTGAAATGCACTCACGGATCTCATCTATATACACTCGATATATTATAGTATTATGTATACTAGACTATTTAGAGACCGGGAAAACGCTCATACTGCAATGATTGGTTAATGTACACTTACAGCCATACCGATGATTGCCGAAACTTCTGTTTCATATCTCACTAAGAAAACACGAACTAATAGAGATCTGTGAAGGGATTTTCCAGTTTGGAATTCACCCCTACAAAAATGAATTCCCTACTTAAAGCGATTTAGTATAGATGGTTATTCACGTAAGTTTAATAGATTTGATATGAATGGTTTTGTTTGAGGAATTAGATTAGATGTACACACTGCAAGTATAAGCCAATGCAATTGTTGACAAGGACGTGGATTTAGGGGGGAACTCAGAAGGGGGAACGAAAGGGTCTTGGTCCCCCCCCCCCCATAATTTGATTAGTAAAATAGATTTTTGAAGAATCAAAGTAGATGACATGAAAATCACAATAGAAAGTCCCTATTATCAACTCAAAACCCGGAAATATTTGAATTTCCCTTGGTTGAAAATTTTCAAAATCCAACTCTCAACACAAAAACTCCTCGGATTTCGGCCATTTAATTTTCAGATTCCGGCAATTATAAAAAAAAAATTATAAAGATTAATTAAAAAAATATTAATCGCCCCCCCCCCCTCCCCCCCCCACCCCCGCTCCGCATCTCCTATTGTGGCTAGTAGCAGCTGAAGGGCTACAAGTGATAGTCCTAAGTATCAGTGTGAATTGAAGAAATTTGGCCAGGACAGTGATAATTAGGCCATTCGACAAGTTGACCCGGAAATAACAGTTGGCATGTAGCGGAGCTGACTTGTATCCTGTACCCTCTATCATCTATAGACTAAAATAATACGGCCTTTGAAAGACTTTTAATTGTAGTCTTTCCAAAAGTGTTTGATGACATGACAATTTGTAAAATTTGCTTGTTTCACACGAGGCCTTCGATATCACAAAACACTTATTTTTAGTGGCTGTAACCACATTTTCATTGAAAACGAGAATGGCCCCATAAACAAACTCGCATCTTTTCATAGATAGCCATGTCATAACCAAATATTATGTTTAAGTTTACAGACATTGTCAGATTTTTTAAGCATAGTAAATGAGACAGTTCCGAGTGTATAAGAGGGAACGATGAATAGCCTGTGAGAGAGAGAGGAGAGTCTGGAGTGTGCTTTGGACATGGACTGATATTTGATATGAATGAAGGATCTTAAGTCTCTACACTGATTATTATAACCTATGGTCACGACAAGCCCTACATCAAGAGCAGTATACCAGGGCAGTGTTCAGTGACATCAGCAAAGCTTTTGACACAGGGAGGGGGGGGGGGGGCGATTCTAATATGCAATCCGGATCATCAGGATTTTCTCTCCCAACAATCCGAAAAAAAACGTAAATAGATCACAAATGGAGAATCAAGCTGGCGGACATGGGTTTGTTTTCATGAGTCGAATCCAATTACGTCATTGATCTCATCTATGGTTTTTTTGTATAAACACTATTTTATTAATACATTAAAGGGATTAGGGGACAGGCTTGCGCCTATATGACCCCTCTCTCATCTATTGTTGTTTCCGAGCCAATAGGCCTAATAATTTCCTTGCAAATAACTTGTAGAAAATACATTTGTCAAATTGTAATAGTTGAAATGTATATTGGTAATTAATCCGAAACTTGCTGACTCTATTTCCGGCCTTTGATTGATATTTGGACAGATACGGCTGGGGGGAGTCAGAAAAACTAGGCAACAAAAACTTGCGATTTTCCGCACTCCGCGGTTGCGGGGGTTTTAAACGTATTTATTTACCTAGAAACTACAAAACTTCGATATATTTGGAAAGATGGATGATTTTGTAGTTCATTCATTCCATCATTATTCCCTTTGACATACAGGCCACGGTAATTTAAAGATTGATTTGTAAATGTTAATTCAAACCTCAATTGTCAACTTTTCAAGTGTAGAACTCGATGTAAAAATGACGAAGTGTGAAATGTCGATTTTATAAATGTAGATTTTACATTTGTCAGTTTCGACTGAGAGTTCAAGCTCGTATGCAAATTGGTGGGTGGAGCTGACTTCTTATGTCTATTGAATGACAGATTGGCTACTATTCCCGACCGAGAGTTCAAGCTCGTATGCAAATTGGTGGGTGGAGCTGACCTCTTACGTCTATTGAATGACAGATTGGCTACTATTCCCGACCGAGAGTTCAAGCTCGTATGCAAATTGGTGGGTGGAGCTGACCTCTTACGTCTATTGAATGACAGATTGGCTACTATTCCCGACCGAGAGTTCAAGCTCGTATGCAAATTGGTGGGTGGAGCTGACCTCTTACGTCTATTGAATGACAAATGGGCTGCTATTCCCGAAAACATGGCTGGACTGAATTAAGCCATGTTTCAGAACATGTTACTTGAATTGTTGTCAACGATTTGAAAATTCAGAATATTATTTGATTTATTGCCATCATACTTTACTTTTTTGGCACTAGTGACACAAAATATTAAAAAAAAAAACCGTAATTTTATGGAAAAATAGAAAGTTTCAGGGGTTTGGTGGATTTTTTTTATATACTTTTGATGAAGTTTACATCAAGTTTATGTTATATTATAGTATGCCAAATATGGGTGACGTCCAGATAGATACACAACCAATAACAGTGTTAGGTAAACCTCCATACAAACAGGTAGGCCTATGTTGCTTAATATATTACTATGGGAATTTGTACAATCTTACACTAAACCTTGGGGGACATGTCTCGAACTGGAGACATTTGGACATTTTTCTTGGGACATAAACTGAAATATAGGTCTGCAAAATGTAAAGTATTGTATTTTCTGGGTAAATGTTTATCCAGTGTCAACTGACCGTAAAGACTCTCTATATCTGGGTCACGATTTTCATGCACACAGGACATCGTCAAGAAGAGGAAGGGACTGTGTGTCAACCAAAGTGCCAGAAATTTCTGTTCAGGGGACATGACAATTTCCTCATGTGTATTCGGGGACACTTTGGGAAACCAGTCGAAAACCCATGTTCTTACTCACTAATGTATTTAAAATATATCCCTACCAATTCTCCATTATCAAGAAAAATATCCCACGTGAAAACTTTATTTTACATGGAAGTTACATTAGAATTAGCAGAATTAGCTACAGTTCACTCGCTGTGTTCGTTGGCAGCCCGGCTTTAACTTAAATAACTGTCATATCCTGTCTTTTACAATATATTTTCCAGAAAACCGTCGAAAAGCTTCATATTCATGTGAATAATATTGGTAATTTACAATGTGGCCAGAATAACACGTTGCTGTTTATAACTAGTTCGGATACAGGTAATCATTTCAAACTTATTTTCATTGAAAAGTGATATTTAGTGGCACATTCTAAAAATATCTTCTACATCTGATCTTTCAGAAAGCTTAAATTAAAGGGGAATGTTCAGAATTTTTTAGGGTCGATTTGGGTCTTGAATATATGAAAATAACCTTCAGATGTACTACTAATGCACGAAAATCGCACAATCCCTTCAATTATATCTCTACCTTAACATTATTTTCATTGTTGCCCCTCTGATATCTGATTTTTTTGTATAACGCATAGCCTTATTAAACGACGAGTCGTAATGTTGACTTTAAAACCCCGATATTTATGGGTATATTGAAGGCTTAAATTTCGTAGGAGAGTTGCGAACAATATTACGGATTAGATAAGATAAAAAAAAAATCCAGATTCTGAGACAAATTTTTTTTTGGTCGAATAGTTAGTGAACATTTCCCTTTAACACAGATAAAATATGAATCCTGGTGAAATTTCATTGTTTCCCCTCTGATATCTGATTTATTTCACAGAAAAGGAAAATATAGATGATGATAGAGAACATGGCGGTGATGCTGAAGTTAAGATTGTAAATGAAAATAACGTAGAATTGAAAAAGTACAATATAAGTGGTAGGACTATTTTAAGTATTGGTGACAACTGCCGTTTAGCGGAAATTAAACTGAATGAAGATATTCAAAGGAAATTGGATGAAAAGGGAGAGTTCAAAGGTAAATACGACACCAAAGATAGATGCTAAGAATTCAAGGAGAGTCCTCGTTCAATGTAAGAGAATCTTGGAGAATCTTGATAGGCAACACATTTTCTTATACAATTCTATTATCATTGCCCCTTTTATATCAGAATATGGCTTGATACATACTAAAGTAGGCTACAAAAGAAAGCACACACCCCACTATTCTGACAGTAAAAGAAGACCGGGCAAACATAAAACTTTTCAGTTGACAATAAAGTTTGCCCTGTTTTCTTTTACTGTCAGAATAGTGGGGTGTGTACTTTCTTTTGTACTTTAGTATAGTTACGATGGTCTGAATTAACAGAGTTAGAGATTGACTAAATGCTCACATGATGGTTGAGGTTCTGTTTCAAACACAGATACCATTTGTTGTATGTTACCTTTCCTGGCAAGCTATCTTTTTTTTTAAACCCATTTAAATAATGAAAATCCGTACAAACAAAACAATTCCGTTAATCAAAAATCTCGTCCAGAGCATGACAAAATCGGGTGAAATAATTATATAGTGGTGGACTTCCCATACGAAAAGTATCATCAGGTGTTTCGAAAAGAGTAAGCATGGTCTTCTTCGCGCCCGACACCCGCCACTACTATAAAGGTCAAAATCATGAGGTGCAACGAGATCAATTCATGCCTGACTAAACAAATCTGCCAAAATGTAAGTAACAGATTTGTCGTATTTGACAAGGAGTTCTCCGTAACGAGTGTAACGACCATACAATTTTCTAAAAGAAATTTTAAGTTTGTGTGTCAAGTAACCCTGTTTCAGTAATTTCACGGTTAATATTCGACCCCTTGCAAGAAAGTCCTTCTAACGCCAACGTCCGACATCTATCTTGTTTTTCAGTAACGAGCGGAGATAAGTTGGTGTCAGTTTTATGGAAGAATTATGACACGATGGACAATGATTCGCCTACCGTGACAGACCTCAAAATCAAGTTTCAAAAAGACGGTAAAACATGCGATACCAAAGAACTGGAGCGGAATATTTTTGATATGATTAGAGAGAAAAAAAATGACAGACTGCGTAAACTGATAACAGAGCTCTTATCCCATTTTAAAGCTCAACTGGAACATATTGAAATGGGATGCATACAGTTGGTTGTATCGTCTAAGAATAAAGATCACGCCCATCTTTTGGAAACTAGACAAGAGGAACTCAAAGATCTTTTACGTAGAACTATCATTCCCGAATCTGTAAATATGGATATTGTTTTCCGAACTAAAGGAGAAGACGAATTGAAACCAGTGTTAGAAAGTCAGTCAACGCAGGAACCGTCGCTTAAAGATCCTCAAGAAACAAAAACTCAGAAAACACATGATGTATATGCTAAACAGGAACCTCAATTGGAGGCTTTAACAAACCCTTCTCCCGAAACGAAGGTGGAGACAGGCAGAATGCACTTAAAAGTAAGTATTTGTTTACGCTCTATCTGCCCTAATTCTTATACGTCAGTGGTTCCTAACCTCGGGGCCACGACCCACTAGGGGGCCATGAGGATGTATATCATTTTTCTCTAGTCCAACTTTTATTTAACTATATTTTACTTTGCAAGGTATGTAGTTACTTGCGGTCAAATGCATTTGACCCCCTGATGACGAGGAGGCACAAGACAACAACCCTTGCGCTATATTCCCTATTTTGCACAAGTTTGGAAATGATCAGGGGGCCATGGCTCAGCCTAAAAGGCACAATTCTTTAAGGATTTTGACGAAACTTCTTGTGAGTGTGGGTAATCAAGGATGAACCATATTTAAAAATTACCAAAATCAAAAATATTTACTTTAGATTATTGCACTTCTTTTTGAAAACGCATTCGATTTTTAGCTTGTAAAAACTCTAGGAGGCACAATTCTTGATAGATTTCGATGAAACTTGGCGTGAGTGTTCTTAATCACCCATGGATGAACCCAAATATCGAATAATATCGAAAATATTAAATTTGAGTTATTGCCTTGTTCTTGAAAACACTTTCAATTTTTAGCTCTTGAAAATTCTAGAAGGCACAATTCTTGAAAGATCTTGTTGAAACTTAGTGTGTGTGTAGTAATCACCCTACAATGAACATTATTTAAAAATCAGCAAAATCGAAAAATATTTCTTTGAATTCAATTTTTAGCTTTAGCTTATAAACTAGAATATAACCCAGAGCTAGGTGATGTCTGGCGTTTGTATAAACAGAAAAAAATACAACAGTGGACCACTCTCTAGAATATTTTTTTTTTTTATAAACAATATTTTATTGATAATTCAATTAGGGAACAGGCTTACGCCTATATGACCCCTCTCCATATACAATTTATATACAATAATATAAATTAGAAAAATAAATAAATAGGGAATGTTTTTACTAAAATAAACGTATTTACAATATTTTTAAAGATATCTATGGGAATGGTTAAGCTGTTTTGATGGGAATAATAATATAATAAGGTTTATAAATAATAATTCAGAATCGATTTGATAGGGAAATAAAAGTATGAACATTTTTAAAAATTTCATATGACTCTAGCTGAGAGTCTGTTCCATTAAGTAAAATATCTTAGTTAAAAGTTTTGGTGGTAATTTATGTATCGACTTGTTTCAGGCATCCAAATGTAAAGAGCATTGGATGAGGCAGTGTTCGGCGTCTTCGAAAACACATGCAGGCTGCTCCGAAACGTGACGTAAAACTCTATGGCCATTCAGATCACTACAGGAAAGACGCAAACGGCAATGTAGTATTTGATTTTTTCGAGATCCTAAGTAAAAGTGTGATGGAACTATATGATCAGAAGTTTTTAGTGAAAGTTTGAAAGTTGATACAGAATCGATAGATTTCTAGTATTGTATTCCAATCACGGATTGATGATGGAATAAATGAATTGTAAAATAGGTTGGTTCTGCAGTTATATTCTAGTAGGTGTCCATTGTTTCTGAGATTATACTTAGTAAATTTGAATTCAATAAGGTCTGATAAATAAGGTGGGGTAAGATCGTTCAAAATTTTGTACATCATTATGAGTTTGTGCCGTCTCCGCCTTTCCTGCAAGGTGGTAAATCCAGTTTCTTTATAAAGTAAGTGGTGACTGGTTCCCCTCACAGCACCGCATATTGTCCTGAGTGCATCAAGTTGAATATTTTCTAGTTTTGTAGTTAGTTCTGCTGTGCTCCCATCCCATATAATATCGCAATAGTCAAAATGAGGAAGAATGAAAGACGTATAGATAGTATGGAGAGATTTTCTGCTAAGACGATGTTGCAGAGATCTTAAGCAATTTTACAAGTTTACTAGTTTTTGTTATAATCGACCAAATATGTTTATCCCATTGACAGTTTGTTTGAAAAGTGAGCCCTAGATGTTTATGTGAAATAACTTCTTGAATAGGTGTATCATCAAGTTTTAAAGTTGGTAGAAGCAGGTTCCTTTTAGTAGCAAGTGCGAGTGTTTCAGTCTTCAGCGGGTTGAAGGAAACCAGCCACGTTTTTGACCAATTATTAATAGTTTCAAGGTCACGATTCAGAACATCCGCGCATGAGTTTGGGTCACCAATTTTAATATATAGGATTGTATCGTCGGCAAAGAGGCGGATATTGGATTGGATATTTTCAACAATGTCATTTATATTATAGATAAGAAAAAGTAATGGACCAAGGACAGAGCCCTGTGGAACACCAGCAGGGACTGATCTGGAACCAGAGGAAACTCCACTCACGATAACACTTTGTTGTCTGTTTCTAAGATAGTTTTCAAACCAAAGGAGGAGGTCCCCTCTGATCCCAGCAGCCCGAAGCTTATGACAGAGTCCAGCATGCCAGACTCTATCAAAAGCTTTACTGATGTCACAGAACACTGCCCTTGTGTATTTTCCTTGGTCGATGGCTTGACAAAAAAAGTGCACAAGGTCTATTAGTTGATAGGTAGTGGATTCGCCGTGCAAGAAACCGCTAGAATATAACCTAGAGTTAGGTGATGTCTGGCGTTTGTATAAACAGAAAATAATACAACAGTGGACCACTCTCTAGAATATAACCCAGAGTTAGGTGATGTCTGGGGTTTCTATAAACAGACAATAATACAGTTGACAACTTTATGAAATATATCTCGTTTTGATACAAATGTAACAGTTCTACATCTATTTGGGTATAATTCAGAATAAGTTCCAACGTGAGGCTATTCTAGAAAGATGATATTTCTGTTAGTTTGTTGTATATTTTCCAGGATTCTATGATAGAGGAGAAGATACATCCATCCAAGATGAAACGGTAAAACTTTGTAATTATTTTTTAATTGAGCAAAGATAGACTGGTGATTGAAATAAAAATCCGTACAAGCAAAACGATTCCGTTAATCAAAAATCGCATCCAAAAACCTGGCAAAATCGAGAGAAATAGTAGTATGGTAGTGTAAAGCGTGGTTTTTACTAAATGTAATATCACTTAGATCCAACACTCACTTGAGTTAAGGCCATTTGATATTTATTAAGCCACACAATGATGAGGTCAAACGAGTATGATCCAATCAAATCGAGGAGTATAACCTATTTTCTACTCCTAGTATTAAAAGTGTTGAAGTTCCTAAAAACATGTATGTAAAGCACTGGCCAAGGTCACAAATACAGAGATAGATAGAAATTCTATGGGGGAGTTAATATAGTTAATATTGAGTTTAAAAACAAATAAAACGGGACAACAGCAGCCTACAATGTGAAATTCTTTTTTATGTTATATTTTAGTATTTCTTCAGAACCGAACATGTTTGACATGACATCGGATATTAAACCACCACTGGAGTCATTAAGATTTCAACACGGACAGGTATGTTCTTTAATGTATTTATTTCATTATGTTCTTAGTAACCGGTAGATAAAACAACTGTAGATTACCCTGATAATTAGAATAAAGAAACCAAGTACTAACAATCCGCCCCGCAAAACGAAACTCAAAATCCAAAAGGACATTTTGACGAAACATAGGTAACAGTTCAGCTTATGAACTTTTCAATTGAGAAATTATATCAGTCATACATGAGTAAGTATATCATAATGAAAAGTAGTATCAGATGTCTAGAAGAGTTAGCATAGACTGCCTTACCTAGTTAAGAGGATGACTGACTTAGTACACCAGTCTCAAGAACATAACCCAGAGTTTCTATAAAAAGACAATAATACAACAGTGGACCACTAGAATATAACCCAGAGTTAATGTGATGTCTGGCGTTTATATTACACCGTGATTATAACTATTTAATTGTAGGCCTACATACACAGAAAATTATTGCAATTTGAATTATCTGTCGCATAGCAGGATATGCTAACTCTTCTATATACCTGATACCACTTTTCATCATGAAATATTTACTCATTTATTGATATACTTCCTTAATTAAAAGGAATTAGCTGCTACCAATGCATCGCACGTGTGTTAACATGGATTTCGAGATTTGTTTTACAGTCGGGATCATTCGTGCTTATTCCATTTAACGGATGAATTTTAATATCACTATTTTTAAAGAGATATAATTTCTAAATAATTTTCTGAGGTTTTGAATATTTCTGAAACCCTGGGGCAATGAACTAATTAGAAATAATAACACACACAATTAAATGAGATTCAGAAATTCCAAAAAAGTGTGAAATGGGAATATTTTTGTTTACCTTTCAGGAGTTACCGTTACTCTGTCGAACATGTCTGGGAGACAATCCTAATCTTCGTATGGTAAGTGTTCTTGTTGTAGTTTACTTATTGTAATGTTTTAAAGGGGAACCTCTTTTCGAGGGTGATAGATGTAAAGAACTAGAATATCGTATAATCTTTTCAAATATATCTTAGACTAAACAGTTGTCCTTCAACTTTCAATTTCTGTAAATGTGCTGTTTATATATAAAAAATGTCTTGACAAACTATTAAAGGGATATGTTCACTAACTGTTCTACCAAAAATATTTTAATCTCAGAATCTGAAGTTTGTTTAGCCAATCTAATCCGTCATATTGTTCACAACTCTCCTACGAAATTTAAGACTTCAAACACATGTGTACCCATAATTATCAGCGTTTGAAAGTAAAAAATACGACTCGTCGTTTAGTAACACTTTTGCGTTATATAGATAATAATGGATAAATGTTAAGGTAATGATAAAATTGAAGGAATTATATGATTTTCGTGCATTTCTAGTACTCCTGGAAGCTATTTATGTTTATTCAAAGCCTATATCAACCAACGGAACATTCCCCTTTAAATTGTGTTTCGAATTTCGATTTGCGGTTCGAATCTTTCGTACTTAGTTCATATTAGTATTAAACTATTTTTCTTCTAGATAAAGGAGAAACATGAGAAGGAATGTGAAACCTGTAACAGACCATTTCCAGTATTCAGATGGTGTCCGGGGGCCAGGATGAGATTCAAAAAAACTAAAGTGTGTCAAACATGCAGCCAAGAGAAAAATAGTTGTCAATCATGTCTGGTAGATTTAGAATATGGTATGTTTTGGTATGTTTATCAGAAAAATTTACAGAAAAAAATTAAATATGAAAATATATATATTGATATGAATAGTGAAAAATTATCAGCAGGATTCCAGTGAGTGACTGATCAAGAAAAAGCAAAAAGTCATTTGTCGTTTATTCAGACTGTATATACATGGGCATTTATCACTCGTATCACTGTTAGTGCCATATTGAATAAATTATAGTTCAGCCAATCAAAATAATTCTCCAGAGCGTGTTCTCATGCGTTAATATCAAATCATTCTCATAACAATAGCTTATTTATCTATGTGTCTTCTTGATCAAACTGAAATTGTTAATTAAGCAATTTGTGAGTACCAATTGTTAATTAAGCAATTTGTGAGTACCAATTGTTAATTAAGCAATTTGTGAGTACCAATTGTTAATTAAGCAATTTGTGAGTACCATTTGTTAATTAAGCAATTTGTGAGTACCAATTGTTAATTAAGCAATTTGTGAGTACCAATTGTTAATTAAGCAATTTGTGAGTACCAATTGTTAATTAAGCAATTTGTGAGTACCATTTGTTAATTAAGCAATTTGTGAGTACCATTTGTTAATTAAGCAATTTGTGAGTACCAATTGTTAATTAAGCAATTTGTGAGTACCATTTGTTAATTAAGCAATTTGTGACTACCAATTGTTAATTAAGCAATTTGACCTAGTTTTGGTCCGATTCTTCACAGATGGAAGTGGCAGATCTTACAAATGTTATTGATGTGGACATTGAAACTTAGACCTGAATCAATTAGTATACCTAGGTTGTTTACAACTATAATCGATAAAAAATATCCGTACTACCCACCCTGAGAATCTTTAAGTTCCAGGCATCTTGTTTCTGGGCAGGACGAAGAAGAAGTTCAGTCTTATCGTCATTCAACTTTAACATATTGGTTTACATCCAATTTTTAATGTTAAAGCGATACTACGTCTTAGAATGAACACATTAAGACCCTGGTTTTCAACTTGGGGAAATGTCCCAAACTGGGGACATTTGGACATTTTCCTGGGGACACAAACTGAGCTATAGGACTGAAAAATGTAATATATTGTATTATCTGGGTAAATCAAGATTATTTTTATCTGGGTCACTATTCTCATGCACACAAGTGATCGTCAAGAAGAGGAAGGGGGTTGGGTGTCAACCAAAGGGCCAGAAATTCGAACAATTTCTGTTCGGGGACCTGGTAATTTCCTCAGGCGTATTCGCGGACACTTGAGGAAACCAATTGAAATCCCAGGTTAAGATAATCAATAAGCTGCTGTTTGACAACTTTTTCTAGAATCTCAGAATAAAAAATCAGATTCTTTACCCAGATCAGATGTTAACATGGAATATTATATGCAATTTGTGAAATTATAAAATATACTAAAAGCATGCTTTTATAATATAATTCTATGTTTTGTTAATAGGTTTGTCTTTTCAGATCCAAATGCGAGATTTCAAGATTCTTTATCCAAATCGGATGATAGGTTACCCCGACAGTATCACGATACGCCTAAACTAGAACCACCAGAAGATAAAACTAATACCACATTGTATGTTGGTGGTCTGGGTGAAAAAGTACATTCAGACGATTTGATGTAAGTTTTATTTAGATTTTTTTTTTAAAGCATCGCGCAGACTAAACGATATTTAAACCTAGGTGTTACTGTAGAATAGAACAGATTGATCATCGGATGTTAGTGGCATCTTTATAACGATTTTTTTTTCTCCTTTTTCAGGAATTGCTTTCATCAATTTGGAGAAATAAGATCAATCAATATGATGCACAAACAGCAATGTGCTTTTGTACAGTTTACAAACAGGTCGAGTGCAGAATTTGCAGCTGAGAATTCTTCCAATAGGTTAATCATTAAAGGTCAAAGGTTAAGCATACAATGGAGTCGTCCTCCAGGACAACAACAATCAACGAAAAAGGGTGAGAATGAGGAAGAAGAGATGGTACAATCTACACGAGGTTGGTTACTGATTTCTGTTTTAAAAAATGAGATGGGAAACTACAAAGATTACGTCATTTGCGCCAATCAAATTTTGTCCGAGACTCTAAGATTTGGTTCATCTTGGTCTTAAACGAAGATTAGAACAGTAATCTGTTCATAGTGCAAGGTTTAGAATCAATATAAGCGTTTAACCAATAAGACTGGGATAGTGTGGAGTTATAAAAGGTGTAAGACAGTGTTTTTCAACCGGGCGAGACTTGGCTCCCTGTGCCACTTGAAGGGAGCCATGGGAGCAAAAGGGGTAATTGTTATTTCTGGGAGGGTAATCGCTATTTCTAGATATAATGATAATCAGGTGGTGAATGTCCCGTGTATGTTGGTTGAATTGTACTTATGATAATGTATTGCGAATATTAAATAAGTTATATGTTGCTGTGCTATTGCAAGTGTGTGCGGATGGGTTATATGCATGCAGGCTGTCTCAGACGCTCGCTCTCCACCAATCCATGCAAGCAAGTGCAGATCAAGTAGGGGAGGCATAGGTGTAAGAGGCGCCAGCACACCCTATCGGAGCGAGTTGGGGGATGCCTGACAATGAAAGGAGATGGCTGCCCGGAATGGCCTCAGATGCAAGGAAATTGGTCCTAATTTTCAAAATTTTCCTATGGGGAGAACCGCCTTCGACGCTAGCTCTACCCGGTCAGTGAACCAACAACAAGTTCGAGGGGGGTAATAAAGAATCACGGTCTACAAAGGGGGATAACTACCAAAAAAAAGGTTGTAAAATACATGATTCTAAAATAGACTTATTATCTAGGATCTGTAAAATACACCAAGTGTTGAGTTGTGTCTACATAAAATTAAAATTGTTGAGATGTCCCACTTATTTTTCAGATATGAAAATTCAAGTCCCACTACCACCCCCACGATCTTATCAACCCTGGAATCCATCACGAGGATCATCAAGTCGGCCTCGAGAATCAGGAGGTGTGGTCAAACCTTTCGGCGGTGGCCTTAAATACCCTTCTCAAGATCCAAACAGAGAAGGTGTGGTCAAACCTTTCTCTGGTGGTCTTACATACCCTTCTCAAAACCCAAACAGAGCAGGTGTGGTCAAACCATCGGGTGCCGGAAGTTCTCAAAATCCAAACAGTGGAAGTGTGGTCAAACCTTTCGGTAGTGGCCTTAAATTCCCTTCTCAAGATCCAATAAGTGGCGGTGTGGGGAAAGCCGAGGTAAGTGCAGGACTTAAAGGAATACCACCTCTTAGAATGAACGTAAAATTTTGATTTCGATCAAACTTAGCCATAACTGGACTTCATCCCTGTATAATTCGATAAATACATAAAATCAAGTGGTTTTTCAAAAAAATCTGTAAGCAATATTGAAATTTTGATTTCATGAAGGAAAGTAACCCTCCTCGATCTTGTTTGTAAACAGTTTCCTTCTGGACCCAGTCCACTACTGAGTTTTAAATTAAAAAAGTTAATTTCCACCTAGGTAAATATTATTTTCACTCAGCTGAATATTATTTTCATCATTTTTTTTTTAAATTTTGAATTAAAAAAAGTGGAATATAATTATCAAACTTAATTTTGAATAAAAAAAAGTTAATTTTCAACAAGTGGAAATTAACTCTTTAAAATAAATATTTTTGAATTATCACCTGGGTGGAATTTTTAAATTAATATTTTTGAATTATCACCTGGGTGGAAATTAACTTTTTAAATTAAGTATTTTTGAATTATCACCCGGGTGGAAATGAACTGTTCTTGTTCAAAATTAAGTTTGATAATTATATTCCACTTGTATAATTCAAAACTAAAATAAATAAATGATGTCGTATACGGACCACCGTATTTTACACAGGAGAAAATTCAGTCCGAAATGTGGCTCATTTTCACATGACATTTCTAGGAGGGAAGTGTTCTTATTTCATTTTGAAAATTTTCAAAACTTATATTTTCATGGACCCAAAGACATTCTTAGACTCATGGCATGCAATTGACAACCATATTTTGAATATTTGTGACATGAGAGAAAAAAATTCAATTCGGACCTATATATATGTGGACAGAGAGTTTTTCATTTGCTATGCCTTTCCATGTTAAATCACGAAATTCAATCTTCTATAACCCTGGTTTTCAGCTTGGGGGAAATGTCCCAAACTGGGGACATTTGGACATTTTCCTGGGGACACAAACTGAGTTTTAGGCCTGAAAATTGTAATATATTGTATTATCTGGGTAAATCAAGATTATTTTTATCTGGGTCACTATTCTCATGCACACAAGTGATCGTCAAGAAGAGGAAGGGGGTTGGGTGTCAACCAAAGGGCCAGAAATTCGAACAATTTCTGTTCAGGGGAATTTCCTCATGCGTATTCGGGGACACTTGAGGAAACCAATTGAAAACCCAGGTTCTAAAACTTTGTCCAGAAATCACTGTTCTATTATGGATATATATTTTGTCTCTCGTAGGTTACCCCAAACTGTTTACAAGACAAAATATGTCAATCAGATCTTCTCTTCTAAATTGTACTTTTTTTTCTTCAGAAAACCACCGAGAAAAATGTAACTTATGAGACGAATGTTGATTCTTTACAATGTGACCAGAATGACACGTAGCTGTGTATAATTGCTAGAGGTGATGATTTTTTACATTTCTTATTTCAATTTATCACACAATAGTACTGATATCGAGTTCATAACGCGAGTTAACATTAGAGATAATACACAGTAGACAGGTTAATATCTATGCAAATTAGGAAGGTCAAATAAAATGTAAATAATGTATTCCTGCGCCACGTAGGCCTAAAGAAAAACAACAATGGCCTCGTTTCGTGTTGATTTCGTGTTGAATTCGTTGTCGGATAAAACATTTCCCTAGCCAAGGCTCGGGGAATATTGAATCCAGCAACTCATTTCATAAATTTGATATGACATAAACACTCGTTTAAAGGGACAGTCTGAATTTTTTTTGCTCAAATTTGTGAAAATTAACACCAAAATCTGTAACTATGTGCCCTTTAATGTATCTGAAAGTTTTAACTAAAAAAATCCAGCCGTTGATTTTTAAACGCTAAAAACATGCTAAAATTTTTAAAAACCTTTCGTAAGGTTTTTAAGTGTGTTATGTTTTTTGGACGCTGATAGCAAACTACTGAACGGATTTTAGGAAAATAAACGCCTATTTGTAGAGAAATGCCCCTCTTATGTATTTAAAATGTTTCAGCTAGAAATATTGATCCATTTAAAGGGCAAACACCAAAACTAGGTCAAATTGCCTAATTACCAATAAGTACTCCCTGTTTGCAATTAACCTTTTAAAACCAAATTCAGTTTGATCAAGAAGATATAGAGATACAATAAGCATACTTTAAAAATACTCTCAGGTAGCATTTGCGATTTTTTTTATATTGGAAACTTTTTTCAAAAAAGCAGAATGGCCCTTTAAGACCCTCTATATATCCGTACGATGTCACGTTAACAACAGCTGACCTACCATACAAAAAGCTGTGCATTAATAAACACAAAATCCGTACAAACAAAACAACTCCGTTAATCAAATAAAAATCCGTACAAGCAAAACTATTCCGTTAATCAAAATGGCATGGCAAAAACCTGGCAAAATCGAGAGCAATAGGCCTAGTTATATAGTAATGGACTACTCCACAGAGAAGTACCATCAGGTGTTTCGAAAAGAGTAAGCATGGTCTGCTACACCCGCCACTACTATATGTCAACATTATGAGATACAATCAGATCAATTCATGCCTGACTTAACAAATCAGTTAAGATACAAGACAGATTTGTTATATTTGTCTACAAGTTCGTTATAACGACCATAAAAGTTCTAAATAAATTTCGAAGTCTGTGTTAATTAATCCTACTTAAATAATTTCAAAGTCAAAACTCTACCTCTAGTCAGTAAGTCTTCATAAATTGAACAAGCCAACACCTGATGATACTTCTCTTTTGAGTAGTCCACTACTATATAACTATTGCTTTTGATTTTGTCATTCTCTGGACGAGATTTTTGATTAACGGAATTGTTTTGCTTGTACGGACTTTTATTAATAATGCAAAAAATTATGAATTTCTGAATATATGAATCTAGAAATTTAAATTGTAAAGTGTCGTAGGGTTTGATTTTTAATGTAAGTTCAATTTGACATTATGTCTATTTTTTTCCTCATGTGGATATTCAACTTCTATTTAACATGTTTTTTTTTTTTCAGAAACAACAGAAGAAGTAGATATATCAGACTCTGGTGATGAGTGGGAGAATAGTTAGCCTACTGTTAGCCTACTGTAGAATTATGGACGGATTCCATGTTCCTTTACGATCTTTTTGCATTAGACACCTTTCTAGTCATTTCCTTTTATTTTTTGTTTAGTTTTTTTTGTATATTTATTCCTTATTTTGTTTTATTCTTAAATTTGCATGTTTATTTTGATTTAATTTCAAGAAAATCATATTTATGTATTTTCTACGTTAAGGGAGAATCTTATGTAGCATTGTTTAAATTGAAATAGTTTTTACTGAATAACTAAAGGCTCGTTTACACGATCATACATTTGTATGACCAAGTTCAAACTTGTTTTGGATTTCTGTTTACACTATCAAACATCATCAAAAATGATCCAACATTTGTATGATGATGTTTGACCCTGTATGGCCAATTATAGAATGACAATATTATTTTTTGGAGGGAAGTAATTCAACATGGATACTCTAAACAGTCTGTTGAGTGGTGCTGCTCCATCAGTTATCATTTTGACAATTCTTTGTCGCATAAGGCAAAAGAAGAAAGTGCGATAGGTTCAGCAAAGGGCCAGGGACCAAAAGGGACAGAGTGGGTCAGCTAATCAGGCCTTATATGGTGAGTTACAGCTAAAAAGCTTCGAACTGGAAGGGGAATCAAAGAGTCTTATTGTTAACTAGATGTATGTTAGGGTGTTTGTGTAATGAAAATTAATCTCACTGTTCAACCTAATCATACAAATGATTGATCAAGTTTGATGATGTTAAACAGTGAAGACTGAAATCCACAACAAGTTTGAACATGGTCATACAATACAAATGTATGATGTCATATGATGTTTATACGGCAGTTGATTTGGTAAAGATTGATACCTAATTCAAATATTGCCAACATTTGTTGCAAAGATGAAAAATGCAGCTAAAAATGTGAACAACGTCATACATGTTTGACCATGTTCAAAGTTGTTGGGAAAGCCGTCCACACGCTCAAACATTTATAAACAAATGTTTGATCTTGTAGACTAAGCTTAATATGTCAAGGTCTTTGAGTATTACCACACAGATGGGGTGTGAATATTTATTTATAATATAAACTGTCTAGTGTTATATCTTACAGCGCCTTTGATACCCAATGTGCACATGACCCAGATGACATTCTTTGTTAACACACAGTCGGAATACCTATCAATAAATTTAGGGGAAGGATTTCTTCAATCTTAGCTTAGGTTATATACATGATAAGTGGTAACACAAGTTGAACACATGAAGGATCAATGTTAAAGCAGGGATATAATTGAAGGAATTATAATTATTTTTCGCGCACTTCTAGTACTTCTGGAGGCTATTTAAAAATACTCAAGTCTTAAATCGATCATCGAAAATGCTGAACATTCCCCTTTAACAATGATATATTTTCCTCACATTTTCTTCCTTTATTCTTTTAAAAGTTTCTAAACAAAATTTGTGTCAATGTAGGCAATGACTATTTTATGTGCAGGTTTATAAAGGCGGGAGATATTTAGATTCACACATCATTTAGACACAGTACTTTAGGCACACGGTCAGATAGGCACAAGTCATATATGCACAGTGTTATTTAGGCACAGCAGCCACTTTCAATTAGGCACATATTCAATTAGGCACACTCTTTTTAGGCACACAAAATTGCGGCACACTGTCATTTAGGCACAGTGATTTAGGCACACATTCAATTAGGCACACATTCATTATGGCACATATTCAATTAAGCACACTTATATGCGGCACCATGTCATTAGGTAGGCCTACACCTGACTCCAAAGAGGGGGTTGGAGGCACATGGCTCTGAAAATCTCAATTAACGGAAAAGCAAAATCACTTCATATTAGAAAAAAAAAAGAAATAGGTCACATAATGTTCAAAATGCATTAGTTACCGCGAAATTCATCCGTAGACGTGGTTGACAAGAAATTTTAATGGGGGGAGGGTTAAGATAAATGATAAAAAATTTGCAGGCTGCAGCTGTTTAAATTTGCGAGGTTGGGGGCTTTGCAAAATGTGTTGCTTGTTTTTTGAATGTTTAGAAAAATAAAACGAAGGTAGGACAATTCTAAAGGGATGTGGTAGCATCTTACAACTTGGAAAATCATGCATGTTGAACATTATGTGACCTATCCCTTTCTTTTTTCTAAAATGAAGCGATCTTGCTTTTCCGTTAATTGAGCTTTTGAGAGTCATGTAAACACCCCAGCCCACCCCCTCCACACTTCCCTCTTTGGAGTCAGGTGTGCCTAAATGACATAGTGCCGCATATAAGTGTGCTTAATTGAATATGTGCCTGCCTTAATGTTTTTTCCTAATTAAATGTGTGCCTAAATCACTGTGCCTAAATGACAGTGTGCCTAAAAAGAGTGTGCCTAATTGAAAGTGTGTCTAAGTGGCTGTGCCTAAATGGCTGTGCCTATATAACGCGTGTCTATCTGACCGTGTGACTAAAAGAAGTGTGTCTAAAGTAATACTGTGTTTAAATGATGTGTGCTTAAAAAATGTGTGCCTAAATGACTGCTTACCGATATTTACCACGCGTAGCATTATTTTATAATGGGGAGGAAGAAGAAGATTTAGCTTAATATTTATTTGAAGATAATTTATTTACTGTTAAAAAGAATAGGACTAATCATACAATTAATTTTCCCTCATTGCACATTGAATGGCGTCCTCATATCTATACAGGTGTAGAAAAGCAGGACGTAAAACTTCTATCAATTTATTTCAATGGAAAAAAAACAACTCAAATAAACAATTCATAAAAAAATAAAACGTGGAATTTGGCAGTTATTTTGAATTTAGTTGATTTGAATTATTTCTCTTGAACCTTACTTAAATTACTTAAAATTAATTTATTTCCCTTCAACCATGTTTTAAATTTAATGAGAGTTGCAATAAATTTATATTATTTTTTTGGTTTTTTTATTACCTACTATATCATACTAGATGTACCATAAAACCTCGAACAAATCAAAAGTTCAATAGATAACCTTGTATACTAAAAAGAGATATAATGTATGGTAATACGCCCGGTGGGTGGAAAATTCCGAATTCCCGAATTCTCCGAATTGTCCGAATTGGGTAAGAAAAGACTAAAAAATCGAAACTAGATTTGCGCCAAAGGTCGTGCACAAATTCAAGATTTAAACATTTTACATCAAAAAACGAATAATTTTAAAGAATATTTCTTAGGTCAAACCACATTTTTTAATTTTCGTCTACTTTAACTTTTGTGAGCTAATTCATAATATTACTGTCTTTTGATTATGATTTTATTTTTAATAAGTATACAATCGCTGTTAGTCAATAAACACTTTTTGTTGTCGGTGTCAATACAACTCGGACCAAAACAATCTCGGGCCACTGTTCATAACACTTCCAACCACTTTTCATGATTAACTGGTTAATACATTATTTTTGTCGGCCCGTCCACAATTAGCTTGTGTAAATAGCTATCTGAGCAAGTTTCGGATTAGATAGAGGCCAAAGATTCTTTCTTATGTTAATGAAATTTTATGTGAAGTTTTATATTTTTTGACTAGTTAGAATTTGGTGTGATTCGACGAAAGATCACAACACAAAGTTTTAACCCTTTATACACAGGAATTTTAAATCAGACTTGTGAAACTCTTTTTCCAATCTTTTAAAACTTGGTGCGTAGGTAAATATCCATAAGAATTTATACAAGATATCGGACAAGCTCAAATTTGGGATTGATTCGACAAAGGATGACAGAGTTTTAAGCCTTGATTCACTGAAACTATGATAAATGTCAATGCGATATAGGCCAAATTTCATATCCAATCTGAATGAAATTATATGTGAAGGTTTATATCCATACGATTTTAAACAAGTTCGACAAAGGATCACAGATGTGGCCTGTGAATACGAGCCTGATTTTTTTCTGATTTTTTTATATATATTTCAATAAATGATTGCTCAATTTCAATTCTTGATACGAATTTTGACGACAATATAAATACCGATAATAGATTGTTTTTTATAAACACGGAATGAAAAGTGTAGAAAAGTGGTCTGAGTTTGTGATCATCAAAGCCATTGAGCAAAGTTTAAAATTTTAAGTTAAAACTTTGTCCGAGTTTTTCAAGTGATCGTGTGTGTTATGGTCCGAGTTGTCTTGTATTCATTTGACACACCCGGTCACAAATAACAAAAACTGTTTATTGACTATTAGCGAATCATAGACGATAGACAGCATTATTATGAATTAACCTATGAATTAATGTACACGAAATAAAAATAGAAATTTTGATTTGACCAAAGAAAGAGCTTTAAAATATTCGTTTTTTGATGTAAAATTGTTCTGATCCCAAATTTGTGCACGACTTTTGGCGCAAATTTAGTTTCGATTTTTTAGTCTTTTCTGAACCAATTCGGACAATTCGGAGAATTCGGGAATTCGGAATTTTACACCCACCGTAATACGCCATATTCAATAAATTATAGTTCAGCCAATCAGAGATTCTTCTCGGTTGTCTTTTCTTGCCCTTTTACTGTGTGTTGGGTGTTGTATGGACACTATGTGATAGGCTTAGAATATGGATTTTATTTGAGGATTATTTAGGATAACTTTCATCAAAATGTCTACTAGTAAAGGTGCCAATACTTATAATCGACAAAACTGGGAAGAATCGGTAAGTATATCCTATTATTATATAACTTTCTATAAATAGTAAAAGACGATATCTCGCTCTTGTTTGTTCATAACAAATTGATATACGTTCTGTATACGTCTATAAGGAAGTAATTATGTGTGAATTACAAAGTTAGAATATATATCTATAACTCCCTAAAGTCAGTGTGGGACCTGAATATTGACAAATACTTGCATATAAAAAATTTAAAAATGATATAAAACACATTGATGAGGTTTATAATGTGAAGCCTATAATCGTTACTAGGGAAGAATTAGTCATGTTATTCTTCGGTTTCCATTCGGAAATATTGCTTATGTAATGGAATTCCCGACTAAAATTAGATATTTTTGGGTTCATTGTAGTCGATTTTTTCAAGGAATGTAAAAATATTCCTAATTCTCTGGATAATTTCTTGTCCAAATTTCACAAATGTCAACTAATCTTTCCCATCATAATAAAAGTAGTAACAAACTCTTTATTTTACATCAGAATAAAGTTTATTACACCAAAATGACAAGAGGTCATGTCTAATATTCAGTCCATGGGGACAAACATAGACTCTTTATGTTACATGGGTCAGAATTAGGTCCATTATACCAAAATGACCGGGTCATGTCTAACATTCAGTCCATGGGGACAAACATAGACTCTTTATTTTACATGGGTCAGAATTAGGTCCATTATACCAAAATGACCTGGTCATGTCTAATATTCAGTCCATGGAGACAAACATAAACTCTTTATTTTACATGGGTCAGAATTAGGTCCATTATACCAAAATGACCTGGTCATGTCTAATATTCAGTCCATGGGGATAAACATAGGCCCTTTATTTTACATGGGTCAGAATTAGGTCCATTATACCAAAGTGACCTGGTCATGTCTTACATTCAGTCTATGGGAACAAACATAGGCCCTTTATTTTACATGGGTCAGAATTAGGTCCATTGAACCAAAATGACCCGGTCATGTCTTACATTCAGTCCATGGGGAAAAATATAGACTCTTTATTTTACATGGATCAGAATTAGGTCCATTATACCAAAATGACCGGGTCATGTCTTACATTCAGTCAATGGGGACAAACATAGACTCTTTATTTTACATGGATCAGAATTAGGTCCATTATACCAAAATGACCTGGTCATGTCTTACATTCAGTCCATGGGGCCAAACATAAGACTCTTTATTTTACATGGAATATTCTTTCCGTTGGTAGTGGCGTATCGACTAAGAGTAAAACGACAATATCGAAGCCACTTTTATCATGTAATAGTAATTTATCAATCCTTTTCTCCAAATAGTGTCGACTACTTTTGCAAAGTTTTTTTTCAAAGAATAAGAGTATAAAATGTATGTTATTGTTTTGGTCATGTTTAAAATTATACCCTATTCATACGCAGTTTACAATAGGCTTACAGTTTCGTTTAGGAAATATTATTTGATTGCTTATGTCATCTTTAAAATTATACCCTATTCACACGTAGTTTACAATAGGCTTACAGGTTCGGTTCGGAAATATTATTAAAGAAACCAAGTACTAACGATCCGAACCGCAAAACGAAACTCGAAATCCAAAAGGACATTTTGACGAAACATAGGTAACAGCTTATGAACTTTTCACATGAGGAATTATATCAATCATACATGAATAAGTATATCATAATGAAACGGGGTATCAGGTGTCTAGAAGAGTAAGCATACCCTGCCTGGTGCCACACCCGTCCTAGCTGTTAAACATACACAAAACAAACTACAAAACAAGACCATGAAAAAGAATCGAATGAAAAAAACGTGACTTGAGTATTTGATTGCTTATGTTATCATGTTTAAAATTATACCATATTCACTCGTAGTATCAACTTAGGAACTAGACTTATAGTGTTCAAGATAACCTCGTATAGTACACAAAGATTTCCATATTAAATAAATTCAGATAATCACAATCATTTTTCAGCGATTGCTGTCTTCTTTCGCGGTAAGAACAGCCAATCAAAATCAATATCCAAACACGGGTTGTCTTTTCTTGCCCATGTACCGGGAAAGATGGTCGCATATCATGGCCGAGTCATTACATAGTCTCGAACAAAATAACAAAGGTTGAGTCGAATGAAATGGATTGTGCGCAGATTAGGTCAGACTTTTTGATCGGGTCTTAGCATAAGCAATTGGTTAGGATCATTTAGGATCATTTAGGATCATTTTAATAAAATGTCTACCAGTAAAGATGCCAATACGTATAATCGACCAAACTGGAAATAATCAGTAAGTATCCCATACTGATTAAACTTTCTATAAATAGTAAAAGACTCTTAAGGGTCAGATTACGACGATAATCTTGATGACAAATTTATAGACATCCTATATAGACCCTTGCGCCGATTTATTTTGTAAAAAGTGACTGGCTAGCAGATGAAACCGACTGGCTTGCGATTTTTTTCAGTTAGCTAATTTTGAACTGGCTGAATTGGCTAGCAAAATAAATCGGCGGTTTTCGGCGGATGAAACGGATTCCCTATGTTAATAATTATTGCATGCGTGATGCAGGTGTGTGTAACTACTAATATCAATCACGTGATACACATCATACATTACGTTATCTATCACGTGATCGCAATTGTGTGTATAAATAGACTATGAACTTAGGGACTACATAAAAACTGTGTTAATTTAACTGGGGTTATGTGATGATTACATTTACAAAGTGGCAGAAATCGGCTGACTTAAATCGGCGGCGCTTACTTTTCACAACTGGCAGAAAATGGCTGTAAAGAAATCGGTGGCGGCGGCGGCTAATGGCGGCGGCGCAAGGGTCTATCTATATACAAGGAAGTATAAATTACAAAATTAGATTTTAAAACTCCCTAAAGTCAGTTTCGGGCCTGAATATTGACAAATACTTGAATAACCAACATGTTTCAGAATATTCGTGGTTTGTTTAGTAGCAGTTTCGTGCGGAAATATTTTATATTTTATCTAAATATGTTATGTGGTTTTCCCCCAACTAAAATTAGATATTTTTAATTTGAACTGTGGTCGATTTTTTCAAAGAATGTAAAAATATTCCTAATTTTCTGGATATTTTCTTGTCCAAAACTAAAACTATTTAACTGTACATACAGAGAACATTATGTGTCGCATTGCTCGGTATGCTAACTCTTCTAGACATCTGATACCCCTTTTTATTATGAAATATTTACTCATTTATTGATATACTTCCTCATTTGCTGCTTGCGTTTGTGCTTATTCCATTTGATATACTAGACCGGAACATCCCGTCTCTCATTTAGTGAATTTGAGGGACAGGAAACCATCACTGGTTTTAACTTGAAATCACGCAACCAAGTTGCGTTGAAATGTTCGTCTCCCTTGGGGGTTTCTTCTCTAAAAAAACGACTGATTTCTTGTATAACCAGCCTTTCGACAGAATAAACCACTATTGTTGTCTGTAAATTAAGTTTAAATATTCAAGCGGGGTCCTTTTTTTAGAAAGATTGACGCCATTTTATAGAAGCCAAATTGTTATTGAATATTTCAGTGAATCAAAAGACTTGTCTCAAAATCATTGAAAATTTAAGCCAATCAAAAGGCTTATACCCAAAATAATGCATTTTTATGTATCGTAAAAATGAACATATACCAAAAAAAAAAAAGTTGACATTTCAACTTTAAAAGCAAATAACATCAAAACCGGAAGTGGTATTGTAATTTTAATGACTGAGCTGTATTTAGAATTAGAATGTTTATCTGCATTTAAATTTTCGAATCGAACAAAACAAAATTGTAGAATTTCAAATTAAAAAAGATGGGGAAATTGGAGGAATTCGAAAAAAAAAAAAACATTATGAAAACAAAGCAGTGCGTTCGAAATACGCAGTTTCAATGGAAATTGGCACAAATTTTCACAATCTAAAAAGCGGAATTTTGATTCAAATATATTGTGTTGTATATCATTGGAAAGAGCAGACAGAGCATAGTACGACGGTGATAGAAAATAAGTAGGTAACTTAGGTCACGTGGCAGGGCTGTTTAAAGTTAAAAATTAAAATTTTCAAACGGCTATAAAACCGGAAGTAACCCTAGGGCATCTGAAAAAATATGTCATTGGATACATCTAATCAAGTGCAATAACTTTTGTAAAGTCACAAAAGGTCAAGGTCACAAAATATGGGTCTTGAAGTTTCGACAATTACTGATTTATTTTTACCGGAAATCAGAAAAATTCAGAATCGAAATTCAAAAATCGGATCCCATGTTTTGGTCGCAGTCAACTGTTGATTACATAGACATAAAAATTATGCAAATTCCATAACACCCTGAGGTCCCATTTTGCGTTCTTTAAAAAAAAAATACCATTTCAAGATGGCACCTGATTCGTTACATCCGGGTCAAATTTAATGATTTGTATACTTTTGTGTCTACATAACAAGCATACTGCAAAAAGAGTTTTCCGAATATCTTCAAAATTCCAGAAATTTCAACTTTGAGAGCGAATGACGTCAAAACTAGAAGTGATATCGGAATTTTTAAAATTGCTTATTGTTTGCAATCAAAAGGTCTATGCATATGCGAGTTTTCAGGTCGATCAAAATAAAATTAAAAAATGTGCTCCAAAAGTCAGCGACAAAGTTTTCAAAGTGAATGTTTTTAAACTATCTTGTGGACAATCGATTAGAGAATTTAACAAAGAAAGTCCGATCAAAATCGGTTGATAAACAGTGGTGAAAATGGTAAAAAACTTAAAATGGGTTTTTCTGTCATACGTCATTTCCGGTTAAACAAAAAAGCGCAATTTTACATTCGCGTAACACCGTGCAATTAGATATGGTAGGAACCACTTTTCTACATTATAAAACACATAACATAAAACAACTTTCCTTTTAGATCATTACTCTCATTATCCAAAAAATTAACGAAATAGTTTTCACATCTGGTAATCTATAACTAGAAAGACCTCCTTTATTATGAACTTTTCAAACTTTTATTGAAAAACTGTCTTTAATGGAACATCCAACATGTCAATAATTCTTTAAGTGGAATAAAACTACCTGAAATATATTCACAGTTTAATTTATATAACCTGTACACTTTTAAATATAAACATTAAAATATTGTATATTGAAATAGCACTTGGTACTTAGTCCATTCTTTCTTTCTTGTGCGCATTGTAATTTTAGAAATAAAAAAAGATTGAAAGACATAGCGCACACATATGGGGAAGAGCAAAATCTCCAAAATCTCCAAATATTCATAAAATACATAAGTTAGGCTCATTCGAGAACATATACATAATGATATATACTAAGGGCCTTTATGCACCGGATATTTCACGGTTGACCATAGCGCTATAGTTGTGCATGCCTTTTCATGTTTGGTTTAGGCCTTTATTCATAAGCTTAACTGTATGCTGAACTATATTTGTTTTAAATACATGATTTACTTTCTTTTTTTTCAATCAAAGTTTACAAATTAATATTAATATAGAATTAATAGTAGTAAAAATTTGGGCACTGGTTATCATTTTCAAATTTTTCATAGCAAAATGTGTTATTCTTCATGCTTTTCTGTACCAAATTGGACTTCTGAAGACTGACAATACAAAACTGTGTTCAATGAGGAAAAGTTTGACGAATATATACTCCTATTGACCAAGTTTGAAAATTTAATTTTTTGTTCATTCTAAGACTTAGTATCGCTTTCAGCTTATTTTTGTTAAGATTTCGATAATCAAATATCTTGTCCAGAGCATGACAAAATCGGATGCAATGATTATATACAGTAAGTAGGTAGGACTTCCCATACGAAAGGTTCTGTCAGGTGTTCGAAAAGAGTAAGCGTGTAAAAGTGTAAGCCTATTACTATCCGATCTCACCTGTAATCAAATTCCATCTTCAATCAGGTGAAACTTCAGCTTCAAATTAAATCTATACAATCTGAAATTCATAATTTTGATAATAAAACATACTTTATTGATGGAGAATGATGAAAGTCGCTAATAATCAAAACCAAAACTCGATTTAGCCGGCTGCTTACCCTGCCTGGTTTTACTAGACAATGTAACAATCTGACACTAAGCTGTGCGACAGACAGAAAGGGCTGAGGCGTGGATAATCTTAGGAGGTTTTAGGAGGTTTTGAATATTTCTGAAACCCTGGAGCATTGAACTAATTAGAAATAATAACACACGAATTAAATGAGAATATTTTTCTTATATCTTTCAGGACTTTCCGTTACTCTGTAAAACATGTCTGGGAGACAACCCTTATGTTCGTATGGTAAGTGTTCTTGTTGTAATTTACTTATTGTAATGTTGTAAAGGGGAACCTGTTTTAGAGGGTCGTTGATAGAACTAGAACTACACGAATATCGTATAATCTTTCAAATATATCTTAGATTAAACATAAACAGTTGTCTTCCAACTTTCCATTTCTGCAAATGTGCTGTTTATATATAAGAAATGTCTTGCCAAACTATTATATTGTGTTTCGAATTTCGATTTGCGGTTCGAATCTTTCGTACTTAGTTCATATTAGTATTAAACTATTTTTCTTCTAGATAAAGGAGAAACATGAGAAGGAATGTAAAACCTGTAACACACCATTTACAGTATTTAAATGGTGTCCGGGGGCCAGGATGAGATTCAAAAAAACTGAAGTGTGTCAAACATGTAGACATGATAAAAATATTTGTCAATCATGTCTGTCAGGTTTAGAAAATGGTATGTTTTGGTATTTCTATCAGAAAAATTTTATAATTTGTCAATTATTTAAAGACGGGTCCCTTTTGCCATTTATGAAAGTGAAAATGCTAATACTTATATATGAATAGAAAGCAGAGGTCTTCTTATAACTTTGAAAAATACCAGTTTGTCCAATACGTCCAGAATTAACTCAAATTTAGCTAACCTAAGAAAATTACCATCAAGATTCCAGTAAGTGTCTTGAAAAATGTTGAATAAATTATAGTTCAGTCAATCAAAATGATTGGTCAGAGAGTGTTCTCGTGCTTTAATATCAACCAATCAAATCCATCTCATAACAAGAGTTGTCTTTTCCTAACCAATTTACCGGTTAGGTTGAATAAAAAATGTAAAGTAATTATAAAATATAATTAAAAAAAACAATTGTATTTTCATCTGGGTGGAAATTAATTTTCAACCAGGCGGAAATTCAATAATTCATGAGAAACTTGAATTTTCATTCAGGTGAGTGTATTTGGTCTTGCTTGGTCTTTTTTTTTCTAACCTCAGTAAAAACTACTTAGCGGTCATTATCCAAAAAATATACCGTTTCTTTAAAAACTAACATTTCACTACCAAACGTAGGCTACTATCCGTTACGTTATGTGTCTAAAAGTTCCAAGATTTTCAAAAAAAATAGCTGGAACATTGAATCTTACTTTTGGAAAATTCGAAATGCAGTATTAAGCTTATAGAACGATAGGCCTACAGTTAAAAAAAATTCTAATGATAATAATTCAGTTTTTGTAGTTTTTATAATCAATTAAAAAAGTATATAATTTACTGTGTATTTTGACTAAATGTTGACCAGTGAAAAGTATTTTAAAGAAACCCAAACAAACCATTCAGCATATCGTTAATAGGGGATAGATGTCTTAGAAGGTGGAAGTTTTTAGATTATCTAATCTGTTATACTGTTCCATCTCTCCCTCAACATTTAAGTCTTCAAATCTCCGTGTATCCATAACTATCAGCGTTTGAAAGTCACAAATACGACTAGTCGTTTAGTAAGACTGTGGAATTTACGAACAACAGTAGGCCACCTTATGTCATTCAATTTAAAAATCTTTTCATGTATGATTGTTCACGAAAATGTGTCCAAGCACATACAACTTTCTTTTATTTAACGATAGGCTTACCTGTCCAAGTTCGAGATGCTGCTATAAGAGTACAAGATTCAGATGTTAACAAGGAATATTATATGCTGCAAAAAGAAAAAGAGGTAACTTAAAAACATTTTGGTCATGAACAACCTCAAAATTAGACATGTCTTGCTATCACCCTTACACCCCCACCCCCTCAACCTCTGGTTTCAAATTCCTTCTGCCACCCTGCCCCTTTTAATTCTTTAAAACGCCTCTTGGTATTGGTATTATTATTGGTGCAGAAAAGCACATTTATTTGAGTTTTGATAAGTTTGTTGTTTTGTTTATATGACAAGCCGATGGACCGTATTTTAAAGCGGAAAATCGAGACGACAAAACTTGATTCATTTCTTTTGTCCACTAAGGCGGATAAAACGGGGTTCAAAATTCTATAATTATTTGAGTTTTATTTGAGTTATTTTACGTTTGTTTTTTATTGAATGGTAGATTGAAAACATTGATGGCACTAATCCAGTTGGTGCACTAGCGACTAAAGCAAAGGCACCCAGCGACATGTTACTGAAATTAGCTCGAACCTCACCCTACTACAAAAGAAATATACCCCACATTTGTCCTTTCTGGGTGAAAGGGGAATGCAAAAGAGGGGAAGAATGTCCATACAGGTATAGTCTATTTTTAGTATTTGATAAGTGTTGAGAATGTGTGTCTTATAGATTGGGGATGTTACAGACTTTCCCTTATTGCACACTTTCGTGGAATTGACTGTATTCTTTATAGGAATGTTCTGGTGCAGAGAATTCGTCATATACACAATTTGATCAAATGGACTGGCTGTTATGACGGATTAGATGTGCAGACTTTTGAATGTTCAATAAAATTGTTGAAATGTTGGGTTGTTTTGAGTTTGAAACGTGCCATTTTTCTGTGAAATTTTAACACACTAGATGAAAATCAGACACATAAAAATAATCTTATCTGACTTTAAACTTAAACTATAATAGCAAGAGAATTTAATATAGTCTTATAATCGTAAAGCATGATAATATTTTACAGCACCCTAATACTTTTTATTATAGACATGAAAAACCTACAGATCCAGATGATCCATTAGCAGACCAGAATATTCGAGACAGATTTTACGGTACCAATGATCCAGTTGCTGATAAATTACTCCGACGATATCTTGACATGCCTAAACTAGAACCACCAGAAGATAAAAATATTACCACACTTTATATTGGTGGTCTAGGTGAAAAGGTTGATTCAAACGATTTGAAGTGAGTTTCAAAATTGTTTCCAAAGGAATATTGTTTTGAAATCTACAGAAGCGTTTTGTTTGTGATGAAATTCAATTTATTTGCAATATTGAGGTAAATTTCTTATCCTTGTCATAGCTGAATCGTCAAATCATTTGGTAAATGGAACAATATTGTTCTATGGCACTTTTAACTTATATTGATGAAGTAAGACCTGAATTGACTCTCGCAGTAAGGAATAAATTGTCATATTGAATGAATTATAGTTCAGCCAATCACAATCATTCTTCAAAGAGTGTGCCTTCTCATGTGTTAACAAGCCAATCATAACAATTTCCAAACAAAAGTTATATGGCTTAATCATGGCTGAGCAATATTTTGACTCCCACAATGTCGAAAGTTAAGCCGGTAGTCAATATTGAAAATTATATTGTGAAATAAGCAAGAAGTAAGTTTTCTGAAGATTAAATTTTTTAGGTGAATTCTGACCTTGATATTTATTGTGGTGTTTGATTTTGTGTTTAACCGCTTGTTACTTTATAATGATTTATTTACCTTTTTTAGGATCTGGTTTTATCAATTTGGAGAAATTCGATCAGTTAAAGTGGTGCAAAAACAGCAATGTGCTTTTGTTCAGTTTACAAACAGACAGAGTGCAGAAGTTGCAGCTGAAAGGTCTTTCAGTAGGTTAATCATTAAAGGTCAAAGGTTAGCCATTAAATGGGGTTATCCTCCAGGACAACAACAATCAATGAAGAAGGGTGAAAATGAGGAAGAAGAGATGGTACAATCCCCACAAGGTTGGTTACTGATTTCTGTTTTAAAAGATATTGGGATGGAAGTGGATCTGGCTCTAGAATTCATGGCCAGGGGTCGAAAGGGGTCAGGCCCTTGAAGTTAAATTCAGGGACAGACAATATCTTGGGGTCTTATGTACCACATGCAGTGCATATAAAAGAACCCTCGACAGTTGGAAATTAAAAATAAGAGTTTGCCGATGCAACATTGGCTATATTTTCCTCATCACACACTGCATGGCGTCCTCATAAGCAGAAAAGGGGATATAAACTCACTCAATGGCATATTACTACTGAGACACACTGGTTTATCTATATGTACTCATCTTGATGTTTCAGCTTTAACAATGCCACCGAAGGACAACACAAAGAATTATTTCAATCTACCACCACCACCAATGATGCCTCCCTTCATGTTTGGAGGTGAACCGATGTCTATGAAACTATCGGGTGTCGGAAGTTCTCAAAACCAAAACAGAGAAGGTGCGTTAAAACCATCACGAGGATTATTAAGACGGCCTCGAGAATCAGGAGGTGTGGTCAAACCTTTCGGTGCTGGCCTTAAAAACCCTTCTCTAAATCCAAACAGAGCAAGTTTGGTGAAACCAACAAGTGACGAAATATGTCAAGATCCAAACAGAGCAAGTTTGGTGAAACCAACAAGTGACGAAATATGTCAAGATCCAAACAGAGCAAGTTTGGTGAAACCAACAAGTGACGAAATATGTCAAGATCCAAACAGAGCAAGTTTGATGAAACCAACAAGTGACGAAATATGTCAAGATCCAAACAGAGCAAGTGTGATGAAACCAACAAGTGACGAAATATGTCAAGATCCAAACAGAGCAAGTGTGGTGAAACCAACAAGTGACGGTAATTCTCATTTTATTTTATTTAGTATTTTACCCAGTCATAAAAGCTACTTCTATTCATATAAGCATTATCATTATTTTTTTCATAAATGGAAATAAGGAAACCCATTACCATGTCTAGTTCCGAGTCTGATTTTCATGTGTCCAAATTTTATTTTGCACCCATGGTCTACTGTAGGATTATATACAGATCTAACTATTCTCGAAAATTTAAATTAATTTAATGGTAAATATATCAGATTAATTTTTATATGCTCACATGAAATGTGGAGCGTATATTGTCGTCACCCATATCCATCGGCCCGTCCACAATTCTCTTGTATTCTTGTAAATATCTAGTAAGTCACTTTTATGTAAATTCGAGACTTACAACCACTTTACCTACATAAATAGAAGGGGGTAAACATAGTAAATTCAATTTTGGGCTCAACAAATTTTTCACCAAAAGTACCAAAAATCTAAATTCGAGATAATGACCAAACACCACACACTGCCAGGATTAAGCAGCTATTTTTTTAAACAGCTGATTTTCTGTGATTATTTGTCATCTCCATAGGCAGGATAAATTAGAAACACATTTTTTTGAATATTTTGTGTGTATATCCTGAAACTTTCTTGTACACAACTATTGTGTATGTGGGAATCTTTGATGGATAGAAGAACTGTAATAACTTTTATTGGCAGGATAGTACAAAATATAACAAGTTGATAGAAGACATTTTTTTAGACTGCACGAGATATATCTCATAATACTCAGCAGAGGAGTATGATCTATTTTTAGTAACGTTCAAATGACATCATTACAGTAAACCCTCTAATATTCAAACCATGCATATTGTATAGACTCAATAATGTGACATATCCCCTCTTTGAATAAATGTTGAAAACATTTTAGATTATTAAATATGCACAGTCCTAGAACACCAAATAAACATTATACAAATCTCCTTGATTTTAAAGTTAGCTTTAGCATTCCAAAGTTACTGAATGTATTATGTTTTAAATTGTCACTGATTTCTACTGAAATAAAATAAACACAATACACTGCATTAATTTAAAACATATTATAGATTAAGTCTATCTGGCATATTCACAGTTCTACCAGATCTAGTTCTATATGGTACATTCACATTCTGATTTGGAATACCAGGAGCTGGGTTTGGTTGATTTGGTTGATTATGTTCAATATTTGGCTGATCTATATTATCATCTTCTAGGAAATCATCCATTATATCTGGAACATTGAAGTCAGTGTCTGATAGTCTCAGAAACTTTCGATTTCTTCGATAAACACTGCCTTTTAAGTTTCTAACTAAATATGATCTTGGAGCTACAATAGCAACTACAGTGGCCACAGGTGCATGGGGACAGGATAGCCTATTTTGATGCTTCATGGGTCTTCAGTACCCCAAATAATCCCCATGCATTAATTTTATTTTCTTGAAAAAACGCTTATTAACATTGTGTATTTCCTGGAAATTGTGCAGATTTACTGAAAATTCCAATGTTTGCTGGTCGACTGATATTAGACCTACTTTCTTTATAATAATACTTAAAGGTAAGACACTATCGTCTTGTTGACATGAGATACCACTTGCTTATCATCTTAAAATATTCTTAATTAACGATCCTGCCTTTCATGCCAATGACTTCTTTCAATTCCATAATTATTTTTCTCCATCTCCATAGAAAGTTTGATTAAATCGGAGATCATTTAGTCCAGTTACCCAGTGTTTTTATATCTACATTTATATTTTTTCTTGCCGTTTAGAATCCGTCAAAGCAGAATTGACGGAAATGTCGGCGTGCGCATGTTTGAGCACTTTGACCTAAATCACGTGGTCTGCATTCTTGCATAAATTATACTGAACTAACGTCGAGTCTTATTCATGTACTTTAGTTCAGTATAATTTATGCAAGAATGCAGACCACGTGATTGAGGTCAAAGTGCTCGAACATGCGCACGCCGACATTTCCGTCAATTCTGCTTTGACGGATTCTAAACGGCAAGAAAAAATATAAATGTAGATATAAAAACAATGGGTAACTGGACTAAATGATCTCCGATTTTATAAAACTTTCTATGGAGATGGAGAAAAATTATTATGGAATTGAAAGAAGTCATTGGCATGAAAGGCAGGATCGTTAATTAAGAATATTTTAAGATGATAAGCAAGTGGTATCTCATGTCAACAAGACGATAGTGTCTTACCTTTAAGTATTATTATAAAGAGAGTAGGTCTAATATCAGTCGACCGGCAAACATTGGAATTTTCAGTAAATCTGCACAATTTCCAGGAAATACACAATGTTAATAAGCGTTTTTCAAGAAAATAAAATTATAATACATGGGGATTATTTGGGGTACTCAAGACTCACGAAGCACCAAAATAGGCTATCCTGTCCCCATGTACCTGTGACAGTGGCTGGTTCCCAAAGATTAGTATCTTCACTCCATAATCTAACTGATTGTCCAACTTTCAGTTCTGAGTGTGGTTTCTTAGCAGCTCTTTGATCAAAATAATGTTTTGACAAATCTTGTTTCTTTGATAAACTGTTTTTAAAATTGTCTGTTGACTTATTCGGTAACACTTTTAAAGATTCACGATTAACGGGTAATAGTGTTCGAAATTGTCTTCCAATAAGCAATTCTGCTGGTGATGGCAATTCATTGGACAAAGATGTACTGCGATAATTCAGCAATGCTAAATTTGGATCTTCCTTATTTTCCATAGCTTTAAGTAACAGTTTCTTAACAGTTTGAATTGTTCTTTCCACTTGCCCATTACTCTGTGGATACCTTGGGCTACTTGTTTGATGGTTAATATCATACTTAACACACAATTGTTTATACAGAGCACAATCATATTGAGGACCATTATCCGAGAAAATTACTTCTGGAATACCATATTCTGAAATAACTGATTTAGTATGTGTTACAACATTTTCAGCTGTCATAGTAGTTCCTAATCTTCTAATCACAGGAAACTTAGAGAAATAGTCTACAAATATCAAGTAATGAATTTGTTTTAAATCAAAAATGTCAGTACCTACTTTTTGCCAAGGATATTCTGGAATGTCATGAGGTAACAATGGTTCACTAGATTGTTTCCTTTGATGAGCTTGACATGATTCACAAGTCGAGACAATGTTCTTAACATCAGATGTTATACCAGGCCAAAATACTGACTGTCTAGCACGTAATAAACATTTCTCTATACCAAGATGTCCTTCATGTAATAGCTTCAAAGCATCTTGACGTAATGAAATAGGTATAATAAGTCTATGACACTTGAAAATAAGATTCTCTTCAGTGCTGAGGTCTTCTCTGCAATTCCAATAAGGTAAAAGATCTTTATGACACTTGGATCTTTCAGTAGGCCAACCATCCATAATGACTTGTTTCAGCCTTTGTAATGTTGGATCTTGAATAGTAAGTGTTCTGATTTTATCTACAGTTGTACTAGAAGCGTTGATTTGACTTGTAATAGTGTTGAGATGTATATCAGGTAAGTCCTCTCCCCTCTTTCGACAAAAAGTCGGATCAACTCTGGACAGTGCATCTGCTATTACGTTAGTTTTACCAGGTATGTATTCTACCTTTACATCAAACTTTGTAGTACGTAACAAAAGTCTTTGAAGTCTAGGACTTGACTTGCTGATTTGCTTTCTAAAGATAGCTTCTAGTGGTTTGTGGTCAGTTTGTAAAGTAACTGATCTACCATAGATGTAGTGATGAAACTTTTCTAAACTCCATACAACTGCTAGTAGTTCTCTTTCGATATTACTGTACCGCTGTTCTGTTTCGGTGAGGGAACTTGATTTAAAGCAGATCGGTTTAGAGTCTTGCATCAGAGTTGCACCTAAGCCTTTAGTGCTAGCATCACACTGGATCATGTTTTCCTTCTTAGGATTATAATAGGTAAGAGTAGATAAGCTTGCTATTTCACTCTTAATATCTTGAAATGACTTTTCATGTTCTGGATTCCATTGGAATACTGAAGATTTCTTGAGAAGATCTCTTAAAGGTGCTGAGATCGTAGCCAATACTGGACTAAAACGATTAAGGAAATTTACCATACCAAGGAAAGAATGCAGACCTTCTTTAGAATTAGGAGCTCTCATGTTGACAATACCATCGATCTTGCCAGGATCAGGTTTCAATCCTTCAGGTGTCCAAATATGACCAAAGAATCTTGTCTCTGTAACTTTTAATTGTAGTTTATCTGGATTAAATCTAATATTTCTGTCTCTAGCTCTCTGTAGTAGATTTCTAAGATTATTATCATGCTCCTTTTCAGTTACACCAAATACAAATATATCATCAGCTATACCAGAAATTCCTTCAAGATCACCAAAAACTTCATCCATTTTTCTCTGGAAAATATCTTGACTTACAACCAAGCCAAATGGTAATCTATTAAACTTAAATCTTCCGAATGGTGTAGCGAACGTAGTTAAATAAGAACTTTCTTCGTCTAATTCTACCATCCAGTATCCGGAGCGAGCATCAAGAACTGAAAAATATTTGGAATTAGACAGTTTAGGTATAATATCATCAATAGTACGAGTATAATAATGTTCTCGCTGAATGTTCTTATTTAGTTCTCTAGGATCTAAACATATCCTTAATTCTTCTTTGTTTTCCTTTTCAACAATAACATAAGAGTTAACCCATTCTGTAGGTTTTAGAACTTTGGATATAACCTTCATATCTTCCATTCTCTTCAATTCTACTTGAAATCTATCTTGAAGATGGACACTAACAGCTCTAGGAGGATTTATAACAGGAACTGAGTCTGTTTTCATCTTAATTTTATAAGGATCTCCAGGAAAATGCCCAATACCTTTAAAAACATCCCCATATTGTTGATGTAAGGACTGTTTAGTGAAAGGTTTGGCTTCTGGTGTAGACACATTGATGGAGTAGTTAACTTTGATTAAGTTCATATCTCTGCATGTGTTGAGGCCTAATATAGCTGGACCATTAGAAGTAGTTACATTGAACTCTACTGGGTATTGAACATTTTTATGTTTGATGTATACAGTACATGTACCCATGTTGATAATCTTTGTTCCACCATAACCAGTTAATGTTGAACCAGGTGGGTTGAGTTTATGTAGAGGAGGAAATAATTCATCATAAATCTTCTTAGGCAATATATTTGCTTCAGAACCAGTATCAAGTTGTAGATCAACACCTGTATGACGTTTATGATGAGGTTTTATAGTAGTTGGTAATCGAACTAAAACCTTTGATGAACCCTTTACATCTAAAAATTCTGTTTTGATGTTCTGTGGATTTGTAGATTTCTTCTCAACAGCATTGACAAACATGTTGTCCATAGTAAAATGATCATCCTTCTCAATATTGTGAACATCATTTTGCTGAGAGAGACATACTCTTGCGAAGTGTCCAAATTTGTTGCACTTTTTGCATCTACTGTCGTTAGCTGGACATTGTCTTCTAGGATGGATATTATCTCCACAATATTTGCATGAAGAGTCTGAACCAGATTTTGGTTGAAATTTTCTATAAGAACCTTGACTTTGACCATAGTTTTTCTTAGATGAACTCTGGCTGAATTGAGATTTTCTTTGTTGATAATTATTGTGGTTTGAACTCGAAGAATGAGTTTGTTGCTTTGCTGGCTTTCTGTATTGTGAATGAACAGCATGAACTTTGTCTGAGCTATCTGATGAGCCTAGTTTCATCTGTTTAAGTTGGGTATTGGTACATTCTGCAGTTCGTGCCCACTGTATGGCATCATCAAGAGTTAGTTCATTTCCTTTTGAAATACACTTAAATTGAACTCTGTTGTCAGACATACCAAATACTAAAGTGTCTCTAATTTGTTCATTAGAAAATTCTGCAGCAAAACCACAATCTCGAACAGTAAGCCTGATTTCTGTTAGAAAATCTTCTAGATTAGTTTCTCCTTGAGAAAGTGTTCTCAGCTTCTGTCTGGCTACCATTATATTGGACTGACCAAGTACAAATAGGTCAAATTTCTCCCAATACTTTTCAAGGACTTTTTGATCATCATTACTCAAATTCCAGGAATTAAATAGTTCAAAGCCTCTGTCACCTGACCATAATAATAAGTATTTACATCGAACAGCCTCTTCAATATCTTTTAAAGGACCAGTAAATATAGCCTTACATTTTTGCTTCCATAGTCGCATAGGCGTACGGGCTGATTTTTCTAGGGGGGGCTGAACCATTTTTGCCCGAAAAATATGCATGATGCCCGAAAATTTATTGATACCGCCTAAGAGCACCATCAACTTTCAGTAACACCGAGATAATTGATTTGCACCACAATGGAAACATTTTAGTTTCACCATATACATACAGTGTAAGAAAAAGTGATCATTCATACATCAAGAATTTCAATTTTAATACAAACGTGCAAAACTGATGTGACTGTCGTCTGCCGATGAATCCCACATCTGCGCAGAAGGTACCAAACGAACAGCACGAAAATGAATGTGAATTAATCTTTGGCCATGGCGTTTTCACAGTTTACATCAACTAGCAAAGCAAAACATTGAGGTGTCCTGTTCAAAAGAAATTTTGAATTACGATTTTTGGGACTAGCAAAGACATCGATGATTCTGTCCGTATCATTTTCAATCACAGCATTGGCATAAAATCGTTCGTTGTTGATCAATGCGAGGTGGCTCAAACGTCCCTGGCCCATGGTGCTTCTCAGATAACTTTTCAGTCTTCTCAACGCACTGAACGAGCGTTCGGAAGAGCACGATGTCGCTGGAATGGTACACAGCAATTTTACCATGTTTGAAAATTCAGGAAGAAAATCTATCAGATCATGATTATACATAATGGAAAGAAGATCAATTATATTGGAGAAGCGAAGCTTATTTTGCGATATATTTCATGTTCAGCTTTCAGAACCTCTGAATCTAGTTCATAGAAATTGGCCACTTGGTGCCGGGGTCTTTGGTTTGGACGACATTTGCAATTATCAACCTGTTAAAGATTCGGGTCTGCTTAATCACGAATCACACAAGAATTAATTTAATAAAGTCACGAAGATTGAAATGCAAAGATTTGATTGATCACAATCTGCAGTCTCATTGCATGGAAATCTTGAAATGAAATTATACTGAACTGAATGCGTAAGGCATGGAATTAGTTAAATGCAAACATTGGCTATATCCTACCTATTAAAATTAGGTATGTGTATATAACACAGAAAGGCCTTTGATAATAGCTGGAGTCATAGTCATACTGCAAAACAATCTCAAGATCTTAACAAATCTCAACAAGTGGTTGCCTAGCAATATACGCCCACTTACTACAATAAATTGTCAATATATCAAGGAATGTTACTATCTTAATTTTTGTTGGATGGTGTTCAGATAGTTACACACAAAAGTTTATTAAATTCCTACCACAACTGTGATCTCTATCACGTTTACAAGTCATTTTTAACATATTTTAGGTGTAAAACTCCGTAAATATTTGTTGAATCAATCCGGAATTCGAACTTGTCCGAGATCTTATGAATATAAACCTACATACAAAATTGTATTCAAATCCAACCAAAACTGTGGTCTCTAACGCGTTCACAAGCCATTTTTAACGCATTTTGGGTGTAAAACTCCGTGAATTTTTGTCGAATCAAACCCAAATTCGAACTTGTCCGAGATCTTATGAATATAATCCTACATACAAAATTGTATTCAAATCCAACCAAAACTGTGGTCTCTATCACGTTCACAAGCCATTTTTAACACATTTTGGGTGTAAAACTCCGTAAATTTTTGTCGAATCAAACCCAAATTCGAACTTGTCCGAGATCTTATGAATATAATCCTACATACAAAATTTTATTCAAATCCAACCAAAACTGTTGTCTCTATCGCATTCACAAGCCATTTTTATCGTATTTTGGGTGTAAAACTCCGTGAATTTTTGTCGAATCGAACCCAAATTCGAACTTGTCCGAGATCTTATGAATATAATCCTACATACAAAATTTTATTCAAATCCAACCAAAACTGTGGTCTCTAAGCGTTCACAAGCCAATTGTGGACCGACGCACGGACGGACCGACGGACGGACAGAGGCGACGGCAATATACGACCACATTTCAATGTGGGCGTATAAAAAGCAAGATTCGACTTATCAATTCGATCTGGACTGATTTTTAAATAAAATAGAAGATCTGGTCTGTCGATTAATATGTAGTTACCAATTTCGGGCTCCAAACAAAATTTCCCGAGACGGGCTGGGAAGCTCAGACCATCGGATTTCGGGCACTTTGTTCTGGTGGTCGGAGGGATTTTCTAATTTTTGAAATATTTTCTCGACAAAAACATTATTTTACAAGTTTTCGGGCGCCAACAGAAGCCAAGAAGAAATTTCCCAGAGACGGACTGGGAAGCTCAGACTAACCCGACCAAAAAAAAAACACGGATTTCGGGCACTTTGTTCTAGTGGTCGGAAAGATTTTCTAATTTTTTGAAAACATTTTATTTTCTTGACAAAAACATTATTTTACAATTTTTCGGGCGCAAACAGAAGCCAAGAAGAAATGTCCCTGAGACGGATTGGGAAGCTCAGACTAACCTCAGGATCAGCAAAAAAACCCGATTTCGGGCACTTTGTTCTGGCGGTCGGAAGGATTTTCTAATTTTTTGAAAAATTTATATTTTTCTTGACAAAAACATTATTTTACATTTTTTTCGAGCGCTGCCCGAAAAAATTGACAATTGCCCGAAAAAACTCATGTTCGCCCGACTCAGGGGGGGCTGCAGCCCCCCTGGCTCGTACGCCTATGCATAGTCGGTATATACTATGTAGGTCGGCGCCTTTCTCCCAGTTGATTGATGGACCGGAGTTGAGTGCTTGAATACCTGTGTCTGCCATAGTTTAGTTTGCATCCATCCCACTTCTGACACCATGAAACTTTCTTGTACACAACTATTGTGTATGTGGGAATCTTTGATGGATAGAAGAACTGTAATAACTTTTATTGGCAGGATAGTACAAAATATAACAAGTTGATAGAAGACATTTTTTTAGACTGCACGAGATATATCCCATAATACTCAGCAGAGGAGTATGATCTATTTTTAGTAACGTTCAAATGACATCATTACAGTAAACCCTCTAATATTCAAACCATGCATATTGTATAGACTCAATAATGTGACATATCCATGGCAACAAGACTTACCAGGTTTTTCCAGACTTACAGTGAATTTTTTTGTTCTTCAAAACGCGTTCGATTTTTAGCTCGTAAACACTCTACAGGGCACAATTCAAAATGGATTTTGATGAAACTTGCTGTGAGTGTTCGTAGTCACCCAAGGATGAACCCTATTGAAAATCAGCTAAATCGAAAAATATTTACTATGAATTATTGCCCTTGTTCTTGAAAATGCGTTCAACTTTAAGCTTGTAAACTATTCATCCTCCAGGAACACAACAATCAATGAAGAAGGGTGAAAATGAGGAAGAAGAAATGGTACAATCCCCACCAGGTGGGTTACTGATTTCTGTTTTAAAAGATATTGGGATGGGACTCTAGAATTCATGGTCAGGGGTTGAAAGGGGCTTGAAGTTAAATTCAGGGACAGACAATATCTTGGGGTCTTATGTACTACATGCAGTGCAGATAAAAGAACCCTCGACAGTTGGAAATTAAAAATAAGAGTTTGCCAATGCAACATTGGCTATATTTTCCTCATCACACATTGCATGGCGTCCTCATAAGCAGAAAAGGGGATATAAAACTCACTCAATGGCATATTACTACTGAGACACACTGGTTTATCTATATGTACTCATCTTGATATTTCAGCTTTAACAATGCCACCGAAGGACACCACAAAGAATTATTTTAATCTACCAGCACCAGTTGTGGTCAAACCATCGGGTGCCGGAAGTTCTCAAAACCCAAACAGTGGAAGTGTGGTCAAACCTTTCGGTAGTGGCCTTAAATACCCTTCTCAAGATCCAAACAGAGAAGGTGTGGTCAAACCTTTCGGTAGTGGCCTTAAATACCCTTCTCAAAACCCAAACAGTGGAAGTGTGGTCAAACCTTTCGGTGGTGGCCTCAAATACCCTTCTCAAAACCCAAACAGTGGAAGTGTGGTCAAACCTTTCGGTGGTGGCCTCAAATACCCTTCTCAAAACCCAAACAGTGGAAGTGTGGTCAAACCTTTCGGTAGTGGCCTTAAATACCCTTCTCAAAACCCAAACAGTGGAGGTGTGGTCAAACCTTTCGGTAGTGACATTAAATTCCCTTCTCAAGATTCAAACAGAATAGGTGTGTTCAAACCATCGGGTGCAGGTAATTCTCATTTTATTTTATTTAGTATTTTACCCAGTCATAAAAGCTACTTCTATTCATATAAGCATTATCATTATTTTTTTCATAAATGGAAATAAGGAAACCCATTACCATGTCTAGTTCCGAGTCTGATTTTCATGTGTCCAAATTTTATTTTGCACCCATGGTCTACTGTAGGATTATATACAGATCTAACTATTCTCGAAAATTTAAATTAATTTAATGGTAAATATATCAGATTAATTTTTATATGCTCACATGAAATGTGGAGCGTATATTGTCGTCACCCATATCCATCGGCCCGTCCACAATTCTCTTGTATTCTTGTAAATATCTAGTAAGTCACTTTTATGTAAATTCGAGAAAACAAAGGAAAACTGTTTAGAATAAGAATAAAGCAGCATAATATAGAAGAATTTTCAATTTGGCATTTTTGATAAAAGATACTACAGTGGATTTTCAGCTGATCCATCGCGTACCGTTTTTACTGTGTTATGTGGTTGGTTGAAATGTTGCTATGTTTTTCCACTGCAATTTATCCAGGATTAGTGTGTGAAAGTCCTTTCTGATGATAGTTTTAAGTCAGTGACAATTTTGATCTCAAAAAAACCTAGCAAGTTGATTTGCTATGTTTTTCCAGATGAATAATACATCTTTATGTCACATACCTTTGACTTACTAAGTTATTCCTGACCAAAATCATTTAAAAGGGGAGACTTACAACCACTTTACCTACATAAATAGAAGGGGGTAAACATAGTAAATTCAATTTTGCGCTGAACAAATTTTTCACCAAAAGTGGACCTAGTATAAGTACCAAAAATCTAAATTCGAGATAATGACCAAACACTGCCAGGATTAAGCAGCCATTTTTTTAAACAGCTGATTTTCTGTGATTATTTGTCATTGTCATAGGCAGGATAAATTAGAAACACATTTTTTTGAATATTTTGTGTGTATATCCATGGCTACAAGACTTACCAGGTTTTTCCAGACTTACAGTGAATTATTTTGTTCTTCAAAACGCGTTCGATTTTTAGCTCGTAAACACTCTACAGGGCACAATTCAAAATGGATTTTGATGAAACTTGCTGTGAGTGTTCGTAATCACCCAAGGATGAACCCTATTGAAAATCAGTTAAATCGAAAAATATTTACTATGAATTATTGCCCTTGTTCTTGAAAATGCGTTCAACTTTAAGCTTGTAAACTATGGCGCTGTATTTGGTGCAAAAGGGTGGGTTCGTTTTGCCGCATGCCCAACTTGCCCAACTCCACAAAAACTAGGCAGGGTTAGGGTTAGGTTGGGTTTGGGTTGCTTAACCTTCATAACCCTCACAACTGGTCATTCCGGATTTTTTCAGAAACCTTTAGTTTCGTTTTACAAGTCGTTTTTGTGCAGTTGGGCACGATGCGGCAAGTTGGGCAATGCGGCAAAACGAACCCAGCGAGTTCAAAATAGGATCCAGATCTGGGGCCTTATTCTCGAAAACTTAACTTACAATGATTTTAGTGCTTGGGTCATCTGATTGGTCAATCACTAAAACTGATTTTAAATATAGCTTTATTTTCCAACCAGAATACTGTATTTCTTAAAATCTGGATTTTATCTAAGTTAAGTTTTCGAGAATAAGGCCCCAGATTGTATAAATTCTTAAAATCACATGGCCATTTGTTAGGTAGGAATGACTAATCATATAAAAAGCACAACCCGAATTGTAACCTTTGGAGCTTCACCAATATTGTTCGCTGAATCGTAATCTTTAGATTTTCTTCATTGAATGTGTTAGCTGAATCGTAACCTTGAATAGAGAGATCAAATTTGTCGTTTCGTTTCATTTATTATAGCTGGCAGCTTGTTTAAATTGTTGTTTTTAATTGGCAAAAAAAACCCCCTCAAAATGATCTGCAGGAATATCTTTGTAATCGGAGCTTGTTAGAATAATAACGACATCGTTGGATTACCGTTAGCAACACGAGCAATAATGATATGATCGAAAAATATTTAATATGAATTATTGCCCTTGTTCTTCAAAACGAATTCAATTTTTAGCACTAATAGGCACAATTCTTGATGGATTTTGAGGAAACTTTAGATATTAAAAGATTAAAAGAGGGGTATGGTTGAAGGTTGTAATTTTCAAATGTTTTTGTTTAAAATCAAAGCTGCCTGTGGGCGGATATTACCTTGCCTGGCAAGCTATCTTTAAATGATTGACTTAAAATTAAGATAGAAATGCGACCTGTACATACTGACATTGTTGTTTCAGCTGTAACAATGCCACCTCAGGACAATGGACAATGGACAACAACAATGATGCCTCCCTTCATGGGCACAGGTGGGCCAGGACCTCCAAGTGGTTAGAATAATTATATTAATGCATCCCTGACCTACATTCATATCAATATAAGTCGCCTAGCACATCAGCACATAACCGTTTGTTAAAGGGATATGTTCACTAACTGTAGTCTCAAAATTTAAGCCTTCAAATCCTTGTGAATCCATAATTATCATCCGGTGAAAGTCAAAAGTACGACTCGTACTTCGGGAGGTTATTAAAATTTAGATATATTCAAGCCTCAAATCGACCATCGGAAAAAAGCATATATAACTTCAGGTAGTTTCATTTTATTCGTCATTCTCATCAGGTTGGTGAATTGATAACAAAGTTTGATTAAAATAAGATAATTATCCAGGATCTATAGGATGAACCAAGTGTTGAGTTGTGTTTACATAATAAAAATCTATACAAGCAAAACAATTTCCATTTATCAAAATAGCATACAAAATCTGGCAAAATCGAGAGATATAGTTGTATAGTAGTTGACCACCCGAAGAGAGTACCATCAGGTGTTTCGAAAAGAGTAAGCATACAAACAATAAGCCACATTTTTTTTCAGGTATGAAAATGGAATACCCTTCTCAAAATATATCCAGTAGAGAAATGGGCAAACTTTCAAATGCCAGACTTCAATTTAAATACTCTGATCAAAATCCAAAGAGAAAACGCATGCTCAAACTTTACAGTACCATACTTAAGTACCTTTCTCAAAATCGAAACAGAAATATGTCTAAATCTTTTTTCAAATCAGAAGTTAAGATAAAGATGAAGAAGAAAAAGGTAAAAAAAAAAGTTTTGAAATGATAATAAGCGGTTTAGTTTCGAATAGAAGCAGAGAAACGCAAATTTCACAGCGAATTTTAAATTCTATTCAAGATTATTGGCTACAAAAGTATTTCTCGCATCATTTTGATTTTCCCCGCTAGAAAACCCGTAGGGGAGGGGAACCAACCTACTGTCCAAAGTATCTGATTTCTATATATATATATAATATATTTTGTTTTAAATTTGTTACTTACCTATTTGGCTCTCATGGGTAACACCCCCCCCCCCCCCCCCCCCCCCAAAGCAAAATCAGTCAGATCTTTTCCTTTAAATTGTTTTTTTTTTCAGAATACAGTCGAGAAATATCAAATTCATGGGCCGAATGTTAAGTCTTTACAATGTGGCCAGAATAACACGTTGAACTATCATAGAATTATTTCTGCTAAAGGTGATGATTTTTAACATTTTTTTGTCTTCATTTGAATTGATACTCACTAGTTGCTCCTGAATTGAGCTGATCTCATATTAACTACAGTGTATTAATACAGATAATACATACATACACCAAAACCAGATGAAACCTGGTGAAATATCGTTCAATGTACACCGGCCTTTAAATAAAGCTGAGAATTAATACAGATAACACATACATTAAACAAACCGGGTGAAACCGGTTTTGGCGTGAGAACTTTCGGTTTTTCAAAATCACACCTGGCAACCCCGCTTCCGGTGTAAATTTCAAATGTTGGCAAAAACCATATATATATGGTAGATATATTGTCTGTCAGTCATATTTAGTATGCATGTAGCATAAAAAAAAAATCCAGACCGGAAGTGAAGCCGCCGTTTTTTCATCCGATTTTTATGATTTTGGTGTCTTATCAAAACCTTGTCTACAGTTTGTTGGAACAGAATTTTTGAATGTTCGTTTGAATTTTTACAATAATTTAACATACACTATTTAGAGCAGTAAATTTGATACATTAACTTGTTCTGTACCATTAATAGAACTCTGCAAGATGTACACAAAAGTTTTGGTTCTTGGTTGAGCAAACAACTGACTGTCTCTTGTGGCCATGGACTCGAATTTTCTTATTTACGAACAATAGTTTTGGTTATAAGAGTTATGAGGTTAAAGCTACAACCAGGCTTTCTCTGGAAAACACTCGACATGACATCATTTTTTTTTCTTACTTTGAGGGAAATTTTTACCCACGGCACATATTTGCCTAACAGACATCAACTGGTTGCCGACTGCACCGATCCATTGAAACAAAAGACAGTGTTTCAACTCAGTGTTAGAGCCCCTAGTGACGTTTACACAGTTCGAATGTGGGGGAATGGGGTATTTTGAAAGCTAAAAGTCCCAAAAAGGCATAAGCGAAGGTATTATGGTCGCTGCCACGCTCAATGCTGTACACAGCTTCTTTATCTATATTTTCTTTTTAAATATAGATGGCGTTCGACAACGCCTCGATTCTATGATTAAGATTTGCCATGGAAAGAAGAAAAAGATATATAGGTGCCCTGAAAGTGGAGATGTTCTTGTAATGATTGGTGATCACTGCAATATAGTTGTACATGAACTGAAAGAACTTGCAGGTAAATTCAACCGAGGTCCTTGATTAAAATTCAAGAAGGACTTAGGTTAAGTTTGCGAATGGAAAAATTTTGAATCTTTGCTCAAATCTATAAAACCTTTTTTCTTATATCTGTATTTTCTTCTTAAATATAGATGATGAAAGACAACGCGTAGGCGATTCTATAATTAATATTTACCATGGAAAGAAGAAAAAAGTATATAGTTGCCCTGAAATTTTGCGAATGGAAGAATCTTGAATCTTTGCTCAAATTTTGAAAATAGAGCAAACTTTTTGGTTCGATACCCTCACCCCCTAAATACGCGACTGCGAGACAACAACAGTTGATATGAACATATCGCTATAGCAATTGAGATGGATCCAATAAGAAGCTCCAGAACGCAACTCGAACACGTTTATTAAGTCTGTCTAAAGAAACATTGTTACTTGTTACAATGTAATTAGGATGTTGATATAACTACAACAAAATTATGAATTTCGGAATAAATAAACCCCGAATTTTAAATTGTAAAGTGTCGTAGAGTTTGATTTTTAACGTAAGTACAATTTAACACTACCTCTATTTTTTTTCCTCTTGTGGATATGCATCTTCTATTTAACATTTTTTTTTTCAGAAACAACAGAAAATATGTCAGATTCAGATTCTGATGATGAGTGGGAGAATGGTTAGCCTACTGTAGAATTAAAACTGTAAATAAAAAAAAAGTATAAAATTATAAAAAAAAAAACTGTAAATAAATAAAAAAGTATAAAATTATAAAAAAAAACTGTAAATAAAAAAAAGTATAAAATTATAAAAAAAAACTGTAAATAAAAAAAAAGTATAAAATTATAAAAAAAAAACTGTAAATAAAAAAAAAAAGTATAAAATTATAAAAAAAAAACTGTAAATAAAAAAAAGTATAAAATCATAAAAAAAAACTGTAAATAAAAAAAAAGTATAAAATTATAAAAAAAACTGTAAATAAAAAAAAAGTATAAAATTATAAAAAAAAAAAACTGTAAATAAAAAAAAAAGTATAAAATTATAAAAAAAAAACTGTAAATAAAAAAAAAAGTATAAAATTATAAAAAAAAATGTAAATAAAATAAAAAAGTATAAAATTATAAAAAAAAAAATGTAAATAAAAAAAAAGTATAAAATTATAAAAGCTAACAGTTACGTCTAATTTGACTGACATCTAATCAAACATGTATGTAAGTATGTAGAAAACTGTAGTCGCTAAAGGTCTAGATCTCACAAGAAATGTTGACGGACGGACCGACGGAAAGGGCGCCGACAATATACGACCACATATTCATGAAAGGTACATTGTGATATGGCACTAGAAAAATCAGTTATAAGATCTGTCTATATGTTTTTGAAATAGGTATGATTGTACATCATGTAAATATCGTTAGTCATGGTCAAACAAATAGTTTAATGTTAGTGGCCAAAGGAAAAAAAACACGAGATTGCAAAATCTGTATGTACCTTTCTTGTTAAGGCCACTGATCTCCGAAAAACGCGAGCTAAATATAACAAATGAATAACGTTTATATATTTAAAGGGATATGTTCACTAACCGTTAGACCAAAAACGTTTTAGTCTCAGAACCTGGAATTTTTTTAGCTAATCTAATTTGTACTAATGTTCAAAATTCTCCCTCAAATTTTTAGACTTCAAATCCCCGTGTATCTATAAATATCAGTATTTGAAAATCAAAACGACGACGCGTCGATTAGTAAGACTATGACTTATAGAACACACATGTACATAAAATGAAAGATAACTGTTAAGGTAGGGGTATAAATGAAGGGATTATGCGATGTTTGGGTAGTAAATCTGAAAGCTATTTACATAAATTCAAGTCTCAAATCTATTCTAAAAAATGCTGAACATTCCCCTTTAATATATCTGTTATAAAATTGCAAACATATAAATGTTTTTAATATTATGTTTCCCATTTCTACACAATTATGTATATTTCAGATTTTTTGAAACTGTAGACCGTTCTACGAAATTAGTTGTATTGACATATTTAATACACAATAATAACTTTTTTGTAAGTGTATTTTTATCGAATGGTACTTGATCCTGTGATTTTTTTTAATTGTATTTTCTTATGAATTTACGTATGTAAATCTGTATGATGTCCTTTATGATACACTAATAGTTCTCTCACTGTACACCTGTGACCTTATAAAGACGTCAATATTTAGTTTTATTGCTTATATTGTTTCATTCTTAAATTGATAATAATCCATAACACTTACATTTTTAACCAATCAAAATGAATTTTACACAATAACATGTTAAGATAGAAGGGGTGTACAAATCATCCCACTGTCCAAACTATCCCCGCTCCCCCTACATGTTTATTTTGGTTTTTATTTCAAGAAAATCATATTTATGTATTTTCTTCGTTAAGGGGGAATATTATGTAGTATTGTTTAAATTGGTCTGTATTGAAAAACTAAGATGTCAGGGTCTTTGGGTATTACCACACAGCTGGGGCCCGTTCCACCAAAGTGCGTAAGTTTACGAACAAATATTGTGCGTAAGTTAATCTTACGCAAAAACTTACGCCTGTTTCAATAAAGAACTTACGAAGTTCTTAGCTACGAAAGTAGTCCGAAATATTCTTGAGTGTTGAATTTACATCATTATTTTATCAATTAACAGGAAATACATATATTTCATAAGGTTTTTATGTTCCCTTTGAAATGCTTTATTAAGGTATTTACTGTCGAAAGTGATGAAAAGTAGCGAATTTTTTCACAAAATGATGATAGGATTTTCAAAGCGTCAAATGACGTCACCATGACATTTACGACGTCATCTCAACTAACGATTGACAGTCGAAAAATTCAAAGGTCAAATTAGAAAAATAGGGAAAATTATGCAAGAAAAATATGAATAACATCCAATGTTTTGATATTTATGAGTTTTCACAAGAGAAAATGCCAAGTTTCATCTATCTACGATAGGGTATAGCTGTCGTAAGTTACGCAAATATTTACGAAGATTTCTGAACTTAAGAATTTTAGTGAAACGCAAATTTTGTATTTTTTCTTACGTAAGACCGATTTAAGAAAATTTTAAACTTAAGAAGTTTAGTGGAACGGCCCCCAGGGGTGTGAGTATCTTTAATTTCAAACGTCTATTGTTATATCTTACATGATGTTTGAGTATCATCATACATGTATGTGTTTTTTGCTGTGGTAGAAAGAAATAATGAGTTTATCATCATGTGTGAATATTCGTATTTTGGAAATATCATCAGATGTGTGTTTATTTTTGTTTCAGCCATAAGACAATATAGTAACATTTTTTCACAAGCATGTGCATGCTATATTTTCGGGTTTTTCTTATAGTTTTTTTGTATGTTTTATTTCTTATTTTGTTTTATTTTTAAATGTGCATGTTTATTTTGTTTTTATTTCAAGAAAATTAGATTTAATTATTTTCTACGTTAAGGGGGAATCTTATGTAGCAGGTTTAAGTCTAAATTCATTAATCATTTCGAGTTAACAAAGAATTGCTTAATACCTTGAGAGATCTAACATTTTATCTGACATCAAAATATTCTGATAGTGTATAACTTATGAAAGAAAATCAAACAGGTTTTAGAAAGTTGTACTCAAACTATATTGTGCATTTATAGATTTTACAGCTGCATTTGATGGCGTGTGGAGGGTCGGATTATGGCAGTAACTTATTGACAGTGGAATTCATGGAAATTGTTTTCAGGTTATTTATGATTTGTATAGTTCTATTAAATCACGAATCACTATTGAAAACGAATCATCGGATTTATTCTCTTGTAATATTGGCGTTAGACAGGGTGAAAACTTGTCTCCATTTCTATTTTCGATTTACATAAATGATTTGAGTAATTACTTTGAGGAAAATAATATGATTGGACTAAAAAACTATAAATAAAGAAGTAGAACTAAGACTATCTTTTTAAAACTGTGTGCTCTTCTTTATGGTGACGACACCTGCTTATGTGCTGAAAACCCAACTTAACTCATTTTAAAATTACTGTAATCAATGACGCTTAAGAATATCGAAAAAACTAAAATACTTGTGTTTGATAAAGGGAGACTATCAAAAAATATCAACTTCAAATATGCTAACCTGGAACTGGAAATTGTTAACGAATTCAAATGTCTGGAAGTTTTTTAAAAGATCTATGCAATCGTGCAACTAGATCAATGTATGCAGTACTTCAAAAATGTAGATATCACAATTTACCAATCGATTGTCAACTTGAACATTTTGATACCATTGTAAAACCCACTTTATTCCTGTGAAGTATGGGGTTACGAAAATTTAGATATCCTAGAACAAATTCATCTTAAATTTTGTAAATATATATTACACGTAAAGTCATCCACGCCAAACTATATGGTTTATGGTGAACTTGGTCGACATCCATTAAATATTGACATAAAGGTAATAATGATTACCTTCTGGGCTCGTTTAATTACAAACAAAGAAACTAAATTAAATTATATTATGTACAAATTACTACTACATCGTTTGACTTACAATTCAATCCAAAACCAATGGCTAATTCACATTAAGAATATACTTGATGAGTGCGGATTATCTTTATTTGGATAAATCATTATTTTATCAATATTCCCTGGCTTAAACACAAAGTTTAACACACACTAATCGACCAATTTTTCCAAAAACGACACAATGACCTATATAACTCTCCAAAAGCATTAAATTAAATAATTTTTAAACTTAAACTAGAACTTGAACCATACATATTAAAACTAAATTATAGAAATAAGATAATTTTATGTAAATTCAGGACAGTCAATATGCCACTCCCCATAGAAACTGGAAGATGGTTTAACATCGAACGCAAAGAACGAGTATGCCCCTTATGTAATAGACACGGTATTGGAGACAAATATCATTACATCTTTGTATGTCCATACTTTTATAGCTTTCTCTAACATCTTCAACTCCAAACAGTGCAACCAACTTAACAAATTATGTCACTTTATTAATATTATTGTACAACATTTTCGTACCCCGCCATCAATCTAATATTTTACATTTGTCCAAGATACATTGACACAATTTTACTAAGTCAAGTATAGTAGGGCCTATAATGCATATTATAATACATAGGCTATTCAAATATAGGGTGTCGCAATAAAAACGCCCCCAAGTTTGACGATAAGTATCTCATTTCATTCGATGACTTTCATATTTTCAGGGTCTTACATGGACATGTTGAAGTAAATCTGTGAGAATTTTTAAAGAGATCGATTCACCAACAGCTGAGATACTACCGTCAAACTTGGAGACGTTTTTATTGGGACACCCAATAAAACCCCTAAAAAAATATTATAATATGAAATATAATAGTCTTTTTATACACCGGGAAAACCAAGTCTGTTTCATTCATGTGATTTTTACATTGTTATTTTATACGCTCAACATATATTGTACAATGATTGGTTAATGTACACTTACAGCCAATGGAAACTTGAATATACTGATGACTATCGAAACTTGGTTGATATCTTATCATAAAGAAACACGAATTAGGGGAAATCTATGAAAGGGTTTTCCAGTTTAGAAAAAAAAAAACATTTCCTTCTTATTTATAGCGATATCCAGATAGTAGCCTAATATACGTAAGTTTAATAGATTTTAATAGTTTTGTTTCAGGAACGTATTGTAAGCCAATATGGGGGCACATGTCGAATGCTGTTGGCGAACGTTTGTCAGGACTAGGTCAGGACAGCCCACTTCCAGCAAACTCCAAGTTCCCGATTTCTTTAGAGTCGAGACATCAGACATAACATGAGGCTAATCATATTAATACACATGTTCCTTTAGCAACGGCTATCATTTCATTTCATTACATTAATTATGCAAATGTCTAACGTTGCTGAAGGAACTTGATTAATACACCAGTTTCTGGTATTCCTTAACCATTCGATACTCATTTAGCTTCAGCTTACCGTGCTCATTCGTCGTTGATGCCTCGATCTTCGGTTTCTCTGCGTGATCTTAGACTGTCGAATTAGGTACTTTACGGATACAATATGTATATTTCTTGCAGAGGGATACCAAACCCAGGGACAGTGAGGAAAATAGGGACAGTGTACCACATCCCGCAAGTTACACTCCCTTTTAGGTTTAGGTTACCACAATACAACGATGTTTTTCCTAATACGAGATTCTGTTTATTAGACCAGGGTAGGCCTACCAACGGGTAGCCCATGGTCCTTACTATTATGGAATCAATTTATATTTACATATTATTTACAAGGCTGGCTTGGTCCGGTGTGGTGGGAGCTCACGTAACGCTAGGCTTAGAACTACTGATTCTGCTAGTGATGAAGTTGATGAAGTTCCCTGAAGCATCCCCTAGCTTCAATGACCTCATAATGGGCCTTCCTTTCTTTAAAGTTGCATTATCATACCTTAGCCGTAAGAATTCGATTTATCTGCGATAATAAGCTTAAGCTAAGCAGGCCCGTAGCCAGACGTAAGTGGGTTTTTTTTTGGGGGGGGGGGGGCAATGCCCCCCCCCCCCCTTTTGCCCCTCTGTAGCTACGGGCCTGAAGCTAAGTGTGGGTGTCGACACGACGTTAACGAATCAACGTCTAAACGTAAACTGCCATCTTGGATGATCTCAGTTCTATTTATAACCCGTAGTAGACAATGAGCGATTGCGCTTTTTACCACATGACGTTATTGACCAATGAATGATTGCGCTTTTTCGACGCGAAATTACGAACCAATGATTGCTTGCGCTTTTCTGACCTTCATTACGTCACTCTAACCAAGCCTCGGACCAAGCCTTCTTACACATCAACAAAATGCATAAAATGAAAACAATCATCAACGACTATGAATAGGAAGCTTACACATGAAGGTACAAAACTGAACTGTTGCTAAGAAAAGCAGAAAAGTGCTCACAAAATTTTATTCAAATCCAACCAAAACTGTGGTCTCTATCGCGTTCACAAGCCATTTTTAACGTATTTTGGGTCAATCTAAGATTTGGCCAGTCAACAAGCCAAACTAAAGGTCAGAGGTTAAGGAAGTGTAAGTAGTGATAATTGTGAATAAAGGTGAATACTTTAATTATGTACAAACAATCTGAACTTTCAAGTGTAAACCGGTAGTCTAAAATTAACTCCGTTACAGTAACATCGTAACAGAAAATGAAATCTCGGTTAAATCTCGCGTAAAAAATTAAAGCCGTATTTAATCTGGGTTAATCTGATTCGATTTGGCCTAAAAACCATTTATCCTGTATCAAATCAAATTTGATTATGGTAATCAGAGCATTTATTGTAGCAGCTAATCAAATCGATTTACGTTAATCGAGTAATTCAACTTTTGGGCTTAATTACTTTTTATACGCCCACATTGAAATGTGGTCGTATATTGCCGTCGCCCCTGTCCGTCCGTCCGTCCGTCCGTCCGTCCGTCGGTCCGTCGGTCCGTCCGTCTGTCCACAATTGGCTTGTGAACGCGATAGAGACCACAGTTTGGGTTGGATTGAATAAAATTTTGTATGTGTAGGATAATCTTCATAAGATCTCGGACAAGTTCGAATTTGGGTTCGATTCGACAAAAATTCACGGAGTTTTACACCCAAAATACGTTAAAAATGGCTTGTGAACGCGATAGAGACCACAGTTTTGGTTGGATTTGAATAAAATTTTGTATGTAGGATTATATTCATAAGATCTCGGACAAGTTCGAATTTGGGTTCGATTCGACAAAAATTTACGGAGTTTTACACCCAAAATGTGTTAAAAATGGCTTGTGAACGCGATAGAGACCACAGTTTTGGTTGGATTTGAATAAAGTTTTGTATGTAGGATTATATTCATAAGATCTCGGACAAGTTCGAATTTGGGTTCGATTCGACAAAAATTCACAGAGTTTTACACCCAAAATATGTTAAAAAATGGCTTGTGAACGCGATAGAGATCACAGTTTTGGTTGGATTTGAATACAATTTTGTATGTAGGATTATATTCTTAAGATCTCGGACAAGTTCGAATTTGGGTTCGATTCGACAAAAATTTACGGAGTTTTACACCTAAAATATGTTAAAAATGACTTGTGAACGTGATAGAGACCACAGTTGTGGTAGGAATTTAATAAACTTTTGTGTGTAAATATCTGAACACCATCCAACAAAAATTAAGATAGTAACATTCCTTGATATATTGACAATTTATGGTAGTAAGTGGGCGTATATTGCTAGGCAACCACTTGTTTAACTTCCGCTTTATTAATGTAATGTAATGTTTGTAAGATGGGAATAAATGGTTAAGGAATTATTTGACGTGTCATCTGAACACAATTTTACAGAATGTCATTACGATACCTTCCAGTCGGGAAGATTGCTTACAGTGCAAAACAAACAGACTACATCAACCGACAAATTGCTTAAAACAATAGTTACAGCTTTCGAGTTGCGCTCGAAACTGTATTGTTTCCATTAATTTTTTAGATATTTTTTTTTTTTTTTTTTTTTTTTTTTTTTGTAAATGTTGTCAGAGTACCCAGCAAAAACTGTTATACTTACAAGATTTTTTGTATTAGCCCAAATATCCTAGACCTAGTGATTAGCCCTTAAATATATTTCCAGCCATCAGTGTCCGACAGGAAGCAGTCTGGCGGAAAAATCCTGATTTTTGGAAATCGACCATAAATTGTTTAATATTTGTTTGATTTTCGTAAAATTTTCTGTGTGCAATCTTGAAAGAACTTCTTAGCAGACATGGGCTTCAGAAATTTGAAATTTGAAAAGTTTGTTGATAACTTTTTGTACCGAATTTTGGTCAAAATTCAAACTTCTTTAATTTTTATTCGATTTGCACGAAAATTGGTAGGTGGGTAGAACCCAAATTATCGATTAAGATTCCCAAAAAATAAATTCCGAAATTTTTCCCGAACATTCGGAAATTTCCAAAAGATGTCAAAAAATCAAAAAATCTGAGTTTTTGGATTATTTTTTGCAAAAATTTGCAAATTTGTTATTTTATTGAATTTGTACAACTGATATCTTCATTTTGTATATTTGCCGTATATGCAAATTCCTAACCGTTCAGCCGCCATCTTAAAAAAAGCAAAATATCTAAAAAATACTACTTGTCCCACATTTTTAATCCGATTTTTTTCAAACTTGATTTAAAATGTAATTTTAAAAATATCTAGGTCCTCTAGTCGCCTTTTTTTTTAAATTTTGAATTTGTCTTTGCACAACCTTCATTCAAAGTTTTTTGTGATAGGCCTTGAATATCAAGGCTTATAACTTTTGACCTTGACCTTCTGCAACCTATATTTTTGGACAAAACGATTCTTCTGTGGCTACACTTTCATTTGATACCAACATTTTAAATTTTGGTTAATTACTTTTGATTTTATGGGGTTTTGAAAATGAACAATTTTTAATTTACTTTAAATTATTCAATTTCAAGATATACGATTTTAATATCCATAATTTTGTTCATCTGACTTCTATTTAACTTACAGAAAAAATTCGAACAGATTTATAATGTACAAATTCACAGCTTTAAAATGATATATAAATCATTGTGCATTGACAAAATTTAACATTTTTTAAAAATAAAATATACTCTAATTACATGAGATTATGAAGGTGTTATAAGAATTACATAACAGCTTCAACAAGCCAACAGACACAAGTATCTAGGTCATAAAAGTGTTTTAGGTCAAACCATTCTATTACACAACCACCCTAATCTCTACACAATCTAAGCTTTATCAAAATATAGATGCAATATACAACCAGGAAACTGATAGATTTGTCAATCAAATGTTGAACCCAAAAGTTTAAAAACCAAGTTCCAGAGAAGAATTGTTTAAACAGAATTTTTTATTAGTAAATTACTACCCAATAGCACAGTGGTTAGCGCGTCGTTCTTGTCAAGCATGTCGTCATTTTCTTGGATACGAGCAAATGAAGGTTGTTATGTTTGAGAGTTCGATTATTGATCAGATTGCGATAGTCTGATGAACTTGAATTGTAAATGTTGTCAGAGTACCCAGCAAAAACTGTTATACTTACAAGATTTTTTGTATTAGCCCAAATATCCTAGACCTAGTGATTAGCCCTTAAATATATTTCCAGCCATCAGTGTCCGACAGGAAGCAGTCTGGCGGTAAACTCCTTATTTTTGGAAATCGACCATAAATTGTTTAATATTTGTTTGATTTTCGTAAAATTTTCTGTGTGCAATCTTGAAAGAACTTCTAAGCAGACATGGGCTTCAGAATATTTTGTTGATAACTTTTGGTACCGAATTTTGGTCATAATTCAAACTTCTTTAATTTTCATTCGATTTGCACGAAAATTGGTAGGTGGTTAGAAACTAATAAAATCCGAAATTTGTCCGAAACACTCAGAAATTTTCCAAAAATGACAAAAAATCGCAAATATCAGAGTTATTTGAATATTTTCGCAAAAATTTGCAAATTTGTTATTTTATTGAATTTGTACAACTGATATCTTCATTTTGTATATTTACCGTATATGCAAATTCCCAACCGTTCAGCCGCCATCTTAAAAAAAAAGTAAAATATCTAAAATATACTACTTGTCCACCATTTTTAATCCGATTTTTTTCAAATTTGTTTTAAATTGTACGTTTGAAAAATATCTAAGCCCTCTTGAAGCCCTTTTTTTAATTTCGAATTTGTTTTTGCACAACCTTCATTCAAAGTGTTTTGTAATGGGCCTTGAATATCAAGGCTGATAACTTTTAACCTTGAACTTCTGCAACCTTTAATTTTCTTCAACAAAAATCTTCCTTCACTACGCTTTCATTTGATACCAACATTTATTATTTTGGTCAAATACTTTTCAATTTATGGGGTTTTGAAAATGAACAATTTTAAATTTTCTGCAAATTATTCAATTTAAAGATTCACGATTTAATATTCATAATTTTTTCTATTAAAGTTACAGAAAAATTTCGAACAGTTTTATAATGTACAAATTCACAGCTTTAAAACAATGTATAAATCATTATGCATTAACAAAATTCAACATTTTTTTTAAAATAAAATGTACTCCAATTAGGCAAGATTATGACAAGGTTATAAGGTGTTAAAAGCTTATGTTACAAGTCAGTAAGTCACTTGCTTGTCATAAATTTGAGGGTAATAAATTTTGGGTTGAACACAAAATAAGAACTGTCATTAGACATTCTCAACCAATCAGGCTGACTGTGGGCGTGGTCACTCAAGATCTTCAGAGATGGGCATTTAGTTATTGGTTATAGGTGTTAAAGTTAAATAGATCTCATAGAAAACACGGGCCTTGGTCTGAAACATGAACTATTAATTTAAAGGTTCAATGAAAGGCATTATTTTGGTTGTCAATAATTGGTTTGATAATACTGTTATACTGTTTTCTGTCTTTGATATTAAAGGTTTAATAATCCAGGATTTCTATTAATTGTCGGTTGGAATCTTTTATGTTGATGCCTGTGGTTGTGTTTATTGGTGGTCAACGTTTTCACTAAATTCCATTGTATCATATTTTGACGTTTATTTGAATCATGTTCCACAATGGCTGATTGGTTGTTGCTGGCTTTTCGGATGGCTCTGGTCTATCTATTGTTTGAAGTATAGTCTTCAATGTTTTGTTGGAGGTGAATGTTACATCAATTCATTTGTTTACAAGCAGTCTGATCTTGTAATTGAAGGTGCCATTAAATAGTAGATTAATTCTTATAATTTTTATATCCTGTATGTTTTTGTAGATTGTTGTATTATTATATTAATTATTATACACGTAACCCTTTGGATATCTGTATCATTGCCTGGTGAAACCTAGTTGAAACATTGCTTGTAATAAAGATAGTAATGGCATTCCATAAAATAGTGCCTTATTTATAACATCATTTCTATGTTCATAAAGACATTTTCGAACCATTTATGTCAAACAACATAAGTTCAATTATTCCTTAACGCATGCATGAACAAATTATTTACTCCGTGAATACATTAGACTTCTCTAAAATGGGAATACCTGTGTCAGGAAAATTAAATGTCATGTTTCTGAAGCAAATATTTTGTTATATTCTAAAAAATATAATGACTGTATTCAGAGAATTTCAAATTTGACATGAATGGTTTCGTCAAAAAAGGGAAATAATCTGTATTCAATCCTGAAATCATGCTTATATCTTTTACGCAAAATAAATCACCCGATGCAACCAAAGTTAGCCTCTTTATTAGGAGTTATGTTAGTGAAGTTAGGCGTGTTCATTAGTCTCCATATTATCATAGGATCATAGGTATGATAATACAGACCCTGTTCAAGCGCTAACTTTAACACCAATGCCTTGACATGGATATACATTGACCAATCAACGACCGAATTGGCAACCTGTAAGGATTAATACGTCCAATCAGATTGTTGTATTTTCGATAAATTTAAAAACAAAAACAATTTTTTTTTTACATTCTCCACAATTTTTAGGCTTTTTCGAGAAATTTGCCCTCATATCCCGGCTTGTGGCATATTTTTTTCACTTTATTGTTCATTTTGGCCAAAACTTTACATGAAGGCCAAGGTCACAGGGCATTTCGGTCCACTGGCATTAGGCCTAGAGCCTTTTTTAGGCTTTACAATCTGGGCGTTTAGGACTAGGGCCTATATAATTAAAACTCAAAAAGGCTTTGACAACAAGATCAATATGTGTTTTTAGTTTGTCCCTCATTGGAATTAATATGCCTAGTTCTTGGGCTAGGTTACCGGAGAAAAAAATTGATAAACCCCAGAAAATGCGCCTGGATAACGCAGACAAGAAATTGAGCGATCCATGACCATATTATCATCGATCATGGCATTGATTTCTGGCGATTGTAACCTATTCGATGTGAAGATTCCTGACTAAGGTACGTTATGTTTCATTTGATTAACTTCAACTTATTTGTAAATACAATGTGAATTGAAGATAAAGCATGCACGATTCTGTGTACTTTTAGTTTAGTAGTCAGTAGGTCAAATAACAGTAAACTTCCATTGCCATTGGATTGGTCATACATATTCAGTTCTCTGTTTGTTTCTCCATAGATAGGCCTATTGTATTTGTTTTTAAATTTTATTGGCAAGCTTGTTATAATATGGACTACATTGTGAACACCCCTGTCTGTTTGTATTTCTCTCCAATGAAACTTTGTTTGTTTTTAAACATTTATTTAAGGGGAAAATTATTAAATTATTAAGCTTATAGCTTTCACAAAAACTAGAAGAATAAAAATCTTTAAAGGCAAAACAATTATGTTTAGCAAAATCCCATTCAAACATGATAAAACGAGAGTATTAGTTGAATAGTAAAAGAGTAACTTACCATCAGGTGTTTCGAAAACAGACAGTAACACTAGCCTACTTACTGTAGGCCTAGGCCTATATCAACATTATGATATAAAATCAGATCAATTTATGCCTGACTTAACAAATCAGTCAAGATGCAGATTTGTTATATTATAAACTCCATAAAATTTCTTTAGGTCTATTTATATGAAAATTTTAAGGGATATTCGCTATATTCAGATAGGGTTAAATTTTGATTATCAAATACAATTACTGGCTAGCCTAATTTTAAGGAAAAATGGAGATCTGTGAAAATAAAAAGGGATTATTTATGGGTAAGCTTATATCAGAAGGGATGTTTTAATATCTATATAGTACAGGTGCTTCTGAAGACTGTTTACATAGCTTCAAGGACCAAATCAACCCTTAAGATGCTGAACATTCCCCTTAGACACCATGGAGGGGGGGGGGGGGGGTACTTAGTTGAAGATCCAATAATAATTTATTTTGTTGTTTAGAAAGAATTTGTGCAGAATAATAATACGCCCACTTTTCTAGTGGCAGTCAATTCATCCGGAAGGTTGAAAATCGGTCAGATGTAAATCAGAGTCTGAAAACCGGATTTAAATCTTCAATACCTGAATATGGTTTGGAATGAACCAATTCAATGCCATTCTTCTTTTTTTTTTCCTAGTTTAAAGCATGTGTCTGAGGCACATCGCAACATACTTAGACTCTAAAAACAATCCCCCCCTATATTCTTGACAAATCCACACCCTTGTTAAATACTATTGATATTCATAAATAAATATTACAAGTAATACTACTCTCTCTGAACACCTTGAGTTGTGAATTATCTGTTATTTCAATTATCTAGCACTAATTAATATAATAATGATAATAATAATTATTTATTTCCTGACTTAAAACAATAAAGTAAAAATTGTCTTATGAATGTGACAGATAACAGTTTTATTTGTATTTTTTTTTACAAAACCTGGTATGCTTTATGACAATTTATGTGTATGATGAAATCTCAAATGAGTTTGATTTGTACCACAAACATTCAATGAAAGAAAATACGTATGCAAGTGAAATATAGCCCTTTTTTTATATTTACAGAGACTAGAGCAAGATACCTCAATGAAAATATTACTGGGAAATCTTCAAATGGCATGACTTCATCATGAAAGAATTGCAAAAGTTAAATAAAGGTAACATTGCTTTGTCTTGTTTTCAATACATGAAATGTACTGCTCATAGTGAATATTGTGTCATTACCAAGGTGGCTTTGTAATATGTATAGTTTATGACATCACTGAAGACCTCATGGACAGGGTTCGCAGGAGTACCGGCGGTACCAGGTGATCGGTACCGGTACCGGTACAAGGCTGGTACCGGCGGTACCGGTACCGGTACCGGTACTACAATGGTACAATGATTTTGAGACCAAACCATGTATGACAAACTGCTCACTGCTGTATAACCCTAAATATTCCCTTTATTGCTTCTTCTATTAGATGAATCTCTTCCCGGCGAACCAACCATTTACATTATACTCACAACTAGCAAATTTCTTTCATTATCGAAATGAATATTACTTTATTAGGAACTCAAAATATTGAGATATACATCTAACACTTATACACAACACCAACAGTTGGATGGCAACTGAAAGTCAATAATACAGATATTCTTTATTCGATCTTAACTATTTCATTTGATGGTTTTCCCGGAAAAAGTCAAGCGTTTAAATATACCTTATATGGTCTTAAAAGACAATTTTAATAGAAAATAGTTTCTTGCTGCCTGACGATAAGCATAATATCTCATGACTTGGGGGACATGTCCCAGTCCGGGACATTTTTACATTCTCCAAGGGACACGAACTGATCTATAGGTCTGACAAAATATGTCATATCTTGTATTATCTCGCAATACCAGTGTCCACTGCCTGCAATGACCACAATTTAAGTTTGTATTGAAACGAAAAATTCTCTGACTATATCAAGCTTCGAAATTGCGTGTTTACTATGCCTTCTGTGGACAATTCAGGGGACACGATCATTTCCATACGCATTTTGGGGACAATTGAGAAAACCAGTTGAAAACCTAGTCCATATATGGTCAGGTTAGCGTGAGAATATGCCAAGCGACTGAAATAATGCACGTACAATGTGAGGAATTCTTTCACATAAACCTCCGTGTTTTCACAAATTCTGGTACCGGTACCGCCGGTACTGGAACCCGGTACCGGTACCGGTACTGAGGCGTCAGTACCGGCGGTACCGGTACCGGTACTGGTACCGGTTGCGAACCCTGCTCATGGATAGTGTGAAAAAAAACAATCCTATTGTACAGAATATTGTTTCAACAGTCAGTGATTCTAATTTAGACATATTCATCAGTGTTACAGTGTTTGAGTAAGAGTAAAATTAAGGGGTAAAATATCCCATCATTTTATCTAAAGTAAAATATGAAGCAAAGCATAATTGAAATTGGCATCAATTCTTAGTACAGAAGAATACATGCAAAAACATAACACCCTGACATACACAATTTAAAATGAAGAAATAAAATACAAGAAAATAATGGTATGTCCTAAAATGCTCAATAAGATAAGTGAAAAATATAAGCATAATATAGAAGCACAAAGCAGGCTTGTTGATGGTGTTGACAAGAATGAAAGTATTGCTTCAAAAAAAACAAAGATGATTGTAGTAAAAAAAAATAATTAACATTTAATGAATTTTATATTTTAGAGAGAATAGGAAAAGAGTTTGATATGGCAGAGAGAGAATATGATATGTTATCAAAACATTTTGTGCTTTCAAAAGATTAAATTAAGGTAAAATTACTATGTACAGTTATTGACGTTGTTGTATCTTTTTTATGTTCGAAAAGTTATTGTTGTTTTATATTAACAGTAATCTACATTTTCTTACTTTTCGATTGCTCTTTTGCTGAAGTCCAAATATTTGAACAATTTTTGCATACTAGCTGTCCAGATTAGTATAATGCTGTCATAAGATAAATCTTATTTCAATTTAAACCAAATTAATTTTTTTTTTATCACAGGCAAAGAGAAATAACAACATGGAAAAGTCTTTTTGGAGAAAATATGTGATTATGATAAGATTTAAAAGTACAGAGGTAAGTTTGGTTGGTTCTGTGATAAAAAAAAAGTTAGGTAGTTCACCTCTATATAAGTATCTCAAAACATTAAAAAGTCAATAGTTTTGACCATAGATTTAATTTAAGTAACAATCATAAAATTCATTAGGCCATGATTATTTGATCACAGTCCAGATGGTATGTGCAAATTTTTTGTCAGGTCAAACTGCTATTTCATTGACCATTGTATTGTCATGATAATTTATTTTAATCAAGTAACTGGAATGTTAAAAACACTAAGATATATGGATATACTACTTCTTCATTTATTACATACTACGTTTCGAAACACATACAGGTAACAACACATACAGGTAACGTTATCAAGTAAGTAACTTGATAACGTTACCTGTATGTGTTTCGAAACGTAGTATGTAATAAATGAAGAAGTAGTATATCCATATATCTTAGTGTTTTTAATGTACCTTCCTACTTCTATATGTCTTATAAACATTATAACTGGAATGTGTTTACAAAATTTTATCCTCTAACCATGTTACTGTTAAAAATTTACCTTTTGAGTTCAATCAATTAAATTGTGACCAAATTGCTGTAATCACAATATGTATTATAATTACTATATTATAAATTTATGACGAAATTACTGTGATCAATATACTTGGGATCAAATAAGTGATTACTGTATTAGATTACTAATTACTGTTATCATGTTTTAATATACTTGTGACCAATTAATGACTATGACCAATTTCCTTTTGGGCCAAATTATTGTGATGAATTCCCTTCATGACCTTATTACCATGCATTCCATAGATTTTCTTTGTAACGAAAATATTGCAATAAACTTACTCTGTGACCAAATTACTGTAAAAAAAATATTTTGTGACTAAATTACTGTGATAAATCTACTTTGTGACCGAATTATTGTGATAAATTTATTTTGTGACCAAATGTGATCAATTGAATTTGACCAAACTACTGAATAGATTAATATCAATGATTTTTTTCTCTCCAGAAAACGTCCTATTGGAGATAGTTGATGATGAATTGTGACAGCTGTTCAAAGTCTACAGAGACAGAAGAATTTGATTTCAAATATAGTATATTATAAATACTAAATTGTATCAATTAAATTTGAAGAATATAAAGAATTAAACCTTGAATGATTTTTATTTTGTTCAAAACCTTTGATTAATACTACATTTTCACCACAAAAAAATATTTGTATGGGCTGTACCAAAGCAGGCCGTAGGAACAGGGGGCGGTTGGCATTTATTACTGAAGAATGATCGTTTTGTACTTTAAGTCCCATTGCGGGATTCGTTTGTTTACAAAATGAAATTTACGGGATTTCGGTACAAAAGGCATTCTAGCCTAATCTCTGATGTTTAATTAAGTCAAAAAACTAAAATTCACGGCTTTGGGTACTCAGATGGCTTCGATGCAGCTGGATTTAAAATCGGGATCTAATAAAATGATTTCCATTAAATTAAATGCTAATGAGATCAAGCGGGGGGCGTGTTAGTTAAATGACGTCATACACCAATCTCCAGTAGCGCGTGCTAGTAGTGGGCGGAGCTTGTGAGTTATTGACGTCTCCCTCAATCAACTCAGTGTTGAAAAGTAAACAAACAAAATTTCCTTCAAATGGCTGTAGAATTGGAACCACGAAAGGGAATCGAAATTTTTTTTTTTCAATATTCATTTCTAAGTGCTAACTTTAAAAAAAAACCGATGAAAACACTTTTTCTCAATGTGCAAATCTGGGCTTATGTGGCTTTAATAGAAATTATGGGTATGTTGATAGGGCCAGTATAATCAAAATTGCTTTCTGTACCATAATGTAGGCAGGAACAGCCAACGAAAAGTCTTGAAATCTGCACCACAATCCTTGAGAATGAGTTTTGCACAATTAGCCCCTCCCACCCCTTCACACTGCTTTCTATGGGCCTACAAAGACTGCCAAGATGAATCGGGTGCCCTTGAAAAGTCTAAAACAAATACACATACCTCATAGTATATGTAACTAATGACGCAGGTCATTTCGAAACTTATTGACTCTATATAAGGCATAACAATATACATACCATATATTGTCACTGTCAATAGTGCCAACCCAAAGTTTAGCAATTACCTTTAGAGGAGAAAATAAAAAATAAATAAAATGCGCATTGTACATGCAAATATACGGTACTGGCATAAATTAGTGTTTGTCTGAAACTTAATGACTCAATCCTATAATATGATTAGTTACACCCAAGAAATTTCGGACGTCATATCCGTCTCATACATTTAATACACAATAAACATTCGTCTTGTCTACGACATTAAAAAAAGTGTTGAATTGATGGACAGTGAACGTATAATTTAATTGTACATTAAATGTCTCCACAGGTCTAACAGATCTTGACACTGGAACCGGTCTTGATTTCATAGAAAGTGAAAAAATCATTTCTTGATTTCATAAAATATCTCCATTGGCATGGCAGATCTTGTCCAAGGGCATGTATTGGTCTTGATTTCAGATAATGTCAACAAACTATTTTTCGTTTTCATAAAATATCTCAATTTATCGGGCAGATCTTGTCGAAAGGTATTGGTTTTGATTTCATGTAATGTGAACAAACTATTTTCTTAATACATAAAATATCATATACATGTATATCGGAAAGTTCTAGTGCAAAGCGAGGTATTGGTCTTGATTTGATGCAATGTGAACCAACGTACAATGTACATAAAATATTCCCATTTATCGGAAAAATTCTGTCCAAGGCGAAGGATTTGTATTTATCTGATGTAGTCCTAATGTGAATACTGTATAACATTTCCATCGTACATGAAATATCCCAATTTATCGGTCAGGGAGAGGGATTTGCCTTGATTTGATAAAAAAGTGAACAAACCATTTACATTTTTCATAAAATATCTCCATTGGTCGGACAGATCTTGAAGGAGAGGTATTGGTCTTGATTGGATGTAATGCGTAAAAACATTTCCATAGCAAATGAAATATCTCCATTTATCGGTCAGATCTTGTCCACGGCGAGGGATTTGTCTTGATTTGATAGAAAGTGAACAAACCATTTGCATCTTTATTTAAAAAATTTTCCATTTATTTGACAGATCTTGTCCGTGGCAGTCTGATAGATGTAATTTCAATTGTAAACCAAATATCTACATTGTACGTAAAATGATTTTGTCATGAAAATATTTTAGTGTGTAAAAAGACATAGTGACATACCTACTTTGTTGACCCAATTTATTATTCAGCTGAATCTGCCTAGATGACTATTCAGTTTTTGAGCTGTTTAATTATACAGTTATTGAATCTATTGGTGATACATTGCTTGGAAATATGCACTACGCATCTGTTGGGCCTTTAGAATATACAGTTTTTTTTAGACTTACTGACTGAATAGTTGATAGGATTACGGACTTTCTTTTGCTGGGTCTATTGACTATATGCTGGGTTTATGGACTATATGTTGGGTCTATTGACTATATAATTGGGTCTATTGACTGTATACTTGCCGGGTCTATTGACTATATGCTGGGTTTATTGACTCTATGTTGGGTCTATTGACTATATTGGCTATATGGTTGCCAGGTCTATTGACTATATAATTGGGTCTATTGACTGTATACTTGCCGGGCCTATTGACTATATGCTGGGTTTATTGACTCTATGTTGGGTCTATTGACTATATTGGCTATATGGTTGCCAGGTCTATTGACTATATAATTGGGTCTATTGACTGTATACTTGCCGGGCCTATTGACTATATGCTGGGTTTATTGACTCTATTGACTATATAGTTGCCAGGTCTATTGACTATATGGTTGCCAGGTCAATTGACTATATGGTTGCTGGTTTATTGACTATATGTTGGGTCTATTGACTATATATATTGAGTCTATTGACTAATATAGTTTTGGTAGTCCACAACTGGGATCTGAATTTTTTTTATTTTAGTAGCAATCAAAAAATGTGACAGTAAATGACAGCTAATAAAACCAAAGTATGTAAATTAGAAGCCAAATGAACAAAAATGGCTGCTTATTGGTCAAAGTCAACACACTCAGCTACTTGCAAATAGATCTAAATTTGTGATAACTAGGTGTTGATATGAATGGAAACATTGCAGATAGTTCAGCTACAGGGATCCTAAAGGAAATTGTACGGTAGGTTATGGTTAAAATTCATTCATTTCAACACCTAGTATTAATATTATCAGACAGTACTAACTTCACGTATTTGTCTAAGTTATTGGGTCTTAAGATTATATTGTTGAGAACAGTTTGGACTATACTGTTGCTGGGTCTATATTAACTATTTAGCTTTAGGGTCTTAGGACTATACAGTTGATAGGAATATTGACATAATGCACTATACCATTGTTGGTTTACTGCATTATTTTTGTTAAATGATCTTTGATGAAACAATGTCTTCATATTTAAACATTTTTATTTATCTGATCTACAGTTGATTTAAATCTAACAAGATTTCTGTACTGTACTGTACTTTCCATACTTCTTGGATTCCTGGTTTTTAGAGAGTCTACAAGTTCATTTTTCTTTCAATGGAAATTGTCTTCCACCTAATAAGGGTGTTATCTAGACTAAAACTTACTATTCATCTTTCTCCTGAAAAATACAAAGTGAGAACAAGTCAAATTTTTTCTTACTCAATCAATACATCTGTATGTAATGGGTCACATACAATTGTTAATAGTATTATGGTTACACTGAAAATGTGTCAAAGTAATTTGGCTTGGATGACAACAATTTAGTAACAATTTTACTAAACAGAGTTGACTCATTGTCAATAAATGAATGACTAAGATGATACTTTCCAATGTCCAAATAATTCTGACCAAATGCTCATAAATCAAATAGGTGACAGAAATGGTTTCACACTGTACATGGCTGACCGTAACTGCTTAAGTTATATAGTTGACTTATAAGAAATGTGATCACGGTATATTGGTGACTACTTTGTAGAATGGTCACATGTAGTAAACAAGAATAGTAAACAAAAACATATACAAACAATGTATTGGTAATAGTAGTATGGACAAAAGTTAATTGTGAGATTGTAAATGGCTGACAGTATTAAGAAGGTAGCAGAAATTTGGTATCACTATACATTTGTAAAAGTAGTATGGTAACAAGTTAAATAGGTGGTAAATGTGGTCACTCATTTGTCACAATTCACATCAACAGATGACATTCGGTAAAAATTAAATAGATGACATCAACAGTAATATAGTCCCAAGTAAAACTGGTGAAAGAAATTGAATCACGCTGTTACACATTGATGACAATAATCATGACTGAATAATCATGACTAAATGACTCTTTATATCTTGCCTTGTGAATGTGAACACAATGTTTTGACAATTTTTTTTTCTAACCATCCACATTTAAATATAACCATGGTTCATGAAGATTATCTGGGCAAATTTTCCTAATATTTCCATTATTCAGACATTTTCCACAACCAATGATTTTAAAAAAATCATCAGAATTCCGGATCATGATTTTTTTTTATCTAAAAATGCAGAAAAAAGAGAATAGTATGAAATATCAATTTTCAATGTCATTTTGACAATTTTCCAGAATAATCATGATGTGCCATGTCTGGAAAAGCTTTTTTTTTAAATTCCCTGATTTTCCAGGTTTTCCATGACCTGTGCCAATCCTGCATAACTGAGACAAATTTGCCCATATTATGTCAATTTGTATGACAGATTTACTGCAGCAGTTGTATGATGGTAAAAGTAAAACTTACCTATGTGTTTTTTAGAAGTAACAAACAATCACACTTAGCCTTCTCATTAATAAACTTATTTTCTCCAAAAACTGTTTATTGTTCATTCTTTTTGCCTAATAAAAACAAATCAAAATCAAAATATACAAATTATATAATTATTATATAAACATTTATACATAGACAAACATTTTTAAGACATTTTTAAGACATTTTTAGAGTTTTATTGTCTTTCACACATATCAATATTTAAGTCATTTCAATAAAACCAAATGGATGAATTTTTGCATTGTCATTTTGTCAAAATATTCTCTCACCACACCAAGAAAATATAAACCATGACAGTTGATTTTATGGTGAAAAAAAGTGAAAAATATTTGTACATATACATATTACCAACTGGAGAGTACAGTACTGGGGCCGTATTCTCGAAAACTTAACTTATAATGATTTTATTCTGTCTGATCTGATTGGTCAATCACTAAAATTGATTTTAAATATAGCCTTATTATCCAATCAGATTTCTGTATTTCTTAAAATCTGGATTTTATCTAAATTAAGTCTTCGAGAATAAGGCCCCTGGTACTGTAAATATTAACGTTAAATAAATGCCGAAAACATAAAATTATTAGATAGTTTACCATAAATAAATCTTTGACTCTAAAACTAACAAGTTATGACAATCTTCAACAACTTTGTCTAAGATCCAAATTTTTTCCCAGTCTCTGAAATAAAAAAAGTAAGCAGTAAAAAAATTATATTACAAGATACTTTTAGAATATAACTAATAGACATCATGACAAAGCCATCTTCTCTATAATATATCAACTGGTCACCTTCTAACAGTAAAACCTTGTAAATTGTTCCGGAGATAAATATCAATACAAATTTCTACAGAGATGGTACATGTTAAAGACAGTTAGAAATCAGAATTAAGAGTTGCCTGATGCTGCTGTCAAAATTTCCTTCATTGCACATAGCATGGCCTTGGCCATGATTTCAGTACCAGCTAATTCACTTATTTCTTTATTATTAATAAAAGCACAAAATCTCAATATTACATGAGTAAATGGTAAACCCTCGGTTTGTTTGGATATAATTCACAATTTAATAATAAAATCAAAACAAGCGATTGGATTTTGTAATTTTTGTACAGTGATTTATATTTCTAAAGATGTTTATATTCACCCTAAAAAAGTTGTTTGTTTGCCTTTGATACATAAACAAACCCTGTTACAGCAAATAATAAAGTGCATAGACTTTGTGCAACATGAAATGAATAGAGTTTTACATATTGCTTTACTGCACCTCAATAGGCTACACCTTGCAATGTGCAATGAGGGAAATTTTGCCCGGACAGCGGCATTAGCCTACTCTTATTTTTCATTTCTAACGTCGAGGGAACTTTGTTTGTGCACAGTCTATAGTACACAGGGCCTTGTTTTATTGTCCCACACAAACGACTACATGCTTTTTCCATGTAAGCCCCTTCGACCTGCATCACCGATAAGGGAAACCGTTTTGAAAAATCCGAAGGTATTTTCTCGACCCATTTCTAGATTGAACCCCAGACCTTAGGTTAGCGAGCAAGCGTATAGCTCACTGAGCCACCAAAGCTCCTGTATAACGTCTAAAAAATGATAATGAATTAATTTACGTCATGATGTTTGTAATGCGGTAAACAAGACCAGCTTTTCCATGTCAGCAACTACGACCTGTTTCACTGACTGGTAGTGACATTTATACTTTTGACATATGATCCACAAATATATGTGACTGATATAATTTGCTTTGTACCCATTAGTTACGATGCTTGTACTAGTGAAGATGATTTACGAAAGAAAGGAAGGAATGAGTTTTTCATTTGACTTCACCATAAATTGTAGCAATAGACCTCTAGTGCGGAGTAGGCAAACAACTATGTATGTGACTTCAATGTATAGATGCTTATCTGGATACACAAATGGTATCATGCCCCCCCCCCCCCAAGTTTTCTGACAGGGTGGGGAGAAGTGTACACCCCCCACCCCCCTTCCACCCTTCCACCCCTTCCACCCTCTGTGATCTGCGCCCATATAGCATATACTAGGGGTCAACAAAAAAATAGTAAAAACTATAATTATAAATATACTTAGGCTTAATATAACATGGATTGATGGGTGCATTGGAATTGGATGTAACCTTTGTCTTTGACCCCATGCCTGTGGTTAAAAATACACCGACTCTTCTGTGCTCTATTTAGATATAGATTGTTTACCAATCACTGTGAAATAATAAATCAACTGAGGTTGATCAAATAAAACATAACATACCTGAGAAAAAAGTCTGAAAATACAGCCTCCTGTCACTGGCCCTGGAATTCTGCGCTAAATAAATGGTTCGTTCTACCATGTCCGTGCTATGGTTCTACTTCCTTCGTTCTACTCAGTCTAGTAGTCTCCGTTATCCGGGTGCAATTTCTGGCGTTTATCAATATTTTATTTCTCCGATAATGGCGATAACCTAACCCAAGAGCTAGGTATATTAATTCCAATGAAGGACAAACTAAAAACACATATTGATCTTGTTGTCAAAGCCTTTTTGAGTTTTAATTATATAGGCCCTAGGCCTAAACGTCCAGATTGTAAAGGCTCTAGGCCTAATGCCAGTGGACCGAAATGCCCTGTGACCTTGGCCTTAGGCATGTAAGTTTTGACCAAAATGAACAAAAAAGTGAAAAAAATATGCCACAAGCCGGGATATGAGGGCAAATCTCTCGAAAAAGCCTAAAAATTGTGGAGAATGTAAAAAAAAAATCGTTTTTGTTTTTAAATTTATCGAAAATACAACAATCTGATTGGACGTAATAATCCTTACAGGTTGCCAATTCGGTCGTTGATTGGTCAATGTATATCCATGTCAAGGCATTGGTGTTAAAGTTAGCGCTTGAACAGGGTCTGTATTATCATACCTATGATCCTATGATAATATGGAGACTAATGAACACGCCTAACCTCACTAACTTAACTCCTGATAAAGCGGCTAACTTTAGTTGCATCGGGTGAAATAAATATATCGAACGAAAACTACTCGGAAGCTGACAGATCTGTGTCGAACAGATCTAGTTGGAGTTGGATCGATTAAAAGGGATGATCTAAGAAAAAGGATACAGTGTATAGCTGAACTTTGTGTCTTGTGGGGAGCGATGTTTACATCCAGTTTATGTTATATTTCAGTATTCCAAATAGCAACATGGGGGACGCCCAGGTAGATACAAAACCAATAACAGGGTTAGGTAAACCTCCATACAAACAGGTATGTTGTTTAATGATATTGACCTTTATAGTAGTGGCGGGTGTCGCGCGCGAAACACCTAATGATACTTCTCTTTAATTACATTTCGTTTCGGTTATTGTTTGAGTGTCGACTCCATGTAATCTAACCACTTTTATAAGGCGAGCATCTTCTGGTGACGAATAAGCTATTTATAGCACTTGACACCCCTCCGCCAATCCGTCTATATTGGTATAGTTTGTATTACGTCATAATTTGGACTGCTGTGTCGCTTTACTTTCTGTTTCGTATTCCCACAATGCATATCAATGCCTAGACCCGCGATCTTGAACGTAGATTTTGATTGGCTGAAATGTTCGTCACCAGATAAGTGGTTAGATTACATGGAGTCGACACTCAAAAAATAACCGAAACGAAATGTAATCTAATTTTAATTAGATTGTATAGTAGTGGATTTACTGACGGAATTGTTTTGCTTGTATGAATTTTTAATACATGTATTACCATGGGACAATTTGTTCAATCTTACCCAAAACACAATTCTACGATTAGACCATCATATCCTGTCTTATAAAATTTATTTTCCAGAAAACCGCCGAGAAGCTTCATATTCATGTGAATAATATTGAAAATGTACAATGTGGCCATAATAACACGTTGCTGTTTGTAACTAGCTCGGATACAGGTAATCATTTCAAACTTATCTCTATTTCAAAAGTGATATGTAGTGGCACTTGAGCAAAAAAAAAATGATTGCCCATTTAATTGAGTTTTTCCCATACAGATATTTTCTACATCTGATCTTTCAAGAAACTTAAAGCGATACTACGTCTTAGAATGAACAAAACTTGGTCAATAGGAGTATATATTCATCAGGGGACAAACCTACACTCAGAAAAAAAAGTTAGACAATTCCCAGTCAATCGACTCATTTCGCTGAGTAATTGACTTTGTCCATAGAACGACTATCTTGTGACTCTCATATTTGAGTCATTTTCTTAGTCAAAAGACTACCATGTGAGTATTATGACTCATGTCAAATGAGTCAATTTATTGGGTCAATATTGAGTACAATGACTAATAAAATTGAGTCATCCCGAAATTTTTTGAGTCACTGTTATGTTCGTCATAAATGAGTCAAAGGACTTACTCACGAGTCTTTTGACTCATGTAAACTGAGTCAATTTATTGAGTCAATATTGAGTAAATTGACTGATACAAATGAGTCATGGCGAAATTATTTGAGTCACTGTTACGTGCGTCATAAATGAGTAAAAAGACTATCACGCGAGTCTTGCGACTCATGTCAACCGAGTAAATTTATTGAGTCGATATTGAGTAAATGATAAAAATGAGTCTTATCGAAACTAAATGAGTCACTGTTACATACGTCATAAATGGGTGTTTGATTACATGATTAATAAAAATGAGTCATGCAAACGATATTTATTTCTCCACAATACACAAAGGAAGTGTCAAGGGTCAAAATTAAAAATTACACAAACCAGTTCATTGCAAAAGTGCATAAAGAGTTTGTCCCATGACACGTTTCCTCGTTGACGTTGTCAGGCGCCGGATAACGCCAACAGAAATCAAGTTCCATAAGTTCAATAGAGTCTGTTCAAGGTCCTTCGGTTCACTGAAGGTGGATGGTCATATCCTTCTCAGCTGACGATTAAGATGATCCTGAACCTACTTTCATCTGTAAAGAACACTCACGCCCAGTCACGTCGCTGCAACCGACGTGCCCATGGCAGCACGTGGACAATGTAGACGGGTCAACGCCATTCCAAAGTGAAGGTCCGTAGGCTCGTATATCAACTGAATGAAGTCTTCAAACGATGGTTCGTCTGCTGATGACATTATTCAGTACTGTTTCTGCCGTCGAAGCCGCCGTCACACATCTGTTTCGAAGATGAATTCACCGGATGTAGGCCTAGTGGTCGTTGTCTGGTGTTGTAACCCTTCGTCTTTTGGTCGTCTTGGGCCTGTCCTGTCTTTTGGAACTGGATTATCAAATTGCTGATGGTGGTCTGGAAGCTGTTGAAGGTTCTGACTATCTTTCGTTGAGAAGCCCCCATATTGACTATACTAATCGCTATATCTCTGTCTTGGCATATTCTTAGTTTTTTTACTTACTGTATGCCTGTTCTGTCCAACCTCGGTATTTAATTTGAATACCGAAAATTCGGTTGATTTCTCCACTGTTTCATCGTCGTAAAAAAAATCACTGATATTGTAACTTTATCTGGTTTCTGAAATAAATGAAATCAGATATTCGTTGTGACATTCATATTGAATCCCGCTAATTATGACCAATTATTTTACGTTCTTTGGGTTTTATTGTTTAATGAATTTATGTCAGACCATACAAATGAAGTGGGGGTGGGGGGAGGAGTATATGACTTTCTTGCTTTGTTTTTTTTTTTTGTTTACATTGTCAGTCATGTTAGTTCAAAATTCAAACTGGATAATCGAGTACTTTGACTCACTAAGGACTCTCTAATGACTCGCATTAAAATAAACCAAAAACACATATTCGACGGAATCATCAGATAATACAAAGATAATCTAAAAAGAAACGACTGTATTGTGTTTGTTTTTGAAAACGTGCTGAAGGTATGCGAGCGAAGTACGCTCGTAAACGATGACAATTTCGTCTACTTGTTGCATAATTTGTAATTAGACGTGGAAGGGTATCGTTGTTTTTAGTGTTCAATAAGTTGACATTATTTAAAAAATGCTTTGCCAATTTGAAAAACTTAATGAGTTACCATCTTATAATAAGCATGCGATCATTTAATTAGAACGACCAACAAACACGTCTGATGCCTTAGATTGAATTATTTGCTTACCTAATTCTGCAGACGACATAGGCCTAACCGTTAACACTACGTCACTATTACCCACAATACCTAATTCCGGAAGGACTCATCTGTGACTCCACAAAGTACTCACATGTGACTCAAACAAGTTTTATTTGTAGTCAAAAACTGGTAATTTTTTATTTCTTTGTAGTTTATCCAATTCGGACATAAGTCAAATCGTTTAACGTGGATGAAGTTTTGTGTTGTGTTAATGCAAAATAGTTTATCTTGTAATGTATAATATACATAAATAAGAATCAAGAAAACGTAATAAAGCAACTCACATATCGTTATGTAAAATTCATGCTCGCAATGGTGACTATAAAAAAAACTCCTTCTATACATCAGCATCGTAATTTACCTCTTAACCATCCTGATGCCTAATGTGTATGTGAGAGCGACCTAATAATACTTTCCCCGAACTTTTACTGGGCAGATAATTGATACCTCTATTTCATTATAATTGAAATGGATGGAGTTCAGACGACCTTTCGTGAACCAAATTTTCCCAAAATTAGACGTTTACTATGATATATTGTATTACTGAAACTGATCAGTATCAAAATCTATAAGCATAACTTATAGGTAGATTGATATTGTTGTTCTATTATGTGACTCAGATTAGACTAACAGTGTACCAGCCATGTACTCCGTTTTGACGATCAATTGACTCATTTAAGCAGTATACAAAAACTATCTGACTCGTTTAGTAAACTGAGTCATTTTATGACTAAATTGCGACTCAATTTAAACAGAAACCGAGTCGATGGACTCAATGTGTTGAGTATTTGAATATGACTCATCTAATGAGTCGCAATTACTCACATTTGTCTAACTTTTTTTTCTGAGTGTAGTGGCATAACTATACAACATACCTACATAATCTGATAAAGCCAGAAAACTATGTTTAAATACAATAATTTATAAATGCCTTAATCCAATTTAAGGCATTTATCAATAATAATCTGTAATTGTATGGAAATTTACATAGTTTTATGGATTTATTTGATTCTGTTTGTATACTTTGGACACTGTTGATGAATATATACTCTTTTTAACCAAGTTTTAAAATTTAATTTTTTTTTTCATTCTAAGACGTAGTATCGCTGTAAATTAACACAGATAAAATATGAATTCAGTAATCCTGGTGAAACCTCATTGTTCCCCTCTGATATCTGATTTGTTTCACAGAAAAGGAAAATATAGATGATGATAGACAACATGGCGGTGATGCTGAAGTTAAGATTGTAAATGAAAATAACGTACAATTGAATAAGTACACTATAAGTGGTGAAACTATTTTAAGTATTGGTGACAACTGTAGTCTAGTGGAAATTAAACTGAATAAAGAAATTCAAAGAAAATTGGTTGAAAAGAGAGAGTTCAAAGGTAAATACGACGAAAGATGTTGATCAACAGAGAACCATATGATAATAATTCAAGGAGAGCTCAGGTTCAGTTTGAGAGAAACTTGAAGTATCTTGATAGGCAACACATTTTCTTTTACCATTCAATATACAATATACAATATAAGTCGAAATTATATATAAAAATAAATGTGTGGCGCTATTACGCTTCCATAAAAATCTCCATTTTAAGAGGTGGTATCGCTTTAAAGAGATCAACAAAATATTTCTGAATCTGAATATTGCATTAATGTCAAATACTAAGAACAGGAATTTTTTTTATATAAGATATTGTTTGCGTTCTGCTAAACGCGTTTGTAAACACGTGTCGCAAACGCGTCTGAAATAAATGTATGATAAAATATTGAATATTTCATGGAGGTCTAATTAAAATCAGACCCTAATTTCGTTCGTTCGTTTTTTTTAAATCCGGTTTTTTAACCACTACATTAGGGTCTGAGAACCAGGCGCGGCAACAGCCGTTCACGTTAACTTTGACCTTACCTTGATAAACATGACCTGATAAACTAGTCTACAGCACTTAGGAATCCTAGAATGCACCTATTAATCGTGAACAAAATCCCAGCGCGGGAGAGGGCAAAGATCTGATTGGTTTAAACAAAGGTCATTAAAGTTAGGTCAAAGTTAACGTGAACGTTGCCGCGCCTGGTTCTCAGACCCTAATGTAGTGGTTAAAAAAAACGGATTTAAAAAAAACGAACGAACAAAATTAGGGTCTGATTTTAATTAGACTGATTTCATGGTTATGATGCTTGGGGTTCTTTTTCAAACAAAGCTAAGTTACCTTGCCCAGCAAGCTATCTTTTCTCTTTATTTAAACCTATTTAAATTAGGTTTGATTTCTAACGTCTTACGTCATAAGTCCCGTTTACACGATTTGACTTGGACCCGCGGATTTACTGACCCGGGTTGACTCCGGAGTTCAGAACTCCGCGGTCAACTCTAGTTCGTGTTTACACGAAGACAGTCTGCTAGCTTGCAATTTCTGTGAAGTCTGGACAGACGACTACTTCCTGTTAGAAACAAAACAACAACACAGAATGAACTTTCACTGACAAGCTGACATTTAATCATAAATTCTTTATCCCAAGTTGCCAGTAATGGATTCTGAATGCGACATTCGACTCAAACTGAAATTCGCTTCACGCAGACGTAGGATGGCCTTCTACGCTCGACGTCTAAATATCTTGTTTTTCAGTAACGAGGGGAGATAAGTTGGTGTCTGTTATATGGAAGAATGATGATACGATGGACAATGATTCGCCTACCATGACGGAGCTCAAAATAAATTTTTTAAAAGAAGATGGTCAAAAATACAATACCAAAGAACTGGAGCTAGAAATTTTTGATATCATTGCAGAGGCAAACAATGTCAGTTTGCGCAAACTGATAACAGAGCTCTTATCCACTTTTAAAGCTAAAATGGAACATATTGAAATGGGATGCATACAACTGGTTGTATCGTCTGAGTCTAAAGATAACGCCCGTCTTTTGGAAACTAGACAAGAGGAACTCAAAGATCTTTTACGTAGAACTATCATTCACAAATCTGTAAATATGGATATTGTTTTCCGAACTAAAGGAGAAGACAAATTGAAACCAGAAAGTCAGTCAACGCAGGAACCGTCACTTAAAGATCCACAAGAAACAAAAACTCAGAAAACACATGATGTAGATGATAAACAGGACCCTCAATTGGAGGCTTTAACAAACCCTTCGCCCGAAACGAAGGTTGAGATAGGAAGAATAGTAAGTATTTGTTTACGCTCTATCTGCCCTTATTCTTAAAAAAAAAAAAGTAAAACGACGAATCGACTTGTAAGAGAGGAAAAAATAAATACACGAATACGTGCAAACACTGTAAAAAGTCGATATAATGAGAGTAAATGTAGCTACGTTTCGGGACTAATCCCTTAATCAAGCAAAAAAAAAAAAATAGATTTTATTTTTCGGGAAAAATATTGACAAAAGCTATAAGCTATTACAGTTTTTTTAAATTAGTAGGCTATGTCGTCATTGACCATATATACAATTCCAAAATAGGCTATAAAACTCCATTGCATTTCATTCCGAACAAAATCTCAACAAAATGATATAACTCATCTGAAGATATTTGATATAAAAAATGTAACTCACAATAAATTGTTAAAAATTCCAGGCTTCAATGATAAGAGAGATGCAAAATAAAAGGGTGCTATGCCTGCATAATTATGAATATTGCGTCCGTCCTATAGGTCTTGCTTCTCTAGATTGTCGGAATTGGGTAGTCTCATCTGAGGCAATCTAATTAGAATTAATGTTTAGATTACATGGAGTCGACACTAAAAAAATAACCGAAACGAAATTAAAAATTAGATTGCATCTGAGGTAAATCAATTTCTATGCGTTCAATCAGGGTAAGAGTAAGATCGTTTATTGAATGGTCATCGAGATTGAAATGATTAGAAATAGGCTTGTCTTCTTTTAATTTTATATCTTATCTATGAGCATTGAAACGAGTGCGTAAATTATTCTTAGTTCCTCCTACATATTGTTTGGGGCATTTCTTACATGAAATTAAATATATTACATTTGAGCTTTCACGTGATAAATGCTCCTAAATGCGTATACCTTTTATTAGTAAAGTTGCTCAGAAAATAATGCGTTTCAGATACAAGGGACATGTTGAGAATCTACTTGAAAAACATGGATCACTCCTTAAACCTGGAAGTACTTCGGCATAGGTCTGGTCTTTGCTGCTATCTGCGCTAAAGTGGAGTTTTTATGTTTCTTAAAGATCGTTCTGAGTATACAATCTCATTCAGTTTTGAGAAAACAATTGTCCGTCGGTCTGTCCGTCCACAATTGCTTGTAAACAATCTACAAGACACAATTCTTGACAGATTTTGACGAAACTTGATGTGAGTGTTCTAAACCACCCAAGAATAAACCCTTTTGAACATCAGATAAATAAAAAGAAATACTATGAATGATTACGCGTTCAATTTTTAGCTCGTTAACACTATACAAGGCACAATTTTATTCTTGGCGGTCTGAGTGTTTATAATTACCCAATGATGAACCCTAATGATGTCCCGACTGTTGATGGTCCTTCTGATATCATTTGTCAGATATAAGCTTTTGATCGTAACTAAGGGGAATACCTGTGTAGAATGATTTTATTCCTTTGTTTTATTTTTGTTGTTCTCGCCAAACCCTTGATCAGAAAGCAGCCGTTCTGGAAAACGATCTATAATTCTTGACAGATTCAAGACAATCCACAACTAAACTCCTTAACAAACACTAATTTAGCAGCTCATAACTTTTAAAAAAGAAATTCCAGAGAGTATTTTTCCAGGAAAAAAGAGAAATGAAACTAAGCGACAAAAAGAAACATGAAACAAGAAATTGACAATTAGAATATAACCCCAGGTTTTGAGTTAGGTGATGTCCGTTGTTTCTATAAACAGATACAGGTACAATAACAGAACCTCAGCAATATATCTCAGAAATATAAACATGCAACAGTACACCATCCGGTATAAGGTTTCTATTTCCGTTAAGAATAACTAAATAAATACATTTTTGTTTAGGAATCTGAGAGTAGGAAGAAGAGATTTGCCGACCATGATGAGAGGTAAGACGTTGGTAATTTATTTTCATTGAGATCAGAAAGCTGCTGACACCTAAGCCACTTACCTAAACATCTGATTGTCAAATCTAGAAACGAACAAAGTTTTAACACTCTAACACAAGTCGACGGGTGGTTCAGAACATTCGATAGGATTAAAACAATTTTATTATTTTTTGTACATGAATGCAAATTTTCATGGTGTTGAGTGGCAGCCCTTGTTTTCTGGAACTATGTTTATATTTTTAACGAGGCCGACCGATTCTATAAATTCAAACATCGTAGTCTGGTCGTATAACCAAGTATGTTATTTTTTAGACTGTTCATGGAGACAGATACACAACTAGAAACGAAGCTTAAACATCAAGACAAACAGGTATGTTGTTTAAAGGGGAATGTTCAGCATTTTCGAGGATCGATTTGGGCTTTGAATTCATGTAATTAACCTTTAGATTTACTGGAACAGCTCAAAAATCGCACAATCCCTTTGATTATACTCGTACCTTAACAGTTATCTTTCCTTTTCTGAATGTGTGCTTTCTATATAAGTCATAGCCTTACTAAACGACGAGTCGTATTTTTGACTTTCAAACGCCGATATTTATGGATTCATTGGTATTTGAAGGCTTACATTTTGAGGGAGAGTTTGGAACAATATTACGGATTAGAATTAGCTAAAACATTTCTAGATAGGTTCTGAGATTAAAAGTTTTTTGGTCGAACGGTTGAATATATCCCTTTAATATAGACCCCTTTTGTATATATGATGGAGACAGAAACAACCCAACCTACTTTATGAATTTGAGTGCTATAATGACTACCATACTGATTTCATTGATTCCCTTCCTTTTTGTTTCATCGTGCCCTAACTTTATGGAAGACCAAACAGTTCAAAATTAAGACGTCTTAATCCTTAGTTCTTAATGCTTGATTCCCATTCCTTCATTTGAAGGCCATTTTCAACATTTGTTCACTAAGATCATTATTTGTTCACTAAAATCATTATTTGTTCATTAAATCGATAATTTGTCAAGTTATAATTTATATAAGCATAGTTCTACTTTTATCAAATATTAAATAATTATTATTTATATCCTTCTACATTATTATAAACACAAGTTTGTCAATTGGTATAGTTTGGTCGTATAACCAGTTAACCGGTGTTATTTTTCAGATTGTCGGAGATGCAGTGAGTTTTAAAAGCACTAAAAGCGATGCCTCAACATCAAGAGGAACAGGTATGTTGTTTAATATTTACCCCTTACTTCCATCCTTCACCTCCAATCATAACTCAATTCATATTGGTAGGCTTTTGTATATAATGGAGACAGAAACAACCAAACCTACAGTATGAAATTGAGTGCTTTAATGACTACAGTAAACCCACTTGCTTTCATGAATTCTCTACCTCTTTGTTTCAACGTGCCCTACCCTAACTATAGCTAACTAACTATTGCAGGTTCTTCAGTCGGTGAGAAAGAATCTGCACAGAATTAACAGGTAAGATGGATATTTGTCTTTAAATTCAATTTTTGGTTCAAGTTGACTTCTGATTTTACCAGATCACTCGTATTCATACAATGATTTTTTTTTTATAATCGCCTGAAAGTAAACATGGGTGGGGACCGGGATTCCTAATTCATTTAACCGATTTCAGACGCTAAAATGGTTACCGTCGTCATTCTGGATTGTAAAGTGGTTCTCTAAACTTTGTATGTGTATCGGGGACTGTTACACCGCATAATGTAATAATCACCCATAATGTAACAACTGTCGCATAATGTAATAAAAATTTTCGTATAATGTAATAATGCGGCATAATGTAATAAAAAATACGTATAGTGTAATAAACTCTCTCAACTCTCTCTCTCTCTCTTTATGTAATAAAAATTTCCGTATAATGTAATAACGAAAAACCAAAACGCATAATGTAATACGAAATTTCCGCATAATGTAATAACCACTACGGAATCAGGTACACGCGAGGTATGGAATTTAGCAACCCGAATAAAACATAAAAAGTGTCAGTGTGATCTGGAAGTCTGGCAACGAGCATCTTACACACCCCTTGTTATGCATAAAAGATATACACACATTTTTATCACATTATAAGAGCATTTCTGCAATAGTTTTCAGTATATCTTTTATTAACAGCTCAAGCCGTTATACCATCGAATACAAGGAACAAAAGTAAATATATGAATAACGCATCATAACCATGATGGTGCCATTTTGGCTAACCCGAAAAGCATGATTTTATAAGATTTATCAAAAAAATAAAAACTAGAACCACTAGTTGTACAGAGTGGGACTTTGCAAATGTGCAAATTTACTATAGGAATATGCAAAAAACTTGACGCTAAGCAAAAATAGCAAGTGCCAAAAAGTTGACAACTTCAAAAAACATTGTTTTGTAGAAGGCTAATATGTGGTATTTTCAAGAATGTGAAACCGGAAGTCGTCATCAGACCTGGTAAATAAACGTATCAGCTTATACCCTATGTTAATGACCTTCATCCAACAGAAGGTCAAGGTCATTTATGTACAAGTCTTTGAAACTTATAAACTTTGAAAATATAAACAGTTATAACACCAGAAGTTGACGCTTAACATCAAATATGAAAACATATATGAAAAGCCAAAGTCAGTGACCTTTGGTCCTAAAAAGATCAAGGTCATCAAAGGTCAAGGTCAAAAATGGAAAATTTGAAATTTCTTAACCATGTTCCTTTTTTTGAACTACAAAGCTGAAATCAATGAGCTTTGAACATAAACTAGCTAAATATATGTTGTAACTGTATGTAGAGTCATTTTTAGAAAGGGTGTGTAAGATGCTCGTTGCCAGACTTCCAGATCACACTGACACTTTTTATGTTTTATTCGGGTTCCTAAATTCCATACCTCGCGTGTACCTGATTCCGTAGTGGTTATTACATTATGCGGAAATTTCGTATTACATTATGCGTTTTGGTTTTTTGTTATTACATTATACGGAAATTTTTATTACATAATGCGTTGAGAGAGTTTATTACACTATACGTATTTTTTATTACATTATGCCGCATTATTACATTATACGAAAATTTTTATTACATTATGCGACAGTTGTTACATTATGGGTGATTATTACATTATGCGGTGTAACAGGGACACTGATAGTATCAATTTGCGCCATTCCAATGTCGGTGGTTCTTGCAGATCCACTTAAACTAACGCGTTTTATAACGTCACTCCCCCCCCCCCCCCCCCCCCCGGAATTGTTTGACATGCTATTTTGTTCAAGGCAGTACTTGTAAAATTTTTATTCGATGACTTTCATATTTTCAGGGTCTGACAAGGACATGTTGAAGTAAATCTGTGAGATTTTTTAAAGAGATCGGCTCATCAGCAGCTGAGATAATCTGCGTCAAAGTTGGGGAGTTTTTGTGTTTTTTTTTTTAGACACCCGATATATATATTAATTATTGTTTAAGATATGAAAATACCGTCCTATGCAAAGCAGTATAGCAGTAAGGGTGTGGACTAGTCAAAAAAAATGGAGGGGGAAGAATATGGTTTGTAAAATAGCAAAGCGCCGCAAGTGCCAACCCCAACCATAGAAAAACAATTGGAAAAATGACATTTTTATGGTATATTATGATATATATTTTGGGAGTTTCATCTGATCGTTCAAAAAGCGTTCAAAAAGCATAAGAAACTTAAAAAACCTTAAGGTTTTTAAATATTTTAGCATGTTTTTATCGTTTGAAATTTAATGGCTGGATTTTTTACTTTAAAGGGCGCATGTCTCTAGATTACGGTGTATAGTATTCACAAATTTGAGAAAAAAATATGTTGACCTAGAAAAAATTTAGACTGCCCCTTTAAATCCACACCCTTGTACAGACGTTAAAGGACAAGAAAAAAGAAATACAAAATCTTTAAAAAAACTATTTCTTTTTAAAGTAAAATCATACTAAAATCAAATGCAATCAGTGTTTTTTTCGAAAAATAAAATTTTAGTAGAAAAAAACGCTTTTGAAATAGCCTATTTTGACAGCTGACGAAAGTTAATGAGCTAGGCGATCACGTGACCGCGTGACGTCAACGATGCCCAACACAATGTAAACAAAGCATGCGGCCTAATGGAAGCAAATAATCCACAGCTCCAGTGCTCTCATTTCTGATTAATCTAATGGCCATGGAGGATATGTTAGCTTGCATAAAGGCATTAGAATTAAACCACAACAATTTAAACCATTTTATCAAGCCGTGAAAATGTCGATTCGTCTGGCAGACTGACCGGCCTAGCTAGATATCGTCTAAGTCTAAGCCTAATAAATGTCAAGCGATCTTGACGAAATTCCCACCCTCACGCCATCAACAGATAGTACTTGAATGCATGATATAAAAACAAAATGTTATACATATAATCTTAGTTAAAAGCAGAATTGAATCGGCTTTGTATAGATATTTTCAAATATTTTTCATTGGCATGTGCTTAGTCGAAACTGCAGCCGATTTCCGCGGTCGGCAAAAACTTTCGAGAAAATGGATGCTTGTTTTTAAAACGAAGTACCGGGAGATTAATTCCGTCTGATTATAATTCTATGTCCATTTCTCTACATTAACCATTTTATTTTTACCATTTCCGTCCACCCAATTCTTCCCGAAATTGATTTTAAAACAGGTACCGGTAGAATCAAAATCTTCAATTTTACAGACTGGCTTGCATGTCACGTGATACACGCTTTGAAAAAAGTGAAAGTACCAAGGGCAATTTCTAAGTTTTAAGTCCTTTAGAATAGGATAATTAAGTGTCTCAGATCTTCATGAATGCTGATGAAATATTGATGCTTAATAAAACAATTAATTGAATTCAAAATTTGACATAGATGGCTTTCAAATGTCCCGATTTTGAGGTTTGTTTACATTTACCTTACCTTGGGTCTACAATGACGTCACGCAATCTTGTCTAAATGGCGAAATTTCAACCATCACGTTTTTACTTCTACTAGAATCCATAAAATTCACATCAACGCATGTCATACATCGTTAACAGTGGAATTGTCTCAACTTTTTGCCAATATGTTTAAATAATTTTTATTAGCTTTTGATTCCGAGACACGGCGGTTTGAAGTCACATTTTTCGGCAGTCGGCCATTGAAATGCTTCTCAACTTGACTCGAGCCGACTAGGCCTAAGTTTTAAAATCGTTTACTTCAGTTGGTTCCCAAGTTGAAGTTGGTATTTGAACACAATCGGCACTCGAAAACCATGATAGAAAGAATACATGTAGATATAATTAAAAAAATTGATCGATTTTGGTCATAGGCTTAGGCCAAACATTGCGGATAATGTAAACAATGTCGTGTGGCCGATCTCGGTAGGGCATAACTGACGTCATTTCCGAATAGTGACGGAAACTACCGATCTTTTTGCATATTTTGGAGAGCATTTTTAAAAGGTTTTTTTACTATTTTAGAATATTTTTTTTTAATTTTTATTGGTTGCAATCGATAGATAAATGATTAATGAATGATTTTACATTCAAAAAAGGTCTATTTAATGCAATTCACAAAATCGTTTCTCTTGTCCTTTAAGATTTTATATGTATGTTACTATAATGGTGATTTTTTTACTTTTTTTATGTATTTTTAATTTTATAATAGATGATTTATTTTATTCTGTCTTTATATATGTGAATTTTGTTTTTATTTTTAAGTATATATAAAAGTGCTATTACTATGTTTTATACTCTTTTTCAAAAATGATTTGATATAATATGTCTAAAGGTGTAAACTGGTAACATTTCAATAAACATCGGGGGCCTTATTCTCGAAAACTTAACTTCCAGTCATCTGATTGGACAATCACTAAAATTGATTTTAAATATAGCTTTATTGTCCAATCAGATAACTGGATTTCTTAAAATCTGGATTTTATCTAAGTTAAGTTTTCGAGAATAAGGCCCCAGGACACTAAACATGTGGATACATAATGTTTCCAAAAATATTGATAGTGTATACAGAGTAACAAATTTCTCGACACAAGCCGACACATAATATATGTTTCCACTGTCCACCTGTTTCAAATTAATTGAAATGTAATTATTTGGATTACATGTTTCAGAATGAATCCAAGTTCTAACCAATCTGAAATCAGCTTCATGTCATTAGTGGAATTGGACAAAATGGCAGCCACCATGAACTGGAGATTGAGTTCTCCAGAACAAGTATTTTAATGTGTATCCAAAATTGTTTCCTAGTGTATATAAGGTATACATTTTTGTGTCTGTTTCAATCCAATTGTATCCTAACCACTTGTTTTGTGTCCTAATGTTTCCTGAAATGTTACCAGTATACACGCTGCTTAATGGAGAGCTTTTTTTCATTTTAACTCATTCGATAAATTTTAAAACTTATAATATTTGATATTTTCGGGGGGAAATACATTTCCAGATGGTGCTCAAGTGTGATTCAAAGTTTGAATTTCAGTTCAAAACATTTTTATGTTATTCAGGATAGAATACATCTTTTTTAAAGGGCCATTCTGCTTTTTTGAAAAAAGTTTCCATTATAAAAAAAATCGCAAATGCTACCTGAGAGTATTTTTATACGCCCACATTGAAATGTGGTCGTATATTGCCGTCGCCCCTGTCCGTCCGTCCGTCCGTCCGTCCGTCCGTCCGTCCGTCGGTCCGTCCGTCCGTCCGTCCGTCCGTCCGTCCGTCCGTCCGTCTGTCCACAATTGGCTTGTGAACGCAATAGAGACCACAGTTTTGGTTGGATTTGAATGAAATTTTGTATGTAGGATAATATGTATAAGATCTCGGACAAGTTCGAATTTGGGTTTGATTCGACTAAAATTCACCGAGTTTTACACCCAAAATATGTTAAAAATGGCTTGTGAACGCGATAGAGACCACAGTTTTGGTTGGATTAGAATGAAATTTTGTATGTAGGATTATATTCATAAGATCTCGGACAAGTTTGAATTTGGGTTTGATTCGACAAAAATTCATGGAGTTTTACACCCAAAATACGTTAAAAATGGCTTGTGAACGCGATAGAGACCACAGTTTTGCTTGAATTTGAATACAATTTTATGTGTAGGATTATATTCAAAAGATCTCGGACAAGTTCGAATTTGGGTTTGATTCGACAAAAATTAATGGAGTTTTACACCCAAAATACGTTAAAAATGGCTTGTGAACGCGATAGAGCCCACAGTTTTGGTTGGATTTGAATAAAATTTTGTATGTAGGATTATATTCATAAGATCTCGGACAAGTTCGAATTTGGGTTTGATTTGACTAAAATTCACGGAGTTTTACACCCAAAATATGTTAAAAATGGCTTGTGAACGCGATAGAGACCACAGTTTTGGTTGGATTTGAATAAAATTTTGTATGTAGGATTATATTCATAAGATCTCGGACAAGTTCGAATTTGGGTTCGATTCGACAAAAATTCACAGAGTTTAACACCCAAATTGTGTTGAAAATGGCTTGTGAACGCAATAGAGACCACAGTTTTGGTTTGATTTGAATAAAAATTTTGTGTGTAGGATTATATCCATAAGATCTTGAACAAGTTCGATTTCCGGATCGATTCAACAAATATTTACAGAGTTTTACACCTAAAATGTGTTAAAAATGACTTGTGAACATGATAGAGACCACAGTTGTGGTAGGAATTTAATAAACTTTTGTGTGTAGGATCATATCCATAAAATCTTGGACAAGTTTGTATTCCGGATCGATTCAACAAATAGTTTTATTAGTTATAAAATTAGATGCTTTATATTAACAAGATATTGGATGAATTCAAATCTGAACACCATCCAACAAAAATTAAGATAGTAAAATTCCTTGATATATTGACAATTTATGTAGTGTAAGTGGGCGTATATTGCTAGGCAACCACTTGTTAAAGTATGCTTATTGTATCTCTATACCTTCTTGATCAAACTGAATTTGGTTTTAAAGGGTTAATTACAAACAGGGAGTACTTATTGTTAATTAAGCAATTTGACCTAGTTTTGGTGTTTGCCCTTTAAATGGCTCAATATTTCTAGCTGAAACCTTTTACATACTTAGGCGTTTATTTTACTCAAATTCGTTCAGTAGTTCCTATCAGCGTCCAAAAAACATAACACACTTAAAAACCTTACGTAAGGTTTTTTAAAAAATTTAGCATGTTTTTAGCGTTTAAAAATTAACGGCTGGATTTTTTTAGTTAAAACTTTCAGATACATTAAAGGGCACATAGTTACAGATTTTGGTGTAAAGTTTTCACAAATTTGAGCAAATAAAATTTTTGACCTAAAAAAAATTCAGACTGACCCTTTAACTACAAACAGAACTGTTTTTGGTGCAGTGCTGATACTGGAGTTGAGGTTTGGCTATATAGCCACCTCAGATGATCCCACATTATGTGATACCATCATACCATGCCAAAGTGCTCAAAGTTTCAATTGTTTTAATTTAATTTGATTTGATTTGAAATTTGGATCATTGCAATATTTATGAGATTTGATTTTTGACCCATGCAATCATGATTCAACTAATTCAATCAAGCTGGTGTGTGGGCTTATGTACGGAGCCCTTTAGGCGTAATTTTTAACACTTTTTATTATTATTTCGTGTTATCGAATATATGATGTTTGCGCCTGTGGGGCTCCGTACGTATGTTTATCTTTTCTTGGAAGGAATATTCTTCTCAATTGTAAATACAAATCTGTTTTCTTTGTGCTTGAAAATTCTGTATCGTTGAATAAAAAAAATTATTTTTGCTAATAATTGAGTTTTAGAAAGTTCTTCACGTCGACTGCTGATAAGTTCAGTAAGGGGCTGACATGGAAAAATCCTCTAATATTGTCGTTCGCATTGTGCATGATTTAGAGAAGTGTACCCATGCCTTCCAGCATCAACTGTTTGTTGTTGGACATTAGATGCAACTGGGGCAGAAACAACACAAGTTAATATACAAGTAAAGTGTCTATATTACACAACACAAACTTGTGTTGCACGGTTTCAACACATATCTTGTGTTGGTTAACTTGTGTTGAAGAGTACACAACCTTGTGTGTTGTAAACCCTCTCTTGTGTTGTGGTTTGGAATGTTAACTTGTGTTTATTGCACACAAGTGCTTGTGTTTTTTTTGTCACATTTGTAATTCTGGTACAAAATGTAACATTTCCTATCCTTGACATATATTTTGTTTATGTAATAGTTAGAACATATTAAAAAATTAAGTGATTAAGAAGTGGGTGGGCTGCGCCTTAATCATATGAATTTTAATTAATTTATTCTATAACATAACAAAGGGTATGTCAAAGAAAAGGGATGTTACATTTTGTACCTAAATTACAAATGTAACAAACAATTTAGGCTTTTTTGTTAAAAAAGTTGTCAGATATATTGATAAACCCTTGATGAATAAGTGAGTCAGTTCATAGCCAATGTTGATTGGATGATAAGTGGAATTCTAAGATTAAATTTACTTACCTCTGCTCTGGATGTATTGTCTTGCTCTCCCACGGGCGCAGCAAAGTGGGTCGTGCAGTATTCAAAATAAATAGTTGCCTTCTTTCTATGTTATCTTATATCTTTTCTGCTAAAGTTCCTCCTGAAAAATACAATTGAATTATGTCTAGGACTCGACAAGATAAGAGGGGTACCGTACTTGCAATCTGGGGCTGGGGTGTTTTGAGCTCCTGCAGGCATTGGCTTTGGCCATCAAGGTTGTGGTCAACTACGTAGGCCTACAATGTGGATAAGAAACCTGAAGAGGTTTAGACCTATAGTAATGTAAGTAATGGTTTCAAGAATGTTTTTCAATCGACGGACGACGAGTAGGCCTTACGACTTACGGCAACATTAACAACCACGTGATTGAATCAACAACACACTAGAACATTGTTTAAGTTTAAGACTAAGTTTAAGAATGTATGGTCGTCAAGGATGCATCAGGGAAGACTTTATTTAGAGCTAAGCCATAGGCATAATAGAATGATAGACCTATTTTGTTTTTAAGGAGAAACCACACTGACACTTCCTTCATACAATCAATAGTAAGTAATATCGCATGCTTCGACGCAGGTAACTGCAGGTGCCCTTTTTTTATTCCCAAATTCCCTTAAAATTAAAATTGGAACTACAAAACAATTCAATGAAACAATTTATAAATTCACTTACCTCTGCTGGTCTCGTTTTGTCTTGATTTCCATGTTTTTTTGTAAAAATCTGAACAGTATCGAGGGAAATGACTTTAAAACAGGACTAACGGAGCTCTGTGTTACCAAGCGTTATATGACGTAATTCACAACTTGCGTAATTCACATCTGACGTCATTGGTTAAAACTACACAAGTTTGTGTTGGCAAACAACAAGTTTTTACGTTGGATTTCAACACAATATGTTTGAAACCACAAGTTTGTGTTGAAATATATAATATACACAAGTTTTGTGTTAGTAGTGGGAAATAGGTTACTAGGCGGACAGTTTTACTATGTTGTGGGTATGGCGGCAAATCATCTTTGATCTTTTATGTGTGTCCATAAAATTAGCATAATAGGTGTAGAAATCCCATAAAACAGACAGTTTATAACCGTAAAATTGGTGTTGTTTTCTCGTTTTAGTAATACAAATATTAATAACGGTAATAAAGGTGTATAAATCTCGTTAAAAACTGTATGTGGTTTGAGTGAATTTCGATTCCAAAATATTTCAGAATGATCGATGTTTATTGATAATAAAAGTGTTTAAATCTCGTAAAACTAAAGATGACCATAGTTAGTTAATCGAAGGTTTATAAGATTATTATTTCTTATTCAGTTTTAATTTAGGAAGAGTATTTCCGTATTGAGAGGATTATATATAACCCATATGCAATTAGTGTAATTTTCTCTACTGTAGGGGTTGCATGTGCGTGCCTTGTTTGAGAGAAATTATCATTATCTACATTTTCGTTTCCATCTTTCGATAGCACTGAATGTAAGACAGGAGGTAAATGCAAAAGAATTACAACGCACCTTTAAACTTAAGATACACACATAATCCTATTCATATAAAAGTACAATCAATACTAATCAAAATAATCACCGAATCAAAATAATAAGACCTTAATCAGTTTGATATATATTTATTTAGAAGTACACATTAAAATGAACATATATATACATTATGAGAAGAGCTAGCATATTAATTTCAAATTGGAGTCGTATCCTATTCGATCTTCTAAGTGCTGCTCGGTATTCTTCGGTGTTGAGGTGAAACTTCAGATAAATAGCACTAGATGTTGAAAAAGGACAAAAATATATGAAATTAAAAAATATGTAGAATGGGACAAATTAAATATTAACAATACTAATCATCTTTCCCTCTACAACTCTTCAGACTGATCGTTTTGTGTATATCTATATCGTAACATTAGAGTTTCGAGTTCTGCACATTTGTGTAGTAAATCTTCTAGAGATAATTATTAAGATGATGACAACTAATGTCAGTTCCAATAACCCAATACATTTCCACACTAACTTTACCGTTTATATTTTTCGTGTCAGATACCACAGTTGTAGGAGCAGCTGTAGTGGACGATATAGATGTATATGATGATAATGATGTTAAAGTTGTTGACGGTGAAATGAAAGATGTTGACATTGATAATATGGAAATCTAAAAAAGATATAATGAATCAATCTTCACAAAATAAAACAATAATTCACAGTTAGGATATAAAAGATATTGCACAATTTTTGACCAAAGTTAAAGCATGAGTCCCCTGAAGATGAACTATCAAAAAAGAAACTTTCAAATCGTGTATTCCAAATGGTATAAATATCCAGAGGAGGTAGAAAAGCAAGAAATTTAAAATTTAAGCTCGCAATCTTCAAATCAATCTTCAAATAAACGATTCATATTTTCAGTTTCAATACAAACATAGTATAAGCTAACGGCAATCGTAAAACACCTAAATTTCGCAACACATGATATTTTCTATGGAACACATTGTTATTCTTTATCTAATATATTGCTTATCTGTTCATAAATTCTACCACTTATTATAACACTTATTTCTTGATCACATTTAACATCTCTACAATTAATGGATGTGTGTATAATATTAATTTATTTAATCACAGTAATAATAATCAATAACTCAAACATTTCGATGTACATTCCTATATATTACATTCTTGTAAACATTATATCCCAACTACCTATAAATGTTATAACAATAGTATAGCTTTCTCTAACATCTTCAACTCCAAACAGTGCAACCAACTTAACAAATTATGTCACTTTATTAATATTATTGTAAGATATTTTCGATCCCCACCATCAATCTAATTATTAAAATATATTTTGATTTGTCCATGATATTTCTACTATTTTTATTTCTATAATTCAAATAAGTATTCTTTAAATTTCAAATCAAAAATAGTTATATTTGTACATTGTCCAACATTTTCGTTAATAAAGGTAATAAAGGTGTATAAATCTCGTTAAAAACTGTATGCGGTTTGTGTATGTGGTTTGAATTTTAAGATATTTAAGAATGATTAATGTTTATTGATAATAAAAGTGTTAATATCTCGTAAAACTGAAGATGACAATAGTTAGTTCTCTGCCTTTAAACTTGATATACACACAGAACTCTATTCATATAAAAATAGATTCAAAGTTGATCAGCGAGTTGAAATAATAAGAGTTTAATTGAATTGATACATATTTATTTAGAAGCATACATTGAAATGAACATTTATACATTAGAAGGAAAACTAATATCTTAATCTATCAGGTTGACGCCGTGCCCTATTGGATCTTCTTGGTACTCCTTGGTATTCTTCGGTGTTTAGGTGGAGCTTGAAAGTGCTTAATTAGTTTGATATATATTTATTCTGAAGTAACATTAAAATAACCGCTATTATTATATATCTATAATTCAAATCTATATTATCTATACTTTAAATCTATATCAATATTTCAAATCTATTTCTATATTCAAATCTATATCTATAAGCCTACTTCAAATCTATATTTTATTTCAAATCTATATTTGTATTTCAAATTTATATTATATTTCAAATCTATATTTATATTTCGAAACTACATTCTTTATATTTCAAATCTATATCTTTATTTCAAATCTATATCTATATTTCAAATCTATATTTGTATTTCAAATCTATATCTATATTTCAAATCTATATTATTTAAATTTCCTGTAGCAGCATGTCTTTTGCTGTAAAAGAATTAAGTTATGACACCTGATAATGACAATGTAAATTGTTGAAACGGTGTGTAATTGTTTATAGCATATTAAACCAAGGAGTAGTATACCATAATACAGTGAAAACCCTGAAGACCACACACCCTGAAGTAGCATACCATGATATTGTGTTCTGTTATTTATGTGAACTCTACACCTACAAAGGATTATTATCTCTAATATCATATCATCATATTGTTGTCGTCAATAAATTACACTGGACTGATACAATATAATTCAACAAACATTGTGTTATGTTGTATGAAAAATATTTAGTCTGTAAATTTAGTTCCAGTTTTAGAACTTATCAATAAATTACACTGGACTGATACAATATAATTCAACAAACATTGTGTTATGTTGTATGAAAATATTTAGTCTGTAAATTTAGTTCCAGTTTTAGAACTTATCAATAAATTACACTGTACTGATACAATATAATTCAACAAACATTGTGTTATGTTGTATGAAAAATATTTAGTCTGTAAATTTAGTTCCAGTTTTAGAACTTATCAATAAATTACACTGGACTGATACAATATAATTCAACAAAAATTGTGTTATGTTGTATGAAAATATTTAGTCTGTAAATTTAGTTCCAGTTTTAGAACTTATCAATAAATTACACTGGACTGATACAATATAATTCAACAAACATTGTGTTATGTTGTATGAAAAATATTTAGTCTGTAAATTTAGTTCCAGTTTTAGAACTTATCAATAAATTACACTGGACTGATACAATATAATTCAACAAACATTGTGTTATGTTGTATGAAAAATATTTAGTCTGTAAATTTAGTTCCAGTTTTAGAACTTATCAATAAATTACACTGGACTGATACAATATAATTCAACAAACACTGTGTTATGTTGTATGAAAAATATTTAGTTTGTAAATTTAGTTCCAGTTTTAGAACTTATCAATAAATTACACTGGACTGATACAATATAATTCAACAAACATTGTGTTATGTTGTATGAAAATGTTTAGTCTGTAAATTTAGTTCCAGTTTTAGAACTTATCAATAAATTACACTGGACTGATACAATATAATTCAACAAACATTGTGTTATGTTGTATGAAAAATATTTAGTCTTTAAATTTAGTTCCAGTTTTAGAACTTATCAATAAATTACACTGGACTGATACAATATAATTCAACAAACATTGTGTTATGTTGTATGAAAATATTTAGTCTGTAAATTTAGTTCCAGTTTTAGAACTTATCAATAATTACACTGGACTGATACAATATAATTCAACAAACATTGTGTTATGTTGTATGAAAATATTTAGTCTGTAAATTTAGTTCCAGTTTTAGAACTTATCAATAAATTACACTGGACTGATACAATATAGTTCAACAAACATTGTGATTTGTTGTATGAAAAATATTTAGTCTGTAAGTTTAGTTCCAGTTTTAGAACTTATCAATAGATTACACTGGACTGATACAATATAATTCAACAAACATTGTGTTATGTTGTATGAAAATATTTAGTCTGTAAATTTAGTTCCAGTTTTAGAACTTATCAATAAATTACACTGGACTGATACAATATAATTCAACAAACATTGTGATATGTTGCATGAAAAATATTTAGTCTGTAAATTTAGTTCCAGTTTTAGATCTTATCAATAAATACACTGGACTGATACAATATAATTCAACAAACATTGTGATTTGTTGTATGAAAAATATTTAGTCTGTAAATTTAGTTCCAGTTTCAGAACTTATCAATAAATTACACTGGACTGATGCAATATAATTCAACAAACATTGTGTTATGTTGTATGAAAAATATTTAGTCTGTAAATTTAGTTCCAGTTTTAGAACTTATCAATAAATTACAGTGGACTGATACAATATAATTCAAAAAACATTGTGATTTGTTGTATGAAAAATATTTAGTCTGTAAATTTAGTTCCAGTTTTAGAACTTATCAATAAATTACACTGGACTGATACAATATAATTCAACAAACATTGTGTTATGTTGTATGAAAAATATTTAGTCTGTAAATTTAGTTCCAGTTTTGGAAGTTATCAATAAATTACACTGGACTGATACAATATAATTCAACAAACATTGTGTTATGTTGTATGAAAAATATTTAGTCTGTAAATTTAGTTCCAGTTTTGGAAGTTATCAATAAATTACACTGGACTGATACAATATAATTCAACAAACATTGTGTTATGTTGTATGAAAATATTTAGTCTGTAAATTTAGTTCCAGTTTTAGAACTTATCAATAAATTACACTGGACTGATACAATATAATTCAACAAACATTGTGTTATGTTGTTTGAAAAATATTTAGTCTGTAAATTTAGTTCCAGTTTTAGAACTTATCAATAAATTACACTGGACTGATACAATATAATTCAACAAACATTGTGTTATGTTGTATGAAAAATATTTAGTCTGTAAATTTAGTTCCAGTTTTAGAACTTATCAATAAATTACACTGGACTGATACAATATAATTCAACAAACATTGTGTTATGTTGTATGAAAAATATTTAATCTGTAAATTTAGTTCCAGTTTTAGAACTTATCAATAAATTACACTGGACTGATACAATATAATTCAACAAACATTGTGTTATATTGTATGAAAATATTTAGAATGTAAATTTAGTTCCAGTTTTAGACTTATCAATACCTATAAACACATTGGTATTAGGCAATACATTGGTGGTAGCTAATGAACTTTTCATGAAGAATCGAAATATTATTTAATCATTAATTCATATTTATCTTAGAGTTTGATTAAGAAGACAAACGTACATGAATATATTTGTAGACATTAACCGAAAATCTTAATACTGTTGACCCCCAAAACTCCAAATTGAATATAAGCGGTAACAAAAAATCTTTAAATGCTGTGGATATAAATATTATTATTATTATTACTGAATGTAAGCTCTAATATTCAGTAATTTTGTAATTTATGATACAGGCCTCATGTATTCGACTCCTGATTCAAGGATTTAGTTTAAAAGTTTTATTTGCATCATATAAAATATCGATGTTGATACAAAAAAAAAAAATTACCTATTCTTCATAATTTTAGCATTCAGTTGTTAATTCTAAACCACATTAAATGTGTTAGAAAAGAGATAAAATATTTATTCAAGAAATGGTGCGAAAATAGGAAAGTACACCCGGAAATTTAATTGTCAACATTGAGACCAATTGTTTTCCAGACTTCAAAAGTTAAAACTACACGAAAAGAAGCCTTGCTGGAAGAAAACTATTTTTAACTATCCAGGTGGATATTATTCATCCCCCCAAGACTCTGTTCGATCGTCTCAAAGATATTGCAGATATCGATGTTTCTACGGACAACCAGTGTTACGAACGGTTTGTGATGTTTGATTTTGAAGCATTGTTATTGGAAGTATTAGCAAAAAAGTGAAACGATTGAAGTCTTCTTTTCTCTCGGGGCGCACTATATCTGATATACTGTTTCCAGCTATTGCTAAATACAGACTATCCGTATCCATTTGAAGACATTCAAAATCGGATCGATCAGTGAACACGTCTAAGAAATCATAATAAAACTGTAACATTCGTAATTTAGCGTACTGCATAGATATATTTAAGGATGTCATTTCCGTTAGCGGTATCGCAAGAAAACTTCTCTTTTGAACGGTTAAAGAAAAGGGTTTAGTAAAAGGGAGGTAACAGGTACGAAAGAACAGTGCAGAGAGGTGAGGACGTAGAGGACGCCCCCCCCCCCCCCCGAAGGGGGAGGGAGAGGTTAAAAGGGGGGGGGGGGCGTCCTCTACCTCTCACCTCTCTGCACTGTTCTTTCGTACCTGTTACCTCCCTTTTACTAAACCCTTTTCTTTAACCGTTCAAAAGAGAAGTTTTCTTGCGATACCGCTAACGGAAATGACATCCTTAAATATATCTATGCAGTACGCTAAATTACGAATGTTACAGTTTTATTATGATTTCTTAGACGTGTTCACTGATCGATCCGATTTTGAATGTCTTCAAATGGATACGGATAGTCTGTATTTAGCAATAGCTGGAAACAGTATATCAGATATAGTGCGCCCCGAGAGAAAAGAAGACTTCAATCGTTTCACTTTTTTGCTAATACTTCCAATAACAATGCTTCAAAATCAAACATCACAAACCGTTCGTAACACTGGTTGTCCGTAGAAACATCGATATCTGCAATATCTTTGAGACGATCGAACAGAGTCTTGGGGGGATGAATAATATCCACCTGGATAGTTAAAAATAGTTTTCTTCCAGCAAGGCTTCTTTTCGTGTAGTTTTAACTTTTGAAGTCTGGAAAACAATTGGTCTCAATGTTGACAATTAAATTTCCGGGTGTACTTTCCTATTTTCGCACCATTTCTTGAATAAATATTTTATCTCTTTTCTAACACATTTAATGTGGTTTAGAATTAACAACTGAATGCTAAAATTATGAAGAATAGGTAATTTTTTTTTTTTTGTATCAACATCGATATTTTATATGATGCAAATAAAACTTTTAAACTAAATCCTTGAATCAGGAGTCGAATACATGAGGCCTGTATCATAAATTACAAAATTACTGAATATTAGAGCTTACATTCAGTAATAATAATAATAATATTTATATCCACAACATTTAAAGATTTTTTGTTACCGCTTATATTCAATTTGGAGTTTTGGGGGTCAACAGTATTAAGATTTTCGGTTAATGTCTACAAATATATTCATGTACGTTTGTCTTCTTAATCAAACTCTAAGATAAATATGAATTAATGATTAAATAATATTTCGATTCTTCATGAAAAGTTCATTAGCTACCACCAATGTATTGCCTAATACCAATGTGTTTATAGGTATTGATAAGTCTAAAACTGGAACTAAATTTACATTCTAAATATTTTCATACAATATAACACAATGTTTGTTGAATTATATTATATCAGTCCAGTGTAATTTATTGATAAGTTCTAAAACTGGAACTAAATTTACAGATTAAATATTTTTCATACAACATAACACAATGTTTGTTGAATTATATTGTATCAGTCCAGTGTAATTTATTGATAAGTTCTAAAACTGGAACTAAATTTACAGACTAAATATTTTTCATACAACATAACACAATGTTTGTTGAATTATATTGTATCAGTCCAGTGTAATTTATTGATAAGTTCTAAAACTGGAACTAAATTTACAGACTAAATATTTTTCAAACAACATAACACAATGTTTGTTGAATTATATTGTATCAGTCCAGTGTAATTTATTGATAAGTTCTAAAACTGGAACTAAATTTACAGACTAAATATTTTCATACAACATAACACAATGTTTGTTGAATTATATTGTATCAGTCCAGTGTAATTTATTGATAACTTCCAAAACTGGAACTAAATTTACAGACTAAATATTTTTCATACAACATAACACAATGTTTGTTGAATTATATTGTATCAGTCCAGTGTAATTTATTGATAACTTCCAAAACTGGAACTAAATTTACAGACTAAATATTTTTCATACAACATAACACAATGTTTGTTGAATTATATTGTATCAGTCCAGTGTAATTTATTGATAAGTTCTAAAACTGGAACTAAATTTACAGACTAAATATTTTTCATACAACAAATCACAATGTTTTTTGAATTATATTGTATCAGTCCACTGTAATTTATTGATAAGTTCTAAAACTGGAACTAAATTTACAGACTAAATATTTTCATACAACATAACACAATGTTTGTTGAATTATATTGCATCAGTCCAGTGTAATTTATTGATAAGTTCTGAAACTGGAACTAAATTTACAGACTAAATATTTTTCATACAACAAATCACAATGTTTGTTGAATTATATTGTATCAGTCCAGTGTATTTATTGATAAGATCTAAAACTGGAACTAAATTTACAGACTAAATATTTTTCATGCAACATATCACAATGTTTGTTGAATTATATTGTATCAGTCCAGTGTAATTTATTGATAAGTTCTAAAACTGGAACTAAATTTACAGACTAAATATTTTCATACAACATAACACAATGTTTGTTGAATTATATTGTATCAGTCCAGTGTAATCTATTGATAAGTTCTAAAACTGGAACTAAACTTACAGACTAAATATTTTTCATACAACAAATCACAATGTTTGTTGAACTATATTGTATCAGTCCAGTGTAATTTATTGATAAGTTCTAAAACTGGAACTAAATTTACAGACTAAATATTTTCATACAACATAACACAATGTTTGTTGAATTATATTGTATCAGTCCAGTGTAATTATTGATAAGTTCTAAAACTGGAACTAAATTTACAGACTAAATATTTTCATACAACATAACACAATGTTTGTTGAATTATATTGTATCAGTCCAGTGTAATTTATTGATAAGTTCTAAAACTGGAACTAAATTTAAAGACTAAATATTTTTCATACAACATAACACAATGTTTGTTGAATTATATTGTATCAGTCCAGTGTAATTTATTGATAAGTTCTAAAACTGGAACTAAATTTACAGACTAAACATTTTCATACAACATAACACAATGTTTGTTGAATTATATTGTATCAGTCCAGTGTAATTTATTGATAAGTTCTAAAACTGGAACTAAATTTACAAACTAAATATTTTTCATACAACATAACACAGTGTTTGTTGAATTATATTGTATCAGTCCAGTGTAATTTATTGATAAGTTCTAAAACTGGAACTAAATTTACAGACTAAATATTTTTCATACAACATAACACAATGTTTGTTGAATTATATTGTATCAGTCCAGTGTAATTTATTGATAAGTTCTAAAACTGGAACTAAATTTACAGACTAAATATTTTTCATACAACATAACACAATGTTTGTTGAATTATATTGTATCAGTCCAGTGTAATTTATTGATAAGTTCTAAAACTGGAACTAAATTTACAGACTAAATATTTTCATACAACATAACACAATTTTTGTTGAATTATATTGTATCAGTCCAGTGTAATTTATTGATAAGTTCTAAAACTGGAACTAAATTTACAGACTAAATATTTTTCATACAACATAACACAATGTTTGTTGAATTATATTGTATCAGTACAGTGTAATTTATTGATAAGTTCTAAAACTGGAACTAAATTTACAGACTAAATATTTTCATACAACATAACACAATGTTTGTTGAATTATATTGTATCAGTCCAGTGTAATTTATTGATAAGTTCTAAAACTGGAACTAAATTTACAGACTAAATATTTTTCATACAACATAACACAATGTTTGTTGAATTATATTGTATCAGTCCAGTGTAATTTATTGACGACAACAATATGATGATATGATATTAGAGATAATAATCCTTTGTAGGTGTAGAGTTCACATAAATAACAGAACACAATATCATGGTATGCTACTTCAGGGTGTGTGGTCTTCAGGGTTTTCACTGTATTATGGTATACTACTCCTTGGTTTAATATGCTATAAACAATTACACACCGTTTCAACAATTTACATTGTCATTATCAGGTGTCATAACTTAATTCTTTTACAGCAAAAGACATGCTGCTACAGGAAATTTAAATAATATAGATTTGAAATATAGATATAGATTTGAAATACAAATATAGATTTGAAATATAGATATAGATTTGAAATAAAGATATAGATTTGAAATATAAAGAATGTAGTTTCGAAATATAAATATAGATTTGAAATATAATATAAATTTGAAATACAAATATAGATTTGAAATAAAATATAGATTTGAAGTAGGCTTATAGATATAGATTTGAATATAGAAATAGATTTGAAATATTGATATAGATTTAAAGTATAGATAATATAGATTTGAATTATAGATATATAATAATAGCGGTTATTTTAATGTTACTTCAGAATAAATATATATCAAACTAATTAAGCACTTTCAAGCTCCACCTAAACACCGAAGAATACCAAGGAGTACCAAGAAGATCCAATAGGGCACGGCGTCAACCTGATAGATTAAGATATTAGTTTTCCTTCTAATGTATAAATGTTCATTTCAATGTATGCTTCTAAATAAATATGTATCAATTCAATTAAACTCTTATTATTTCAACTCGCTGATCAACTTTGAATCTATTTTTATATGAATAGAGTTCTGTGTGTATATCAAGTTTAAAGGCAGAGAACTAACTATTGTCATCTTCAGTTTTACGAGATATTAACACTTTTATTATCAATAAACATTAATCATTCTTAAATATCTTAAAATTCAAACCACATACACAAACCGCATACAGTTTTTAACGAGATTTATACACCTTTATTACCTTTATTAACGAAAATGTTGGACAATGTACAAATATAACTATTTTTGATTTGAAATTTAAAGAATACTTATTTGAATTATAGAAATAAAAATAGTAGAAATATCATGGACAAATCAAAATATATTTTAATAATTAGATTGATGGTGGGGATCGAAAATATCTTACAATAATATTAATAAAGTGACATAATTTGTTAAGTTGGTTGCACTGTTTGGAGTTGAAGATGTTAGAGAAAGCTATACTATTGTTATAACATTTATAGGTAGTTGGGATATAATGTTTACAAGAATGTAATATATAGGAATGTACATCGAAATGTTTGAGTTATTGATTATTATTACTGTGATTAAATAAATTAATATTATACACACATCCATTAATTGTAGAGATGTTAAATGTGATCAAGAAATAAGTGTTATAATAAGTGGTAGAATTTATGAACAGATAAGCAATATATTAGATAAAGAATAACAATGTGTTCCATAGAAAATATCATGTGTTGCGAAATTTAGGTGTTTTACGATTGCCGTTAGCTTATACTATGTTTGTATTGAAACTGAAAATATGAATCGTTTATTTGAAGATTGATTTGAAGATTGCGAGCTTAAATTTTAAATTTCTTGCTTTTCTACCTCCTCTGGATATTTATACCATTTGGAATACACGATTTGAAAGTTTCTTTTTTGATAGTTCATCTTCAGGGGACTCATGCTTTAACTTTGGTCAAAAATTGTGCAATATCTTTTATATCCTAACTGTGAATTATTGTTTTATTTTGTGAAGATTGATTCATTATATCTTTTTTAGATTTCCATATTATCAATGTCAACATCTTTCATTTCACCGTCAACAACTTTAACATCATTATCATCATATACATCTATATCGTCCACTACAGCTGCTCCTACAACTGTGGTATCTGACACGAAAAATATAAACGGTAAAGTTAGTGTGGAAATGTATTGGGTTATTGGAACTGACATTAGTTGTCATCATCTTAATAATTATCTCTAGAAGATTTACTACACAAATGTGCAGAACTCGAAACTCTAATGTTACGATATAGATATACACAAAACGATCAGTCTGAAGAGTTGTAGAGGGAAAGATGATTAGTATTGTTAATATTTAATTTGTCCCATTCTACATATTTTTTAATTTCATATATTTTTGTCCTTTTTCAACATCTAGTGCTATTTATCTGAAGTTTCACCTCAACACCGAAGAATACCGAGCAGCACTTAGAAGATCGAATAGGATACGACTCCAATTTGAAATTAATATGCTAGCTCTTCTCATAATGTATATATATGTTCATTTTAATGTGTACTTCTAAATAAATATATATCAAACTGATTAAGGTCTTATTATTTTGATTCGGTGATTATTTTGATTAGTATTGATTGTACTTTTATATGAATAGGATTATGTGTGTATCTTAAGTTTAAAGGTGCGTTGTAATTCTTTTGCATTTACCTCCTGTCTTACATTCAGTGCTATCGAAAGATGGAAACGAAAATGTAGATAATGATAATTTCTCTCAAACAAGGCACGCACATGCAACCCCTACAGTAGAGAAAATTACACTAATTGCATATGGGTTATATATAATCCTCTCAATACGGAAATACTCTTCCTAAATTAAAACTGAATAAGAAATAATAATCTTATAAACCTTCGATTAACTAACTATGGTCATCTTTAGTTTTACGAGATTTAAACACTTTTATTATCAATAAACATCGATCATTCTGAAATATTTTGGAATCGAAATTCACTCAAACCACATACAGTTTTTAACGAGATTTATACACCTTTATTACCGTTATTAATATTTGTATTACTAAAACGAGAAAACAACACCAATTTTACGGTTATAAACTGTCTGTTTTATGGGATTTCTACACCTATTATGCTAATTTTATGGACACACATAAAAGATCAAAGATGATTTGCCGCCATACCCACAACATAGTAAAACTGTCCGCCTAGTAACCTATTTCCCACTACTTGTGTTCGTTTTCAACACAAGAATTTTTACAGTGCACTATCGTGTTGTTGACATGGCATTTTCAGGGGTTGTTTTGATGTCCCACCTCTGACATATACTCCCACCCCCGAAATTCGATATTGAAGCTAAAATTTTCAAATCCCTCCCCTATCATCACTTGGATTGTTACGTGCCAGCATAGCCGTAGGAGACAAGGGGGCAAAATATTATGTTTTCGGGCAAAAAATCCAAAAAATGGGACAAAATATCATTAAAATTCGGGCAATAAGTCGATCTGCCCCCCTGTTGAGTTTTGGGCCCCTACGGCTATTCGTGCCAGTGACCGATAGTTCTATATGAATAAGAAATTCCTGCTTTATAAGTTAAAATGACCTGTCACCCAACTACGGTGGCTCACATACGACATAATTATTATTTTTAATTTTTAATTATAAACCTGATTTTGTATTTATAAACTTTAATTTTTAATTAAAAACTTCAATTTTCACCATGGTGGAAATTAGGTGATAATTCGGTAATAAATAATTAAAAACTTCAATTTCCACCATGGTGAAAATAGTTTTCACCATGGTGGAAATTAGGTGATAATTCGGCAATAAATAATTAAAAACTTCAATTTCCACCATGGTTGAAATTAATTTTCACCATGGTGGATATTAATTTTCACCTTGGTGGAAATTATTTTTCACCTTGGTGGAAATTATTTTTCACCATGGTGGATATTAATTTTCACCATGGTGGATATTAATTTTCACCTTGGTTGAAATTAATTTTCACCTTGGTGGATATTAATTTTCACCTTGGTTGAAATTAATTTTCACCATGGTGGATATTAATTTCCACCATGGTGAAAATTAATATCCACCATGGTGAAAATTAATTTCCACCAAGCATTAATTTTCACCTTGGTGAAAAATAATTTCCACCAAGGTGAAAATTAATATCCACCATGGTGAAAAATAATTTCCACCAAGGTGAAAAATAATTTCCACCAAGGTGAAAAATAATTTCCACCAAGGTGAAAATTAATATCCACCATGGTGAAAATTAATATCCACCATGGTGAAAAATAATTTCCACCAAGGTGAAAAATAATTTCCACCAAGGTGAAAATTAATATCCACCATGGTGAAAAATAATATCCACCATGGTGAAAATTAATTTCAACCAAGGTGAAAATAATTTCCACCATGGTGGAAATTGAAGTTTTTAATTATTTATTGCCGAATTATCACCTAATTTCCACCATGGTGAAAACTATTTCCACCATGGTGGAAATTGAAGTTTTTAATTATTTATTACCGAATTATCACCTAATTTCCACCATGGTGAAAATAATTTCCACCATGGTGAAAATTGAAGTTTTTAATTAAAAATTAAAGTTTATAAATACAAAATCAGGTTTATAATTAAAAAATAAAAATAATAATTATGTCGTATGTGAGCCACCGTACCCAACTGAAGAGTGTATTAAATCATTGAATAACGATCCGCCATTGAGTCCATAATAAATCATGTTCCTTTTTTTTAACGCTGCTGAAGGAACATGATAATAAATACAACCAAACGAGATCAAACTGAGGTATTTGTATTTCTTAAAGGGGAACACTTCAGTCGGTTTTTCAGGGGTCGATTTGGGTCTTGAATGTATGTTTATGATACTAGAAAATAGCACAATCCCTTATAATATTCTTCAAACTAGAAGCCGCTAAGGATTCGAGCCACCTCCGAGTAAGTGCAAGTTAAGCAGCTTAATTTTAACCGGTCGCGTTTAGAAGACTAAAAAAAAGCTGCCTTAACTTAAGTCCTTTAAACTGTCAAGCAAGTCACATTGCTCTCTTTACAATCGTATCTACGGCAGCCATTGTCTAACAATAACTTCTTAAACACATAGAAGAAAACCTTCCAAGATTATTAGGCGGAAATAGAATACGCGATGAAAATAGTTCCTCGGCTCAAGCTAGTTACCTCCCTTGTACATTATCTTTCGTATAGACAGAAGATGTCTTGTTGTCAGAGACTAGTCAGAAGTCGACAATGGAGAAGAAAGTAGTGCGCTTTATCCGCTAGCAGCATACGAGGTTATTGTCAGGCGTAGCGAGAATGGCCGACATATTTACGATTGCTCTCTTTATTATCAAATCATAATCCCGACTTGATTTGTTTGTTCGTCCCATTAACTTGACAAGGTAGTCAACATTCTACAATCATTTAACCAATTATTTATCCAATATATTACATTGCATATAAATTATAATCATAACTGAGTGACATTAAAGAAACCAAGTACTAACGATCCGAACCGCAAAACGAAACCCGAAATCCAAAAAGACATTTTGACGACACATTACACATAGGTAACAGCTTATGATCTTTTCATACGAGAAATTATATCAATCATACATGAGTAGGTATATCATAATGAAAAGTGATATCAGGTGTCTAGAAGAGTAAGCATACCCTGTCTGGCAATAGCGGTTCCTGCCTGGTAAAATTGGTTAGTGTGGTAGCTGACTTGGTTTACTGTTTGGTTAGTGTAGTAACTGTTTTGCCACTACGGTTACTGTTTGAGAATAATGCTTTCTGTCTAGCCACAGTGGTTACTATCTAGCCACAGCTGTTACTATATAGCCACGATGGGTACTGTCTAGCCACGGTGGGTACTGTTTAACCACAGTGGTTACTGTAAAGCCACAGTGGTAACAGTTTAGCTATGGTGGTTACCTTAGTCACGGCTGTTACTGTTTAGCCATAGTGATTTTTGTCTAGTCACGGTGGTTATACAGCCTGGTCGCGATGGTTTCCGTCCTATGGCTACTGTGGTTACTGTCTAGCCACTGTGGTTACTATCTTGTAAGTTGTAACTGTCTAGCCACAGCGATCACTGTCTAATCACCGTGGTTACTGTCTAGTCACGGCGGTTACTGTTTAGTCTCTGTGGTTACTGTCTAGCCAGGGTGGTTACTGTCTAGCCACGGCGTTACTGTTTAGCCACTGTGGTTACTGTCTAGCCAGGGTGGATACTGTCTAGCCACGGCGTTACCGTTTAGCCACTGTGGTTACTGTCTAGCTACGATGTTACTGTTTATCCACTGTGGTTACTGTCTAGCCACGGCGTTACTGTTTAGTCACGGTGGTTACTGTCTACTTACCGGGGTTACTGTCTAGCCACTGTGGTTACTGTTTAGCCACTGTGGTTACTGTCTAGCCGGGGTGGTTACTGTCTAGCCAATGTGGTTACTGTCTAGCCAATATGGTTACTGTCTAGTCACCATGGTTACTGTCTAGTCACCATGGTTACTGTGGTAACGGTTTAGCTATTGTGGTTACTTTAGACAGATTGGTTACTGTCTAACCACGGCGTTACTGTTTAGCCACTGTGGTTACTGTCTAGCCACGGCGTTACTGTTAAGCCATAGTGATTTTTGTCTAGTCATGTTGGTTATACAGCCTGTCCTCGATGGTTTCCATCCTATAGCCACTGTGGTTACTGTTTATAGCCACTGTGGTTACTGCCTAGCCAGGATGGTTACTGTCTATCCACTGTGGTTACTGTCTACCCACGGTGGTTACTATCTATCCACTGTGGTTACTGTCTAGCCACGGTGGTTACTGTCTATCCACTGTGGTTACTGTCTAGCCACTGTGGTTACTGCCTAGCCAGGGTGGTTACTGTTTAGCCACTGTGGTTACTTTCTAGCCAGGATGGTTACTGTCTATCCACTGTGGTTATTGTCTAGCCACGGTGGTTACTATCTATCCACTGTGGTTACTGTCTAGCCACGGTGGTTACTATCTATCCACTGTGGTTACTGTCTAGCCACTGTGGTTACTGTCTAGCCACTGTGGTTACTGTCTAGCCAGGGTGGTTACTGTTTAGCCACTGTGGTTACGGTCCAGCCTCGTCGATTAATGCCTAGTTTTAGGGCCATGGTTTTGGTTACTGTTAATATTACCAATGTTAAGTCTTTGGCCTGTCACATTAAAGTTTTGGGCATACATGAACTCTCTTTCCCTGTATCCCTAACTGAGATAGGATTCAGGTTTTCGATAAGGCCGTGGTCACACATACACACATACGTACGTAAGTGTACGTAAATGCCCGTTTCTTTTCACTCCATCAATTGAATACGTACTTAAGCAAATAAAACCTGCATAGTTTCGCATTCGTTTAACGTACACAATTCTGACGTACATGTATAGCCTATGTGACCACGGCCTTAACCGACAGAAAATATTGGCATTGCGAGCGATACGAATAACGGGTGGGGCCAAGATTTTAGCTTTTTGACACACTGCAGGAAGGCTAATTGAAGCTATATTATTTGATTTTTTGATATTAATGCCTTCGGCACCTTTTCAACCGACGGATATCAATAATGGGGGAGCAATGGCACCACCGACGCACCACCCCCCCCCCACCCTCCTCCTCTGTCTAGATAGGATTACCAAGAGAATCTTAAAATCATTATTCAATATTAGTGAAGGTGATGACATAATGAAACTAGCAATATCTATATCTAACAATACCAATCGAGTTATAATCGATATCGGTCTTTGTTTCTGATTGATTTCAATGCTTCGTGATATAAATAAATACGAGACCAATCTTGATTTCTTTATTTATTACATGTCAAAAGCGTTCCTGGGTTTTCAACTGGTTTTCTGAAGTGTCCCCGATGACGCAAGAGGAAATCATCATGTCCCCTAAACAGAAATTGTCTGCAGAAGTCTTCAAAAACATGTAATTTTGAAGCATGATAAAGTCACAGCATTTTGCATTTCCCAGATACATAATACAAAGTATAACATATTTTTTTCAGACATGTAGCTGAGTTTGTGTCCCCGAGAAAATGCCCAAATGCCCCAAGTCTGGGACATGTCCCCTAAGTTGAAAATCCAGGGTCTAGTTAGTCATGTGAGAACGGAGGCCAGACCTTGTGTGCAACAGGCCATCTGCACCTGCATTCTCCTCTTTTACAATAAAATATTAATCTTTAAAAAGTTGAAGAAGTTAAGACAATTATTGCTGGGCAATACATTGGCAAAATATTTTCATTTTCCACTGAACAATCAAAACTGTCAAAACTACCTTATATAATATTATAATCACTGAAAAACGCTTACAAAATATTAAGCGTTTTTTGCAATAATAACTTGTATTTTTTTTTTAAATTACTTAATTTTATGGTTTAATTGGATTTTGTTTGTATACTGTAGTCACCGTTGATGTATATAATATACTCTTATTGGCAAAGTTTGATAATTTAATTTTTGGTTCATTTTAAGAGTTGGTATTGCTTTAAAACAAAAATCAGACTGAGAGGAATCATGTTTCACTCCTTCAGTCAGGTGGGCACTCTACTGGAACGACATGCCTGAAGTAAGCTGACAATGCGCATGTGTTAGTATTGTCATATAAAAGAATTGATTAGAAAGAAAAGAGTTCCACTAGTTCAGTGCCTAGTAACAGTCTAACAATGTTTGATATACACGCCGGCTTTTATCAAGTTAATTCTACCGATTATTACAAGAAGGCGAATATCTGGGGGTGTTTTATTAATTACGATTATCAATTATTAATTAAATCATTTGTTTAAGGAAATGTCGAGGAAATCTGAAGGACTAAAATGACAGAAATATTTTTTGGAGGACCTTTTTTAATATTCAAGTAGTTTTCGAAAAGTAAGTACATAAAAGTTACATTTTTATTTGTTTATCTTTTGGAAGTTCCAATCAAAGGATATCACCAAATCCATTTTAGATCCTGCCAATTTGTGATCATCGCCCTCAGATAATCGTAGGCAATTTTTTTTTAGAAACGATACATTTTGTCGTAATTTTGGCATTTTACAATGAATAATTCCACACTTACGGCAATTTTTAATCGTAAGATTTTTTGAGAAACAGGCCCCTGATTGACTAGATAAGTAAAGCTTACTCTTTTTTTTTGTTAACGAAATTGTTTTGCTTGTACGAATTTCTTTTAGTTAAAGGGATATGTTCACTAACTGTTCAACCAATAAAATTTTAATCTCATAACCTGACATTTTTTAGCTAATCTAATTCATGATAATGATTACAACTCCCCCTAGAAATTTAAGCCTTTAAATCCCCGTGTAGCTATAATGACGAGCGTTTAAACGATACGACTCGCCGTTTAGTAAGACTATGCCTTATATAGAAAACTTATATACAGAAAAAAAAGATAAATGTTTAGTTGGGATGTAATTGAAGGGATTATACAATTTTTGTGCAGTTCTAGTGCTTCAAGGCTCAAATCGACCCTCGAAAATGCTGAACATTCCCCTTTAAAGTTTTCATGACCATGGATGTTTTCCGTGTGATGAAATACCAGTAGCCGTGGGTAATAAATTTTAACTTGGAATCTAGAACTGGAAGCATATAAATAAGTCATGGACCTAGACCTACGACAATTTACCAATGACAAAACACATGTAGACTAACTTCAGGGCATGCTTACTCTTCTAGACACCTGATACCACTTTTCATTATGAAATACTTACTCAGTTCATGTATAATTGATATAGGCCTAATTCCTCATGTGAAAAGTTTATAAGCTATTACCTATGTTTCGTCAAATGTATTTTTTGAATTCGAGTCTTGTTTTTGCGGTTCGGATCGTTAGTACTTGGTTTCTTTATATGATATATTATGATCAAATTATGATAAACATCGGGGGAGCACCTCCTTGGATCCGCCCCTGCTAGGCTACTAGTAGTAGAACTACTGCGCGCTGCTGCCCACTGGCACTAGGCTATATTGGATAAAATTTTGGCCTTTCCTTTGGTTTGAGTTTGAGTCTTATATAACTAAGCTAAACTCATAGATAGACGGTAAAATTAGTCAAGTACTAGTCTATCGCCTATCAGACCAAATTCTTGTTTTAAATCTGATTATACATTTGTATTCTAATAAAACTCTACAACCCTACAACAAGCTTGAACACGGAAGTAAAGAATAACATTGAACATAATATTATGGCCTTGACCTTACATAGTTTACGCACTCTCTGGTTTACGTCCGGGAATATGACGTCACAATTGCGTGACGTCACTTAGACACGTGATTCCGTAGTAACGTGGACGTCGACCCCTGACCGTCCACTCCAGGTTGGAGATTTCAGCTTAAATCTATGATTAAAAGGGAGTTCCTGATAGAAACGGTATGTATTTAACCTTTTCTGCATTGTGGACCGTTTCAGCAAAATTTTACACTAGTTTAGGGCCCCGATACCTCTAATAAGTAAGACTACTTTGACGACCTTACTGCAGACGTCAGTCATGACGTCATGCTTCGTAACGTCTGAAAAATTGAAAATGGCGGTCGTTCTAGTTTGAACCGCGAAAGTCAGGTATTTTTCAAGTTTTTACGTTGACACAGCTGATGGGTAGGTCAGAGGAAAACTTATTATCTGGGAAAAATAGAGAAGTAGAATTATAGAACAGTTTCGCAATGTTTCTTTGTTTAGCCAAACCTGGAGGGCTGATGACACGACTCCACGTTTTTCATTTCATCAATTTCGTCAATTTTCGATGAAGAGTCCAAATCCAAACAAAGACGAGTCGTGCAAGTTATAAAAAAAAGCTCAAGTTTAGTGGGGCAAAGACAGGATATTAAACTGAACCTGAAATAAAACGATGTTGGCTCACAAACGTAACTAGGCCTACCTATTGTTTTATTGATTTTAAATGACAAAGAAAGTTTTTATTTACTTATCTTATAAATGTATGAGTGTCAGATTCGATCTCAACATGATTGTTAAACAGGTTATTTATTTTTTAACATGCAAACATCTCATGTATTTCTAGATTATTGTCTCCGTTTCTCTACTTCTCTTTTCTTTCAAATCTTAGCACTTAAGGAAGCCAATCTCAAATGTACCGTATCGTGTATTGTGGAGAAAATGACCATGGTCTGTGCTTATTTTCATTTTAGTCCTTAAACTTTTCTCAAGCTTTAATACCCCTTTTGAGTTTTGGATTGCAGGCTACTGATGAACACTGCTTTTGCCATATAAATAATTTTAAAATTACTTTCGCAAATGTCTATAATTTTCTATCCATTAACTGCCTATATGTGACTCATTCTATGGACAAGGCGAGATTCATACCCTTACGTATCATCAACTATCATCACTTAATATCTGCATTATCCTCATCATCATCATCCTCTCTCTTCCTTCATCCATAATCAAACATATCCAGTACCATATCATTCCTTATCATTCACCTTTATTCCCAATATCATTATCATCATGTGTATCCTCATTTATCATCAAATCAATCATTATCATCTCATCCTCGTCATTAAACTACCTACGTCATGATCTCTTAATAGATCCTAGTCAAAAGCTACTAAGAACGTTGATCTGATTGAAGAAGATTTTTGGAATAGTTATGTTGACATTAAGTATTATTGAGTATCGATTAATGTTATTTTTCATCCGGACAGTCAATGAGTCAACTAAGGTCAATCTTTAATTTTTATTTTCACAATAAGCAGCTTATTTCAAGATGTACTTTCATCATAGAACTATAGCCTGACTGCTGTTCATAGAACAAAGTGAGTTCAGACCCACAGAGGCGTCATTCTAAATTATATTTGTACCATTAGGAAACTAATTTTTAATTTCAAATAACATTTAAATTTGAGGATTTTATGGAGAAAAAAAAAATAATGTAAGGACAGTATGTATTCCACTCACTACCCTTGTCTTCTCTATTAATAATCTATGGAATTGTTTAAGTGACATTTATAAAATATACCATTTGATCTATTTAATACCTGAACGAATAATTCTTGCATTGAATGACAGCGGAAACTGATTATGTTATTGTAAGTGCATATCAAATCAACAAGATAAGAGTAGTTTTGTTGATTGTGTTAGTTTGTTATTAGTCTTAGTTACCAGGATACACGTTAAAGATAATATAAAACTAACAATCAATATTTTAACTATCAATATTTAGTAGTAGATAAGTAAAAACAATGCAGTGTTATTGACATTTTAATAACGGTAATACATAACAATAACAGATTCCTTTACGCTTGATGACATTATGCCACTGATGTCAACGCTATTGCTCTTGTTATCATCGCATCGTTGGTTTCGAGAATTTGATAAAAGACAATAGTATTTTATATTATAAAAAATAAAACAGGAACTTTCGATAAAGTCTTTGAATGATAATTTGGTATGGTAAGCAATGTGTATAATTATGAAATATAAATAAGAATCAAGATAATAATATCAATAATATCAAGATGAAAACTGTATATCTGTATTAATTTGTTTATATTAATACATGTAGAAGAATTTGTATGTAAATAAGAGAATTGATCGTGTTAAATCTTGATATTGATAAATACTTAATATAAATCATAAAAACTATATTTTATTTACAAACACAGTGTGTGGCAACAGAGCTCTTGATACCGACTATTCATTGGAACACAAGGACATTATTATTATTGTAGAGAGCCTTCCTGTTGGTATTCAATAACAATGCCTTTATTCGACAGGAATTCGGATAAAATCGAACAAAAAATGTAAATTAAGAGTGTCTATTCGAATCATAAGCTATACCGGAAGTGAAAGACAAGCTAACTTAACTTAATCAAAGTGTATTTCGTGTGTTTCATTTTAGCTACCATACGTGATCTTTGCTTTTTTTAATCATTTCAGTATTATTTTGTCCCCCAAAATTAAAAATTACTTAGTAAACTCTGCAGCACTGCAGGATATCAGATATGCGTAGCTGTCAAGTCCAAAAATATTGAATGAAAGCATCCCAGCGTTTTGAAACTCATATTTCAGAACCGTTATTGTTAAGTTATAGAATAGAATATCTGTTATCATCATGGGTTTTATATCAAAGGACTGGATAACAGACAGTAATCATAATAAAACATTGTCTTACTCTTTATGAAATATTAATTTATAGTGTTATTATAATTATAAAATATTTCAATAAACTGATGATACCATTCTCCTCTTACTTCTATTTTCTATCTAAAGTATCACCTCGTAAAAAAGTGAATAAATTGTTTTTGGGGTAAATACTATCATATTTGTCTTATTGATTGAGTTTATTTTGATAGGAAATATACTCAACCAACCGATCTCTGGTTTGTTTTTATCTTGTAAGAGGTAACCATGGCTGCTAAAACTCGTAGATTGAATTCTTGTCTTGTCGAACAACTTGTTACAATGATAAAAAATACTTTGATTCAAACCTTCAAAGACATTCATTTTTAAAACAAACCTAGCCTTCATATCTTTGTGCATTTTTTAAATTATTCCAAGGAGTAATAGAGGACATTTGAAGTATGCATCTTAGACTGTATATCTTTTGAAAAGATGTGAAAGAAATGTTAAATGTTTAAATGGTTCTTGTGGTGAACATTCCTACACGAATTGGTTATTGATTGGTTTTTAACAAAAGAGTATTTAATAAGTTTCACCTGACATTATTTGTTATTGTTTGTTGCTAGCATCGATAGTTATTATGACGGTCTTTGATATTGAAATGTTTATATATTACGGATCTGGCCAAGATACTGTTTCAAAAACCTAGCTCATGTTTTTACATCCAGATCCAGTCTATAAAGAAGCATCGAGCAATGTAATGAATATTAAAATTTTATTGGATTTACTTGATTAGTTTTGGGATTAATTTAGTATTATGAAATCATATTTATGTCAACCCTTGCCAAGTTCCCAATATCTCCCTCTAAAAAAAGGTTTAGCCAAGTGACTTGTTTATATGGTGGTTTCGTAAAACCAATTTGTGAACAGAATTTCCGAAAGCTCAAATGTTTCACAGCATATGTTCTGGTTCTTTGTCCTTGACGTGTTAAAATTCATTTTCTTTGATCTCAAATATTATTTTATCTTTCAGATGAAGAATAGACTTTGTTAAGTTTGATATAAAGTAGATAATACAGAGTGCCAGCACCATGGCCAATTCAACTCCCATAGACATCCACACTTATATGTGTTCAGATTTAGGCTTGTTTTTGCCCGCAATAAATGAATTTACGTGGTCTATTGGGGTCAGAGCGACCCTGTATATGTTTGGATTAATATGGTTATTCTTTGCTGTAGCCATCGTAGCCGACACGTTTATGCGTGGCGTAGAGAAAATTACAAGTAAAACGAGGATGATTAAAATATATGATCCCGACACAAAAAAAAATCAGGAAATAGAAGTTAAAGTATGGAACGACACTGTAGCAAATCTTACTTTGTTAGCTTTTGGAACAAGTGCTCCGGAAATTCTTTTATCTGTGATAGAAATCATTGGTGGTAATTTCAAGGCAGGGCCCCTGGGTCCCGGTACAATCGTCGGTTCGGCTGCTTTCAACCTGTTGGTCATTACTCCCATATGTATATTCTCTATTCCTAATGGTGAGATTAGGCGTATCAAAAGTATGGGAGTATTTGTATTAACAACCTGTTCCAGTGTATTTGCTTATGTATGGTTAGCATTAGTGCTGGTTGCATTCAGTCCTGGTATTGTAGAAGTATGGGAAGCCGTTATAACTTTCCTGTTATTCCCTGGACTTATCATCTCGGGTTACTTTGTTGATAAAAGATGTGAGAAACAGGATAACAAAGACGCAGAAATTGGTCTTGGTAAGTTAACATGTTCATTTTATTCTAATACTACCATATTGCAAAACACATCTCCATTAATAGCCCTGGGCGTGTACGTGACAGTGTCATCGGCAATGCTTCCATTATTTTCAAACAGACGAGACACCTGTAGATCACAATTCACAACTGTTATAAAAATTGAAATACATCCATCTAGGCGTGTCTGTTTTTGAGACTAGCTTTTAATGGGTGATAGAAACGAGGACTTTTATCACATACTTGATATTATATCAATTTTCACCTTATTAAATACTAAACTTTTGATAATGAAACATTATTTAATAAATGGCAAGATGGTATTAAATGATAATATTCTGAGAATATTATTTAAGAGAACACTTTAAAATCAGGAACTATCGAATAGGCCTATCAATTGACAGTGATCATTATAATACACTTACTTTTCAGATTGCTCATCTGTTCCTTTACCAAGTTGACAACTATTGTTAATGTTTGATATCTATTTTAATTAATTTGATATAAAATGTATTTTAGAGTTAGATAGTGTTACTGATGACAAAAAAGGTTTAGCACCATCAGGGAGAGCAGATATCATAGAAGTCGCTAAAGTAAGTTGAGATATAGGTACCGTATAGCAATGATATCCCGGTACTTGGTCAAATTCTATTCACATTTTGGAACATACACTGTTGTACTTTCAGGAAGGGGAATGTTGAAGTGTTTACTTTTTTGCTCTGCTCGAAGACTATCAGTCCCTTTTTTAAATCTAAAAAAAATCAATTAACAATCAAATATATAATGTCAGTAGATGTTTGTGACGTGTACTTCATGTAGGATACATATCACCGTGCAACGTTTTCCTATTTTCTCCTACAGGAACTAGAGAGAGATCCAAGTTTATCTGTAGACGAGGCAGCCCAAGTTGTAACTGCAAAGATGGCATCCAAACAACAACACAGTCAATTATGGTACCGAGTCAATGCTACTAGAGTTATAACTGGTGGAAGTAAACTGATTCCACAAGTTAATGATACGTTGAAAGATGTGAGTATATTTTATAATGTGATGATCTAGTTGATTCTATACTGAACATTTAAAATGATACTTATAACTTAACACATAATCTTAAGTTTCACATGTGTACACAAATTGTATAGAATTTTTAGAATAAAGAATAAAGTAAGTTTCTTAGAAAAGATTTTTAGTCATGACAATATGAATTTTGTTTCTTAGAAAGCTATCTTTCAACTTGTAAAAAATACAAGTACAGACTTTAAGACAGTGTGTAATCCTAGATTATAGCATGTGATTACAGGACCTTTCTCTCCTTTGGATATATTTTTTTTTTTTTTTTTTTGCTTGATAAAGGGATTAGTCCCGAAACGTAGCATATTTACTCTCATTATGTCGACTTTTTACCTACTCTTTGCACGTTTTCGTGTATTTATTTTTTCCTATATTACAGTCGATTCGTCATTTTATTTTTTATATACTGTACTATATTTTATCATACGTTTCATAATCACACTTATATTAGCTTCCATTTGTCCATATCTGGGTTTTTTTTCTTGATATATTCTGTGGAAATAGAACATACACTGTTATAAATAATCGGGTAAAATTACCCCAAAAATGACGGGCAGCAAAGTTGCCCGTAACGTTATAGTAAAACAACAATGATGTGTAAAAAAACTTTTGCATGTAAAATTACAGTTTGTAATTTTACCATGCATAGTTTTTTAACTCAAGCTGGTTATTTTACCATACATATTACGGGCAACTTTGCTGCCCGTCATTTTTGGGGTAATTTTACATACGTTTTTGTTTACCATTGCTGGTTATTTTACCATACATATTACGGGCAACTTTGCTGCCCGTATTTTTTGGGGTAGTTTTACATAAGTTTTTGTTTACCATAGCTGGTTATTTTACCGTCATTTTAGTGTGTAACATTTTACTTCATGTCAACATACTTCTATGAATTATATACAAAAGATAGAACACATCAAACAAATTTATTGCAACATAACCAAAAATAACAAAGGGAAAAATACAGTTACAGTTTTTAGTAACATACATCAAAATCAATAAACCAAATGTCAATTGAAACATTTGTAAAGGGTTTGTAAAGAGGTTTTCTAGAATTTTAATGTGAAACAGGGGAAATTGAAAGCTTCAATCTGCACAATTCCATTATTATCTATCGAATGTTTAACTCGTACTAATTTGTACCGTAAACTAAGCCTGGCCTACTCACCAATATCTTTCTGCGACTGATCTAAATTATATTCAAATTCTTCAATTTCCATTTGTTTCTACTAATGCTTATAGTTGCTTCTTCGTCTGACTGTCTAGAACATTCTTTTTCCCACTAAAGTCAAGCACGTGCTATCGGAGCAGCATTCGGCTGTCGCAACTCATATCTTTCTAGATGCCAAATACAGACTGAATCCAAAAGGCTAATAATACCTTAGCCTACTAAGCTCATATTATAACTTATTGAAATCTAAAATCCAACCAAGAAAACATTTTTAAGAAATATACCAAGATTGATATTTTGCGACATCTTCCCCTACTAGGCCTACTGTTAATTTGCATTTTAAATGAGTGTAATTTTACACGACCCTGGTTTGATTACCAATTGTTTTAGTAAAATCCATCAAAATATAGACCAGAACAGGTACAGAAAAGTAGGACGTAAAACTATCATTCCATTCATTTTTATAACTTAAAATTAGGCCTACATTTTAAATGAGTGTAAATTTACATGACTCTGGTTTGAATACCAATTGTCTAAGTAGAATTCATCAAAATAGTAAAATGACCTATAACTTTGGTAATTTTTTAACCATATTATATGGTATTTTTACATTTATTTCTTACTTACATCTTAAATGAGTGTAATTTTACACGACTCTGGTTTGAATACCAATTGTTTTAGTAAAATCCATCAAAATAGTAAAATGACCTATAAGTTTGGTAATTTTTTAACTATATTATATGGTATTTTTACATTTATTTCTAACAGTGTATATATTAATTAAGTTTCTCAAATACCACTGAAAACCATGGTTATTGTGATAGTGATCGAGTATTTTCATACCGTACTCAGACTACTTCCTGGACTGGGCTAGTCTATAACCTAGTTTGTTTTTGTTGGTAAAAACTTTAAGCATTTAAGATATTAATCAATCTCTATCCTTACACAGAAAACAATTTATCAATACCCATGCTCCGACATACATGATCTTATTTTTATCCTTGTTTTTGGGTTTTTTTTCAATAGATGTATGAAAGTATTCAGTTACCAGAAGGTCCTGCACGACTTGCACCTTCGGAATTAGATGCACTCAGTGATTTTGGTAAAAAGTCAGTTGTTGAATTCACTGCTGCATCATGTGCTGTTTTAGAAAATGAGGGCAGTGTGAGAATCGGTATCAGGCGATTTGGGAATACTTCACATACAATAACAGTCAGGTAAGTCTTCGGGTGAACAACAACTTATCAACTTCAAATCTATAAGCTTAAACTTCAAAAATTCTAATTAATTTAGCATATTTAAAAAAATATAACTACGAGCCCCTGTGCTCTCCACGGTTATTAGGAATCACGTGTGGTTAATTGTTCTACTGAGAGGTTATTTCCGTTACTGAATAACATTGTGAATTTGTACGGCAAACAGAAAATTAATCAACTATGGAAAATGCATTGATATAACAAAAAAAGATTGATTAGGCACAGTCAGGCTAAACAATTTGCATCTATCCGTGAACTAACATTGTAAAATACATATCATACGTAATATACGTAGGCCCTACGCTAGTTTCCCCTTTCAATGATGTTTAAATAATGGCAATATACATTTAATCATAAGAGTGATTTTTTTTAACTTAAAATTTATCGGCAACATAGTAGGTCTCTTGCAAATCAATAATAAAACATTGTCTGGTCTTATTTCAGTATTGAAACAATTGATGGTTCTGCTGAAAGCGGTCAGGATTATGTACCATTCAGTGGAACGGTAACTTTTAAACCTAAAGAACAACTGAAAGAAATATTTATCAAGATTATTGACGATGATGTTTGGGAACCGGATGAATTTTTCTTCGTCAAATTGTTTTTAACTGAAGACCAAGATGATCTCGTCGGTTTGGGAAAAATTTCCATTAATCAAGTGACTATTGTTAACGATGACGGTGAGTATAAATCTGACTCGGGACCTTATTCTCGAAAACCTAACTTAGATAAAATCCAGATTTTAAGAAATACAGAAATCTGATTGGATAATAATACTTGATTTAAAACCAATTTTAGTAACTGACCAATCAGATTATTGGATCACTAAAATCATTTTGAGAATAAAGCCCCTGATCAGCGAGGTTTCTCTTAGAATCGTGTATGTATATACAACATTTATCTCTCTTCCAAAAGTATCTATCCTGTTTCCAATCTTATTTCTAGTCATTTTGGTGCATAAATAGACTAACGGTACTTATTATAATTAATAATAATAATAAGGACATTTATAAGCCCTAGTAACCACATGACGATGACGATATACCGACCGGTACAAGATTTAACTGACTCTTGGAAGAGATGTCTCGGGTTAAAATTTTATGAGTTTGTTCTGATCAAATTGTTCATATCAAGAATTCCTTTTGTCATGGAACATAATTTGTTGACATGATAATATCCATGTCACCATTTACCATTCAGCCATTTCAGACTTTAGTTAGATCAAATGTCATTTTATCATTCGTTATTAGTATATATGATACATATACATTTCCTTTATCATGTATTTCTTACATGCATCATTTACATGTATCGAATTAACCCACTTTGATTTGAACCCATTAAAATATCCTCTGAAATAATACACCTTAAAATCTTAAAGCAACAGGATACTTTTAGAATTTATCATGCATTCAAACTAAAACTGCAAAATATCTGTCCGATTTGGGTTGTTTTTATCTCAAAAGAAATTTTGTAGTTTTATTCATCAGAATCCGGTGTCAACCACTATCTTACACAAACTAAAGCAAGTGAACTCAATTTTCATGGAAAAATTCACCAATTACACAGTGAATAATGTTGCATCATCCCAATTTCACACCTTTCTCCTTTACTATGTACGGTAGTTAAAGAGAATAACTTGACCACAGGAAGATGATAATGTTGATAAGTGTTTATTTATATTTTGTTATTTTAGAACCCGGAAAATTTGAATTTTCCAAACCAAGTTATGTGGTAAAAGAAAGCACTGACTTTGCTTTGTTAAGTGTTAACCGAGTCAACGGAGCTGATGGTGAAGCGACTGTTTCTTGGACAACTAAAGATCTAACTGCCAGAAATGGTGTAGAATATTTAGGTGGAGAGGGGAAATTGGTCTTTAAACATGGAGAAACCAGTAAAGTTTTATCACTACAGATTAATAGAATAACGGTATGTTTATATCTTTTTTCACATTTTTATGTCCAGAAAAACACCGAGCGGGCAATTTCTATCCAGATCAACACACATTGAACAGTTTTTCTTGCAGTTAAACAAACATTTAGCAATTATCCTCAAAAATTAGATTAAGGCTACTTTGGGTGTGCCGCTTTTGCTTCAGATTGGCACACATGGATAGTTTTCTTTTTGGGTATACTCACATTGGATAGTTTTAGCAGATATACTCATATTGGACATTGCTTTCCGGATGTACACACATTGGACAGTTTCTTTCCGGATAAACACATTTTGGACAGTTTTACAGCCTGATAAACACATAGAAATGTGTGTTTTGGAAGTTTCATAGTTGAAGCATAAACAAGTTGATAACTCAACTTTTCAATCTTTCGCTACCCGTGTTAATTTAGTAGGGCTAACTTAACAATTGTGACAGATTTCTTTTCTTTTTTTCAGTCATTACAAGAACCAAATTTCCAAGTGGAATTATCGACGCCATCCGGAGGTGCTGAGATTGGTAAAAAGTGCAAAGCCATTGTTACTATCATTACTGACGAAGGTATGTAAACTAATTGGTCTGCCCACAAGATGGATAAAACAATTTTCAAATTTAACTTGCTACATTCTAGAATTATAAGGAATGTCATATGGATCTGTATCTGTCATCTACTATTTTGAGAAATTGACGCGGTACTAATCTACCCCAGACTGGGAAAGAAAGACCGACTAGGTCATGTAGCCTGCAATGAGGGCAGCCACATTAACATACACTTTTCTTTCACATGCACAGTACGTGGCCCATGGGATCTCGATTAATTGTCCAGTCTAAACGAACGACACTGGACCAGAGTCACACTGGACAAGGAAAGTTAAAAGTTAAATGATAAATACACTACATCCAATGAAATGATATTAATTTCATATTTAATATTTTCAGAGTTTAATAATATCGTATCTAGAATCGAAAACAAAACAAAAAATAATCTGGAGGGTTTGAAATTAGATACCGGTTCATGGACCGAACAGTTCTATGATGCTTTCAATGTCAATGGTGGAGATAGAGCGAATTCATCACTTATAGATTATGTCATGCACTTCATCACATTTTTCTGGAAGGTAATGAATTATTTCAGTATCTTAGCAAGACATGTATTTCCTTCACCAACTCCCTGAGACTTACTAACGATCAATCAGGCACTGTTTAAGGTTATTGGATAGACTGGTACATGCTCTGGAGTCGGGCCTTATTCTCGAAAACTTAACTTACAATTATTTTAGTGCTCGGATCATCTGATTGGTCAATCACTAAAATCAATTTTAAATTTAGCTTTATTATCCAATCAGATTACTCTATTTCTTAAAATCTGAATTTTATGTAAGTTAAGTTTTCGAGAATAAGGCTCCAGGTACATAATAATATTGTATCGAAGATTCAATGCGGAGGATTTGAATGTCTTGACTCATGTGTCGAATATTTTGTTTTCAGGTTTTGTTTGCCTTCATTCCACCACCGGCAATAGGAGGAGGATGGTTCACACTCATCATCTCATTAGCCTTCATTGCATTCTTCACTGCCATTATAAGTGACCTTGCTTCTATCTTTGGCTGTTTGATCGAGTTGTCGCCAACCATTACAGCTCTGACTTTCGTAGCTCTGGGAACTAGTATGCCTGACACATTTGCCAGTAAACTAGCGGCCATCAATGAAAAATATGCCGACGCTTCTATTGGAAATATTAATGGAAGTAATTCAGTTAATGTGTTCCTTGGATTAGGTATGCCATGGTTGATAGCCTCAGCATACTGGCAATCACAGGTAAGTTCTCTCACTCGACCTCGAACTCTTAATCATAGTCTCTTTTATACCACTGCCAGTTTTTGGACACATATTGCCTTCTGAATTTACTTTGAGTTCAATGACTAAACTAGATGAATTCGGCCCGTGGACTGGAGTGGGTTGTGCAAGGGCCACTTGTTAGCATAGACGTTATTCTTCATTATGAGTTTTATACTGTCTTTTCTCGAGATGAATCAATATTAGATGTGGGCGCCGTTATAGGAGTCGCACACGTATCCGTTTTTGCCCAAAAAAGCTTGCCCGGTCATTTTTTCGGGGGCCGTGAGGGGTCCGCTGGAGATCCTCAAGGAGGTCCACAAGTGGTCATTAGCCTAATTTTCATTCATTTATTTCTTTTGTTATTTCTAGGGACTGTACTTCGAGGTACCATCAGGCGATTTAGTTTTTAGTGTCATTATGTACACAGGATGTTCCTTCATTGCCTTAGCTGTTTTATTGTTACGCCGAAATATGAAATTTTTTGGAGAAGGTGAATTGGGAGGACCGTATGGACCAAAGATATTTTCCGCATTACTTATATTCTCTTCGTGGGTTGTCTATGTAGTATTGTCATCTTTAAACGCTCAGAAGATTATACACGTCCAAATTTAATCTATTCTTGTCTATGTCTGAAGAGAAAACATCCATCAAATGGTAGTTATTACCTAGCATCGTAATCCTATCATATAAATTTAGATCTAGAAGGTTGGTTCATCAGAAAGAAGGTTATAACCAATATGAAGGTGCATGTATGCGAATTTGATATTTCGTTTCGTTCGCGTTTATTCACTTATTTTGTGCCGACTAAAAAGTTCGAAATTGACAAAAAACGGTTGTGGAAAGTTCTAGGTGAAAATCGACAACCAAAATATAACAACACTTTTTAAATTAATATAAATCGTGATTTTTAAATTGAAATTGTAACAGCGTTTACACGACAGATGCTTTCAGATCCTAGAATGAGCCCACAGAAAGCAAGAAAAGCGTATATCTAATAGAAATATCTAAAGATACATTATTTATTGAATGTTAAGTTTTTCCACGAAGGTTTCTTATTCTAAAAAATTGTTTTCTTTATAATCATTGGGACTTAGACTACGTTTTTTTTTTCTAAGTTTATTTGCCCTTTATGTGCCAATTGTTAAAGGAATATAGTCGACTAAATATTTGCGCATAAACCTCCAAAAACATACGTTGTTTACACCTTTGTCATATATTGGAGTGATCGGCTTAGCCAGAATATTCTTTGAAAAAATGCACGTAGGTCAAAATGCTAAAACCATCGTTGTTTTCACTCTTTAAGTTGTGCGTTTTGATAAAACTGTTTTCACAAATCATTCTGTCTTCCTATCAGATATAAAACGATTCGTTTAGTAGGAAGGAGAATTAAAGTTTTGCCATATTGTACACAGGAATGATAGCATCACCTTTGATCATCATTAATGCGAAAATATTTAGTTGACTATACCCCTTTACTTTAATTAATATTCATAATCGTTATTTTTCATTGTTCATAATCTCATCTCCAGTTTCCAATTTTAAATTCATCAGATTTTACTGCATTTGTTCCATTGTTAAAAGTTTTGCATTATCAAAATAAACAGTCTTACCTACAACATTGTGGTCTAACTTACTTTGTATTTCCAGTAGTTTTCTCCCTTGATTTGTTGACCATCTCAATACAGGATTTTCTACACACATTCGTAATAAAGTCGTCTGTTCACTGAAAATCAAACATCGCTGTCAAGCATTTTGCAGGCCCGGAGTCTGAAATTAACACACTAAAATAGTGGGTGGAGTTGTGGAGGGCTTGTTCAGGTTGTGGGAATAAACCACGAAGCGAGATATTATGTAGACTATTACCTGCTCAACGGCAGGTTTTATCTGACTAGTGCCTATATATACCAGATTCGTAAAAGTTACCGACCTTTTGAAAAGAGAGTAGGTCAATACCGCTCTCCCTGCAAAGTTATCCTCATTGCACACTACGTGTCACTTTCTCCATTAACAAAGTAAGCATACATGTAAGACGTAACAAAACTTTTTTCAATCCCCAACTATGCAGACGTTACAGCAGAAATATCGAATGGGAGGTAACTCATATCATTGACTACAGACCAAAACTTCTTTTTTCCAGCGGTTTGAAAGAAACTGGCATCTCTTTGATTGTTTCAAAAATTTGAAAGCTAAAATCCAATCCCGATAATCATGAAAATCAAGCATTTAAAGCAATCAATCCCAATGCCATCACTGCAGAATATTATCGCGAAGGCAATGACTTTAGAACAGCCCGACAAATAAGCTTACGCTTGATTTAAAAAATATTAACATCAAACGAGACTCGAGTAAAACTTTTATCATTTTCATATGAAACAATAGCTTTCTCTTTCAAAATCATGAAATCCTATTTAAGATAGAAACTTTAATTTCAATTTAAAACGTTCAATCAATGTTTAAAAGAGAGTTGAGGTTAACAGGATAAAGTTTGTAGCCAGTAAACAAATAACAAGGATCTATGTTTGCTCGCACGTGGCCAGTTGAATCTGTGAGCCAATCAGTGACAAGTATTGAAATATCTATAGTAAAAACCGTGTCGTATATCGTCATACACTAGACAACTTGTTTTCACTTTACCGTTAGTGATCAGTCGCGTGAGCTCGTGAGCTCGCTCTTGGATATAATAACCACTTTTTACACCAAATAACTGTAAACGATTCTGCTAAATTTGTGATTTTTTGTGATAAATTTGTGATTTTTTTTATCAAAATAACAGAAAACGATTGTGCTTTATTTGTGATTTTGGGTAAAAATAACATTAAAATTGGTGCTATATTTGTGATTTTTCTTCAAAATAACTGTAAAGATTATGCTGATTAAGTGATTTTTGGACTAAAAAGTTAATTTAACTTTCCCAAATCGGAATAGTAGTTTTAACTGCAAATTTATTTTAATTCTTGCAGGTGTTTTCTGGATTTATGCCAACTTACTTTTTGTTTTGAATGTGGAATAACTGCTGTTAAACAAGTGGTTCTGTCTGTAACGAACTATATCTTAGTGCCAGTGTAGTGAGCAAAACCCTGCTAAACTGCATGTTTGTGTAATTTTCTGGAAAAATTCAAAATGTAGGACGAGATTGGGTTTAATTCATTCTCCGGACGTTATTGAATGCTTTACCATGGATTATATAAAATGAATTATGGAATATAAAAGTTAACAAGCTTCAGAATGGATCTGATAAAACTGATGTATGCATTACTGTGCGTACTGGGCACGTCGTGGACGCAAGCTCTTACACTTTGTGATCAATGCGATTGTTCTTTAAGGTAAGATATGTGTTAATATTAGATATTTAGACAGTATTGCTCTGTTGACAACCAGAAAGCTCTCCTAGCTCCGAGATGACAACCATACGTGCCCGTAGGAAGTAATTTCATATTGTGGAGGAGGGGGGAGTGACAAATTGTGTAGCTAAACTCCAATATTATAGATAACATGGCCCAATAGGATATTCAATATTTAGGTAGTTAAAGTATTTCAGAAGAGTTAGCATTTCCTGTCTTATTACGTATTAATCAAACCCATCACCAATTCATCAGTGTATGATGTAGTGAAACTCAAATATCATATAGAAAACATGGCCTAATTTAATATTTCAATATTTACATAGTTGTTAAAGCAATGAAAACAGACTATTGTGCGTTGTAAAATAGAGATATACCTCCAGTGTAAAATTATGACAGTAAAGTGACAACAACATTGAAATATTCTGTTTAACGTCTCCATCATTCAAATATACCATAAATCATTCTAAAATATAGAGCAGTTTATCTTGTCATCGTTAGAACACATTACTTGGAGGAGTTGGAGGGTATGCATCAGCTGGGGCCTTATTCTCGAAAACTTAACTTAGATAAAATCAGAATTTTAAGAAATAAAGTAATCTGATTGGAAAAGAGAACTAAATTTAAAATCGATGTTAGTGATTGACCAATCTGTTGCCTAGCATACTAAAATCATTTTAAGTTAAGTTTCCAAGAATAACGCCCCTGGAAAACGTATTATAACACATTACTGGACAATATGCATTAGGCATGGGGTAGGAGGTAGGGGTCTGGAGGGAAGTAGAATTTAGACTGACCCGTTCTTGGCCCCCCACTTTGAAATTTTGTATAGGCCTAATGTTATTTTCGGATACCTGGTGCTGGTAGTCCCCCCCCCCCCCCTGACAACTTATTGGCCCCAACTCGCCCCCACCAGATGATTCCTTGAAACGTTACCTGTATAGGGAGGAGTGAACCCGTTACCCCTTTGGCCCAGCCCCACAAATGAGGTTGGCCGACTTCCCAGGGGTGAATCGGAAACAACGCAACCCACAGAATGTATTTAAGGCCAAGCAGTTATGTCGTTTTAAAATCACAAATCACCATTCATCATAGAATTACTAAAATGCAATAATATGAAAGCGTATAATAATAAGACGCTATTTGAATATGAGTTATTATGTGTATGCTAATGGTTTTGTATTTGATTTGGATTATGAGTTAGATTGAATAAAACGCCTTTAACGTGTTCAATCTTCTTCTATAACCTACAATACTCCGAATAATATCAACTCTCACAGTCTTTCTTTACGTTTGAATAGTGACTTCTAAACCCCACATTCTTGATGAGATTTAACCGTTAGAAAGTTAAAACCCAGTTCAATTTATTTACATTTCTATATAACTTATGAAAATAAAATATGGAAATGAGACCCTTATGTTTGACTGTAGGATTTCAATGATTTGGCGTCGGTTTGAGAGTTATGAATGTTAGGACATTGTCGGCTATTTTAAAGGAATAGCCTACTACCTCTTAGAATGAACACAAAATCTTAATTCTCAAACTTGTTGAATAAGAGTTTATATTCATTAGGCAACTTGTCTGGAGTCATAAACATACAACAGGTTACCTGTATAATCTGATAAATCCAAATACTACCTTATTTTACCTAAATATTTTAAGCGTTTTTCAATAATAACCTGTAATTTCATGGAACATTACTTAGCTTTATGGTTTATTTGATTCTGTTTGTATACTGTAGACACCATTGGAAGAGGTGGTATCACTTTAACAGTAAAACGACTTTAGATTTATGACATTGGATATTGTTTGCCTACAAGATATAACTGTTATGAATTATATGGAGGTTCAATCACCTGATTCAGTTTAATATCCCAACCCCTATTGTCAGAGTAAGTGTGACAGTAGAGCGTCGCCACGCTCGTTAGTCAAGAAAAATGAAAAACCAACTTTCGGTATTGTGGAGATGACAATGTATTGTTGACAGGGTTTGTATGAAAATTGAATACGTCTTCGTATATTGATGAATATTCAGCTGTATGCCTCTGTATATTAATAATAAGGGTCGACTGTAGGTAACGCTTCTTCTAGAGGTTTAGGAACGTGACACGGCAGCTTGCTCTACAGACGCTCCCAATTCAATGAAAATGATATACAAGGCTTAACGTCCAATATCCAGTCCCTTGTGCATTTTGACAGTAAATTATTGAGGGATGGAGTTGGATGATGTCAGGTGCTTTTGTGACTTGGTAAAAGATCGGTGAACCACCTTCTTGAATATAATCCAGAGTTATAGATGATGACTGCTTATTCTGTGGAAAGTAGCACCCAGTCTGGTGTTTCTGCTTCTGAGACATAGTCAGTGGACCTCCCTCTGGAATATGCCCAACAATAAGGCCATGCCAGATGGCCCGGAAGGAAAAGAGCAAATCCTCATTAAAATTAATAATACACGAAGCTTGGTTTCTGTAATTCAGGGTGTGCATTTCCTTCTCTTGTATATTTGTATGTATACAATAAAATTTCATATTACAAACATATTGTGAACACCTTATATGATATCAACACCATGTTGTATAGGTCCCAGGGACTCGAACCATAGTATCAATTTATCTGGGATACGACTAGTTTCTTATAATAATAAACAAAGCTGATAGTTTATAGTAACTTCCTTCGAGTCCCTAGACTCAATAAGTCACAGAGGTCTGTTGTCTGAAAGTTCAGAACTACGATATCTTAATTGATATTTCATGTCTTCATCACCCTGGACCATGAGATACAAAAATACATTGCAAGCATCATGAAAGGGATAGTTGGTGGTTTCACTGAACAGTACAGGCCTACAACAATCATTATTGTTTATATCCACTCACTAAAAGAGATGCTGGGTTGAAAATTCTCAATACGAGATCAACAGGAATGGATACAGTACCTGAATTAGTCAAAGTTGCATCACATGATCTGAAGGAGTGAGCCTACCTTTAGACAATTTACATCATATATATGCACATTGGTGAATCCAAATCCAATTTTTGGTCGAAAGAAGCATTGTGTTTTTTCGCGTTTTTATCATTATCAAAGTTTACATGTTTTAACAACGGACCCCCATGAGATTGTGATGTTTACTGAAGTTTTGGGAAAGTATTTTAGTCCCCCTGGGCTGGGAATTCTTGACTTTACCCCATCAGAAAGTCAACATTGAACCGGACAGTGACTGTGGGAAATTCAAAATATTGATTTTAAGAGAAGTCCGGGTTCGTCTTACAATCTGTGATACAAGAACATTAAACTTTTGTTATACAAATCTAGTCGCTTCGTAGAATTAAGTTACCAAAAAACATCGTTTTGGGGTTTCATTATCAATGCACATGCAAAATAAGTTTCAAGTTGGTGGTTGCAAACAAATGAAAAGAGCAGGGCGTATCGGGGGACCCCTATCAAACCCCTGCTTCCCACTCCATACTATTGTGACAATGTTCATGACCCCTCGAGAACCTCTTCATTGCGTTGCACATCTTCATTATCTCAACCAGTAAAGATTGATGTAAAATATCACGCCAAGGTAAATGAAATGAAATGAATGGAGTTTTACGTCCTACTTTTCTGCACCTAAATGGGCTAATTGAGGACGGACAAACGCCATGCAGTGTACAAGAAGGGAAATTTTGCCAGGACAGCGGCCTGCTCTTATTTCCGATTTCTAACTGTCGAGGGATCTTTAACGTGCACAGCCAATAGCACTCAGGACCTCGGTTTATTGTCCCATCCGAACGACTAGACGCTTTGCCATATGTCAGCCCCTTCGTCACGCCAAGGTTAGGCAACGTTAAAGATAAATCTGAAATCTTTAGTTTGGTTAGATCATTGTACTCAGTTTAAAATTGACTGTAAATTCGAGTTCGATCACGTGTAAATACTAGAGGTAAAGAATTTGATGTCAAACATACTACTGTACCCTGTACCCTAGGGTCGATATCATCAATATCACCAGATCTCGCTTTCCTGGGGTACAAATCTTCAGATCTATTGTCTCCTTCTTAATTCTGATTCACAAAAAATACAACTGTACCCTAGCATCAATATCACCAGGTCTCATTTTCTATTGTCTTTAGAAACGTAGAGACATACACTAAGATGTTGTATAGGGTGTTTGATAACAAATATACCTTCACCAATATTTAGGGGCAGGAGTCTGTTCACATATAGAGTAGTATCGGTACCTCTTTGCAATCTCTTTAACAAGTTCAGTGGGACGTTAAACTTTTTTCTAACAATGAATAATAAAGAAAGTGACAAACAGCCGTTTTCAATTGAAATCATATTCACTCTACATATATATACAGGTCATTAAACAACAAGTAGTATGAAATATGAACAAATCGGCCATTGTTTAGTAAAAGTGTTAAAATCAAGTAGGAAATTCGAGCTTTTTGTTTTAAGTATCAGTATGACACTTGCTATGATGTTCAATGAGATTCCGCGTTAAAATATGATTTTAGACACGATTTCCCTATTTTCTGTCCTTAAGTGGCATTTAGTAGTTGAAGTATGAATATATGAACACAATTTCATGGATAACAATTACTTTCATACATAACATGCGATGTTTCGACGATGATACAAAAGTGACAGAACAGTGAGAATATGTAATGTACAGATAGGCAAGGGCGTGGATTCAGAAGAGGGGGGGGGGGGGGGACGAAAGGGTCCCCCCCCCCCCCCAATAATTTGATTAGTAAAATATATTTCTTGAAGAATCAAAATCGATCACATGAAAATCATAGTAGAAAGTCCATGTTATAAACTCAAAACCCGGAAATATCTGTCAGAATTCATGAAATTGACTCCATTTTCTATTTTTTTCTCCAAAATTTTCGACAAATCCACACCCTTGCAAATACATTTTAACAATAAACAAAACAATCATAATATTTCCGTAATATTTGTGGAGCTTTGTTTATTGGTTACCACCAACAGATAAAGCCATAAAGGCTGGATTAGTTGGAAAGTTCTGAAAAATACAATCTGGTAAATCGAATCATAAGATATTCAGTTTTGAGTTACAGTCGAGCGCAACCTTTTATTGTCATTGTGTGCATTAAAGTTGGGGGGAGGAGGGGGAAATTGGGGTATTCCTTCAGATACTTGGATAAAGCTAAGATTCCATGTATGCGTCAAACGGATCTGTCATGCGTTAAAAATCGAAATGGTGGGTTTAAGAGAGTATGATTCCATATATGCGGTAGCGGTATCCGTCAATTAATGGTCTCCGTCATGCGTCAAAAACCAACCATTTCGATTTTTAACGCATGACGGATGACGCGTATATGGATGCATAGCTTAAATTGGATGGTCGTGATGTCATTACCTTTATCTGACCATACATGAATGTTATAACAAATTTCACACCAATTATGTACAATATCTGAATTTAGATTCTGAGGTTTCAAATTGCTAGCTCCATGTTGTTTCTATGTCTCGTTAAGGTAATTTTCTAGAATTTAATTTGGCTAGAAATAAACCACAGAATAAGTGAAATAAAATGAAAATAGACCAAGATCGAAAATAACAACATGTACTCGCTATAATCCCACTGAGTACACAAATTATTCTCCATCTCATGTTTGTTAGTCGATTTTTCTCTCGGTTTTATTTACTCTGGAGGAAAGCGTCTGTCTTGTATTTACTCAAATTTCTGCCTTTTACAACGATTTGTCGACTTGTCAATATAAAATCGTAAATCACCGACTTTTCATTCACGTCAAGTATTCAATTTCACCATATTTTTAATACACTTAGTCAATAAGTAGGGACAAAGTTACAATCCTTGTGGTACGCCATATTCTATAAGATTTTTAACACGCAATATGACCATAGCTGTAGGATCCTCGCGGTACGCCATGTTCTACAAGATTTAAAATGTCCAATTCGACTATATTTTTAATACACTTGGTCAATAAGGAGGGACATAGTTACAATCCTTGCGGTACGCCATATTCTATCAGATTTTTAACACGCAATATGATCATAGCTGTAGGATCCTCGCGGTACGCCATATTCTATGAGATTTAAAATGTCCAATTCGATGTATATTTTTAATTCATTTGGTCAATAAGCAGGGACAAAGTTACAATCCTTGCGGTACGCCAAATTATATAATACTTTAAATATGCAATTCGACTGTATTTTTTAAATACGTGTGGTAAATAAAAATGGGCAAAGTTTTTAATATTCAATTTGACTTTTCCATATTTTTAATACACTTGGTCAATAAGCAAGGACAAAATTGTGAACCTTGCGGTACGCCAAATTCTAAAAGATTTGAAACGCACAATATGACCTTGCGGTACGCCATATTCTGTAGGATTTTAATATTCAATTTCACCATGTCGTTTGCACGCTTTATTAATAAAGTACAGATCCTTGTGGTACACCAAATCTACAGCATTAAAATATCCAATTCGACTTTATTTTTAATACACTAGCCCAATAAGTAGGGGCAAAGGCACAGTCTTGTGGTAAACCACCATGCACAGGATTTTGATATTCAATTTTGATCATGCTTTTTTACTCACAGTTACAATCAAAGCGGCAAGTAATATTCTTCAAGATTCTGCAGCCTTATTTCTTACGTTCATATGCACCTTGTTATCCTATGAAATATTTCGCTATTTTTCTGAAAAGAACGTAACACTCCATTCATTTCATTTTTAATTTCCTATTTTTCTGAGGGTATTTAGAAGTGTTGATTAACTGAACCTTACTGGGTGTAACTGTCAATTGGTGTTTTTATTATGATGAATAATACTTTTCTAACACATTTCTACAATAACACTTGCATTATGTTGTTGAATATCGGTAATTTTAAACAAAAGGTATGATTGATCGTTTTAATATATAGACATCAAATACAGTTTTATAAATTGTTTTAAAAGTGTATATTGATCAATCTTAATTATATTATGTTTTTACCTTTCTCTAAGTAATAAATGTAGTTTTCCTTTAATAGCTTAATAAGGTAAATAACATTTTGTATTCATATTTTTATTTTAATTACGTTATTTTACTGGTTGATTAATTTCTGATGCTAAAATAATGTTTTTCATAATAAGTCTTACATTTACTATACATGTATAATAATAAAACCCAAGCACGAACGATCCCAACCGTAAAACAAATCTCAAAATCCATGTAAACACATTGGCAATACATTGGCAGCAGCTAATGAACTTTTCATTTGAGGAAGTATATCAATAAAGTAGTAAATATTTCAAAATGAAAAGTGGTATCAGGTCTAGAAGAGTAAGCATTTTATTGTATCGTATATGTGAAAGTTAAAATCATATCCATATATTAGTTAAATAATTGATATTTTTTCGTCTTTCTATAGCTTTATAAAAAAAATTCATCGGTGGATTCTTTGTGCTTAAAAGTAAAATACTGTTTTTCATAACAATTCTTACAATTAATAATATGACCTAAATGAATAAAGAAACCAAGTATTATATACTAACGATCCGAACTGCAAAACGAAACCAGAAATCCAAAAAGACAATTTGACGAAACATAGGTAACAGCTTATGAACTTTTCACATGAGGAATTATATCAATCATACATGAGTAAGTATATCATAATGAAAAAAAGTGGTATGAAGTGTCTAGAAGAGTAAGCATACCCTACCAGACGCCACACCCGTCCTAGCTTTAATATGTAATATGTTATTTGAAATCTTAAAAAATACGAGATTCGGTGACTGATATAGAATACGTAAAGATATGCCCTATATTGACGATCGTGGGAAAACCATCACTCATTTTACCTTAGGATACAGGTTCTCTTTTATGTAAAAAAAAATAAATAAAAACTTTAAAAAGAGAAGTCAACTTTTCCTTTGAAGTTTACCTCATTGTTTTTTGAAAGATAAAAGTTGTTATACGCCCACATGAAATGTGGAGCGTATATTGCCGTCACCCATGTCCGTCGGTCCGTCCGTCCGTCCGTCGGTCCGTCCGTCGGTCCGTCCACAATTGCTTGTTAACACTCTACAAGCCACAATTATTTATGGATTTTGACGAAACTTGCTGAAATTGTTTATTATCACCCAAGGATGAACCCTTTTTAAAATCAAAAGAATCGTAAAATATTTACTATGAATTATTGCCCTTGTTCTTTAAAACGCGTTCGATTTTTAGCTCGTTAACACTCTACAAGTCACAATTCTTTACGGATTTTGACGAAACTTGCTGAAATTGTTTATTATCACCCAAGGATGAACCCTATTTAAAATCGAAAAAATCGAAAAATATTTACTATGAATTATTGCTCTTGTTTTTTAAATGCGTTCGATTTTTAGCTCGTTAACACTCTACAGGTCACAATTCTTTATGGATTTTGATGAAACTTGCTGAAATTGTTTATTATCACACAAGGATCAACCCTTTTTAAAATCTAAAGAATCGTAAAATGATTAATATGAATTATTGCCCTTGTTCTTTAAAACGTGTTTGATTTTTTAGCTCGTTAACACTCTACAAGTCACAATTCTTTACGGATTTTGATGAAACTTACTGAAATTGTTTATTATCACCCAAGGATGAACCCTATTTAAAATCAAAAGAATCGTAAAATGTTTGATAAGAATTATGGCCCTTGTTCTTTAAAACACGTTCGATTTTTAGCTCGTTAACACTCTACAAGTCACAATTCTTTACGGATTTTGACGAAACTTACTGAAATTGTGTTTTATCACCCAAGGATAAACCATATTTAAAATCAAAAGAATCGTAAAATGTTTAATATGAATTATGGCCCTTGTTCTTTAAAACGAGTTTGATTTTTAGCTCGTTAACACTCTACAAGTCACAATTCTTTACGGATTTTGATGAAACTTACTGAAATTGTTTATTATCACCCAAGGATGAACCCTATTTAAAATCAAAAGAATCGTAAAATGTTTAATAAGAATTATGGCCCTTGTTCTTTAAAACACGTTCGATTTTTAGTTTGTTAACACTCTACAAGTCACAATTCTTTACGGATTTTGACGAAAATTACTGAAATTGTGTTTTATCACCCAAGGATAAACCCTATTTAAAATCAAAAGAATCGTAAAATGTTTAATATGAATTATGGCCCTTGTTCTTTAAAACGAGTTTGATATTTAGCTCGTTGACACTCCAGAAGGCACAATTCTTGATAGATTTTATAGAAACCTATTGAAATAGTTTATTATCACTTTGATAAACCCCATCGCAAATCTAAAAAATATTTGATATGAGTTATTGGCCTTCTTCTTTGGAATACGTTTTAGTTTTTAGTTCTTATACACTATATAAGGCAGAAGGATTTTGACTAAACTTGATGAATGCTGAAACTTTGATGAAATTGAGAAAAAGAATATTTGGACGACACTTAATTTAAGTTCTGAATAAAATGTAGGCCTATGACTACAGGTTGAATATTTGATGGTTGCTGTTTTCTGCCAAATGTTCTTTTTAAACAAAGCTTTCAGTGGGCGTATATTACCTTGCCTGGCAAGCTATCTTTTTATTATTGATGAGATATCAAATGATCTTACTTACTTTACCTATAGACATCTTCTTTGTGGGGTTCTATAGCACATTTTTTCAACCCGATTTCCCCGTGTCAGTGATGCAGGTCGGAGGGGCTGACTTGGAAAAAGCGTCTAGTCGTTTGGGACAATAAACCGAGGCCCCTTGTGATATTGGCCGTGCACGTTAAAGATCCCTCGAAAGTTAAAATCGAAATTAAGAGCAGGCTTATGCCGCTGTCCTTGCAAAATTTCCCTCATTGCACACTGCATGGCGGTTGCCCGTCCTCATTAGCCCATACAGGTGCAGAAAAGCAGGACGTAAAACTCCATTTCATTCTTACAAACATGACGCCATTTTCTTGGTTATTGCCAACAGGGTACTGTCCTGTCAACAGCATCAAATAATGTAGATTAGTGTACAAGAAAGAAAAATAGAATAGAAAGTCTTTTTATTGATATATAGGTCTTTGGTTGTACTCTAAAACCATAAATACACTTATCATTACATAAAAATGTTATGTATATATGCATTTGGAGGATTTTTGTGAAAAGGGTATGTTTTTCTCCCAGTCGTTGTAGCCGAAAACACTATACGTGAAGAAAAGACAATTTCTTGGGAATCGGAAAGAAATAAAATAAACCCAAGTCATTTAATCAACTTAATTAAGATTCTGTTGAACATAAAATACATAGCTTATTGACCCCTGAACTCTGCCATGGATACAATATAGTGGCTAGTTGGACACGATAGTTTCATGTAGATTTATTACTAGATATGACCGACCTTGCTGGTGCAGGTGCGTGCAAGTGAATTCTGAAAAACCCAAGTCATTAAGTCAAATTAATTAATATTCTGTTGAACATAAAATACATAGATTATTAACCCATGAACCCTGCCATGGACACAGTGGCTAGCTGGACATGATAGTTTCATGTAGATTTATTACTATAGAGATGACCGACCTTGCTGGAAGGTGACAGGGTCATTAATTTGGTTGTCCACAACATGTGATGGACCACGGCTTAAAGTGTCAAACACCTGACCATTTTTCACCTGTATCTGACATACTGACAGCGATGTCAATCTACTGCTAGCTTGGAATGACCACCGATTAATAAGTACATATAGTGCTTGATTTTATATTAAAGCAATATCACCTCTTAAAATGATCAAAAAATTTTGGTTTTCAAACTTGGTCAATAAGAGTATATTATTATATTCATCAAAGGTGTCTACAGTATACAAACAGAATCTAATAGTTGTAAAGTAATAGTATTTCTTGACTAAGAATTTTTTCCATAGTGTACACATTGGTAGCTCTTCATCTCTTTCAGAGAGTCCACATAATTAATAATGTTTCTTGGGTATTTTTGACCCAAACTCTTTTTTTCAGAGTGTCCACATTGTTAACTCTACGTCTCTTTAAAAGAGTCCACATTACTAATAATATTTATAGGGTATTTTTATGTCATGTAAAATTTACGATAAGTGTAGTCAGGAGTTATCTATTTACAACTCAGTTGGTGTCCATAAAATCACTAGGGTAGTGTTAAACTTTTAGTCTTAAGTAATGAAAGCAAGATGTTTAAATACCTAGTGTTAAAGGGATATGTTCACTAATCGTTCGACTAAAAAGCCTTTCGTCTCAGAACCTGGAAATTTTTTAGCTTATCCAATCCGTAATATTGTTCACAAATCTCCTACGAAATTTAAGCCTTCAAATCCCCGTGTATCCATAAATATCAGCGTTTGAGAGTCAAAAATACGACTCGTCGTTTAGTAAGACTATGCGTTATATAGAAACACAAATACAGAAAAATCCTAAAAATGCTGAACTTTCCCTTTAAATACCCAGTGTTAAGATAGCAGTTTTCAATCTTAATAAACATGGTACATAAACGTATCCTAGCTAGCATGGAATTCAAATAATATTTTAATAACTCAGAGTATCAAAGGTTGTCCCCTTCACCAAATGACAACATAAGGTTTTAGTGTTGATTGCCTTTATGAATTCCTGTTGTTTTTATTTGCCTTATCAGGCCCGTAGGAAGCAATTTCATATAGGGGGGCAAAATGTGCAAAAACTCATTCTCAAGGGGGTTGTGCAGAATTCAAAGCTGCTCCTACCTATATAAAGCAATTTTGATTTTACTGGCCCTAACAACATACCAGTAATTTCTTGTTTTATCTTTAAAAAAAAAATTGTATTGCTTCAGTCATTAATGTCAAAATAATTGGGGGGGGGGGGGGGCGGATGCCTTCCTTTCAAGCTTAACTTTACCTCTTGTTGGTATATTAAATTAGATATCTCATACTATATGGAAGAAGATACATGCCATAAATACTTTTCAACTTATTAACAATTGATATTGTTGTCTATTTCAGTGAGGATATAGATGACAAGAAGGGCAACACGAACGTTAAAACACCCTGTGCGGAAGGTCGGATCACATGGACAAATACACACGGCGCCATGGTCCTAGAACTCGGTCCGAGCTATTTTACAGACTTTCAAGCGTGTGTCATTATAAAAAGTGAAAATACAAAAACAAAAGTGTCCAAAGAAATAAAAATAAAAAGTTATAAGAATCATCGGACTAAGGAAGTTGGCGATGAAGTGAAACTAGAGCCATGGTTTACTGTGATAGATCGGAGTCGGGAATATTGTGTTCCGTCTTCAAATAAACAACCTGTGTTACTATATTTAGAAACAGAAACGACCACGAACAGTTCGGGTCTCCCCAAAGTGACAATTTTATATGACATTCAACAATATAGTTTGTTACAGCAACAAAATCCGTTTGAAGGTGAGATATGTTTGATTTAAATTTTGATCCAAAACCCCTTCCATAATTGCTTATTTTAGAATGATTTTAACCTAACCCCCTTCCATATCTGTATGTAGATATAAAATCAGGAGTGTATCTTGAAAACGGGTGTTTAGCTTTAGGATGCGACAAACACCATGTTAAGTGTTTTGAATACATTTTTAAAACTCAAAGGCTCGTTCAAACAATAGAATAATGTATATTCGAAATAATAAATTGTAAATGTACCCATCATAAGAGGGTCCTTTCAGACTAAGAAAAGCGTCGGTACATCAAAGAATCTTATTCAGCGAACCCTATCATTGGGTACAGGCAATAGGATGTCTTATTTACTCCCAAACTAATGTACTGTTATCATTATTTGAGGGTTGCATATCATTAGTTTGGTTCAATAAACACACAAGACAGGTACAGCTTTGTACATGAGAGCTGAAGCGACCCTACTTCTGACTCATCCGTTCTTTATCTCATTTTATCTTTCATCTCGTGCAAATAGACCAACATTAGATATATTTGGATCAAATTTTCACCCAAACCCTGTAATTGTACACATACTCTTTACAGTTCAATAATCAGACCAATGCATCCGCTACAATTTACGAGATTTAAATGAAATGATATACATGCACGTAGTCCGAAACTTGCTGACTCTTTCCCCAGCCTCTGATAGCTATCTGTCCAAATATTTATCAAAGACTGGGATTGGAGTCAGCAAGTTTCAGACTAACATGCACGTTTATTTAAAGTTACAGTACCATGTGCATAAACCTTATTTAAAGCGTGCTCGGTGCAGATGTAATGCTATGCAACTTCTGATAAAGAGGGATCCATCCCGTCATATAGGCTATAGAATCTTTGCGATTCCGAATAACTATCGGGGTGGGGGCATGGGGGGCTTCCATTTCTTTTCTTCCAATTCAATTTCCAACCTGAAATAGCCTCTGGGGTAGCTCTGGGGGAAGCTACCACAAATTCAAAAGTTTCGCAGCCGCCTGTCTGTCACAATCTACATCTTCATCTGTTCAATTGGGTGCAGAAAAGAAACAGAGGTAAAACACAATTATTTTCATTTCGAGACTGTTTCTTTAAATTCTAAATCCAATGATATACGAAGTTTTTTCGAAGTATATTTCGTCCTTAATTCCCTTCATCAATTGTAAAGATAAGTTTTCTAATCTTTCACTCGAACGATTCTGAAAAACATCTCCAGTTGATCTTTAAAATTGGTCGTACTTAGTTACTCCGTGTCACACAACAGGTGCGCGTCAGTTCGCCCCTCAATTAGCTTTAACAATAGATTGGAGATAGGCAGGGTGAAATTAACTTGAAACTTGGTAAAATATAAGAGATAAGTTCATGCTGAGTGACGATAAATCAGCTAATATTAAAGGTTCTAATCATTTCGAGTTTTTATCAAAGTTAACAGTTTTATTGCCCTATAATCCCTTTTAGTGTACTTAGACACCTCTAGTCAATCTTCTAGATGATTTCATAAAATTATTCTGGGATAGTTGATTTAATAAAATGTTAATAAAATGTTTCTCAGATAGTTGATTCTTATAAAATAATTCAATTTACGAAACATCTGTATTTTGATTCTACATAGTATGCGATATCAGTTTACTAAATGCAGAAATAAACTGGTCAGTAACCAATCTACATTATAAATCTGAATAATTGAATAAAATATTTTAATTTAGCAATAACTTAAGTAACGGTTCAATTAGCATTTAGAAACTGGAAACACCTTCCAATCTAGAAACAACTTCCAATCTGGAAACAACTTCCAATCTAGAAGCAACTTCCAATCTAGAAACACCTTCCAATCTAGAAACAACTTCCAATCTGGAATCAACTTCCAATCTGGAAACACCTTCCAATCTGGAAACAACTTCCAATCTAGAAACAATTTCCAATCTAGAAACAACTTCCAATCTGGAAACAACTTCCAATCTGGAAACACCTTACAATCTAGAAACAACTTCCAATCTAGAAACAACTTCCAATCTGGAATCGCCTTCCAATCTGGAAACACCTTCCAATATGGAAACAACTTCCAATCTGGAAACAACTTCCAATCTAGAAACACCTTCCAATCTGGAAACACCTTCCTATTAGAAACACCTTCCAATCTGGAAACACCTTCCTATTAGAAACACCTTCCTATTAGAAACACCTTCCTATCTAGAAACACCTTCCAATATGGAAACAACTTCCAATCTGGAAACACTGGACACACCTTCCAATCTGGAAACACTGGACACAACTTCCAATCTGGAAACACTGGACACAACTTCCAATCTGGAAACACTGGACACAACTTCCAATCTGGAAACTTCCAATCTGGAAACACTGGACACAACTTCCAATCTGGAAACACTGGACACAACTTCCAATCTGGAAACAACTGGACACAACTTCCAATCTGGAAACACCTGGAGGTTTCCATGTCATTTACTTCCATTTCCAACCTATAACTTCTTTTGGGAATAGCCCCCATCAATTCAAAAGTTTTGCAGTCGCAGATGTGTCTGTGCTGGGACTGAAGTGTCAACGCCATCAAATCTCTTAGAATAGATAGTTTATAAAGAAGTAAACCAAGATTCGGTTGAATTGATATTCAAATAATGTTCTGAACCGTTATATTAAACAGGTGTGATAGGTATCACATATAACCCAAGTATAGTACGACACGCCATCTTGCTTTTGTCCATTTTATACATTAAAAAGTGATTTTGGTTTAATGGCCTCAATATGATGGTGATAAATGTTTTGTCCAGGCAATATTTTATTTCTAGGGCTATATATGTTTATAACCTCGGGGTTGGACAGATTTTGTCGTGCGACTGGCGTAGCGAGCCAGTTTCAAACGTTTGATTAAAGCCAAGTCGGACATATTAATATAATTTATTTGTGAAGTACGATCTGGTTCATTGATCTCTTTCTTCTTGATCGACGTGTATCAAAATTTCATAAATCATTTCAGAGATAAATGGCCAGATTTCAGGTTTTAAACTTCGTGATGAATAGATGTTATTTACTGGTGATATTTCTAAAGAATATTCAATAATGAAAACGATATTGGTAGATTTAGACTCAATAAAGGAAATTTACCTAGTCTCTTCAAATCCTTCCGAATTGAAACTTATGAAATTTAATTTGATTTCCAATATCATCGATTTTACAATTGATCAGAACATAATATAGAAAAGGGACAAAACAGTGAACAGTGAAAAGTGAAAAAATGCCAATGGAGAGGAGAGGTGTGTGGGGCGGAGGTGCAATTCTCGTAAAAGTAAAAGGAATACGTTTGCCTCTGATATAAAAGATTGAATGCTTCTTTTCTTTCATCCATTTTAGTTCATTATTAAAATATTTTTATATTAATTTCTCGGTCATGCTTACAATAAATTCAAGAACCAAGTCCAAAAAGTTCTAGTACAGCAGGCCTTCTTAAATGCCGGCGACGCTCTTGGGAAAAGCCCCTCAAGAGTGACTCCTTAAAAACGCTATTCTCGCTATGCTAGCTAAGATCTATTTGGCCCTTATATTTTTTTTCATAAAATGCATTTGGTCCTTCACAAAAATTAATTGAGAATGTCTGTAGTAGAGTATGTATGGGTCCAGTAGTCTATTCGCATGGATGGTGTTTCCCCTCTGGGTACTAGTGACAAGCCAGCTCGCGTTTTAATTAAACATAAACATAGAACATTATAAAGATTTTATATCCCCCACTCTAAATATGACCTATCTAAACATTATCGCGAAATCTTCATCGCCATCTTCTTGTTATTGTCCTACTATGACATACGACACTTTGTCCTGATTTTTCACTCACAAAAACAGAGATGTGTTATTTTTGTGTGGTCGAAAAAGTATCCTTTTTGGCTAGTACGGTATAAATACCTGATGGTATTCAACTACTTTACAACTATTACTCTCAAATTTGCCATGTTTTTGGATGCGATTTTGATTAACAGAATTGTTTTGCTTTTACTCTAACTGTTGGTTTTTCAATTTTGATTTGTCTTTGGTCTATGCACCCTTAATGTTTAAGAACATACACATAACGTTTTCACTGCTACATGTTAGAGCCAGCCCCTGTAGATATTCTAGCGTCAGGAACCACAGACGTGTGATCGAAATTTAGAATAGTTCTTAAAGGGATTGTAAAGAGTTTTTCTAAACTGTGTATGTGTATTGTGTAGTGGAATTGCAAGAACCACAGACGTCGGAATGGAAATTGGAATGGCGCAAATTGATGCTATCAGTGTCCCCGATACACATACAAAGTTTAAAAAATCTCTTTACAATCCCTTTAAGTGTCTCCATTACACATATAAAAATTAAGCAAGCCCCTTTACAATCTTTTAAACTCAATGAGGTGTATAATGATTGTATTGAGGGGTATGGTCACATCATTATTTTTTAGAGCCGTAACAAGTTGTAGTTAAACTGCCCCTTCTGATTGTCAACAATACATCGATAATCTATCTAACAACATCAACTGCCCACCCCCTACACAATAGAAAACTAGGGTCACCGTTTTCGTACTGCCCTCTTCACAACTATTGGTCAGATAAATCTTAAATACAACTAAACAGGGGTCAGATAAACTCTTCAATAGTTTACAATGGAAAGGGGTCGAGTATACAACTCTGCCAAACAATTGAGAGCTAAGGTGAAGGATCAAATAAACTGCCCACAACAATCGCAGGGGTGAGAGTTCAAATAAACTACCCAATACAATTGTCCGGAGTGAGGGGTGACCAATGTCCAACAATACCCAGGGGTCAACGAAGACAATGATTGAGGTTCTATTAGGGTGAAACGGTTAGTTAGTAAAGGGGTGGTATAAAGGTAAAGTGTAAATTATACCATACACGAGCCTCAATGAGATTATGATATGCTCTACGAAGATATTCTTAATAAACTACGTATTTATCGCTTGTTAGATTTTAATACCGAGTTTATCCACGTGGATGATTATTATTGGTGAACAATGGACACTCTTAATACAATTTATTATTTTATCTGTACAGATCATTTGTCTTCAGAGTGCATCTGGACAGGTAAATCCATCAAGCGATCCTAATGAGGATTTTAATCTTGGTCAGAATGTACTGGTTTCTGTGATAAGAAATTAAAACATTGGAGCCAGTGCCATGGTATATCATTAGATGGACAGAGCCAGAGTCACAGCATTGACGAAGGGGACTCAAAGCACCAGAAGATACCTTCAATCTACCCCGCAGATAGGGCTATAGATGCACCATGGTAGTTTACTGATACCAGAAGGAGTTTCAACTTCAGAAGGCCATTTCCTATGTTGTACATTGACATACTAATTTTGACAGAGAACCCCAGCGTAAGGTTTATCAAATTGCTTCCTACGGGCTATTTTTCGGAATAAGATGTGAAAATTCAAATCAATTGAGTACATTGACATTATTTTACGTCGCTCTAAGACGGTTATTAAAAACTTGTACAATGTTGGACAATGTACAAAGAATTTAAACATCCTTCTATTCTATTCATCTTACAAAACATAAACATCAACCACATGTCGCGAGACAGGGATGGACGCCATTAGTCATTGTACAGTATCGGGTTCGAATTTCTTACTTTGTCTGTAAATAATGAGGAATCCATTGACGTGGTGTCAAAATGTCAACAGGAGTTTTTATGTATCTATTGCCTAATATATGTCGGACAGATTTGAAGCGTGTTGAAAACGTCTGCGACCCATCTTCCAATTTCATGGAAGATTATCTCACTCTAGAGGATAAAGTGACAAGGGTCTTTTCTTCAAGGGATATACTCCTCTAAATTGACTAACCGCGTTGCTCTTACCGTAAGGTTGATTTCAAATCAGGGCACTCTCTAACAAATGGCATTCCAGTCTGAGCTATTCCAATACTAAAACTCAGCAGTACAACCATTGTCATCTTTCATCTTTTAGAAATTATAAAGCTGCATTAAGTTTGAATTAAATAAGTACTTAAATATATTCAACTGTCCGCGTCTCTTTTCATGGACAAGACAAACGTTCAGTGTGTGATTGTAATCAGTTTTTGAAGTTAATGAAGTAATTCATTATTCTGAAAAAAAGATAGAAGGGAGTTGGGGGTGTCGGATATTCAATCAGAAAAATGACTTCTGCAGCGATCCTCTATCATCTGTAACACAATATTTAGTCGAATGTATACCTTTATTAAAAGTAATTGACACCTTTGTATTGTTGAATAAATATGTTATACATTTCTCTAGTCGCTGTTTCTTTTGTTCTCGTATTTTTTCTCGAATTCCCAACCACAAAAAAAACCTGTGGCGTTATGAAAGGATTATTGTTTAAGGAATATTGGTGAAATAATATCTAACATATTCAAGAGATTATATAGAGGCTTTCTTAACTCTGTATGTGTATCAGGGATACTGATAGCATCAATTTGCGCCATTCAAATTTCCATTCCGACGTCTGCTGTTCTTGCAAATTCACTTAAACTAACGCGTATCAAGACGTCACCCCCACAGATCTGCCGGAAGCTACTATTGATATCTATGCAGATCAGTGGTAGTGACGTCATAAAACGCGTTAGTTTTAATGGAATTGCAAGAACCACAGACGTCGGAATGGAAATTGGAATGGCGCAAATTGATGCTATCAGTGTCCCCGATGCAAATACAAAGTTTGGAAAACATCTTTACAATTCCTTTAAAACAAGATTTGTTTTTCACCCTGGGGAATAATATTTCTAGTAATTCACTAAACGTGGCGTTATTTCAATTTAAACCATATTTCTTCATGTATTTATTACACGATTTCTTACACCTTGTCGCCCTTCTTTCTCTGTCCATTGTTTAGACTGTGAATAAGACACACTTATAATATATGATAAATATATATAGAAATATGTAAATGTGGTTTCAATTCAAATTTATTGTGTCTGACCCAGACGAAAGCTAAATTAAAGGATTGATGTAAAGCTTTCATTTTGAAATATTTACTCATTTATTGATATACTTTCTCAAATGTTAAGATCATTTACTGCTACCAATGTATTACCGATATGTTTACATGGATTTCGAGGTGCTTTAGAAGGAAATGGTCTTGGTTATATGATAAATATATATAGAAATGTAAATGTGGTTTCAATTCAAATTTATTGTGTCTGACCCAGACGAAACGAAAATTATAGGATCGCTGTAAATTTTAAATTTTAAATATGTACTCATTTATTGATATACTTTTTCAAATGTTAAGATCATTTACTGCTACCAATGTATTAGCGATATGTTTACATGGATTTCGAGGTGCTTTAGGGAAATGATCTTGGTTATATGATATCGTGAATCAAATTTGTGGATGTGACAGTATACATAATTTATGTAAGATGCTCGTTAACTGAGACTCAATGCTTATGGCATTCGTTATCTTAAATAATGCAGGAATATAAAATTCATTACAAGAGTGACATTCATTTGATAATCTTATCATCGTTATCCTAAATAATACAGGTATATAGGTTATAAAATCCCTTTATATAATCACTTTAAAATAAACCAGTAAACCAAATCATATTAGAAGTTTATTTACCTTACCTTTGCACCAATATGCACCCTATTCATGTTTTATATTATATTATAATGTCAATATAATATATGGTATATAACTATATGGTTATTGTGTGTTATGAAAAGATTTGTGTGTACCACGAAGTGCAAGTAAAGTCTGAATTAAATTATTGCCCTACAATACGGCCACTGTACTCCTTGTCTCTGGGGGTGCAATGGTTAAGATGAACCGAAAGAATATATTGACATTGCGAGTTGAGCGAAAGCTCTGGGGTTTTAGCTTTTAGACCCCCTTCTAGCTGTCTGTCTGTTTCATAGAATAAACGTAAAATTTAGATTCTCAAACTTAATAAGAGTATATATTCATCAGTGGACTGTTGTCATATACAACTATCCCGTCTGAATACAATAACCTTGTGCCAATTTACATTTGAATATTTAAAATAGAGTTTAAATTGTATGTCTTTGTGAAAAATAATGAAAATCCGCTTCAACCGAATTAAGTTACTCATTATTACTTAAAGTAATAGTAAAATCACAAATTGATAAACCAGTGTAAAAAAGGATTTAAAGGAAGATGGAGTTGCTGAGATGACAAATACCCAGTTACATATTGACATCAGACGACTCGTAGGAAAAGGGTACCAAGGGTGTAAACCAGAGTGATATCAGGTGCTCCAATGATATACCTGTATTTGTATTGTAACCTGTATATCTCTTTCTATTTCAGAATGTCGACCATGTGATGAACGAGAGTTAATCTTATCATTCTGTACCAGTGATTTCGGTAAGCATCTGATTTTATTATTCTGTGGATCCGTTATATCTTTTCAATTATTGGAACAATAGGCTCACAGTGACGCCATATTGTTGAACGTCAATGTATTACTTTTGCCTTATTATTTGAAAATGTAGAAAAGTAGGACATTTAATGCCATGGTGCATTCCAATCGTGGTTGCAAGCCTTGAGAGATTTGGTAAATTATATCAACTAGAATGCAGATATGTATTGTCTCTGCGAACAATCTGCAGGACATGACTGTTATAGTGGTAATCTGGACAGAAAGGATTAGTATAATCTCTAGTTCTCAGTGTTAACTGGTTAAGACTGTTGTTTCACCGGAACTAGATACACATCCTTTACAACTTGTTAAATCTGGAACAGTAATCGAACAGGGTTGGTAAGATGTTAGAGGAAACCGACGTCACGAACGGAAATGGCGCCATCTTGCGTAATGGCTGATATGTTAAACAGCTTGTGGGTTGGTGAACTCTTTCATGTCTACCACGACTGGAGTAGACTTAAGATTAAGGATTGTGGTTTTGATTTGTTGTTCTTGGTTTTCTCTGTCTAATTCTAAGCCTACAACAACCTTCGAACATAGCTATTAAGATGTTTAAGAGATACTACGTCACGAACGGAAGTCACACCATCTGACGTAATGGCCGACCACCTGTATTGAAGAACTTATGTCGTCTGACAAAATTAAACTTTGTCCACTCTCTCACCTTTATTTTCTAAATTCCTTCACATCTTTGAGTAATCACCTCAAACAAATTTCCGTCTCAAGTCGAATCGAGCTCTTTCTTTAAACAAATCTACTGTCTTTATCTTCTAAAATGAGCACCAACGTGTTGTCTAAGTCAACAACTCTCTTCTGCTCGTTACTGACCCAACGACACGGTGTCCACAAAAAACAAACTAGATTCTCATGTGTTTGAAATTCCAGAACGCCATGCTCCCAGCTGGACTTCGAACCTATCTCATTCATGATACAACATGAAGTCAAATATGACAATGGATTTACTAGATTGTTATTTTGGGGTCAAGGTCTTTGATGGTACCGCAGCAAATGTTGAATTTTTATTTTTGGCCTCGGGGCTGTTATTTTTATTACACCGTATTTATCAACGTTGATTGAAGTCAGCAGGGAGACTTTTGAGCTAGTTTTAAAAGATTTCGGTGTCTATATTTTAGAGTATTCATCTAGCCAAGATAGAGTGTCGCTAGCTCCACATTTGAATGATTATTGTGGCGGGTGTTGCTAACGAGATAGCGCATTATTATCCATTGGGAACATCTGATGCCATTCTGCAACTGGGATAGTTAACTCAGCCTTCCTCTCACAGAGTTAACCCAGCTAAGAAAGCCTTAAGAATGTTTCTTCTTGTCTTCTAACTAACTCTAAAAGTCATTCTACAATGTCCAGAAATAAGAAATCAGCAACGCCATACAGTTAATTGGGAGAAATTTGTTAGTCGTCGGCAATGGTCTTTCAATTTTCACTTACAAATCACCGTAAAATTTGATCGTTATCATGCCCATGACACATAACACAATGACGTAAAACTCCATTCCATGACAAAGATAATGACCCTTTCATTTTATATTTTCAGTTGTGGTAGGAAAAATGACAGAAGTCAACCTAGATTCAGAGCAAAACAAAACCAGAATAGGTGTAGAAGTCGATCAGCTGATTAGACAAAGTTCAGATGACCTTTTTACCAGGGTCAAGAGAAGTGCTGAGTTGACCAATGAACAATCACCATCTTCATTCCGTTCCAATAGTTTATTATATGGACATATTTTCGCACTAAATCATTGCGGCATTCAACACGGTGCGGGGACATTTCTATTCACCGGAAAGATGCGTTTGGGACAGCCGAACTTAAAGTGTGCACCATTTTATGAAAATTGGCGACGTGTGCTAGAAACTGCTGTAAAAGACGGAACGATGGAATGCTCTTACGAATAAACAATTGTTCCATTCCACAGCATAAGATACAAATCTTCAGGCAGCATCTTTCTCCGTATCAATAAAAAAAACCATCGAAAGGGCATAATTCTTACATAGCTTAAAGTAGCTCTGACTTTGATTGTGTTAACTCTGTGCATATCACTTGACAAACTCAAAAAACGCGATTGGATATGTGTCGCTTGGGTACTTCACTTCCGGCACCAATGCGTAACAGGACTAAATTGTAGACCAAAGGAACTCCTCTGTGCCATATTTGTTCAAAACAAAATTGCAACTATGCGCTTGGATTAGATTGTGAGCATTGAGAAACTTCTCTGATTTGGATGTTCATGAACGTATTGCAAATACTCATACCAAAATGAGTTTGCGAATGCTGCCAATTCTGGACGAGGACCTTCCCTTGTGTTGGTGTCGTATAAAAACTGAACTAGGTTGTGTTATTTTACGTGTAAAATAAAGAATAGACCAAGTCTAAGGGCATAAAACTGAAATAAAATGTGTATAGTTGTTTCATACAATACGTTCGTTATAATCCACTTTATGTAAAACAATTTCTGTATGTATCCACCGTTATCATCATACGCATTGCATATCATTGAATAATAATGGTGTATCCACAGTTATATGGTGTCGTGGTATAGTGTACAATGCGGCGAATTTTTATGCAATTTGTAATACACTGCTTATATTGACAGATTTAGAGTTTCTGAAAGCGGTTAATAACGAATGTATCGGATGAATAATATGTAAATAAGACTTGTACTTGTATATATATATAGATATAAGCTGGTTATATCTCTAAACTATAACAGTGCTTCTTCATTCTTAGTGCTAAATATATATATAAATATTGTTATATAGGCCCTACAGTTAATAGTCTGGGGTCTTATTCTCCAAAACTTAACTAAGATAAAATCCTGAAAAACGCAGTGATCTGATTGGATACTAATACTTAATTTACAATAAATTTTAGTGTTTGACCAATCAGATGACTTGAACACTAAGTTTTCGAGAATAAGGCCCCTGGTTCTACTAGAACCTTAATCTGGACTATTGTTATTAAACTGGAGTGTTTTTAGGGACCTAGCCCCGGTTTTCACTCAAACCAATTTATCAATATTTGAAAGTCTTAATTTTGTATATGTAAAATGATAGATTTTTAAAGAATATTGACCATGCTATATTGTGAAATCGGACCTATTATGTCAAACATGTACATGTACTTAAAACAATATATTTTGCATGTGCCATACCAAGGAACTGCCAAAGATTGGTAATTTTTCATATGGATCCATTTTCTGGGACCATCATAGTACATTCCCTTGATATTGATCTCTATAAACTTAAAAGACCAATATTTTTTTATCATCGTTATTTCACAAATTCTGGAAACCATACCCCCCCTCCATTTCCACTCTCCACCTCTATCTAATCACCAGTAGCTTAGCAACCAAAGATACTTGTTGATCGCCTGTCCTCAGACCCCCCACTCCTTAGGGACCTCCTTCCCAGACAAAAGTTCAAAACATAACCCTGCAGGTCAACTCATTTGGTTCAGTCACTGCTCATGGCCCAAACTACGCCCCTGAATATTATCTCTTGAATTCTACAATAAAAATATTGGAATTTAACTGTATATTTTGATAACTGTAAACTGTACTCTGATAAATTTTACATACAAAACATCCTTATCTTTTATATATAGCTGAGATTTATTCTCGATTACTTAAACCACGCCAAAAACAACATCGTACCCTCTTCACATTCAAATCACCTTCAAACTTCATCAACACCGTACCCACTTGAGATTTAAATTACCTTCCAACACCATGTTTTCATTAGAAATATAAACTCTATTTTCAATCGATTACAGATTAATCTTGAATAGATTTAGTTTAATTATGTTTTCTTAAGTTTACAAAAGTAAACATAAAAATTTGATTGTGACATCATTTTGTAGGGGGATGTAGATCAAATCGATGAACGTGCTGTGACGTCATTTTGTCTTTTAACGTTACAGGCATAGATGACGTAGTAAACGTCTGCTTCCAGTTATTGATATCACTCAGATAGTATACTCAGCTGTAAATCAGGGGAAGACCAATGCCAAGAGGGATGGCCGAGGACCAGCTGGTAGAAAGGATCCTCAAAGGAGGAACTTAAGTTGTTATCCGACAGACGTATCTTTCTTTCTTTCCAGTTGGCGTGGCCCAGAGCCCTGCCTAGCTGTAAATAGGTATAGGTAATCTTCGACATACTGTTACCACGAGATGTGTCGAAGTCAACATTTGACACCAGCAATCATCACTGTAATTAATATTTTAATCAACAAAAAATAATTAACATTCCCAGAAATTAAATATAAAACAATTGTTGAGAAGGTTTTTATTATTTGATTGACAAGTTAATTAAATATCTCGAAAGATTCGAAAACATTTAATTCTACCTTCGTCAGACGAGTCATTTTGATTGGAGGGAGAGTGGGGATGATTCATGGGACAAATACATGGATATAACATAACCTTCTTCACAACTGAACAATACTAGATTCGCAGCATCCCCTCCCCCCAACAAATTGTCTTTAGAACTCTTTAATACATCCCCACCCACATTAAGCTATTTCGAACTCCCTTCCCCCATATAAACACGCAATTGGCCCCAAAAGCCGATTATGATACCCTGACCGACTATATAGGCCTACTGTGGGGCTAAAAAATGTTATTGTTTTGTATATTGTTGTTTATTTTTGTATATACATTGTAAATGAGAAGAATTATGTTTGTACAAATACGAACTCATGTTAGAGAATAAAATATAAAACAAATTTCAGAGCAGTTTTCAATTTATATATCTCCAGAAGACAGTAACGATTAAACACAGAGTTTCGTTTTTGTCAAACTATACTTGTCCGGCAGACCCTTGCTAAAAGCGGACATTAGAGCTGGCCTTGCAGACAAATACAACAAGAAAAGCCAAAACAACATCCATAGTTGCCGTCAGCAACTACGGGCATCTGGAAGAATGGTTGGTTGGTGTTTAGATGACCAGTTTACGTTAGCTTCGAGCAGATGCTGATATAGCAGACTATGTAGATGCCCACTTCCAGTAAACTGATATCACAAACTATGTAGATGACCACTTCCAGTAAACTGATATCACAAACTATGTAGATGTTGTAGGGTTTCTCTATTAATCGTCATGCCCACTATTTGTATCTCCAGTACCTACTGGCTTGGTATCGTCAGTCGACCCGAGCCACCGTTAGATTTGAATATCAAACCAGTCAATACAAAATGTTGAGCAGTTTGTTGACAATCCCAAAAATATCCTTAAAATGTCATGACCTGGCTGGGTTTCAAAATGGCGACCGTCTTTCACACATAGTTTAAAAGTCGATGAAGATTATATTGATATTTAAAATAACCTCAGTGAATTGGAAGGTTGTCGCGTGCTTCAACTGTCATTATCGTAAAAAAAAAGGATTTAACATAACAGTCCGAAGATAAAGAAAAGTTATGTAAACTTCCAGCCACTTGCCAATATCCGCTGTGCAAACACTCCATCTAACCATTCAAAAAACTCAAATATCTGTTCTGATCAGCGAACAAGGCGTAGAAGGCAGGGGATTTGAGTCTGTAGCCAGACTTGATTTTTCAGAGGGTCAAGAAATGGTAGTAGGGCGTTTCACACCCAGATAATTCCCGCCTGGACAATTCCTATCAAGACATTTCGCACCAGGATGATTTGCATCAAAACAACTTCCACCCGAGACATTTCACACCCGGGCACTTTGCACCCAGGGCAAATTTCACCAAGGAAAACTTCCACCCGAAACATTTCACACCCGGGTACTTCACACCAGGACGATTCGCATCCAGGAAAACTGTCACCTTGCAAACATCGCCTTCCGCATTATTTCAATTCGTGAAACTTATTTAGTCATATATTATTCACGAAAAGACCATCACAGCAAACAGGTCGCAGGAAGGATCTTAAATTGTTTTCCTTGAATCATATGGGTGTGTCTTTCTGTTTTCTCCTCAATACATCTTCGTGAGTAAGATTTCAGAGTAGAGTTATGGGAAAGTAAAAAGCACGAAGTCAATTTAAAACCGCCATATTGAAAACAAAACGCGAGTAAATATAACTAACTGATGTTTTGAATACCAAATGACTTGTATGTTTCTAATCAGGGGAACAATCCTTATTAAAAACAAACCAAGCTTCGCAAGTGGTCGTCAAGTGCAATAAGTACATGGGAAAAAAAACAAACACACCAAACAGTTTTCTTAACGAAAATTTCAACCCAACTTCTCTTAGGAAAACCTAATTAAAATTCTGATTTTAAAGAGAGAAACGTATTTAAATAGTCTATAGTAGTATCTAGGCGAATGTCAAGTTTATTTGTCAAGAAAGACAGTAATGGCGGCTCCAGAGGGAGTACAGGAGGGCATTTATCATTCTAGAAAAGGCACCACATTTTGTACCCCTACCTGATTTCTATGTAGGCTAATTCAAAAATGTGATATTTTGGGGCGTTATGGCGCACTCGGTCCCAATATATGTCAGAATGCACCAAATCAAAGAGGTTTTTCTAGAATTTCCATGTAGAAAACTCTTTCAGAAGCTACATTGAAGGGTTGTGTCTTTAGCAATTCAACTACATGTAGCTGCATTATTTCGAATTGACAAATTGACCTTGACAATTGCCACCCTCCCCCCCCCCCCCCCATTAAGCCAGTGTGCCCCATGTCATGTCTCTACCCCCAGTCTCGGGACGCTAGCGCTGCCTCAAGCAAGAGTTCTACGTATCGCCTATAACTAAACCTTTCAATGTAGGCTTAACGAAAAGTTTAGATGATAAAAGACGAAGGATTGTTTATTGGTTTAGTCTCCTCGATTACAACCACACTTAAAATGGGTGGGGAACACTTTACTTATTTTATTCTTTTATCCACGCGACACGCGCTTGACACAATCAGCACGTGTTATATAAGTAAATGTAGGTATAAATTTTCAAATTAAAAGGCCTGTCAATCAGTATGACTTAATGTGACGTATATTGGTAAAATATAGTCCATTATCAGCTTAAAATAACCTGATATCATCACATGCATTCGTATAACCCTTTATTAAGTCCAGTGTCCATAGTCCGAAACAATATTCCATCCCAGCATTGACCTCTAACAATAATGATCGTCAGAGGCTTGATACAGAGTCAGTAAATATCGGACTAAACTGTCAATAGCGACCATATCATTATGATAATTGCTTGATTGTAATAGCGTATAACCCTTTATTAACCCCACTGCCCCTAGTCCGATATCATAATACCATGTTTGTGACTGAACTGTCCATGGCAACCATATCATTTTGTATATCGTCTATGGCGATATCTCATAATGTTTCAGACGACATTTTTATTAAATTACAGAGTACGACCATGTATATGAGTAAAGGTATTCTAGGGTAGTTAGAGTCTATTCGATATTGGTAGTGTGAGGTCTGGGTAGCATAATTTGTTTTATAATAAATAGCGAAACCCAAGTACGAACGATCCCAACCGTAAAAGTAAAATACACCCACAAGATTGTGAACTTTTTGACTTGAAGTACCTGAAAAGAGTAACATGTTTCCAACATTAGAAGTGGGGAAGAACCACTAAAACATTTTCATTTTACATAAGTGAAAATTGCAGTTTAGCCCCCCTCTAAAAGACAAACGTTCTCAAATAGTGTCATCTTGACAAGTACCAAGTGATAGAAGTTGCATTAGAGACGTTAAAACTTTATTTCAAGCCGGAAGAAACAGGGTTATTTACACACATAGTTAAAAGGTAGGGTCAAAACACGTATCCTTGATGTATACCTATACCAATATATACTTCTGTAGAAAGGTTTCACGTCCTATTTTTAAACAATGACATCCAGGTTTGAGACTAAACTGTCAACACCATATCATTGAGTAATATGCACACAGACTTGAAAGGTTAGGTCCAAATACGTCTCCTTTAGAAAGGTGAACTAGTTATCAAAAATATTGTAAAGAGGTTTTCTAAAGTTTGTATGAGTATTCGGGACACTGATAGCATCAATTTGCCCCATTACAATTTCCATTCAAACGTGTTAGTTTTAGTGGAATTGCAAGAACCACAGACGTTGGAATAATAATTGGAATGGCGCAAATTGATGCTATCAGTGTCCCAGATACACATACAAAGTTTAGAAAACCTCTTTACAATCCCTTTAAGGTCTACATGACGGACAGCTTGTGGGAGCACTAACTATCGCCAATTATATAAGATAGAAATAAACACAGCATCAAAGGCTGGTCAAATGAGGTCAATATTGAAAGTCCGGGAAGTAAACAACTTCACACTACAATCCACTTTGCCCCAGGATTAAAACTAATTCACATATGAAGTATCAATGTTGAAAATATTAAACTAATGCCACATAATCCAAGTGTTAACTCGGTAGGATTAAAGAGCGTCGGTTGGCGGTGAGCCGAGAAGGGTCTGTTTGTTTTTGAGCCTGTTTAACCAAGTTTTTATTGACTGTGGGTAAATATCCGGCCTACAAATATCGTCCCTTAAATTGTTAAAAACAAGATAGTGGTAGGGTGTACATCGGGCTTCTTTAACTTTTATACAATATTAACGTTGTCCCGATGAATTAGGGACAGGCGATTAAATTGTCACCACCTGAACAAGTCTAATTTCATCAATCCAAAGCCTTTTCCTGTTACAGATTTGGGTTGTTTTTGTTTTTTGGGGGATGGGGGAGGGTCATTTCTTATTCCTTAAAAGATAACTATAATGTAATAATACACTCCCGAAATATTATCAAAGAAACATTTCTTGTTTAATGGGAACTTCTGGACTTATGTTAAAAACTTTCGTTTAATTTCATTTATCAGTAACGGACGCTCTCTGGTTTGGAATAAATTTTCCCCTTTCATATGACGCTAACTGAACATGCAATATAAAATATTTTGACTAAATCTCCATTCCGTTTCCTTTGTCGGTGCGTTTATTCCCGTTGTTTCCCATCAAAATGACAATATTGGCCATTAAACATCCCGTTTATTACAGCTAGTTATTTATAAAATATACCTGTCAGTATGTCACAGATAACCCGAGACTTTCCACCATTACTCATCACACACCTGTTACCAGGGACAGGGGAATACTGTGGGATATTATATCATTTTAACTTTGTTTAGTACATATATTTTGAAATACAATAAGAAATTTTAAACTCTGATCATTGTTATGACCAAAAACAAGATTTAATTCCGAAACCATAGTGGTCAGACTGTTTTTTTAGAACATAAGAATTGATTGCGCTTGCATAGCGTCCAGACACTCATATATAAATAAATGTTTATTAGTGGTTGGTAAGAGTCAGCAGGTTCAGTCTACGTACATTTTAGTGCCGAAAGTTCATTCCTCAGGCTTCTAATGACTTTGATGCATTGATTGTATTTACGTTGATTTTAATGAAAGAGTAGGATACCCACCCCTTGTTGCAAAAATCCTATTTTGAATGTCACAGTGTTGTTAAACAACGTTCCCATTTAATGAGAGTGTATAACCCCCAACCCCCTGTAGTCTAATTACAGAAGAATAAATTGAATCTGAAGTTGATCTTGTTAAGTTGCAGAACCTAGGATTATTTTCTCCTCTAATAAAACCTTGGTCTGTAATCTCGTCATCTAAATCACCCAGCGAGGTGGTAAGAGACACGCGTAGAATAGGTATACAACAATCATACCAATATTACCTTGAAAGGATTGTAAAGATGTTTTCTTAATTTTAACTATAAAAGACAGCAACAATACGATGGTTTTACATGTCATGATAATGTTTCTCAGTTAGAAAATAGTCGGATGATTTTGACAAAATTGTTACACAACTGATACTAGTAAATGGTACAGAGCGGTGGGGTTTCTACAGAACTGAGACTGGCTCGGATTCTCACTCCCATTCCAAACCTCTTATCAATTGATGTAGGTGATGCCAGGAGTATCTACTGAGCCCAAACACCACCCACTTATAAATTTGTGGGTACCTAAATAATTAAAAGAAACACCACGTCATCCATACAAAAGACTCTAATGGGGCCATAGGGGCCCACGACTAAACAGGGGGGCAGACCAACGTATTGCCCGAATCTTAATGATATTTTGCCCGATGGATTTTGAAAATTGTCACCCAATTGCCTCTAGTTTGTAACAGGTATTCATAACCAATATATTTCCAATATGTTATTAGTAGTGTATATAAATATACTATCAGGGTCTATGTTATAGACAATAAGTTACAGATTTAGACTTTAGATCTATGTTTCTTTATAACCAATTTATTTTCAATACGATACCTGTATGACAGGCCTTTTCAATTAATTTTTGTTTCATGAATGATATATCAATATATAGGGCCAAATAGAGCTTAGGTAACAAAGCGAGCTAGCTGGGACAAGCGTTTTAAAGGGCCACTCTCGAGGGCGTCGCGGGCCGCTATTTGAGAAGCCCTGCTGTATGGTATATCTCTTAATGACAGACAATAAACTGGTAAATTAAAGACTAGACAAGGATAATTATAGTGTACACCTGTCTCTGTTAATAAGATGACCAGGTAACAATAACTCCAGTGTGGTCTACTCTTCTCTCTTCATCTTAAATCTTCTTCCAAGACACCGGGTGAATTAAATTCAGTCTTATATTACCAAGAACTGGTTTGGTATATTTTTAATTGTCTAAGAATTTGCAAGTTTGCTGTCCCAAAATAAGCCAACCAATATTACCTGGAGCCAGCTTTGGTTTTTTCTTTTTTATCAGCGGGTGATTGTTTGACGCATTCTGATCGACAGAGAAATTCTACCTATCGCAGATATTACTCTGACCTATTGACCAACCATGTTTTAAACAGTTCACGCGTAGAAATTTTTCTCTCGGAGACCAGAAATGAGACGAAACGACTTCATGTAAACAAACCAAATGTCCCAAGATGGATTCCACACTACTCAAACCAATTTATACAAACACATATGAAGAGAATGTATTTTACTAAGTGAAAAAGAATAAAAATTTAAGCAAACTAATGTTAATGAGTTCGAAACAACTCAAAATGGTGCGAAATGTCTTCAATCGTCTTTCCGGTTTCTAGTCTCGTAACTCAAAAACGCCTCCGCTATTAAAAAGAGTTCTGTACTGCAACTTCTTCAGTAAATACACACTGTTAAATTTGGGAATATTTTTAGTATTTAAAAACTTATTGATATCCTATAGACGTTTTAATATTAAATTTGATGCATACTTTATCGTTCAACGAATATCGTTGGCGTCATGGCTGGTGATTAGGTTCGTGTCTATATCTGCGACACATACGGAGCTAGGAAAGATGCGAAGTTTCGTATGTGTTTGACGGGTACTTTTCAGTGTAAAAAAAGTGCGCATTATACACGGAAATATACGATAATATTAATATAAAACACATAAACAAAATATTTCAAATAATTTATTAAGTTAAAAATTCCATCTTGAAATAATAACAAAGTAAGAAAGAAAAAAACATAAAAATTAGGTGCAAAATGTAATAACAATAACAAAAGGAGAATTGAAGCTGTTGGTCGATGCAAAAAAATCACAAATTTTACAAATCTTGTACATAGATATTGCACTAAAAAAAAACTAAAATAAAAAATTTTTATATAAAAAAAGTATTTTTTTAAAGGGACTGTAAAAAGTATTTCTAAACTTTGTATGTTTATCGGAGACACTGATAGCATCAATTTGCGCCATTCCAATTTCCATTCCGACATCTGTGGTTCTTTCAATTCGACTAAAACTAACACGTTTTATGACGTCACTGACAGTGATCTGCATAGATATCAATAGTAGCTTCCAATAGATCACTGTCAGTGACGTCATAAAACGCGTTAGTTTAAGCATAGCCGTAGGAGACGGGGGCAGCTGCTGCCCCCCCAAATATTATGTGTTCGGGCAAAAAATCCACAAAATCAAGCAAAATATCATTAAAATTCAGTCGATCTGCCCCCCTGTTGAGTTGTGGGCCCCTACAGCTATGACTTTTAGTCGAATTGCAAGAACCACAGACGTCAGAATGGAAATTGGAATGATGCAAATTGATGCTATCAGTGTCCTCAATACACATACAAAGTTTAGAAATACGCTTTACAATCCCTTTAAGTATATGGCATACAGAAAAGTGACTAAAAAGCATTAAAACTAAAAGTTCATAGCCTTTGAATTTTAAATGATCAAAAAACATCTATGAAAAGCATATTATAAGGTGGAAGGTGAAGAAAAAAAAGTCACACAACGATTTCAAAATTAGTGAGGTAAAAACATTCAGAGACAATTTTTGATTGGCTGTGATACAACCATATTACCCAATCGTATATATGACGGCCATTGTCTCTAACAATAACCTCATATGCAGATAGAAGAAAACCTTCCAAGATTATTTGGCGGAAAAAGAAAACGCGATAAAAAAAAAAGTTCCTGCTCTTATGCTAGTTACCTTCCTTGTACATTATCTTTTGTAGACAGAAGATGTCTGGTTGTCAGAAGTCAACAATGGAGACTTGAAAATAGTGCGCTTCATCCGCCAGCTGCATACAGTTATTGTCCGTAGTGAGAATGGCCGACATATTTACGATTGCTATATTATCTATATACAATATTTATTAATAATTTAAATAAATTGAATAATAAAAAAAAATGAACAGTATGAAAAAGTTAAAATTTTGCAATTTTGAAGTGAAAATAGAGCAAAATTTTTGAGGGGTGGTAGGCCCCTTTGTACGAACTGACTCCTACCATCCTGCAAATGGCTGCAATACATTTATCTTTTATTGTATTTTATAGGTAAGTTTACTGATAAATATACTCTTATTGGTCAAGTTTGAGAATTTAGATTTATCATCAGGTAATTTGTTGTATGTTTATGACACCAGGTAAGTTTACTGATGAATATATACTCTTAATGAGTTTGAAGAATTAAATTTTAGGATGGTTATAAGTTAGAGGTAGTATTCTTTGTAAAATGGTAAAAGATGAAATAAAACTAATGATAGGTATCTAAATACAATATTGATAAATAAATAATTCAAATAAAGAAAAAAAATTAAACCCGGCTTCAGAGAAAACTTCTCAGTTTTTTTGTCATTTCTCTGACTTTAATGCCAGGGGCAGATGAGCGTATTTTCTTGTCCATCTTGCCTAAAAGCTTCACGTATATTATTATTGTACTTGGTTCATCCGAAACTATCGCATCATTCTTACACCATAGAAATAACAGATCGGAACCTAGTTGAAGTCCATTAAATTACTACGCCCAACTAAATCAGTCAGCAACGTCATATAACTTGTATGGAAACGTGTTTACCGGTTAGAAAAGTAGTTCGGCTTTAAAATGTCTCCCAATTATCCTCGTGTCCTGATTCTGGTTAACTAGTTAAGGTGCGTTCTCGTTTGGTACTTGGTTATCAAATCTCATTAAATATAGCATGTATCAAACAATCTTCAGGGCAGGGAACTGATATGTGAGTCAAAAATACAATAATAGATTCACAATTCATCTAGTAACATTTGTACAATATTTATCTTTCCTAAAAGCTTCACAAATATCATTGTTGAACTTGGTTAATAAAATCCATTAACTTCAGCAATTTCTCAAAACCAAGCATCCACAGTACCAAATATTGTAAAATATCTATCTTGCCTAAAAGCTTCTCAAACAACATTGTTCAACTCTATAACTACGATTCTATTTTTGCCAACAGAGAAGCTTGAGTTTGATGACTGATGATTATTTCTGCTGGATGTTGTTCCCATGGTTCCCCATCAACTTGCATTGGAGCATTTCCACCGAATAGACGAATCTGAAATCAAACAGAATGGAGTTTTACATCCTAATTTTTGGGAATAGAAATGAGTTCAAAAGGACAGTTGTACATGCAAAATGTTAAATCTCTGACCACATTTCAGAATTAAAATTTCTTTTTTGGTGACAGTTAAGAACTCAGAGCTGTGGCAGTCCTAGAAAATTATTGTGTACCCCACTTCATTTCTAATAAATGAACTGATTTTTGTAAATTTCATGTTTGCTCTAGCTCTGAGCTATGCAATTTGGTGACTTTTGCCTAAAAGTATGTATGAGAATGCATCAAATCTGTTGCAAGTTACAAAATTGCCCAAACCCTGCATTGGAGTCTTGCAGATTTTCTCATTTCTAATCCCCCTATTGATCACTCTTCCCCCAATTTTTGTTTTTCTAGTTCTAGAAGGCGGGCATGGCATCTTAATTAGACGAACATCCAGATATCAAGCTAGAGCAGGCCTACTGAATTAATTTTTATAAAGGGCCAAATGCAATATGGCAATATTTGGGCCAAATAGAGCTTAGCTAGCATAGCATAGCATGCAGAGCATTTTAGTGTAAGGGGTCACTCATGAGGGCTTCGCGGGCCGCCATTTGAGAAGGCCTGAGCTAGAGATTTAAAGTTATACTGACCTTAACAAACTGAGCCTGTCCTAATCTTATAGGTGAGGCTAATCCAACTTGTAATTGAGCAATATGGAATGAGGAATAGAGAGCCATAACTTCTAATGTTTTATCATCATACCTATAAATAGACATTAAATACATGAAATTAACTATAGCTTGCTAGGAATGGTAACATACACCCACTGGCAGTTTGTTGAAATGGGACGATTTACTGGTAGTAGAAACATTTGGTAGGCTACCTATTTAAGGAAAATTAATTTTTTTGATTTTTAATGTAAAAGTTGATTTCCTTAAAGAAAAGAAACAATTAAATAATCAACAATTTTCACAAGGATAAAAAAATCAAATTTTCTAAAGAAAAAGTTCTTTTAACTGAAACAGAACCTATATTCTCACAGAAACACTTAAAAAAATCTACATAACACAAGAAACTGAAAAACTAAACCTAAACAAGTTATAGAGAATTGAAAAACTTCACAGAAAATTACCTTTTTTTTTTATGAAAATTTAATAACAATGTATTTATTCTCACAGAAACATATTTACAAAATCTGCAAAAATCCCTTTTCATGACAAGTTAATAAAAATTAATATATATTCTCACAGAAATTTAGAAATGCTAAAACCCCCCTTATTTTTAGAGAAAATAATCCTATTTTATAGTCATTTAACTCTGTAGCCTATTTCAGGTGATAAATACATATTAAAGGGCTGAAAGGGGGTTAAACATTCTACCACAGATGATAAAAGCCAATAAAGGGATATTCAATTCTATCAGAGATGATAAAAAGACATTCAATGAGCTAGCTAATACAGGATCAATGAATGTTTTTCAATTCTAATAAAAATATTTTCTTGATAATTATTGTATATAATAGGAAAGGAATTTATGGAGATATGGCCACCCATTGACTTGAGAGTGAGATGGTAAAAAGGGAGTTTGGAGGGGCCACAATAGTTTATTATTAACCTGTATGGTATTATAAATACATTTATATCTAGGTTCATGTTAAGAGTTCTATTTAATACGATTTTGTGTTACATGACTTATCATTAGCTAATGATATATCTGAAGAAGATTGATTCTCAGCAAATTTCACAAAAAGAAATGATATTTTTTAATATATGAACAGTTCTTAAGTAGCATTTTTTATCATAACTTTGTTACTTAGGCCAGTCTGTCCAGTGCTTTTATCTCATCACCATCTAAACATTCAGAACAAATTATGATGCTTTTATCTATGATGGACAAAAATAATACCTTTCAGGTTAGTAATTTCTAGGGTCTAACTCACTGAGCCACTTTTAAGCTAAAGAGGAATGCTTAGATTTGAATATATTTCCAGGAAGAGTTGTGAACACTATTACTATAATTAGCTTAGCTAAAAATTCCAGGTTTTGAGACAAAGATTTGATTGGTAGAATGGTGAGTGTACACATCCTGTTAAAAGGGGCCGGTATATTTTCTGATGTACCAATATTATTGTATAATATATATAAGATTTTTGGTACAGGTGAATTAGTCAAGTGAAACTCTAGGTATATATATATACTCAGGTAGATATTATTATCTATATAATATACCTATGACAGGTGCTCTCATAGACAGGTGAAATATTTTATATCTTTATGTCAAATTAGTCCGAAAACAACCCTTTATATAATTGATGGTAGACTGAAAATTGCTGACTCTTTCATGGCTTCTTCTAGACAATTTGACAGTTATTGACAAGGGATATGAAAAATTGGATTTCTTCATTAAGAAAGCCCCTCTTAAAAAGATCAGTCAGAAGTCTGAGGTTCTTGTAATTCCTCTTAATCTAAGCATTTATGACATCAGTATTGCAGTGGCTGCTAATAATATTTTAGGGCCTTTGTAATATTGACATCATAAATGCCAAGTAAAACATCAAACATAAATTACACCAATCAAGGTCAGATTGAAAGTTGGAATGATACAAATTGATGCTATGATGCACTAAAAAAGTTAGAAAAAAACCACTTAAATGCTTTATTTGTAAACTTCCATTTGACAAAACTGTTACGGGAATTGATCTCCCTTGTTTACAGTCTTGATTATTCAGTTACTAGTACAACAAGTTTACGAGTGCACATCGGCAATCTCCGCTGATGTACGAAGACTGGTATCAGAACGAGACCAAACCCGTGCAGAAGTTGTTATGAACGCACGTGCGTGCTAAACCAATCAACAGCCGATGACTGGCTATATAAACCAAACAACGCGTATTGTTCAACACAACAGATCAGGAGCTACAACGAATGTACGACTGGATTTTCTATGTAACCTGATTGTATTTAAGTGTACATAAAGTTTTACTTATTACTTGTTGTCATTTCCAACACTATACTTTACCCACAGCAGAGTTGAGTAGTTACTCCTCTGCCATGTAGCAATTCCGCTACATTTGGTGTCAGAAGTGGGATTAATTGTATTTTGTTGGATATATTTTGTACATGTACTAATTATTCAGATTTATTTTACAGAATAATAATAATTGAAGACGAAAGATAAGAGTTTTGAGCTGAATTAATTGTAAGCCATAATTCTATTTTTTGATACATTCGACGGTTACTCTGTCGGTATCAACACTTTGATTAGGTTCTTACCTTGAAGGCTTTTAGCTAGCTGGGTATATTACACTTAGGTTAGGTACGCACGTGGTCCTCATTTGAGTTATGACCCGAAAGTGATTTTGTATAGGTTTTATTATTTCACATCTTAAATTTTGCACTGGTCTTCTAATAGAAGCCAAATCACTTGTACTTTACAATATCGGCACTTATATTTCACGTAGGATAGGTTTGCACGTGCTCTTTTCGCCGTAAAAAGTGAAAATTGAGCTCACAAGCGCCTTATTTAAGACATTATTTTTTTATTATCCTTTGTACTCGACTTTGGGAAGAAATGATAGAGACGGGCGAAATATCAGGACTGGAAATACCTGACCCATTGTCCGACATAGATGAATTGACATTAAACACCACAGACGTCCCTCAAATTACGCAGCAATCGGATGGTCGCATAGGTGAAATGATAAATCTAATGCAAAATATGTCGACTCAGTTTTCAAATCAAATACAAAATCTGTCGACACAGTTTTCAAATCAATTTGCACATATAGAAAGACGCATTGAACAGGTGGAAGATAAGACAAAACCTAGGGCACAATTACCAAATTTACCTACATTGTCAACAGCTAGTACAAAACCCACTCCACACCGTTCAAAGTACGTTTTGCCTACAAAATTAAAAGACACGCCAAACGCTGTAAAAACCGAGTTGGCGCGTTACGAGAGAGCATTGCTCGCAGAGTCAAAGCCAGTAACAAAAATTGACACGGCTTCTCCTAGGAAAGGCCACAGTCACAAAACAGACTCTTCGGACAATACCGACATAGCCTCGGACGCCAAGTCTGATTCAACTCAGAACTCGAGTTCCGAGTCGGAATCGGACCATAGACATAGACGACAAAGAAATAGGCGAAGACGGCATAGCCCGAGTCCACAGAAACCAAAAATGCCAACCTTCTCCGGCGACCCTAAAACTAAATGGGAGCCATTTATATTACATTTTGAACGAATCGCTCGACATCAAGAATGGTCGAATACCAAAAGATTAGATCGACTAATGGACTGTTTACGAAATTCCGCTCTTGAATACGCAGATAAGCTTTCTTCTGATCTATCATATAGAGAAGTTAAGAAGGAATTAAACTTTCGTTTTAGCGAGAAAGAAGAACCTGTTTCTGCTAGGCGCGAATTACAATCTTTACGTCAACTTGAAACGGAATCACTTGCTGAATTTGCTCAACGTGTCCAAACGTTAGCTATGGATGGCTATACGGACGCTAATAGTAAAACTAGGAATCAAATAGCTATTGAATGCTTTCTCCGCGGTTGTAAGGAGAAGGATGCCGCACAAAAAGCTATGGAAAACAATCCGAAATCGGTTCAAGACGCTTTGAAACATATGAGACTATTTTTAGCTAATCAGAAAAGTTTATTTGGCACTAAAAACTTTTCACATCGACAAGTAAACTTTAAGTCCGAATCGGATACAGAAATTGATAAAAATGCTAGTGAGGTCAATCTTGTTACGATAGGGAAACAACTTGATTCTATTCTCAGTAAAAGGTTTGACTCTTTACTTGACAAATTGACAGAGATCACTAAAGCTAATCAGACAGAAAACCAGAGGCGTGACGTACCTACTCCTAGAAATAATTCTAATAGTAACAATGACGAATACAGGGAGGCAAGAACTTCCCCTAGTCATACTGAACGGAACAGATATCGATACGATAGTCGTACTTGGACAAATAGTAATCGGAATGATAGACCGTATCGAGACTACCAACAACCTTGGCGAAACGAACGTGATAATAATAGACAAGGACAAGATCGTGAACCGTCTCGTCGTTATAATGATAGACGTTCCAATAACTATGACAAAGATTATAGAGTGAGACGCAGTGACAGGACAGAGTCGGATACTGAACATTCTCAGTCTGACTCCGGACGATCTCGAAAACGAGAAAAGAGGAATAATGATTCTTCACCGACTCGTGGTACGAAACCTGAATCTAAATATTATAGAAGTGATTCTAATGACACTTCGCCAGATGCTAGGATCCGATTGTCAAAACAATTAAATTTAATATTACCTGTGATAGTGAATCAAACCAAAACTAACGCAGTTGTCGACACAGCTGCTATGCTTACTTTGGTTAACGAAAATATATGTAAAACGTATAATGGACGATTAATTTTTAAAGAAATTATTAAACTTGCAGGATTAGGAAACCAACCTGTTTATGCTCAACGCGTCCAGGGTTTAACAATTAAAATAGGTAACAAATATTTTGACTGGGATGTGTACATGGTTGCTATGGATGATGACATAATTTTAGGCTTAGACTTTTTGGCGCATCATAAATGCGTAATTAATATAGAACGTCCCTCAGTTCAAATCGGCAACGAAACAATCAACGCTGATTTACGATCTTGCAAGAGTAACGACGATTTATCCGAAGTATTAGTCAGTAAACGGGTAACAATACCTACAAATTCGGTAGGTTTATGTAAAGCAGAACTTTCGAGACAAATCAAAGGAGATTCTGTGTCTAATCCAACTTCTAACGAGGGTTTGTTGGTTTCTGCCGTTGGGAAATCCAGACAAGTATTTCGGATAATAAATGACACTAATTCATTCAAAACATTAAAGAAAGGACACCGAAAAAGAAATGCTAAGAGGACAATCGGAAAGACTATATCAGAATCTAATTCAACTTCTAGTTCTCAAAGTGACATGAGTAGATTGGATAATATTTCGAAAGGCCCCAGCTTTTCTATAAATACTGTTGACGTGGATACCACATCAATGACGGTTCCACCTCACTTACAAGACTTCGATAAATCTGGTGATAATTTAGCAATTACCAAAAAGCATAAGTTAGCAGAATCACTAACTAAATCCCAGGACACTTTAGATCAACATGATTTAGACTTAGGACAATTGTTTGAAATAACTCCTATAATTGACACCGGTAGAAATCCTCTTAAACAGGAATACAAACATTTGCCAAAATTACCCAAGGAAGGCATTCAGCCATACGTATTCCCATTTTCCAGCGCACCTGAAATAGATGACGAAACTTTACATGAAAAAGACTACAATGTCTTTCATGAAGATTTGTTCAATGTTGGAGACATTGTTTACCAAGTTGATTCTTCAACGAGAATAGGAAACGGCAAGAATTTAATTTCACCAAGGAAAGGTCCTTTCTTAATCACAAAGACTTGTCATCCCTTATATGAATTGTCCAATCAAAAGACTAGTAAAATGATTCATCATGATCATTTTAAACTTTGTAACGATAACACATTTCCTATTTGGCTGAGACGCTTAAGGCATGAACTTTTGATATCCTCGGGGAGAGGTCCAGGCAGCTTCTTTTGTTGCTCCCATTCAAGACACTAGTAAAACTAGATCTGAAAGGACTAGCAGAATTCCAAAAAGATTCGATGATTATGTTATGCACTAATTTAAGACGTTGATGAAAGATGTATAATTATCATGTTAACTATTTTTTCTTTTTATTGTTTAGTTTAATATTACAACGCTAGTTATTAATCTTCAGCTTCCAGCTTTGAAAAAAATAAGAAAGGGAAGAATGTTACGGGAATTGATCTCCCTTGTTTACAGTCTTGATTATTCAGTTACTAGTACAACAAGTTTACGAGTGCACATCGGCAATCTCCGCTGATGTACGAAGACTGGTATCAGAACGAGACCAAACCCGTGCAGAAGTTGTTATGAACGCACGTGCGTGCTAAACCAATCAACAGCCGATGACTGGCTATATAAACCAAACAACGCGTATTGTTCAACACAACAGATCAGGAGCTACAACGAATGTACGACTGGATTTTCTATGTAACCTGATTGTATTTAAGTGTACATAAAGTTTTACTTATTACTTGTTGTCATTTCCAACACTATACTTTACCCACAGCAGAGTTGAGTAGTTACTCCTCTGCCATGTAGCAATTCCGCTACAAAACCTTTGTTAAAATACAGCTTTCTGTCAAGGTCAAAGACAGGACCTTTTAAACCGACACATACCCTACTTAATCAAGCTTCACAGCGTAATAATACCTGTCAAACATAACTCTCAATAACATCATGTTGTTCAACATTTTGATAAAATATAAAAACCACAAAAACATCATAAGGAAGGTTCAGTTTTTTGTGAAAATGTAACCTTAAGAAAGATTACAAATTGCCTACATAGTATATTTGCAATGACAAAAAAAGCTTTTTTTTATTATGTATGTATACTTCGTTCTGTTTTAAGTATATGTTGTTCAAGTTAGTACAAATGTCTTTTATAAGCTTCAGGATACAGCATTCACATTTGTGGTTCTTGGAATTCAATTCAAATTGAGCATTTTAAAAAAAGAAAAAAACATCTATATATTACAAGGATAACAACTTAGGTTCCGTGAGAATCCTTTCTCCCAGCTGGTCCTTGGCCAAACCTCTTGGCATTGATCTTTCCCGGATTAACCATACCCATTTACAGCTGGGTGGACTGGAATTATGAGTGAAGATGAAGTCATCGGACTTTCACTCCCTGATCGTGAACCAAACTCATATCCAAGCAAATGACGTCATGTTTGTGAAAGAACAATGTGCTAACCACTGTGCTAATGACGCGACTATCGCAAAGTTTTTGATTTAAAGTCTAACTTCGGTGTAGAATAAAACTTGAAGTGGAGAATAAAGACATATAAAAGCCTGTTATCTTATCGTGTTTATCATTACTAACATTGTAAGATGGTGATAACACTAGAACTATCTCGATTATGATATGATAATAATAATAACTCTATTGTTCTATGTTATCATAGCCAGTGATATCTACATCTTATATCTTAATATTCAAAACTTGGTAAAAAATACTCATATTCAAATAATTCTTTGAAAAAAAATTGCTCTACTAAAGAGGTTTTTGTTTTTGGTAAAAAAAAGTTCCTAAGTACCATTTAAACACTTTTAAATTCTGAATTGATGGCTTCATCTTACTTTCAATATTCAACAAAAAAGCAGTTTTAGTTATATTGTCAGCATTTTGCTACAAGATATTATGATAAGCTAGATTTAGATTTAGTCATCATCACACTGTTCCTCGATGCAATATGGCTTCATCTTGCCCTTAATATTGAACAGAAAAGCAGTTGTAGTTATATTGTCAGCATTTTGTTACAAGATACTATTTTAAGGTGTTTTAGAGTTTGATGGACTAGACTAACTATTCATAATGACCATGTAATAACTGATTATTAGAAAGTTTGTCCCTCGCTGCAATCTGGCTTCATCGCATTGTTAATATTTATCAGAAAAACATTTTGCTACAAGATATCATCATAAGGTGTTTTAGAGTTTGATGGAGTAGAATAAATATTCATTATTACCATGTAATAACTGTCTATACAGCCATCATCACTCTACTTCATACGCCCGATTTATTCCAACAGATCACATTTTATTTTCTAACAAAACAACCAAGACTTAAAGATGTGAAAAAAATACGGGTCTGAAGCCCCCCTGAGTTGTAAAAACGAGGGAGGAAGAAATAACACATGGTTTGTTATAAAAGATCCCACTGATAAAATTATAGTAATATAGTCCTAATGTCTACTAAAATGGTGTCAAAGTTACAACTAAAGTCTCAGGACAGTTTGATTTGCCTAGCTTCCTGCTTTTTCCAAGGTTGCTGATTTGCCTAGCTTTCTATTGTTGCCAAGGCTGTTGATTTGCCTAGCTCTCTGTTGTTGCCAAGGCTGCTGATTTGCCTAGCTCTCTATTGTTGCCAAGGCTGTTGATTCGCCTAGCTCTCTATTGTTGCCAAGGCTGTTGATTTGCCTAGTTCTCTATTGTTTCCAAGGCTGTTGATTTGCCTAGCTCTCTATTGTTTCCAAGGCTGTTGATTTGCCTAGCTTTCTGTTGTTGCCAAGATTGTTGATTTGTCTAGCTCTCTGTTGTTGCCAAGGCTGCTGATTTGCCTAGCTCTCTATTGTTGCCAAGACTGTTGATTTGCCTAGCTCTCTATTGTTTCCAAGGCTGTTGATTTGCCTAGTTCTCTGTTGTTGCCAAGGCTGTTGATTTGCCTAGTTCTCTGTTGTTGCCAAGGCTGCTGATTTGCCTAGCTCTCTCTGTTGTTTCTAAGGCTGCTCATTTGCCTAGTTTTGTGTTGTTACCAAGGCTGTTGATTTGCCTATAGCTAGCTTTGTGCTGTTGCCAAGGCTCTCGATTTGTCTAGCTCTCTGTTGTTGCCAAGGCTCTCGATTTGTCTAGCTCTCTGTTGTTTCCAAGGCTGTTGATTTGCCTATAGCTAGCTTTGTGCTGTTGCCAAGGAGGTGGTTGATTTTCCTAGCTCTCTGTTGTTGCCAAGGCTGTTGATTTGCCTAGCTCTCTGTTATTGTCAAGGCTGCTGATGTGCCTAGCTTTGTGTTGTTGCCAAGGCTGTTGATTTGCCTAGCTCTCTGTTGTTGCCAAGGCTGCTGATTTGCTTAGCTCTCTGTTGTTGCCAAGGCTGCTGATTTGCCTAGATCTCTGTTGTTGCCAATGCTGTTGATTTGCCTAGCTCTCTGTTGTTCCAAAGGTTGTTGATTTACCTAGCTCTCTGTTGTTGCCAAGGCTGCTGATTTACCTAGCTTTGTGTTGTTTCCAAAGCAGTTTATTTGCCTAGCTCTCTGTCGTTTCCAAGACTGCTGATTTTCCTAGCTCTCTGTTGTTGCCAAGACTGCTCATTTGCCTAGCTCTCTGTTGTTTCCAAGGATTTAGATTTACCTAGCTTTGTGTTGTTTCCAAAGCTGTTTATTTGCCTAGCTCTCTGTCGTTTCCAAGACTGCTGATTTTCCTAGCTCTCTGTTGTTGCCAAGACTGTTCATTTGCCTAGCTCTCTGTTGTTGCCAAGACTGCTCATTTGCCTAGCTCTCTGTTGTTGCCAAGACTGTTGATTTGCCTAGCTCTATGTTGTTGCCAAGGCTTCTGATTTGCCTAGCTCTCTGTTGTTGCCAAGGCTTTAGATTTGCCTAGCTATCTGTTGTTGCCAAGGCTTTAGATTTGCCTAGCTTTGTGTTGTTGCCAAGGCTGCTGATTTGCCTAGCTTTGTGTTGTTTCCAAGGCTGTTGATTTGCCTAGCTCTCTGTTGTTTCCAAGGCTGTTGATTTGCCGAGCTCTCTGTTGTTGCCAAAGCTTTAAATCACCTTAATTTGGGCACCCAGTATAGGCTGAGCAGAGCACCAAAAATTTACAAAAGCACATCCTAAAGTGAGACATTGACCTCTCCAAGATCTATAGCAGATTTCTGAATGTGTCCCCGATACACATACAAAGTTTAGAAAATCTTTTTACAGTCCCTTTAAGGTCAGACATGAATAAAGCCCTCACTAACCTACTTGGTAACAAAGACACAAATATACCAGACTAAATATCACAGCCGGTCCCAGACCTGGGGTTTGACAGAAATTATAGGTCTAGTAGGTAATATGTACAGTAGATTGTACACAACCTGTCCCCCTCAAGCCTAAATCTCTCACGTGTTACATTTTGATGATGACGAGCAAGTTTCTCTTATGCTTGTCTACTGTTCGTTGGCCCCAAGGTTCGGCAAAAATTATAGGTTTAGTAGGTAATATGTACAGTAGGATGTACCATGCCTGTCCCCCTCAATCCTGTCCCAAGTCACTCAGGGGTAACATTTCAATGATGACAAGGCCATTTCTTCTTACTGTTGTCTACTATTGGGCTCCAGGTTGCAGAAATTATAGGTCTAGTAGGTAATATGTACAGTAGGATGTACCTAATCTGTCCCCCTCAAGCTTCAATCACTGAGGGGTAACATTTCAATGATGACAAGGCCATATTTTCTTATGTTTGTCTACTGTTGGTCCCATGGTTCAGCAAAAATTATAGGTCTAGTAGGTAATATGTACAGTAGGATGTACCTAATCTGTCCCCCTCAAGCTTCAATCACTGAGGGGTAACATTTCAATGATGACAAGGCCATATTTTCTTATGTTTGTCTACTGTTGGTCCCATGGTTCAGCAAAAATTATAGGTCTAGTAGGTAATATGTACAGTAGGATGTACCTAATCTGTCCCCCTCAAGCCTAAATCACCGAGGGGTAACATTTCAATGATGAACAGGCCATTTTCTAGGAGAATTTATGATTGTCCTAGGAGGATTTTATATTCTCCTGGATTTTAGTTTCTATTGTGACGTATGTGTGTTAGAGTAAGAAGTTTTGTCCATTTCTTGTGATTTTAGCTTTTCAAGATGATCTGAATGTTTTAGTCAACCCTTGTATGTAATCTATCTTATTTACAAGGAGATAACCAACAAGTACCTATCCATAACCCAATTTATAAGTCAAAGACTAAATATCCAACTCTTGAAAAATTTGTTTTATTTTTACTCATTACACAATAAGGACTAATTTCTAGAAAATCTTCGCATTGATTTTTTCTCCATTACCGATACCTATTTACAGCAGACTTTACTGGAAAAATGAGGACAGATGACTTATACAACGTCACACGACTTTCATTTGACAACCAAGATTAGAGCCCAAAAATATCCCATAATTGGCCATTAGTTAATGTATTCTGCCATTAAATAGACAGATCACCTTTAAGATTTTAATATGTATGTTAAAATTATCAAAATCAAAACTAGAGTCAACTTGAGTGAAATTTTATAGGAAGACTCACTCGAGTGAAATAAGAACAGTTTTTATGAATCTAAAATGAAATTAGAATTCCTCAAACAACATTAAATGTATATTATATTACCTTTATGTCTACGTTGATATTAGTCCGAAACTTTCTGACTTGACTCGCTGAAGACTATTTTGATTTTTTGATATATTTTTGGTTGAGTTTAAAAGGTCAAAGCTTTTTACTGGGAGAATGAGAGAGAAACCTGGTTGTCAAACACTGCTAGCAAATAGCAACAGTCCAACACACTGAAACTCATCATTTGCCTTTGATAGCTTTATTGGCATTTTTGATAGTTTGGAAAACAATAAGTTTTCTTTTAAAGGGATTCTAAACTTTTGTCAATTTCCTCCATTCCAATTTCCATTCCAACGTCTGTGGTTCTTGCAATTCCACTAAAACTAACACGTTCTATGACGTCACTGACAGTGATCTGCATAGATATCAATAGTAACTTCCAGTGTATCACTGGTAGTGATGTCATAAAACACGTTAAAATTGAATGAACAACAGACATCAGAATGGAAATGGGAATGGCGCAAATTGATGCTATCAGTGTCCCCGCTACACATACAAAGTTTAAAAAACCACTTTTCAATCTCTTTAAGTAAGAATGAGTATTTTTCGGACTAAGTTAAAACAGTCATGCACTAAATCACATGTATACAATGTAAGTAAAAGATGATTTGAAATCAGAAAATTTAAATTTCTTTTACAATCTGCAGGTGTATCTCTATACATTACTTATTATATTTTTAAATCAGAAATAACATTGTCAGTTTTAAAGATGGTTTGCCTTATAAAATCTAAGAAAAACTTGAAATTAAGAAGAGCAAAACAATTTGTTCTTATCTTGTAGCAAATAATAATAAAACCCAAACAGAAACAATCCTTAACACAAATCTCGAAATCCAAGTAAACACATTGGTAGCAGCTATTTTTAACTGAAAAGTGGCATCAGGTGTCTTGAAGAGTAAGCATACCTGACACCAGTCTCACCACTTTTAACTATTCTTATGAAGAGGTATCTCACCTAGTTTTCAAGACCTTTCCCCCACCCTCAAATCCACACCCTTGATGTCTTATTGTCTGATCCAGACCTTGGTATCCACAAAAAGCTTTGATATCATACTTTGATCATATCTAAATCATATCTTATTTAACATATACATACTATTGGGACAAGAAAATAAGAGAACCCTCTCTCAAAAGAAAAAGCTCACTTTAAAGAAAAACACCTTTTGATAAAAATTAACAAAAAATCTACTAAAATTTCAAATATTTCATGGTTTATGAGTATACAGTAGGCAGTTTTTATTTCATCAACTTTAAAATTATCATTTTAAAAAACTGTTTAAAAATGCATCTGCCCAAATATTCAAAAATATTACCATATCTAATAGTTTTTCAGTACACATTTTAAAATAAAGTATTTGAAGAAGATTTTTTCGAATTATTTAAAGTTGTTGCTGCTTATAGTTAAAGCCTAGAAAACTAGCTGAAAAAACACATCAAACTATTTTTTTTAAAGAAATCAATGTTTAAAGTTCAGCCTTGAAATCCAGAGCTTCTGTCAAATTAAAAACATAAAAATTTGTCCTTGTCCTAGAGTTTGTATCAATTAATACTGTTTGAATTTAAATCTGTTGAAGACATTAACATCATGTCAAGAGACGAGGACTGACAGTGACATGCTATTAGAACAGTAGGACAGTAAAATAATAATCTATCCTGTATTGTAGTTTAATTGATATCATGCCATGTCCACCCAGCAGTTATAAAACATCAGAAAATAAAATACTTCCAGGGGCCTTATTCTCGAAAATTTAACTTACAATGATTTTAGCACTCCAGTCATCTGATTGGACAATCACTAAAATTGATTTTAAATATAGCTTTATTATCCAATCAGATTACTGTATTTCTTAAAATCTGGATTTTATCTAAGTTAAGTTGTCAAGAATAAGGCCCCAGGTTTATTTTGACACATTTAAGATAGTTTGTACATCAGAAACAATTTTTGTGGCAATTTCCCATCTTTCCCATCTTTTCACTAACATAATCATCAAAAGTTATTATTTTTCTAAACATTGGCAAACTCTCTTTCCAATGTTTCAAAAAACAATAATTTTTTGATCATTATATAATTGAGAACATTATTCATTATTGGGGGGGAAACACCTCCACCTTTATTCTGTTCATCTCGGAAGTCTTTCTCTTGGCCTGAAGAAGCATTATATGCGAAAATTTGCCTCATTAAAATAAAAGTGAAAGCAAAATAGAGAGATTTTGGCTTTTTTATATTTAACCATAATTGAAAACAATGGAAAGATGGGAAAATGCTTGAAGGCTACGACCCCTAATAAATATATTAATATCACAACAAATTTGTCATAAATACTATCAATTTAACAACCTCCAAATTTCATATTCGCGATTTTTAATGTAATTTTAATAACTTTTCAATATTCATATGATAATAAAGAGAAATTTATTAATATTCAGGGGCCATTAAGACCCTAGGGTTAAATTTCACACTGGAATATTAAACCCCTGTTTATAACACTATAAGATGCTATCTATAATGTGTTAGGCTATGAAAAGTTTATTATAATGGCTACCCTGGACCCTAGAATAGTTAGTAGGTTATAAAGGTCTCTTAGAAACAATATGACTCTGACAAGCAGGCTGTAAAGTTAATAGATAGTTAAATTTAAAAGCAATATCAATAAATATATAATACCACATAAACATTATTACCTACTGTTTACGGAAAGAGTTGGCAAATTTCAATGCTAGTAGCAAAGTGGCAAGATAATTGGCTGTTTGAACTCCACGAAAGGGTATGCAGAGTTGATAAACCAATATCCCAAATGGACATAAAGCAATGGGGATTTAAAGGGATTGTAAAGAGGTTTTCTACACTTTGTATGTGTATCGGGGACACTGATCGCATCAATTTATGCAATTCCAATTTCCATTCCGACGTCTGTTGTTCTTGCAATTCCACTAAAACTAATGCGTTTTATGACGTCACTGACAGTGATCTACATAGATATCAATAGTAGCTTGTAGATAGTAGCTTCCGGTAGATCACTGTCAGTGACGTCATAAAATGCGTTAGTTTTAGTGGAATTGCAAGAACCACAAACGTCGGAATGGAAATTGGAATGGCGCAAATTGAGTGTCCCCGATACACATACAAAATTTAGAAAATCACTTTACAATCTCTTTAATAGAGAACAGTATTGGTCAAATGGTTATCACAATATAACAATGTTCACTGTTGGGGGTCTACTGGACACTGGGTATCATATATCAACATGTCCTGGTCACTGGTCAATTATAGAAGGTCAGATTAGGACCAAGCTCAGTTTTAATATTTGATGGATTTCATATGTCATTCTTAGTATTTCACCAACATCATTATCTGATTTTAAATACATCATGATTTAAAGACACCCAATTATAGTTTTACAAGCGTATTAGCTGTATTTTAGATATATAATCATTTAAAATAGGTATTAATGTATATTTTACCCCAAATTATTAACTTTTAGCTGTATTTTAGAGTTACAAATGGTTTTGGATTTAGAAACATAAAGTTTTAAAATAATAACAAACTGATGATGACAATGTAAATTATTGAAACGTTTTGTGTAATAAAACTAAGGAATAGTATACCATAAAATTGTGTTCCGTTTCGTTAATTTAAATAAATTGTTTGTTTTCAGACAGTAAGATAAATGACTTCATTAAGAAATATTTAAAACGTAAATAAAGTATTAAAAAGTAAAAGTTGAATTATGATTTAGTGATTGTCTAGGATAAACAACATTATCATATATTATAACATAACTCATTAAAAACTTTATAAAGATATCATAACTTTTAAATAAATATAACATAATTCATTACAAACTTTATAAAGATAGAAAACTTTTAAAGGAATTGTAAAGAGGTTTTCTAAACTTTGTATGTGTATCGGGGGCACTGATAGCATCAATTTGCACCATTCCAATTTTCATTACGACATCTGTGGTTCTTGCAATTCCACTAAAACTAACATGACGACACTACCAGTGATCTACATATTACTGAAATTAAGCTCTATTATAAGGGAATATTTAGATGACTTTTCTCGGACTGAAATCTCATTTACTTTGTAAAAGGGTTAAAGGGAGTTAACTCAATGTGTTATCTTAATAATGACCTAAATGAACTGAGAACAATAGACAAGACAATTAAAATAAAAAACTCTAGAATCTTAACTAGAGTAGACTATTTATAATGATGGAATATGTCAGACCATTTTAATGGTTTTAAATTTTCAACAATTTTCATAAACTGTTTATTTAATGCATAAAAAATGTAACATTTTTAAGATATAAGCTTAATTTAAAATGATATATTTGTCAACTTTCATTCTGTGCCTCGTTTATTAAGAAAATGAAGGCACATAAGTTCTTAAACTCCATACTAGCAAACAAGATTCTGTTAATCAAATTGAGAGTACTAGTTGTATAGTAGTGGACTTAAACTTAACTTAGATAAAATCCAGATTTTAAGAAATACAGTAATCTGGGGCCTTATTCTTGAAAACTTAACTTAAAATGATTTTAGTGATCCAGCCATCTGATTGGTTTATCACTAAAATTGATTTTGAATTTGGTATAAATATCCAATCAGATTACTCTATTTCTTAAAATCTGAATTTTATATAAGTTAAGTTTTTGAGAATAAGGCCCCAGGATAATAATGCTTATTTTGATACTAATTTTAGTGATTGACCAATCAGATGGCTGGATCACTAAAATCATCTTAAGTTATGTTTTCAAGAATAAGGCCCCAGGTGTTTTGTAAAGAGTAGGCATTACTAAAGTGAACTATTATTCAAATGATAAGAGTCAATTAACATCCAATGAATAGAATATCCAATATGGAATGGGGTGTTATTGAGAGTCTTTCAGGAATTAATAAAAGTAGCCAAGTTGTATGTTTATAAACAACATTGAGTGACATTTTAGTATTCTCACCAAAAATATTGTGTACCATGCATCTATGGCATAGTGATATATCATGAGCAGGCCATGGAATATCAGTCACAGACCCAAAAATGTTAAGTTTTGCCGGAATTAATAAAAGTAACCAAGTTCTCTGTTTATAAACAAGATAGAGTGACATTTTAGATTTATCAAATGAAATTTAAACAAACTGTAAGAGTTGTACATGATAAACATCTTTTAGAGATAAACATTGGGTTGTAAACAACTTCAATTTCTGATGAGATTTCAACTTATTTATACATTTCTAATGGCATCAAGGAGTGAAACTTGGGAATGAAATTGACACAGAATTATTTTGATTTATATCAAAGGAACATGAACAAACCTGAGGAGCTAGATAAAGAAAAAAAAACATGTTTAAAAGATGCAAAAAACTCAGATTCTTGAGGATCCTGTTTACCAGTTTTTGACCCAATTTATTGGCAATGACCTTTTATCTGCATAACTTACAATGTCACCAAGCCCTTACATCAAGATTTATACTTTTGCACATTTGCTGTACTTTTGTTAAGGAGATTTCAATTTTCATAAACATTTATTACAGTAGAATTGAAACAAATTTATTTTGATTATCAAACACAAAATTGATTTTTTAAGAATGAATTGAAGATAAAATTTGATCCCAAACCTTGTTTCTCATTTTTTTTTATCAATTTCTCACTGTAAAATTCTATCTTTGAGACGAGGAACCAGTCCTTGGATTAATCTATTGGCAATGACCTTTCTCAAACAACATTCAAGGTCATCAGTCCTACATTCAGTTGTGTCATTGCACAAGCCACCTTTTGTGATCCAACATAACAGCATATTAAAAAAATTAAAATAATAATATATTGTTTACTAATTAAGAACAGACTTTAGCACAAAAACCAAGTTAGAACCCATTAAGTTATTCAGCATCAGCATAACCATGCCAAGCTAATGACATTAAAATACTAAAACTGATACAAACTGAACTACAGACTGCCCTCTGAAAGATACTGTAGACCCCCTACCACAATAATAACAATATTGATATAATTTTAATATCTCAGTAAAATATTGTGATGATATCCATCTTTTATCACCTCGTTTCACTAGTCTAGACAATAATATACTATCAAGGTTATAGGCCAACTTTATGTGGATCCTTCAAAATAAGGTATACACAGGGGCATCCATATAGGGTGGGGGGAAGTGATGGTGGGCTACCCTCAGTAGCGGGTTTGTCTGAAATTATCAAACTGTAAGGTGAAAATATTTTTGTAGGAGGGTTAAAGATACATTAGTATGTTTTATAAGTTTTTTGGCTTTTGGATTTTTCAAAATGCTCTGAAAAGTTTCATTGGCATCTAGTGTGAAGTTTACAAGAATTGTTAAAAGCAACCAAAAGTAAAATACATCACTCCTGAAATATTGTTTACCTTGCATATCAACAAGTTAATTGTAAGAACAATGACCCATATAAAAATTGCTGTCCAGGTGAAATGAGGTTAAAGCACTCTCAAGGAAACCAAGGTCTAGAGTCTAAGGCCCTGAATTCTTACCTGGCAGGTTTAAAATTGCCTTCATCACCAGAGAGTTGCCATGGACGAACACCACCTCCCCAACTTGAGATATTCAATACAACAAGACCTTCAATTTCTGGTAAATCTATCACTTTACCATCTAGTTCTACCTGAAAGATAGAAAATAGCTTTTGGATTGACAAAAAAAATCATATTTTACAAAGAAAACTTAAGTTGATGAAAAAAAAGCAATAAAAAACGCAATTTTTCAGATAGCATCTAAATCCTGTCTACCAGCTGATTGATGGCTAAACTTCTTGGTATTGATTTTTCTTGGATTATCAATTCCAATTTACAACTTGGAAATAATAAAAAATCTGTACGTGCAAGTGTTTATAAAAATATCTATTTAAATTGTATAAAGAATGGCAAAATCATGAGCAATTGTTGTATAGTGGTGGACTCTCAAAAGTACCATCAGGTGTTTTAAAAAGATTAAGCATGAAGCTACCAATGACTCAGAGAAACCAAGAACAGAACTTATTCCTTATTTCTGAACTTAAAGACCTACATATATTGTTGAAATTTAAATATTAAATTCTGGAGAAATAGTTAACAATAATTCTAATAAAGAACATGTGGTTTGAATTGCAGGAATCACACTAAAAGCCTTTCTTCTGTATATTTTGTAGGTTTATAATCAAAGACATTAATATTTTACATTATATATAGGTCACTATTTATAATACACAATTTGGGTGTCCTGATTTCAAAGATAGATCTGTTTTTATTTAGGAGATTCGACTTTTTACCAGGGGTTTTATTCTTGAACACTTAACTTATAATGATTTTAGTGCTCGGGTGATCTTATAGGACAATCACTAAAATTGATTTTAAAAACAACTTTAATCAGATTACTGTATTTCTGGATTTTATTTAAGTTAAGTTTTCGAGAATAAGGCCCCAATATCTAGAGTAATTCTTACATAAATCACATTCAGTTAAATTAATTGGTTTTATAATAATTCAATAACCAAAAATATTTTTAAATGAACACAGAAATAAGGGTAAAAACAGTGACAACTACGCTTTTCTCCAACTGTTCAGGGATCTGTCTTCTGAGACATCTTTTCAATATCAACCCTCCAACCTGTACCACTAACATGGAGAAACAAGAAAATGGTGATCCATCCTTAACATTTGAGGGATCCCCCCACCCCCTGACACCTTAAATATCAGCCCTCCATCAACCTGTATCACTAACATGGAGAAACAAGAAAATGGTGATCCATCCCAAACTTTTGAAGAATCCCCCACCCCCTGACATCTTAAATATCAGCCCCTCCAACAACCTGTGCCACAACCAAACAATGAAACAGGCACAATGGGTGTCCTTATGATATTATTAACTAACAAGACTTCACTTTTTACTCAAACAGCATCAAAAGAAATCTCGCTCACTTTACCAGCTGTTAGTCATGTTTTTAAATCAGATTCGGCAGTATTTCCAGATGTGAGGGTGACATTAGGTCAAACATTATATTACCTCATACTATGAGAATATTTATTAAACATAATTATATATTACTCCTAAATTATCATTTAATATCATCTTTTTTATCTATTTACAAATATTTTAATTTTTACGACAATTATTCCTAGAAAACACTAATTTGTGTTAATAATTAGTAAAGGGATGACGTGCTTTAAACTATCTGTATAAAGGGAAGGTTTTTGTGGTTTTCAGTTCAGATCATGATCAGGATTTGAAAGTCAAACCTTGAATAATGAATAAGTGATCTTCACTCATAATTCCAGTCAACCCAGCTGTAAATGGGTAGGATAATCCTTGAAAGATCAATGCCAAGAGGTTTGACCAAGGACCAGCTGGGAGACCAAGTTGTTATCCTTGTAAAATATAGATGTTTCTGTCTTTTAAATGTAGAGAACATAACTTTAAATCTATATTTAAAGGAATACAACCTCTTAGAATAAACAAAAAATCTAAATCTTCAAACTTGGACAATAGGAGTTTATATTCATCAAGGGACTTGCCTGGTTGCATAACTATAAATACTCTTATTGACCAAGTTTGAAAACTTAACTTTTTTGTTCATTTTAAGACGTAGTATCGCTTTAAGAAACCTTACTTGGCTACAGATGTGAACAAACTGATGTGTTTAACCTTGGAGTAATGATTGACTGGAGGAACATCGCCTCGTCTCGTAACGTTACCGATCAGTGCCGCTGTCAATCAACGCGTCACGTGATAATGTCTTACAACACCATTGTTGAATTTCAGAAGAATATCCATCCATTTTACTCCATATAGCTAAAAATGACTCCGAATAACTTCGGTCCGCACCGGTTCGCAAGGAAAATTCACTATGTTTTGTTTACACAACACTTTCGATTTTCAAAATATCGTTACCATTAATTCAGGTGATCACAGGAAGTCACATAAATGAATGTTTTAATGCACCTTTATCAAAATATATCAAAGAACTGTTTTAATTGTAAATCTCATCGTAAAAATGTTAGTTTTTAATCGATTTAAAAAAAAAAATCACGAAAATCCATTTTTCGCGGGAGCCGACATCTTGGATTTCACTGCGCACGCGTGTTGATAAAACATAAATGGGCGTTCGACTGCGCATCTCGGCTACAATCATAATGTCCGCTTCAGACAATGGAAGTGATCGAGATGGTTACTACGTAATGTCAAGCGGGTTGCTACGCAGGGTCGAGCGGCACTGATTGTCGACGCGCGCTATCGATTTCTATAGGCGATGTTCCTCCAGTCAATCATTACTCCAAGGTTTAACAAACAGACTTTGTAAATAGAATATGAATACCTCTATTTTGTTTACATCCATTCTTTTCATGAGTTTAACATTATTACTTATTTAAAAATAGGTTATGTTTTATTTCATTGAACTGCAGATGTATATGTTAAAACATATTTAGGTTTGTTAGATCACTTTTGTATAACATACTTCTATTTACTAAGTTCATTTGTTGCTGCGGATGTATGTTGGAACTGTTACTTTGGATTTCAGGTTCTGTCTTCACAATTTGGATCATTATGAATTTGCGTTTTTTTAGATTTATCATCAATATTTCTGTCATGATACTTGTTGGAATCTTTTTCAAAATGAAATGAAATGAATGGAGTTTTAGGTCCTACTTTTCTGCACCTATATGGGCTAATTGAGGACGGGCAAACGCCATGCAGTGTGTTGAAACCTTGACCTTCAGGTTAGCAAACAAGCGTCTAACTCATTAAACCACCGCGGCTCCCCGGAATCTTTTTCAAAAAAGATCTTTTTTTGAAAAGACTTGAAATTATATTATTATCCTGGGGCCTTTTTCTCGAAAACTTAACTTACAATGATTTTAGTGCTCGTGTCATCTGATTGATACAGCTTAATTATCCAATCAGATACTGTATTTCTTAAAATCTTGATTTTATCTAAGTTAAGTTTACCAGAATAAGGCCCCTGTTCAATGGGCCAATAATAAAAAATTTTATGGTTTCCCTTTTTTGAGGAATTTGTGATATAAGAGAAATGATTTAAGTTTTCTCTGAATCTAAAATTATCCAGTATTGAGGCAGTACACGGATCTCAGACTTATTTTATTTCTAAATAAATGATAAATGTTATGTAAATTTATAATCAAAGATATCAGAGAATCATGTTAAATTTATGATTAAAACTTGAAAATCAATTAAATACTATCAAACAGTTTATACTTAATATTAACAACTACTTTAACATAACTTGAAACATAACAGATATTTATACAGCTAGATTGATATAGGTCTGGGAATCCTTTACATCTAGTTCCACAAGGATCAGCTGGTCCTTAGATAAAGATTTCAAAGAAACAGCAATTTTTCCTTCATCAAGCAACTTGCTATTGCTATTACAAGGACAAAAACTAAGGTTCCGGATGATCTTGTCTACCAGCTTATACTTTGATAAACCTTGGATACTGTCTTCTAGATGGTCCTTGGCCAATCCTCTTGACATAACAAGGATTACAAATAAGGTTCATGAGGATCCTGTCTACCAGCTGGTCCTTGCCCAACACTGTTCAAATCGATCATTTTAAGAATTGTGGACATCAGAGATAAAAGAGTAAACAGTCTCGTACTTACTTGTAATTTTTTATGAAGATGTTTACACTCTCTTTCTAATACATCTTTAGTACCATACGTAAAATAACAAAACTGAAAAACATAAAATATTTAAAATCAGAGAATTATATAAGAATAGTATAACTGTTAATTTATAGATCTTGATTTTGTTATCCTTTGGACATGGTTTAACACAATTGTCTTGCTTGTACAGTTTTTTTTATTTTATTATTATTTTTTTGGCCATTGGTCTTTGAATCAATCAGACGAACTTAACCTTGAACTTTTAAGTTCCTCAATGGAGGTAACAGCATGTTTTGAATTTAAATTTGATACAAAAATATTCAGCCTCTGGAATCTTAATTTAAAAACATTCCCAACTGTATCAAAATAATGACAGAAAAAAAATACGAGTCAAATGTTTATTTACTCGAGCGATTATTTCTAATTAGAGATTTAACCCTCAATATTACTAAAATCACAAGTTAATTCCGTAAACTAATCTGATAAAAAATACTGAAATCTCCGTGAAATTTCAACATGACGACTTGAGTTACAAGTGATTAAATTACGCAGAGATATCAACTGTGGGAAAGTTGTAGAGATTTTTTACAATCTGATTTGAACCAAGGTAATAAAAAATACAGCGAGTTTTTTAATTTGGACGTCTGTAACGATAAGATGTTAATGTCTAATTAGCGATGTTATTTATGATTACATTTTCAAGTGATATATAGAAATGATATCACACACTCTATTAGGTCCTTCGGCTCAACCTTCATCATTGTTCAAGACTATATAATGACTCGGTCATGATAGGCAGCCATCTTGCCAGGTATTTGGGAAAGAAAAGACAACTCTTATTTGGAGATTGATTTTGATTGGTTGCTTTTACAGCGAAAGAAGATGACACTCTCTGAAGAATAATTGCGATTGGATGAACTATAATTTATTCAACATGGCAACTACCGTACAGTATACGAGGTTATCTAGTCACTAGTCTAGTTCCGAAGTTGATACGAATGTCTATTAGATAAGATTCTAATACATGTTCCATAAAAAAACAAAACGAAATGGTGTTATGTCCTTAAATTTTCTGCATTTGTTAGGGCTTACGAGGACAGGCAAACACTATGCAGTGTCCAATGCGGGAAATTTTGCCAGAAAAGCAGTATTTTCCTATTTTTTCAAATTTTAAGTCTAGGTTAGTTTCTACTTGCATTGTTTTTTCTTTTGGTTCCAAGGACAAATATTTTCTAACAATAATGTTTTACAGCTATGGACTAAATTATAAACAAAAAACCCAGCACAATTTAGGTGCATCTTTAAAACAAGTTATTAAATCCAGAAAGAGTAAGCAGTGTCTGTCCCTTTTCTTTTCTTTCTGAAACTAAACTCTTTCTTTTGAAATAAATTTCAAAGTAGGATTGACAAATTAATTGGCAGAAAGTGCATACAGGGTGTAACTTTCTTACAAGATATATTATCAACACTGTTACAGAGACTGATAACTTTATTCTCAGTTTTTATACTCAAGCCAAAGAAAGAAAGAAAGAAACATCTATATTTTACAAGGATAACTACTTAAGTTCCATGAGGATCCTTTCTCCCAGCTGGTCCTTGTCCAAACCTAGCTTGGCATTGATCTTTCCAGGATTATCTGGCAGTGGTTCCCAACCTTTTTCAAATCAAGGCCCAAATTTACACAATTTCCAGAGCTGTGGCCCCCCCTTAAATTCCAAACTAGGCCGAAATAGGGCCTTTTAGTTCTTTTGTGCCGTCTCATCATTGGAAGGACAGATGCATTTGACACCAGCAACTAAAGACCTTATTATACACAGCAAAATATAGTTAAATAAAATTTGAGCAAGAGAAAAAATTATATACATCCTCACTCATGCCCCACTACTCTATTGCAATTGCACTCAACATCATGAACATTTATTTTTATGCCCATGCACCCCACCCCCCCCACCCCCCTCACTATGTCACTGTTCTAGACCCAATTCCTTATCTAAAACTCTAGATCTGTTTATATACTGGATGTCCCAGTCTATACCAAAGACAGCATAACCTTGAAATAATTTCAAACATTTTCAAACATTTCTATAAAAAGCTAGAAACAAGATTGTTGAATATCTTGCAATGTTTTTCTCTAAAATCTGGGGTAATGTGCAGTCATGGGAAAATAAGATTTAGGAGATTATAAATAACAGCTATTTTAACCAGGGATGTTGTTTCGGTTGTATTTGCCAGTCATGTCTGACTTAATATAAAAACTGTTGGGGATAAGATTATTCTGCTATTTTCTATCAAAAATGGAATTATAGATTCTTTTCAAGGAAAATCAACACTTAAATTTCATGTGTTTTTAGTATTCATCCTTAAAAGAAGTATGTAAAGTTCCCACATATTGGTTTCTCTGATTCTATTTCATTGCCATGATACTAAGGGAATTTTTCTTGAATTTTTTTCTAAACAAGAAAAGAGAGTACAAGAGTACAAGGCCTTCTTCCCAGAAAACTTAAGTTCTCTTTTAGGTTGTGTGTTTTTTCTCATGTAAACTTTCACACTTACATCAGATTTTTATCATAAGATTTTTTGAGAAAGAGACACCCAGAGGACAAAGTACTTGAACATTTTATAAACAATTTTAAAACAGAACTCTTCTACCAGTTATATTATCTAATGATTTCTCACGTACTACTCTCTGGGGTAGATCTACTATCACTCAAATTATACTTGTAGACTCTCTTAAAATGGAAGCCAGGCCAACATTTCCAGCCACAGTACGCTACAGTTTAAGTAACTGGGACTGCAATTGAGTTTTTTTTCCTTCTCACATATTCTCTTCACCACAATCAGGAATTTTCTAAATTTTGTTTGTGTATCAGAGTTACTATTGGCATCGACTAGCATCATTCCAATCTTCAATGAGACAATCAGAAAAAAATAGCCCCTATCAAAATTGCTGCTCACAATAACTATGTTCTCATCCACCATCTTTAGGTTAGCTTTCATTTTTCCATTGGCAAATATGGTTAAGAAACTGCACTTTTCCAGGACTATCTGCAGGTTTTATGAAAGAGACCTTGAAGCAGGGCTGTTGATTTTCCTGTATATTCCGGACATGACCGATTCTTTTGCCATTATGTCCGCTTACAAATGACCTCTATCGGACATCAAGTTTACGTAACGGTAAAAAAAAATTCCCCAAAAAATTCCAACTTCATTTTGTATACAAAAAAAATAAATCAACAGCCCTGCCTTGAAGCTTAAAGCAATTTTTGTTGTCGCAACATCAGCTTATCAAAAGCGGCAGATACAATAATTCTGTGTACATATGTACAGCTTTGTATGATGCTCTTCATAAGAAGCTGTTGGGAAAGCAATGTTTGCACATGCAGTGGCATCAGCCAATTCTTTTAAGATTTCCAACTGTCCAGGTATCTTTAGTTCAGCAGATGTAAATCTGGAGTGGTTTTATTCTGTAGCTCTAACATATGTACAGCTTCTCAGAATGCCGTTTCATCATTTCTGGTACACTTCTAATATCCCATTGGCGCCTTCACTGACTTTATCCCAGGCGATCATTCGACTCAACCTTCATCAAGACTATTCATAACTCAGCCATGATAGGTGGCCATCTTGCCCTGCAAATGGGCAAGAGAAGACAACTCTTGTTTGGAGATAGATTTTGATTAGCTGGTTTTAGATCACGAGAAGACAACAATGATTGTGATTGGCTGAACTATAATTTATTCAATATGACAACCTCTGTATAGTATACAAGGTTATCTAGCACACAAGTCTACATCCGAAGTTGATACGAGTGTACAATATATTTCAGATGATGTACTTCAGATAATGAAATGTTTCCAACAATCTGTGAGAATCTCTTGTATTCCCCCAGCCACTTACTTGAGATAAATCTTTATAATATTCTGTAATGTTATGATATAATCAGAGTGAAATACTTGTAAATAATATTCTTTATGATAAATATTTATAATTTATTCTCATATCTTCTCTACACCATCAGTTATATTAAAATAAATTATTATATTGCCTGCAGATCTTACCAGTTGGAGTTACGAGCCAAGGAAGCTCAGAACGTCTGGTTGCTCTGTTATTAAAATATATTGCCTGCAGATCTTACCAGTTGGAGTTACGAGCCAAGGAAGCTCAGAACATCCAGTTGCTCTGTTATTAAAATATATGGCATGCAGCCGAGCCTGAAGAGGGTTAGAACGTCTTGTTGCTCTGATGGGACAATAAATCAAGACCTTGTGTGCTACAGGCTGTGCACATTAGAGATCCCTCATTTGATCATTCTAAGAGGTAGTTTTCACCTAAGGTTTAAAAAGCCCCCCAGTCCATTTCTAACAACCAAAACAATGATAACCATCTAATAACTGAATAGTGACACTTGTTCAAGAATTACAAATCAAAAACTAAAAACAACCAGCTGTTAGAACTTATAGTTTTTATAAGAACAAGTTCCCAAGACTTTTTACTATTAATTACAAACCCTGAAATAGATGGCGCTGTTGACGTTATTAACGGCACCGAAATCTCACAAGAATTGCGATGGTATAACAAACTGTCTTATACAAACAAACCTCCGGTAAAAAACATGGCAAATCTGTTTCTCTTTCCACATGACATAGGACAGATGGTAGTTGGTAATTTACGTATTATTTTGATTTAATTGTTCAGGGGAGAATAACTCAGATTCTTAAAATAATAACCATTTGTCAAATATGTGATTTCTTTCTGAAACTCCACATGGAATTTTCAATTGTAAAATGGAATTTTCAGTTCATGGTTCAAGGGAGAATAACTCCTATTGTTACATTACAGATTGCAATGTCTCGTTTACAAAATTTTGGTTTTATTTTTTAAAGGGGAGAATTACTCAAATGCTTAAATTAATTACTATTTTAATCCATTTTTTAACCATATTACCCTTTATTTTATATGTGGTTTTACAATTTTGTGTACCTGACTAGACTAATGATGATAGGCAGACACCATGCAGTGTGCAATGAGAGAAATTATGTCAGGACATCAGCAATTGACTAGCTACCTTTTTTTTCTATTGTCAAGCGAAATGATTAGAAAAAATATGCTATCAATTAAATCCTATTCTATTTATTATGATCTAAATACATTTTTTTTGTTAAAACCAATTAATTTCTGATTTAATTAACTAAAATATTGAATATGCCATCAACTAATCTATCCTATTTTAATTATTTAGTTAAAAAGACTGAGATTTAAATAAACAACTAAATTTTAGTATATTTACTCAACATGTGGCCCTTCACTGGAGAAAAAACTAAGAAGAAACATAATCCTTAATAGCTAATTGTTGACTGTTGGTAGATTTCTTATTTAAAGTTAAACAAGTCATTATTACTAGGTATAGAAATCTGTTGGTATCATTAATCTTTCTCACTCATTCACAAAACATAAACATTACAGTAGAAGGGATATTGTCCTTTAATTATTAGATCTATCAGCTGATAGATTGATATTCCAGATATACACTGAAAATCATATTTCTGTTCTACGACACCATTTATAGCATGCAACCAATAAAATTTGCCAAGACAGCTGCATTTAGTCTTCTCTATATTGGATGACCAACGTTTGACCATCAAAGTGCACAACATGCAGCAACCTAAGAAGCAGTGGTGTAGCAAGGATCCTTTTAGAGGCTGGAGATGGGGGCATGGACATGAAAATCTTGCAATTTTCAGGTTAAAAAAGAACAAAAATTGTTGACTGAGGGCATGGTTTTCCTAAATACCCCACTGCTTAGAAGCGATATTGGTTACTAGTTATTAAATACCTGTATCCCTTCAAGTAAATATAAAATACCTACAACAGGCCATATTTTCCCCAGGGACTTCTGATATTCAACATGTCACAACCTCATTAATACTACTTTAACTTGATATCAATATAGGTTGCTAGACAAAATAACATACACCAACTAGCAACCCAGCCAAAACTAGTGATATGCCTAAATTAATACAACTTTAACTTGATATCAAGATAGGTTGCTAGACAAAACAACATACACCAACTAGCAACTCAGACAAAAACAGGGTTGTGCCTAATTAATACAATTTTAACTTGATATCGAGATAGGTTGCTAGACAAAATAACATACACCAACTAGTAACCCAGCCAAAACCTGAGTGCTGTGTCTAATTAATACAACTTTAACTTGATATCGAGATAGGTTGCTAGACAAAATAACATACACCAACTAGTAACCCAGCCAAAACCTGAGTGCTGTGTCTAATTAATACAACTTTAACTTGATATCGAGATAGGTTGCTACACAAAATAACATACACCAACTAGCAACCCAGCCAAAACCAGTGCTGTGCCTAATCAATACAAACTATAACTTGATAGCTTGCTAGACAACATTTTACATACACCCATTTCAACATATTTCATAAAAAGGGTATCAATTTGATAACATTTTAATGATTGAACTCAAGATTGGAGAAAAAGAGCAGCAACGCTGCCTGTGCCTTCATGAGTAGTTACATGTTTGTTCCTTATTTCAAGTCAGCTAATAACATGATTTTAAATTGTTGTACCACTAGTGGTATCAAAGTCTTCTATCATTGGTTATTGCAGCCTGTCTTTTTTTGCTTTGGCATCAACATATTCCATGTGGGCGTATAAAATTTTAAGTGATATGAATTGTTACCAATTATTAGTGATAGCAATTGTTGTAATATTAGTGATACTGGTGGTCTCATCATTAAGTCGTCTGTGATTGGCTATTGCTGCCTGCATCAACATACTCCAAGTGGGCGTATAAAACGTTAAATGATATGAATTGTTGCCAACATGTCTAATGCTTCTTTAACTTTTATAACAACACAATTTTAACACTTCAGGGATTTTTTTACGTCTGTCAATTAAAATTGAGAACTACAAAATTAACTGAGGCTCGACTTCTTTATGACAACATGAATTGCACAAGATGTCTGCACTAGGGAACCTCGCTATAATCATCTCACAAATCTCATTTCTGAATCAGCTGTAATTTAGTACAAATATTTCATTTTTCTTGGTAAAATATGAAGTAGCTGAGAGGAGAAGTATTAATAATAAGTTCTTCTTTCTTCGTCATTCTAGTACATTCAATTGTTAATGGAAACAGATAATCCAAAGATCAATGCATAGAGGTTAGGTCCAAGACCAGCTGGTAGACATGATCCTCTTAGTTAATATTACAAATACAAATTATGAAAGAGATTTCTTAGTGCCAACCAAGAAACCAAGAAACCAAATTTCGAATAATTATCAGTAACATAACTATAAAACCTCACTTTTGAAATACATGTAAAAATAAAATAGATATGTTTACGCACCCCTGTTTTACTTTAAGAATAGAATCCAAAGTTTATCATTATCAATTTTAAATCTGAACAGTTAGTTTTTAATAATGAAATGTGCAAGTAATTGCCTTCAATAATTAAGGATCAATGGGAGGATGGGAGGATGGAAGGCAAGTCAGGCAAATTCTTTATCAATTTTAATTTTAAATAATAATAAAACCTGTAAGTAATTGCCTTCAATTCTAGAGATGTTTGATTGATGGTATTTATTGTAAACAAAAGACATAAATCTACGATTGTTTACACAGTGTTATAACAGTTGAAACCAGGGACACCATAACATGTTTACCAGACTTCTAGCAAAAGATAAGAAGTTTTTAAATTGTTTTTAAACCATGGCTTTCCATCATTGAATCTGATGTATATTATACCACCCTGGGACTTATCTCGTAAAAAACACAGCAAGGAAAACAAAATGTGGTGAGATAACACAACAAGGGCTAGTGGTAATCTCGTAAAAACTCCGAGAAATTTGGGAGTCGTTAGTCAGGTCCATTCATGGTGAATATTTAGTTTACTATGATGTTAAGTCATGGAAATCATAATATAAGTAGTAAAGGGTTGTGGTAAAATATCTGGTTTACCAGCTGATAGAAACTTAAAGGGATTGTAAATCATATTTCTAAACTTTGTATGTGTATCACTGACACTGATGGCATCAATTTGTGCCATTCCAATTTCCATTCCGACGTCTGTGGTCCTTGCAATTCCACTAAAACTAATGCGTTTTATGACGTCACTGACAGTAATCTACCGGAAGCTACTATTGATATCTATGAAATGAAGAATAGATATCAATGTAGGGGTATAATTGAGTGAATTATACGATTTTTGTGCAGTTCTAAATTCCTAATTCTGAACATTCCCCTTTAAGACAACCATATATACCTTTAAGTATAAACGTGCTCGTTAACTTGAAACTCCAGGGTTCAATTCCGGCATGGGTCAAGATGATACCTTCAGAGGTAGGGGCTGACATGGAAAAGCGTCTAGTCATTCCGATGTGACAATAAACCGAAGCCCCGTGTGCTATTGGCTGTGCACGTTAAAGATACCTTGACAGATGGAAATTGAAAATAAGACAGCAGACTAATGCCGCTGTCCTGGCAAAAATTTCCCTCATTGCACACTACATGACGTTTGCCCGTCCTCAATTAGCCCATATAGGTGCAGAAAAGTAGGACGTAAAACTAGTGAATTGATGGAAATCATAATAGAACTATAAAGTAAATAGTAAATATCTGTAATATATATCATATCATCTACTTCAACAGATCTAATATTGAGATAACATAATTACTTGATAATTACACAGAATGTTACCAACATCTTACAAACATTCTCAACTATGTGAACTCTCTTAAAGAGTTGCCCATTCTAGGTAAATAAACATAATTTCTATAAAAACACATGAAGAATTGTCAATTTTGTTAAAGGGATTGTAAAGAGGCTTTCTAAACTTTGTATGTGTATCTGGTAGATCACTGTCAGTGACGTCATAAAACGTGTTAGTTTTAATGGAATTGCAAGAACCACAGACGTAGGAATGGAAATTGGAATGGTGCAAATTGATGCTATCAGTGTCCCCGATACACATACAAAGTTTAGAAAATCACTTTACAATCCCTTTAATATTTGTCTAGATCATATTATCTTTGCCACAATGAGTGTTAAAAGCATTTAATAAGTATAAGTTTACAAAATATTGTCATTCAAGTTCAATTAGTAAAATTAAATTTTATATTAATTTGAAAGCTTTAAGGGATTGTAAAGTGATTTTCTAAACTTTGTATTTAATAAGTAAGAAAATGATGATAATACTAAACACATCTCAAGTTTCAAGCTTTGTGAACAATGTTACAGGAACTGACTGTTCAATTATTTTGTCTTAAAAATATAAATCAATTGTTTAAGAAATAAATCATATTTTGTAGGAATAAATTGAGTGATAGTGGAATATCTTGATGATTTATTGATAGTTGATGAAAATGATATAGATTTCACTGATTGATTAACAAATGAGAAGAAGACAACAACAGTTTTGTGACCAAGATTTCTGGAACTGACTCTTCAATTATTAGTCTAAAAGATAAATCAATTGTTTAAAAAATAAATCAAATTTGGTAGAAATAAATTGAGTTATAGTGGAATAACTTGGTGCCACAAACACTGGCACTGGATGATTTACTAGTGGTTCATCTTGATGACCTGTCAACAATAGGTCATATGTTACAAAAACTTGTCACTGATTTAAAGACCAATTGTGAGATATTTTTTTCTCTTTCTTGTTGGTTCCTTCGACATGACAGTCATATGGCCCAAGCCTGTGTCAAAAATGTATGGATAAGAGAGGGAACTATTTGGCAAGAGCAAGAAAGTTTGCGAAAAATAAATTTTATATGGATTTTGATTAATGGCAGAGTTTTTGGAATTTTCCCATAAAACTGGACAGTCATATGGCCCACCTCTGTCAAATATTAACTATCAGAGATCAAGCGAGGGTCAGCATTCAGTATAAATGTAATGGACAACTGTAAATAAATCATCTCAACTCTTCAAAAGGAGGTGTGAAAACACAGTCAATAAGGGTATAAATATTTAGCTGATAATTGACCTCAGTGAAGTGGACATTCCTAGTCTAAAGTAATGGGTAATGAACACCATATAATTTCACTCCTATCAACTTTGGAACTAGACTAGGGTACTAGACTACGGATAATCCGGGAAAGGTCAATGCCAAGAGGTTTGGCCAAGGACCAGCTGGGAGAAAGGATCCGCATGGAACCTAAGTTGTTATCCTTGTAAAATATAGATGTTTCTTTCTTTTTTTTTTCTTGATAACCTTGTATACTATATCGAGATTGACAAATTGAATAAATTATAGTTCAGCCAATCACAATCATTCATTAGAGAGTGTCCTCATCTTTCGCGGTAAAAACAGCCAATTAAAATCAATCTCCGAACAAGAGTTGTCTTTCTCTGCCTATTTACCGGGCAAGATGGCTGCCTATCATGACCGAGATATTACATAGTCAAACAAAATGACAAGGTTGAGCCGAATGTATATAATTTGTATATCATGGCCTCTATTAACAGGTTGTTTCTCAACATACATTCTTTAATTTTCAACTTTTGACTTGATGAATTGTTTATCTGTTTGTCTCCATTGAGACCAGTTGGTAATGATAATCAAATGCTGTTGTTTTTCTTCATTTTTTCTGATGAGAACAAACTAAAATCCTGTATGGGAGAGACTATGCCTGTCCATGATACAGATTCCCTCCATAATGGGAAATGTTGTTTTCTTGTGGCAACAATTCCACAGGTATCATTCCTGTCAAGCTGGGGGTCCCAAAACGCCCTAGGGTAACTGTGAGCACCACAAGAAGGAGATTCAAGCCTTTTTTACTTCTGATGTACATTTAAGCATATCAATTGCTTAATTAATTGTCGGTATCAGCCCCATTCCAAACTTTGTCAAACATCAGTCCCACATAATTGGATCTTTGTACAATCCAAGTTATTCAATGTATAAAAATATTTTGAGAATTTTTAGAAGAATCTGCCCAGCATTGATTTTGTGTACATTTCAGATTGTTGTCCCTACTATCAGTCAAGGAATGAAATGAGCACCTAGTCCAGAGACCATGTACTAACTAATCTCTAACAATAATTATAAAAGATGAAATGATAAGTAATGACAAGTTAATATTATAATGATCATATCAAGATAGGTTGAAGAAACTCAATATTTCATTATCTCCAGCATTATAATAATACTTAATTATCACCAGAATCACTGACTTTTACAAAGCTATATGACTGTGACACGGTAAGCTACCATCTCAAGTTAAAGAACTAGTACTGCTGAATCTGTAGAATCACATCTGACTTCAACCCCCAATCAAGATATGACCAGCCACAACAACCACCATTTGCTCATAACCAAGCAAATATACGCCCACCACGGCATGCGGATGGTAAAACGCTAAAGCCTAAAAATCTAGTTTTTAGAGCGTTTACAAGCAAATGTTGACAGACGGAGCACTGAACCAACCGACATGGATGCTCTACAAAATCCTTGTGGTGAGAATGTAGTCTCACACTAGAGATGGATGCTCTATGCAACAGAGATCTGTACTTGGAACAATTTCATTTTCCCTGTGGTCAGAATGAAGAGTCTCACACCATCATTATAATACTAAACATAGACGCTTTATGCAACAGAGATCTGTTCTTGGTACAATGACAGTTTCCCTGTGTTCAAAATGTAGTCTCACACTATCCTGGTACCATGTATAACGGATGCTCTATGTTACAGAGACCTGTACTTGGTACAATGACAGTCTCCCTGTAGTCAGAATGTAGAGTCTCACACCATCATGGTGCCCTGTATTATAATAATAATATACAACATGTCAACATCAAACAAATTCCCCTCTCATCTTCATTATAACAACTGATAACCTTCTTTAAAACTAGGAACAACTTCTCATAGTTTTCATATTTTTAACACTAGATTCCTCTCACTGATATCATAGCAGTACTTTAAATTCTGAAGATGTTTTTAAATTGACCTGTTTCTCAGATAGCTTAAGACTGGAAACTGAAAATCTATTGAAACATTCAGCATTTTTTTAAAGGTTAATTTGAGTCTACAGATAGAGATAAAGAGTTTAGAAAACATCTTTGAAATCCCTTTAATAACAAACACAGTGGTGGGTGTGGCGCTAAGCAGGGAATGCTAGCTCTTCTAGACACCTGATATCACTTTTCATTATGAAACATTTACTGCTATTTACTGCTACCAATGTATTGTCAATGTGTTTAAATGAATTTCGAGATTTGTTTAACGGTTTGGATTGTTTGTGATTGGGTTTTCTTATTTATTTTAACGAGTGGGGTTCATATTTAACATGTATATATGAAGTATATTTTGAATACCCATTGATAACTAACAATAAATCTACGATAAAGAGATGTAGGGAGCAGATATTATATGATATTGATATAAAGGATATTAATATAAAGATCAGTTCAGATAAAAGGTGTAAAGATACTCCATCATTTATCACTTTAGTCACTTTTCACACAATATCTTTAGAAAACATCATCTTTCTTTCAATGGAATATTGGACAGTACATGTTTTGAAAAGCATATAATCATTCATACAGGTATCTGAAATTGATCTCCATCAAACAGTAAAGCACTCGGGCAACTATGTCTCTTAAAGGGATTGCAAGTTGGTTTTCTAAATGTAACAGGGTTTTATCGATGTAGGCTAATAAAACACCAGGTCGGGGTTCGTCATAGATTTATTTGCAAAACTAAACAAATAACTCTGAAATATATTACAATAAATAGAAATTACCAAACTAACATAAATGCATGACAATTAAACTCAATAACATAGATACAATTAAACTGTCTTATAAATTCATTGTTTGAAAGGCATAAATATAAATACAAAACAAATACTTTATACAAAACGAATAAATAGCCTTACCCTATGAAATAGGAGTTATTATTACATAACAAGTGACATCTGTATTTAAACCAATACTAGGCTATAGTATACGACTCTAAAAGAAAACAAAGATGGCCGTCGTAACTAATGAAAACAAATAATACTAACAGAAAGCCATTATAAAGTCACTTATTACAGAAAGCCAACATTACATATAAACCAAGAAGAGAGTTGCATTTGAATAAAGTAAATAAGTCCAGTCTCTAAAGTAAAATAAGAAATAACAACTTACCAAACAGTGAAATAACACATCCAAAGTTAATAAAATGACAGAAGTGAAGAAAGAGAGAGAGAAAGAGGTCTTATATAGGAGAAATTACAATATACTAAAGTTATAAGAAATACTATTTGCCTTTGTACCATTCTACCTAAAACCAAAATTAGAAAGTTGTAGAAGAAAGAAAAATAGATAAAGACTTGTAGATTGTGAATGATAAGTGCATTGAAGTGGATTAGTACAAACAAGATGCAGGATACCCAAAATAAGAATAATAAAAAATAATCTGTCTGTCTGTCAAATGCAAATGAAACTAAGCTACAATTACAATAATGATAATATACAAAAAATTAAATATCTTCTCAAAAGACATATACCAATAATATCATGTACATTTCTAACAAAAAAAAATACCACTATTCAAAAAGACACATAGAAAAAATAACACAAAGGACAAAACAAGACAAGACAAAACAAACACAAACCCGGGTCACACACTTTCACACACTATAATGACATACATATATGATTTGGTACCAATAATACTTCGTAAGTTGAAAATATGAAGTTGAAAATAAAGTTGATAATAAAGTTGATAACCATAAATCCACCACTAGTAACTAATCAGGAAATCCACGTTGGGCGCCAATTTGTAACAGGGTTTTATCGATGTAGGCTAATAAAACACCAGGTCGGGGTTCGTCATAGATTTATTTGCAAAACTAAACAAATAACTCTGAAATATATTACAATAAATAGAAATTACCAAACTAACATAAATGCATGACAATTAAACTCAATAACATAGATACAATTAAACTGTCTTATAAATTCATTGTTTGAAAGGCATAAATATAAATACAAAACAAATACTTTATACAAAACGAATAAATAGCCTTACCCTATGAAATAGGAGTTATTATTACATAACAAGTGACATCTGTATTTAAACCAATACTAGGCTATAGTATACGACTCTAAAAGAAAACAAAGATGGCCGTCGTAACTAATGAAAACAAATAATACTAACAGAAAGCCATTATAAAGTCACTTATTACAGAAAGCCAACATTACATATAAACCAAGAAGAGAGTTGCATTTGAATAAAGTAAATAAGTCCAGTCTCTAAAGTAAAATAAGAAATAACAACTTACCAAACAGTGAAATAACACATCCAAAGTTAATAAAATGACAGAAGTGAAGAAAGAGAGAGAGAAAGAGGTCTTATATAGGAGAAAGAGTGATGAGATTTTAGACTGAGTAAAGATTTAGAAAAAGTGCTCACTAGTTGGTAAACAACTTAAAGCTACCATGACAGAAAAATAAAGCAAAAACTTAAAGCTATCCTGAAGAAATAAAAAGAAACATGATAAATATTATTGGTTAAAATACGACTACCACATAAACTTTGTATGTGTATGGGGAACACTGATAGCATCAATTTGCGCCATTCCAATTTTCATTCCGACGTTTGTGGTTCTTGCATTTCCACTAAAATTAACACGTTTAAATAGTCACTGACAGTGATCTACATAGATACCAATAGTAGATCACTGTCAGTGTCGTCATTAAATGTGTGGAATTGCAAAGAACCACAGACGTCAGAATGGGAATTGGAATGGTGCAAATTTATGCTATCAGTGTCCCCGATACACATACAAAGTTTAGAAAACCACTTTGCAATCCCTTTAAAGACTTATTATTAATATATATTTAATTATAAGGCTGTCAAAGTATCACCGATATTAGTAAAATATACTATGCTTGTCCGTAAGAAGTCATATCATATTCTGAATATTATATCTAGGTATATACCTATAATTATAAGGTATCTACCACAGCAACTCATTCTGTCTAATTATTCAAAATATATTATTAATGAGGGGATATTATGCACATATATTAATTTCTGGTATCCATTACATAAAAAAATATCGAGATAAATTGTTGATGCGAGTGCAATTTTTTATTTTTAACTTTCACAATAGCTTAATCAATCCTGATTTAAAATATGTAAAATTTGAATAGTTTTGAGTTCGAGTAGGATTGGAGGTATAAAAGACATCATGGCAGCATTATTGACACTTTTTTTTCATGTTGCATTATGAATTTTGTTTTGAGACTGAATACGATGCTCATGCATCAATACATTAAAGTAATAATAAAACCTATTGGTAGTAGCTGATGAACTTTTCATATATCAATAAATGAGTAAATAAAAGTTCTAGAAGAGTAAGTATATCCTGGTTAGCGCCACACTGTTATTAAAGTGTTAGTATAACTGTTAATTTCACCAAAACCATCTGAAATAATAGCAGGAGCCAATATGTTATAATTTTAATAATATATCAAGATGATGACCATAAAAATTTCTGAAAGGAAGTTTTTAGCCTTGTATTTGTATGTTGATCCAATAGATCTAGATCCAGTTTCATGTTTTCTACTGTCAAATACAATCACAATATAAACAGTTAGATTCTCAGGATTGATAAGATAAGATCAGATGACAGTAGCATTGGTACCGAGGTCAAAGGTCAATGTCAGTCAGATGGTGGGGGTAATAGAAGGGTGACAAGGGGTCAGCAGGGGTCATATTCTTTATGTATAAATTATAGAATCATATTGAAACCAGATGTAAGAAAGGAAGAAAGTGATGGTTCTAGGGACTAAAATGGACAATAAAAATGATGTATTTTGTCAGGATTGCCCAATAAAAAATACATTTTAAAAGTGACATTTATGTGAAAAACTCAGCTGGAAACAGTTGTTGATAGAACTTAGCCTTCAGGATACCTATGTTTGCCAGTCAAGCCTTGATTCGAGTTCTAAACTGCTGATAAGGTTGTAGTTGCCCAATCTTAGTGCTACTCTGACTGTTGTTTTGGCTATATTATTTTGCAGACACCTGATACCACTTTCCATTATGAAATACATGTATGATTGATATTATTCCTTATGTGAAAAGTTCATAAGCTATAACCTGTTTCTCGTCAAAATGGTTTTTTTTGTATTTCGAGTTTCGTTTTGCGGATAAGATCATTAGTACTTGGTTTCTTCATTCTTTAGAAAATGTTAATCTGTGAGTATTTATCAATACTGCTTTTTCCATGCCAAGTTGACAACAAAAAATACATTTTAGAAGTGTCATTGATATGAAACTATATTTAACTATATATCTGAAACTAAAATCTGTGGTTTATACCTAGGGCACTGAACTGACATATGGCCCACAGATTGTTTTACTATTAATTTCAACTTGTTATCTAGAATTACTTCATTTCAGAACTGGCAATGTTACTATGAAATAAATTTCACTCTTAAGGGATTGTAAAGCGTATTTCTAAACTTTGTATGTGTATCGGGGACACCATTCCAATGTTCATTCAGACGTCTGTGGTTCTTTCAATTCCACTATAACTAAAGCGTTTTATGACGTCAATGACAGTGATCTGCTTAGATATCAATAGTACCAGAAGGTAGATCACTGGTAGTGACATCATAAAACTTTTCAATGGTATTATCCCCTCTTTTGTTCCTTGTTATTCAAAATTAATTTAAAATAGATAATGTATTTTTGCTAGTGCAAAAAAAGTCCAGATGTCAGCAGATTTCAAGTATCAAAACAAGATGTGAACTGATGAAGGATCTAATTTCATAGTAGACTCAATGTTATTAAGTTGTGACAGAGTTTGATTTACAACTGACATCTGACTATCTCCTTGTCTCTTTGTTTTTAAACATTTCAATTCTTACTAATTTTAGTACTGAAAGAACTCAAAATCATTTTTCTGGAGATTTGCTTTGTCAGCTGATAGAATGTGATCTTTTTAACCATCAATTTAATTTTTTCAGAAAGAGAGTTTGACATACAGATCATCTGCAATTGAATACAGATCTGACAGGACTTGAATATAAACCTTAATTTGGGCACACTCTGTTTTGGCTGAGCGTAGTGCTCAAAACATAGGGCAAGTGAGTTCAGCAATTTCAAGCTCTCTGGGGTTTAAAGAAGTTAATTCATTGAGGAGGACTACTGTTATTCAAAACTGTAGGTAACTCTTGCTCTGCAGTGCTTGGAAGGATATTTTTCGTTAATTTGGGTACGAAGTTGGCCAATGACAAACTGTTTCATTTGAAGAAAACAGCAAATAGTTTTCCAATTTTAAGATACTGGTAACACTGTTATGCTTATCACATCCAAGTTCTTAAAGGGATTGTAAAGAGGTTTTCAAAACTTTGTATGTGCATCAGGGACACTGATAGCATCAATTTGCGCCTTTCCAATTTTAATTCCATCTGTAGTTCTTGCAATTCCACTTAAACTAACACATTTTACATGACGTAGTGATCATAGGTATTAATAGTAGCTTCCTGTAGATCACTGGTAGTGACGTCATAAAACGCGTTAGTTTTAGTGGAATTGCAAGAACCGCAAAAGTCGGAATGAAAATTGGAATGGCTCTTTAAATTCAAGAGTTGTACCAATTTACATCCATTTTAATCCATGTTTTTTTTACATATAATTTATATCTTAGAAGTAAATTGATAGGAAAAATGATAGAAAAAACATAAATTTTTGTATAATTTGTTTGAAACATTTTAGTTCAGTCATGCCCACTAAAAGTACCAGATAAAACTGTTAATTAGTAAAAGTATTCTATTACCAACTTTGATACTTATAATAAAACCTTCACAAGGGTATACGATGTCAAACTATAAATTGCCGAGTCCCTAGATGTAAAGACATAGAGATGTCTTAATAGTAAAACAAGCTTCACTGATGCTATCACTCCTCCATCAAATTCACGGCTCAAAAAATACAGCTTTTATCTACTAACATTAAACTTTCAACCAGTACAAAACAATGACATTAAATTTTTACTTTATTCTTTCTCTTCATGTTATCTAAAATTTCTATTTTGTGGTTAGACAATAAATTTTCTTTGTCATAGTTTTAAATTATAGGGTACCTAATATAAAACATGTTTCAACTAAATATTGAAACTAAAACTGGCTTTAAGGATAGCTGTTACAGAATGATTAAGGTTTCGTAATTAATCTTGACAGATAAGTGAAGAAAAAAAAAAATATGGAAGGCTCAAGACTCAATTCTTGACTCTGCTCCCGTCCAATCAAAAAATCATATCCAAATTTGAGCTATTTTCAGACTAACTAAGCCAGTTCCAAGATATATTTATTCAAACTACTTTCAAGCTAGTTCTAAGACAGCTCAACAACAGCTCTAACTTGGCTCAAAACCATCTTTAAGCTATTCAAGCTGCTTCCAGTTCACAGGTAATCTTAGCTCAATTTGTTGAAAGCAAGGTTACTGATCATAGGAAGACATCCACTCTTTGATCCTAGTTATTTGAAATATTAGATACAGTAGTTTAAAATGATCATAGCCAGTAGAAACACTAGATAGTTTACAAATAGAAAATAAAGTTAACATTGTTTTTCTTTAATTATTCTACTAGTATCATCTTCTTACAAACAGTAAACAACAGTTGTCTGCCCTTGACAGTTTGCCTGAATAATGATAAATCACAACCAATTGGTAACATCTTCATATTACTGTTAAAAATCTTACTAACTTTTCTTTTCTGAGGGGGTCTTGATGCCTGCTCCCTAACCTAAAGGCCAGTTGATCCTACAATGACAGGAGATTTTTCCTTCAAATTTCCTTGCTTCTTAACCTAAAGGGCAGTTGATCCTACAAGGGCTAGATATTTTTCCTTCAAACTGTTAACATCTTCATATTACTGTAAAAAACTTATAATTCTTGTGTGTGTATATTTCTGAGTATAATGCGTATTTTACCCTAAAAAGTTTCAAACAAGGGGTGCACATCATACTGACTAAAAAATTGAGAATTTTCGACCCGTTAATATCGTCTGTCCAATATTTCGTAATTGATCGCTTATGGAAGAACGTGTATATCTTAATTTTCAAAAACTCTGACACACTACATGAATTTCTTAGCACTTTATAAAGTATTTTTTATGTTTTAAGGATTTTAGCGGGTAGCAATACCAATTTGTACTTCATAAAAATATTATATACTTTAGCAAACATCTGAAAAGCGAAATATTTTCCTCTTTATTCAATATTGTTTTAAGAATTTAACAGGGTGCCAATACCAATTTGTACTTCATATAATACTTTATACTTTACCTATTCTTGAAAAAACATAATACAAATTCAAAATTGAAACATTCTCTCTTTATTAAGTATTGTTTCAAGAATTAAACAGGGTGACAATTCTCCTTTGTAGTTCATAAAAATATTTTCAACTTTAAAAGTGAAAATTAAAGCATTTCCAACAAAGAAACTGGATGAAACATCTCTAAGCACTATTGTTTTAAGGATTTCATAGGGTGACAATGTCGATTAGCAGGTCATAAAAATATGTTCAACTTCATCCATTCTTACCAAAAAATTTAAATGGTTAAATTCGAGTTAAAAAAACCACAAAAAAACAACAAAACTCTATAAGCACTATTGTTTTAGGGATATTATTGGGTGACAATGTTCATTGTTTGGTCATAAAAATATGTTCAACTTCATTCATTCTTACCGAAAAATCTTAATGGGTATAAATTCGAGTTTGTTAAAACCACAAAAAAACAAAAAAACTCTATAAGCACTATTGTTTTAGGGATATTATACGGTGACAATGTAGATTTGCAGGTCATAAAAATATGTTCAACTTCATCCATTCTTACCGAAAAAATCTTAATGGGTATAAATTCGAGTTTGTTAAAACCACAAAAAACAACAAAATTCTATAAGCACTATTGTTTTAAAGATTTCATAGGGTGACAATGCCGATTTGTAGGTCATAAAAATATCTGCCATCTTGACATAATAATAGTGTTCAGATTTCAACAGAACAGTTTCAGACAAGACGGATGCCCTCATTATCAGCACACTTTTTCAACACTTTAATAATTCTTATTTTACCATTAACACCTAATTATACAGTACTTCCGTAATTTTCAAAATCTGAGATCGTTTTCTCTAAGAACTTAAAGAGGTTTTGTAAACTTTGTATGTGTATCTAGGACACTGATAGCATCAATTTGTGCCATTCCAATTTTCATTTCAGCTTCTGTGGTTCTTGCAATTCAACTAAAACTAAGGTGTTTTATGACGTCACTGACATTTAACATTTGTTGTAATAAAATATGTTTAAATCAAAAAAATCACAGACATCAGTATGGAAATTTACAATTAACAGCTGGTAGAAAGGATCCTCCTGAACTTAATTTTTTATCCTTATCAAAAATATTAATTGTTTTTTTTTGTGTTCCTGTTCACTTACTTTACTTTACGGGGAATGTGCCAATAGAAATTTAACTGCATTTCAAACCCAACTATTATGATTTTTTTTTGTAACAGAAACAGGTGTTGGCAGCATGCAATATGTATGCCTGGGCTGATCAAGAAGCAATATATTAAAAAAAAAATACAGTTCTGGACGTAATATTTGAGGGTAAAAAGTGAGAAACATGATTAATATGAACCCACCATGAAAACCACACACCATTAAACAGTCAAATACAAACATTTTATCATCATCAAAGGTCATAATTTAAAAAAAACAGAAATATATTTAGTCTTTCATCTTGGAAATTAATGGCAAAAAAAATACCATGAATTCATAAGTTAACCAGAACTGGTAGAAAACTTTTAAAAATGTCAAAAATAGACCAAAAACCTTGAAAACATGTGACTCTATCCAGCACTGGTATCACTTCAGCACTAATCTGGCATGCTAGATAACCTCATATACTACAGAGAGATCGCCATATTGAATATATTATAGTTCAATTAATCACAATCATTTTAATAATTTTTCAGAGAGTGTTGTCTTCTTGTGCGTTAAAATCAGCCAATCAAAATCGATCTGCAACCAAGAGCAGTCTTTTCTTGCCCATTTGCCAGACAAGACGGCCGCCTATCATGGCTGAGTCATAATATTAGTCTCGAATACTGACGAAGGTTGAGTTGAATTAAACAAGAGTCGTCTTTTCTTGCCTATTCACTGGGCAAGATGGCTGCTTATCAAGGCTGAATCATAATGTTAGTCATGAACATTGACGCAGGTTGAACAGAATGTCTATCCTGGTGTTATATAATGAATTCAGCAGATTGAAATGTATCAGATGATTATGAGGCTAAGTAGGAACCTACAACAATCTAATTGTATCCAATCTGTTTTCCACGTTAACCTTCTTTAGTTCAAATAAACATTGGAATGAAAAAAATGGCCTCCCTTGGCTCTGATGGCTTGATATATATCTTGTATGCTCTTGATAATACACTTTTTATTTTTTTAAATTTCATGATATACTTTTTAAATTTAATTTTTTTTCTATTGATATCTGATTTTAGATTTCATGTATACTTTTTTACAGAATTTTTTTTTAATATTTCTGTGTTTACCCCATGAAAAGATTAATAAAGGCATTTGAGAATTTCAGTGGAGCTGAAAGTTCACTTGCCTACATGCCAAATAGAATAGTGTAATTGAAATGAGTGCTGGGGCATTATTCTCAAAAACTTATAACTTAGATAAAGTCCATATTTTAAGAAATACAGTAAGCTGATTGGATAATAGGCCTAATTGCCAGTGCTTTTTTATGGGAATTTTATTCTCATATCACCTTAATACCAAATTTAAAATTTATTTTAGTGATTGATCAATCAGATTACTGGATCATTAATATCATCTTAAGTTAAAGACAGGGTCCAGCGCTCAACGATTTTTTTTAACTGTAAAACATTGGACAATTTAAAAGACATTAAAAAAAAATTCATGAAAATCCATCCAGTAGTTTTTGAGAAATCGTTCCTCAAAGTGTCCATTTTCACCTGCCTGAGAAAAACTAATCAGTGAAAAGCCTAACATCCGGTTTTAGTTAAAATCCACGTGTGACGTCACTTGTGGAACACATCGTCAATGACGTCTATATTGAAGCGGTAAGAAGGCTGTTTTCATATTGACATAAATTAATTCTCAATAGGCCATGTATTTTTTTTTAACATATATTGAGATGTGGAATATAAAAGATAGAGGCATTTAACCATACCAACATCATACTTATTTAATTTAGACCCCGATTGAGGAAAAAAACACATGGAAAGCCGTAGTGTTGATTGACCTACATTACATAGTCATAGAGTATGATGATAGGCCGGCCTCTCAACCTTCACGTCTCATACCAGAATCCATAAAATTCACATCAAACCAGGTCATACATCGTTAAAAGCGGAATTAAATCAGCTTTTTACCGATATCTATGAATAATTTTTATAGGCATGTGTTTCCGAGAAACGGCAATTTGAAGTCGAATTTTCGGCAGTCGGTCATTTCATTACCGATGTCAGAGTGCGTAGACAGAAACATCCAGACATCTATCATCATTGTCGGCTTATTGACTTACGTCTTGTTGATCAAGAAACACATTACATAAACATTGAGGCAAGATGGCACCTCAAGTTTGTTCACTTTTTTACGGGAAAGTTTTTTACACATATCAATTTTTTCTCGCGATTTTGCTGAACGAATGTTTTAAAAATTAAAGGTCAATTCTGCAAGTATACCAGGATTATAATTTCAGTGCAACAATATCTTATAGTGCCTTGACATATTGAAATATTTAGCGAACTAGATTCATTTCAATGTAGGCCGCCTAAATTACCGAAGCGGGAAGGCCGTAGATATTCCACGCTATTTTCACAAATTTCACATGAAAGATCCGTAGGCTTAGTGGAATATGTATCCAGAAAAATTCTTTAGAATTAGCATTTTGTTTTTACAGTTCGACTTCAGTATATCAACCGGCAGGCACCGGGAAATCGAAAACGAGGGAGAAAAATGGAATGACATGCGGCAAGCGAAATGTCAACTTCAAACTGAAAAATCTCGACAATGCGTTTAGATAAAAATTATTTGAAAATATCTCTAAATAGCTGATTCATTTCCCCTTTTATGATCAGTAACAGGCTTTTATGAGAATGTTTGGATTAAAAGTAGGAGTTTTAAATTACGTGATGGTGAAGTAGCGATCTCGTCATTTTACTTTGACTTTAGTTTTAGACCATCTAGACCCCAATCAAATAAAATCGGAATTATATTGCTAGTAAATAAGTTTATATTAAATGAAATGCATACCCACTGCACTAAAATTTAATCTATGGCAAAAATCACGCCTTTGATACCGATTTATGATCATGTTTTCATTGTCTTATCGACAGTGAATTCGTCGGCTTCATGTAGTTACTGCAGTAGAACTCATAAGCTCAGTGTTACGTCTCACACAACTGACGTCATCGGTCAAAGGTCAAATTTTTGACTTTTTGTTGAATTGATAAAGGTGAGTTTTGGAGTTATTTGCTAATAACAGGAGAATGGTTCAACCGATTCACCTAATTTTTTTTTTGTTATGTTATTGATAGGTAAACACATCATTGTGGTACCATATCGTTTAGCGCTGGACCCTGTCTTTAAGTTTTCAAGATTAAGGCCCCTGTATCATAATTGCCATTGGATTCTCGAAAAACATGATTATTTTTGATGGAAGTGTTTTATTGTAAGGCTTTGTATTATGGTGGTGTTCCAACTGGAAGCTAATGGTTTGTCAATTTCAAAGTTAATAGTCTTTTTGCAATATTATATATACCTTGTTCAGAATTTGATTGGTAAAAAGCATGGAAAAATTTTGTGCACCTGTATGGGCTAATGAGGACGGGCAAACGCCATGCAGAGTGCAATGAGGGAAATTTTGTGTCTTATTATCGATTTCCAATTGTTGAGGGATCTTTAACGTCCACAGCCAATAGCACACGGGACCTTGGTTTATTGTCACATCTGAACGACTAGATGAGACAAATTAAAAGTTAAGTAAAGATGACAAGAGAGACATGTTGGGCCAGATCAGTACCCCAATTCCTCCCAATTCTTTAAATGACACTTTGAAGAATTTGGCCCGTTTCATTCTGATACAACTACACCAGGTGTTGTCTAATAACTACCACCCAAAACATACAACTAATGTTATTATACTGAATTCTTTAAATCAACAACTTTCTTAAAGAAATACTAGCTCTTAGAATAGATGTATACTTTGAATTTGTGCAACATTTTAAACCATTTATGGTAACTTGTCGACAAAGTGTGAGAATCTAAATTTTTATATGAGTATAAACTATTTTTAAAGGGGAATGTTCAGCATTTTCGAGGATCGATTTGTAAATAGCGTCCAGAAGTACTAGAACCACACAAAAATCGTACATTCCCTTCAATTATACCCCTATCCGAACATTTATTTTTCATTTTCTGTAGGCCTATACGTCTTTTCTGAGCATTTCCCTTTAAACTTCATTTAGAAACTCTTCAATAACTCTAAAAGATTGATAACAAATGGCTGTTAAAATAAATAAGTTTTATACGAACAAATGGTTCTTTCATAAATAAAAAATAAAAAAGTTTATTGAAATTTCGTTTGGCTACACGAAGTAACATCACTTTTGATCCAATCGAAAACAAACACATCGTGGGCAAATGATATTTAATTCTTTTTGATGTGATGTCATTTAATATTGCCATCTACCACTCTCCTGCCTTGAAGGAAGAAAATTGAATATCATCGACCACATGTCTTGCGAGATCTAAAAACATAACCTATTCAATCCCATGATACAATGTTATTCGACACCCTTTATTACCTTCAAAAATATGTCCTTTACTCTTTGAACACCAAGATCTTGAAAAAAAAAACACCATATACCCTGAGCTATAAGATATCAAAAGACGATGTTTTGGTTTTAAAGAATGGAAGCGATTGTTCAACTTGTCATCTACCAACCAACCAACCAACAACCTCTTAAATATGTATTTTGCTCACTTTTCATCTAAGGTTCAACTGTATTTTGAAATTTGTTAATTTTAGGCTCAATATTAATCAATGGCAATTTTAAAACTTATTTCTGACCCCATTGTTTTGCTGCTACAAATTGTCAATGGAACTTATGAAATATATTCATTTAAGATTCAATATTCAAAAGCAAATTCAAAACTTAACTCAAACCCTATGTATTTAGACAATTAAATCCCTTTTAGACTCAGTTTGAATCAAAATCAAAAGCACATTTCAATGCTGACCTGGTGTTCTACATCGGAACAGTTACAAATTATATCAAAGCACAAGAAAGAAGATAAAAACAGAGAAAGGTAAACAAAGTGAAAATGGTTGAAATATTTGAGAAAACAGACTTGAATTTGTCACAAATATCAAACTGCTGTTCACCATGAAGTCTGCACATGTTACACATATATTAATGGTAGTCACAATGCATGATAAAGACCATTGGAATTTCCTGATCAAGTTCCTTTTAGTATGGACTTAAGAACAATGAAATCAAGTTATTAACTACCAAGCAACATCAAATAAATAATGATTGTGGATCCACATATTATGTATTCTGATGTTTGGAAATGATTTGACCTTAAAGAGATTGTAAAGAAGTTTTCTAAACTTTGTATGTGTATTGGGGACACTGATAGCATCAATTTGCGCCATTCTAATTTCCATTCCAACGTCTGTGATTCTTGCAATTCCACTAAAACTAAAGCGTTAAATGACATCACTACCAGTGATTTACCGAAAGCTACTATTGATATCTACTATTGATATTAATCACGTTAGTTTTAGTAGAATTGCAAAAACAACAGGCGACGGAATTGAAAGTAGCAAACTGCAGAATAAAACATGTCCAGATCTGCAACAGATTGGACATTTTATAGAAGAGGCTTGGAAATTGAATTTTACGCTTTACTTTTTGTACAAGGGCAGACACCATGCATTGTGCAATGAGGAAAATTTTTCCAGGACAGCAGAAGATCCTTAAGATAATGTAAGTATATAATATAATAATATACACAATTTATACCACACCAGGGTGTTTCCCTTTTATATGTTCCACCTTATCTGATATTATCTCCCTTAGATTTATTAGGTGTTAACAAATTAACATAACAAAACGTCTCGTATTTTCTGTGTTATCAGCTGATACGGCATGACGTAATGACACAATGTCGCCACGACTGTCACCTCCGATGCTGTGATTACAACTAAGATTTATTTTGTTTTGTTCTGTCAATAACTTCTAATTTATTTGTTTATTTTTCCAATATATAAAAATAATCTTTAACAGTTTCAAAGCCTTTCATCTAGTTTCAACAACTGATAAGGCTTCACAAATTTTACATCAAAATTTTTTATTTAAAAAAGTCTTCACAGACGTAATATATTATGTGTAAAATTCCAAGCTATTGTGTTAGATGTTTATAATAAAAATTCCACTAGGTAATAAATAATGAAGTTTTAAAGTAAATATAAACAAACACAGGTCTATTAAACAGTCTAGCTTAGATAAGCTTACACAATTACAATTATACAAAGATAACAATATAGTTTTCATAAATATAATGTCACAAAAAAATACCAAAAGACTCAAGAAATAAAATTGGGCCACGGGAAAAAAGGTAACCTATAAAACAGTCTAGCTTAAATAAGCTTACACAATTACAATTATACAAAGTTAGAAAATAACAATAGATTTCTGAAAAAAACTGTCAAAAAGCTAAACAAAAAAATACCGAAATACCCAAGAAATAAAATTGGGCCACAAGCTAAAAGGGTTAAATATAAAACATACCTTGAAAAGATACGCAATTACAATAAAACTTAAAAAACAATAGATTTCAGACAAAAAATGCCACAAAACTAAAAAAAAAAAACCAAGTCCTAAGAAGATAAAATTTGGCTTATAAAAAGGGTAACAAAATATATAAGACACTAATTTCACAGATCTAGGCATTTAGAAACTCAATGGCAACCATTTTGAATGGAGTGAGGTAAAGTGGGGTGGGGTCACTCAAATGGGGTGATGAATTGGCCCAGAAGATCAAATGTGAAGAAAAAAGAGTTGTACTGTATATCAGTTATTGGAAACCAAGCCAGACAAGCTAAGAAAAACAATCGAGTCTAAGAAAGATCAAGAATAATAAGATTTATGAGAAGACAATGTTGATCTTGTAACAGAAACCCTTTTTTCTTTATCTTTAGTTTATGATAAATTACAGTAATTCTTCATTTTACACTTCTATAACTTTAATTCTTCCAAAATAAACACCTTTAATCTGTTTACCAACCCTTGTTTTAGATCAGCTGATTTGTCATTCGACTCAACCTTCGTCATTGTTTAATACTATATAATGACTCTACCATGATAGGCAGTCATCTTGCCTGGTAATTGGGCAAGGAAAGATAACTCTTATTCAGAGATTGATTTTGATTGGTTGTTTTTATCACAAATAGTAGACAAAACTCTCTTAAGAATGATTGTGGTTGGTTGAACTATAATATATTCAATATGGCAACTATTGTATAAGTATACGTCAAGGTTATCTAGCATGTTAGTCTAGTTCCGAAGTTGATACAAGTGACTTACATTGTGCCATAATAGGCAGCCATCTTTTCTGGTAAATAAGCAAGTTTTTACCGTGAAAGAAGACAACACTCTCTGACAAATGATTTTGATTGGCTGCGACCTATAATATATTCAATATGGCCACTACATTGTATACAGGGTTATCTAGCACGCTAGTCTAGTTCCGAAGTTGATACGAGTGACTAACATTGTGACTCTGCCATGATAGGCGGCCATCTTGTCTGGTAAATGGGCAAGGGAAGATAACTCATATTCAGAGATTGATTTTGATTGGCTGTTTTTACCGCCGAAGAAGAGAACACTCTCTGAAGAATGATTGTGATTGGCTGAACTATAATTTATTCAATATGGCAATTTTCTTATAGTATACGAGGTTATCCAGCACCACGCTAGTCTAGTTCCGAAGTTGATACGAGTGACTAAAATTGTGACACTGCCATGATAGGCAGCCATCTTTTCCAGTAAATGGACAATGGAAGATAATTCTTTTTCAGAGAGTGATTTTGATTGGCTGTTTTTACTGTGAAAGAAGACAAAACTCTCTTAAGAAAGATTATAATTCGCTGAACTATAATTAATTCAATATGGCGACTACCGCATAGTATACGAAGTTATCTAGCACCACGCTAATCTAGTCCCAAAGTTGATAACATTGTGACTTTGCCATAATAGGTAGCAATCTGGCCCCGTAAATTGGCCCGTAAAAGGGAAGATAACTCTTATTCAGAGATTGATTTTGATCAGCTGCTTTTACCGTGAGACGACTCTTTCTGAAGAATTTTTGTGATCGGCTAATCTATAATTTATTCAAAAAGGCCACTACCTTTTAGTATACTAGGATATCTCGCACGCTAGTCTAATTCGGAAGTTAATACGAGCGCTGATTAGTGTATGAGTGATATCAGTCTATTATTTCAGATAATTATTACAAACTGTCACTATCCACCCTGATTTATCACACTTTTTACGTCTAAAATCATGTTTCTGTCAAAATTCACAGAAAAAACACAAAAGTCAACAAGCTTGATTTATTTCTTTTATCAAAAACCCCAAAATATGTATGAAACAAAAACATTTCTGGAACAAAGAAGAAATTTTTCATATGAAAGATTCCAATTAAGTGTTTGTGTTTTGTCTTGCAATTCTCAAAATACAGATGCATTAAATGTTTAAAGCACTGAGCATGTCATTTAATACTACCGATTAACTTAGATAAAATCCTGATTTTCAGAAATATAGCAATATGATTGGATAATAATACTTAAACTGATCAATCAAATAACTAGACCACTAAAATCATCTTATCTTAAGTTTTCAAAAATAAGGTTTAAAACCTAAAAGTAGTAAATCAAATGTGATAAAAAAATCAGGGTCCTGATAATATTGAAGCCACTATCGGCAACATTTTTCTCCCTTCAAATACTTTTATCTGTTAATCAAAATTTAAATTTTTTACCAAACTGATAAGATTAAATAAATAAGATAGAGACACACTTGAATTGAACCCAATCTAATGACAATTTAACAAAATGAGAAAAAACATGGTGTCAAATTTAAACACTTTTTAATTAAATGAAAAAAAAACAAGATGTCATCCATTGGAATTAACAGTCTATAATTGATTGTAGATAAAACAACACCTTAATTTCTTAATTCTAAAAACAGACACAAGAAAACAAACAAGGAGAAGTCATCTGCCAAAATTAATCTAAGTGGAAATGGCATGTTTTCCAAACGCTACACAATTCTGAAGTTTTACTGCTGAAAAAATATGAAAGGTGTTTAAAAAGTAGTCATGTCCATTTAAATACATGTCCAGTACTGTATGGTCAGTGATTAACACCCAGAACATCTTGATAGAGAAAGAAAATAAACACTTCATGCCTTGCCGACATCTCATTAACTCATAATTACCTTCTGACAAGAGTTATCTGTCCTCATATAACCCCTGTTTCAGGTCAGAGGTCAAGTTGTTTAAGGTGAAAGGTTAGAAGAATGTGATGAGGTCATCTGAAATGATTGACAGTTGCTGCTGAAAGCATCAGGCTAATTGATTGACCAATTCAACATGTGATTTTAAGTGGTTTTGGAAGTTGATGTGCATGAAAATAATTGCATGACACTTTTGCATCTTTCTTGGCATGAATATTTGCATGCGCAAAGCTTGAAAGTCATAGAACCTGGAAAATGAATTTTATAAATGCCACACTTGGATTTTACCATTTGATTTCATATTACAGCAATACCTTGACAAATAGGCCTGACAAACACAAGAAACCATTCAAAATTAAACGTTATTCTCATTAGCATTATTGGTGCATAAACACAATTGATCATGTGACAAACTAAATAAATGACGATGTCTTAAACGATGTCACAGAGACAAAATAATTGCCATTTTTCTTAACTGGTTCATTGAAGGAAGTGATAATAGAAATGTCAATATTTGTTAATGGGAGCTCATGTCAACTTTGGCAAAGGCAGATTCTGAAAGCAAATTGGATTTTCATCAAATGGTACCATCAGGGATTGTAAAGAGATTTTCTAAACTTTGTATGTGTATCTGGGACACTGATAGCATCACTTTGGGCCCTTCCTATTTCCATTCCGACTTCTGTGGTTCTTGCAATTCCAAGTTTACAAAATCAATTTAATTTTGTTGTCCTGACCATACCAATGACCAATTTCTAGAAATGGTTCAATTTCTGCCACATAAAAATTATGAAATGCTTGGAATTTTCAGTCCACACCTTTGAGGTATTTCTTTCTGAACATTTATTAACATTAAACTTGCTAATTTTGAACATGTTGAAAGTCTATTTGTAAGCAAACCATCAAAAGGTGGCAGATATTAATTGGTTTTAAATGATATTTAAAGCAGAAATCCTAAAAAAATTCAGAAAAAAGATTAAAGTTTACTTGATTTGAAATGATATACAAATTTAACTTGAAGATAACTTTGTTAATATGAAATAATTTTTAAATCCAAGCTATAAAAACTTGATAATATGCTCTAAATTTATTTGAATTAAAGTGATATGAAATCCTTTTTATAACCCCACATGAAATGGGTGGGCATATATTGTTGTCACCCATATCCGTCCGTTCACAATTGCTCGTAAACACTCTACATGGCACAATTCTTAACGGATTTTGACAAATCTTACTGGTAATGTTTATTACCACCCAAGGATGAATCCCATTGAAAATCAGCAAAATCGAAAAAAATTTAATATGAATTATTGCCCTTGTTCTTGAAAAAAGGTTTGATTGTTTGCTCGTAATATTTTTTTGAGTTAGTTCTTGAAATTGCATTAAAATTTTGGCTCATTAACACTCTAGAATACATAATTTTTGATGGATTTTGATAATATTGTTCAGTATTATCACAAAAAGTTCAAAAGAAGTGTATGACTGAAGGTTTAATATTTTAATTATTTATTTAATTTTTCTTGTAACTGTCAAATATATTTGTTTAAAGTCAAAGCTGCCAGTTGGCGTATATTACCTTTCCTGGCAAGCTATGTTTATATGATAGTGCACCTTTAATGTAGTAAAAGTTTTATTGTAGTAGCTCAATACTGACTGTAAACAATGGGAACTAGTCTTGATTACCAATTTGATCCTTGATAAAAGATTAAAACTATGACCAAGGGATGAAAAGTGTTCACTCTATTGTCAGTCTTTTGTTTTAAAACTGTGGATATAGAGACTAAGATATTTTACCCCTAGCTTGGGTATGAGCAGAATTCAGGGGTTATAGTCAGGTTGACAACAACAGTATACAGCCTCATTCAGTCAGCAGATGTCCCTGGGTTCACTTTGTGTTGCTATGAAAGCAGAAAAAACTTTTGATGAAGAAAAGAAGACTAATTTATTTTAAAGTTGGAGAAAAAAGATAAGTATTCAGCTACTATAGTTTAATTTAAGGGTGGATCTTTTATTGGACCTGTGCTTAAATTTGAAAATTCAGTCTGATGCAAGACTGTTTTTGTAAAAAATTAAATTAATTTAATTATTTATAGTTTAATATTTAATTCAAAATGAACAATTTTTTTTAAATCAACACCAAACAATTTTGTCAGACATGACTGGCAAGTATAGATCAATAGCGACAATAGCCCTGAATTTGGGAGTTACATGCTTATCAGAGAAGTCACAACTCATTTTATCATGATAATCATACAAAAATTCTTGACATTACTTCAGTTTCATTTGTCTTTGATACCAGATATTGATAAATAACAAACATTCAGGTACAAAAATATTAACAAATAAAGATTAGAAGATCTCTCGATTATTGATCAGTAGCCTGCCTTCGATAATCGATCTTAATTTGGTACGATTATAATATCTGCTATATTTTTATTTGTAGGCATGTACCGGTACAGTTGGTATCTGCAAAGGGTAACAACATGGTAGTTTTGAATATTTGTTGATGTTTAAATTATTTGGTAAGTACTCTTAAATTTAATTTTTAAAATGTTTGTATTCATATCAAAGTAAGGAATATTTCAAATAAATAAAAAGTTATTTTAGTTAAGACTGAAAAAAAGTAGACTGAATTAAGATTGAGAATAAAGTAGACTGAATTAAGATTGAGAATAAAGAAGGCTGAATTAAGATTGAGAATAAAGTAGACTGAATTAAGATTGAGAATATAGTAGACTGAATTAAGATTGAGAATATAGTAGACTGAATTAAGATTGAGAATATAGTAGACTGAATTAAGATTGAGAATAAAGTAAACTGAATTAAGATTGAGAAAAAAGTAGACTGAATTAAGATTGAGAATAAAGTAGACTGAATTAAGATTGAGAATAAAGAAGACTGAATTAACATTGAGAATAAAGTAGACTGAATCAAGATTGCGAATAAAGTAGAATGAATTGAGATTGAGAATAAAGTAGACTGAATTAAGATTGAGAATAAAGAAGACTGAATTAACATTGAGAATAAAGTAGACTGAATCAAGATTGCGAATAAAGTAGACTGAATCGAGATTGAGAATAAAGTAGACTGAATCGAGATTGAGAATATACAGTGAAAACCCTGAAGACCGCACACCCTGAAGACCGGTTTCCCCTGAATATCGGCCAAATGTAAAAGTCCCGATTTAAACACTCTATGATTCATTGAATTTTGTACCTGAAAACCGGCCAACCCTGAAAACCGCACATCGGCCGCTGATTGCTATAAATTTGGTCAAGATCCACTATAAAAAACCTCTATGCTATCGGCCAATCGGCCATTACTGTTCTCACGTGGTCATGATCGGAGTTATTGAGAGAACTATCATCGGTAAAATCAAAGGTGTCATAGATAATTGAGTAAGATCAATTAATTTTTGCCTTTTACAATCAATAGGTGTTAAATTCTATTGTAATTTGATGATAACATGCAAGCGCAGGGCTAGACATGTCTCCCGTTGTACTTGTTTGATTATCATTTCGACATTCGCGAAGAATTGAGGGTGTATTCGATTCACCGTGCTTTATCCGTGTCGTGCTCCTTCATTGAAATCATATAAGATGTGTCTGGAACAACAAATCGAACGCATCCATCTCGCAGATTCACGCTTCGTTTATTTGTAAACAAAAAACTTTTTTCTGATAATTTAATTATGATAACGACAGCGCATTGAAGTTTACTCGAATGATAAAATTATTTTAATTAAGGATAGTGAAATATAACTTAGGGAAATCAACAGTCGGCGATATAATACGTAAGAAACAGATTCATATGAATCAATTGAGAACAACGCAAGTCTAACGATCTTAAAAACTTGACACATTGAATGAAAGGTTTATGATTGCCCGTGTAAAAGTTATTCCTATATTTGGTCCACTTATTCATAGACGTTAATGATGGTGTATTTGACATTTCATCCTGAAAAATGTTGACAGCGTTACAAGTTATGGTACATCGGCCACTCCTGAAAACCGGCCAAATGAAATGGTCCCGTGCATGGCCGATTTTCAGGGTTTTCACTGTAGTAGACTGAATTAAGATTGAGAATATAGTAAACTGAATTAAGATTGAGAATAAAGTAGACTGAATTAAGATTGAGAATACAGTAAACTGAATTAAGATTGAGAAAAAAGTAGACTGAATTAAGATTGAGAATAAAGTAGACTGAATTAAGATTGAGAATAAAGTAGACTGAATTAACATTGAGAATAAAGTAGACTGAATCAAGATTGCCAATAAAGTAGACTGAATCAAGATTGAGAATAAAGTAGACTGAATTAAGATTGAGAATATAGTAGACTGAATTAACATTGAGAATAAAGTTCTATATAGTTAGATAGTTAGAATTGAGAATGAAGTAGACTGAATTAACATTGAGAATAAAGTAGACTGAATCAAGATTGGGAATAAAGTAGACTGAATTAAGATTGAGAATAAAGTAGACTGAATTAAGAATAGGAATTAAGTTGTACAAGGTTAGATTGAGAATAAAGTAGACTGAATTAAGATTGAGAATAAAGTAGGCTGAATTGAGATTGAGAAAAAGTAGGCTGAATTAAGATTGAGAATAACGTAGACTGAATTAAGATTGAGAATAAAGTAGAATGAATTGAGATTGAGAATAAAGTAGACTGAATTAAGATTGAGAATAAAGAAGACTGAATTAACATTGAGAATAAAGTAGACTGAATCAAGATTGCGAATAAAGTAGACTGAATCGAGATTGAGAATAAAGTAGACTGAATCGAGATTGAGAATATAGTAGACTGAATTAAGATTGAGAATATAGTAAACTGAATTAAGATTGAGAATAAAGTAGACTGAATTAAGATTGAGAATACAGTAAACTGAATTAAGATTGAGAAAAAAGTAGACTGAATTAAGATTGAGAATAAAGTAGACTGAATTAAGATTGAGAATAAAGTAGACTGAATTAACATTGAGAATAAAGTAGACTGAATCAAGATTGCCAATAAAGTAGACTGAATCGAGATTGAGAATAAAGTAGACTGAATTAAGATTGAGAATATAGTAGACTGAATTAACATTGAGAATAAAGTTCTATATAGTTAGATAGTTAGAATTGAGAATGAAGTAGACTGAATTAACATTGAGAATAAAGTAGACTGAATCAAGATTGGGAATAAAGTAGACTGAATTAAGATTGAGAATAAAGTAGACTGAATTAAGAATAGGAATTAAGTTGTACAAGGTTAGATTGAGAATAAAGTAGACTGAATTAAGATTGAGAATAAAGTAGGCTGAATTGAGATTGAGAAAAAGTAGGCTGAATTAAGATTGAGAATAACGTAGACTGAATTAAGAATATGAATTAAGGCAATATATCGAAATAGAACATATGTAAAAATGTCAATTTGATTCACCCATTGACTATTTTTACTTCCTGATGAACCTAAGTAAAGTGTGAATGTGTTTTTATCTATCTGATACTTTCTCTCTATCCAACTGCTTGAAGAGAAAAAATGACTTCTTTAGGCTCTGAGGGAAGTCTGGCCAAATTTTCTCTTCCCAATTCAAGTCTTATTCCCCACTGTGTCTATAATCTGATGAGCTGTGTATCATATAAGACATAAAGAATGAATGTTTTTAGGGAAATGCCAAAGATAATTCCCTTTTTAGTAGCTTTCCTTATCCTTTTCAAGAATCATTAAAAAATGTTTACTTTACAAATAAAAACATAGATTTGGCATTTCTTTAAAGCTAGTCAGATTTATAAGGGTTGATTTCATGTGGACAGTTTTAGTCACTGAACATGAAGTCAATTCCAAGTATGTGTGTATTTTGTGAGGTCATCAGGAAGTTTTCTCTGTAAAAACAACTTTTTTAGGATAAGGGGAGTTGTCCAAATTGTAGGAAATGGCACTTATTGTAAAGTCTTACTTTAGGAAAACCCCCTCTCACTGTAGGGATGAATTTGGTATTGCCATTTACAAAATTGGATGGTCGGTTAGCGTGCACTTTTGGAAGTGGTCATGTAGTAGGTGAGGGGACCATTTTGCTACATGATCCTCGAAGGAAGTGTCATGTGTCCTACGACAAAGATTAGAAAACTGATAAATTGGATGGACGGTCGGCGTGCACATCTGGAAGTGGTCATGTAGTAGGTGAGGGGACCACTTTGCTGCATGATCCTCGAAGGAAGTGTCATGTGTCCTACGGCAAAGATTAGAAAACTGATAAATTGGATGGACGGTCGGCGTGCACCTCTGGAAGTGGTCATGTAGTAGGTGAGGGGACCACTTTGCTGCATGATCCTCGAAGGAAGTGTCATGTGTCCTACGGCAAAGATTAGAAAACTGCTAAATTGGATGGACGGTCGGCGTGCACCTCTGGAAGTGGTCATGTAGTAGGTGAGGGGACCATTTTGCTGCATGATCCTCGAAGGAGTGTCATGTGTCCTACGGCAAAGATTAGAACCTTATAGATCTGACATTATTCATTTTGTCAATTCTTTGAGAGGGATCAAATCAAGACTGGAGTGCCATAGTTAGGTTTTTCCCTGTGAATTTTATCAGACGGTAGGGTATTCCAGTGTCTAACTTTTAGTGACTAGTGATCTGTATGGTTGAGGACGGGGGCTATATTCTACCTGAGATAATATTCACATTTTTTTTCATTATTATTTTTATCCCCGTTATTATTATTATTATTATTATTATCCATATATTTAAAATAATACAAAATAATAGGCAATGCTAATTATTTTTTTTTGTCCGTGTGGATTTTATCAGACGGTAGATATACCAAAAGTCACTGACCAGGTGCTATATTCTACCTGAGATACTATTCACAATTCTTTTTTTTTTTTATATTTTCATTTTCCCCATTATTATTTTTATCCCTATTAAAATTATCATATTTATACCTGTTTTAATTAGAATTTGAATTAAAAATAAAGTCTTTAGTTTTATAATTAACTACTTAAAGCTTAAAGGATGAAAAAAAGGTCTAAAAATACTCATTCTGGTAAAATTTTGAATTTAAATCTAATTATAAATCTAAATCTAATTATAAAATAATAGAATAACAATAATGTATGTGTAATGTGTTTTATCTTTGTAATATCTCGGATAGTAATAATATCTTCTGTTAAGGCTTCCAATGCTGATAATTATCTCTATTAGAAAATTACACTGTCAGTTATTGCTTTTTGCTCATATTTCCGTTGATTTCTTATTCTTTCAATTAGATTATGAAAATATATTCAACTAAATTTAAATTTTTTCTTACCAAGAACATTGTAACAATAACAAATTTTAATATAATGAAACCAAAGCACTTGAATGATCCCAACAGTAAAACAAATCATGAAATCCATCACATTGGTAGCAGCTAATGAACTTGAGGAAGAATATCAATAAATAAGTAAATATTTCATAATCAAAAGTGGTATCAGGTGTCTAGAAGAGTTAGCATTCCCTGCTTGGCGCCACACCTTTCACAAAATCAATTAAGTTTAACTTTCAAGACAGTTAATTTAAGTTATTCCTGCATTGTTCTGAAGATTTAGTAAATATAACATGCAATTGATATCCAACTGTAGATAAGTTTTGACTGAATTATAGATTTATGTTTGCATATAGAGACAGCAATTGTTGGTTTTATTATAAATAATTATAATGTCAAGAACTAACTTTGTTGTTGGTGAGTTTCTTGATGCCCTGAAACCATTGCATTTAAAGTTTATTGTCTAATTCTACAAAAATATTTTTGGATCATTGCAGAAAGTTCTAACGTGTAATGAAAAGCGGGACGTAAAACTCAATTTCATTTCTAATGTGTGATATTTTGTAAATTACACGGCTTGGAGAAACCTTAACATGTCAGGGCTCCTTGTAGCTAGCTTCCTTGTGAGCGGAACACTTGAATCTGAGAATCTATTGGGTTTATTTATGCTGCCTGTTGAACTTTTCAGTAATTGTGTGAATGTGATTTTATACATACATCAGTCAATCTTAAAATCTTTGTTTGAAGAGAGAAGACGACTTCTTTAGGTTATAAGGGAAGTCAGGCCAAATTTTCTCTTCCCAATTCAAGTCTTATCCCCCACTGTGGCTATAATCTGATGAGCTGTGTATCATATAAGACGTAAAGAATGAATGTTTGAAGCTCATCAAATTTATAAGGGTTGATTTCATGTTGACGTTATTTAGTCATAAAACATGAAGTCAACTTCAAGTATGAGTGTATTTCCAAGTTCAACAGGGGCTTTGTTTATGAATACAACTTCTTTAGGATAAGGGGAGTTGTCAAATACTAACTTTGGTTTTAACTGGATAGATTTCAGTCTTATATATTAGGAATTCTCCTTCTGCAGCAATGGCTATCGGATTGCTGATGTTGTTTTTTTCTAAATTGGATAGGGGTGGCGTCGACCGGCAACCTGTATGGCCACCGAAGAACAAGCATGTGGTAGGTGTGGGGGCCACTATTACTGCAGGGCGGTTCTGAGTATGTGTTCATGAAGTCCTACGGTTGCAGATTAGATCTTCACAAAATCAAATGACATTCTATATTTTATACCTTGCTTCAGGGGGATCAAAACTAGACTAGTGCCAGATATTTTCTAAATTATTCTCAGTTTTCATGTGTTCAGCTGACATGGTTCAATTAAATTGTGAACCTATTGACATTTTGTGGTGAAAAAAAATATTTTAGAGCAGAAAAGGTATAAAAATGTTTGAGATTTAGGGCATTGAGAAATTCCAATCAATATTTTGTAAAATTGAATCTGTTTTCAATCATATTATTGATAATAAAACCAAGAACAAACGATCCCAACGTAAAACAAATCTCAAAATCCATGTGAACACATTGACAATACATTGGTAGCAGTTAATGAACTTTTCAAATGACGAAGTATATCAATAAATGAGTAAATATTTCATAATGAAAATTATTAAGTTATCTACCGGTAATTGTTATCAATGCTATACTTGGTAAAAAATTCACTAAAGAAATAATTTACAATATAAACGGTTAACCTGTTATGGTTAATGTTCTTAGATGTTTATTGAATGAATTTATTTAGCTCATAATTTCCCAATTGTAAATTTGACCCTATCAGATTTATAAGGGTTGATTTCATGTGGGCAGTGTTTTAGTCACTGAATATGAAGTCAATTCCAAGTATGTGTGTATTTTGTGAGGTCATCAGGAAGTTTTCTCTGTAAAAGCAACTTTGTTAGGATAAGGGGAGTTGTCCAAATTGTAGGAAATGGCACTTATTGTAAAGTCTTACTTAAGGAAAACCCCCTCTCACTGTAGGGATGAATTGGGTATTGCCATTTACAAAATTGGATGGTCGGTTAGCGTGCACTTCTGGAAGTGGTCATGTAGTAGGTGAGGGGACCATTTTGCTACATGATCCTCGAAAGAAGTGTCATGTGTCCTACAGCAAAGATTAGAAAACTGATAAATTGGATGGACGGCTGGCGTGCACCTCTGGAAGTGGTCATGTAGTAGGTGAGGGGACCATTTTGCTGCATGATCCTCGAAGGAGTGTCATGTGTCCTACGGCAAAGATTAGAACCTTATAGATCTGACATTATTCATTTTATCAATTCTTTGAGAGGGATCAAATCAAGACTGGAGTGCCATGATTAGGTTTGTCCCAGATTTGGGGTCAACTAAGGGATATGTTCACTAACTGTTAGAAAACACATACCGGTATACAGAAAATGAAGGATTAATTTTAAAGTAGGGATATAATTGAAGGAATTATATGATTTTGAGGCTATTTAGAAATATTCAAGTCCTAGGTAGACCATCGGAAATGCTGAACATTCCCCTTTAAGATATTAGGTTGATGTCTTTACAAATATATTCTTCTTAATCAAACTCTTAAGATAAATATAGATTAATATTTAAAAATATTTCCTCATATGAATAGTTCACTAGCTACTACGAATATATTGCTTTAATGCCAATGTGTTTACTGTACATGGATTTCAAAAATCGTCTCTGATTAGTGAGCAGGCTAATGGCACTGTCCTGGCAAAATTTCCCTCATTGCACGCTGCATGGCGTATGTCCGTCCTCAATAAGCCCATATAGATGCAGAAAAGTAGGACGTAAAACTCCATTCATTTCATTTTTGATTAGTAAACTGGTAGAAATCAATACAGAGAGATTTCAACAATATTTACTTGAATGAATGTACTAAAATAAATTATGTAGACTCTCTGAAAGTTGGGAAGGCAAAGTACTAAAATAAATTATGTAGACTCTCTGAAAGTTGGGAAGGCAAAGTACTAAAATAAATTATGTAGACTCTCTGAAAGTTGGGAAGGCAAAGTACTAAAATAAATTATGTAGACTTTCTGAAAGTTGGGAAGGGAAAGTCAAAATACTCTCAAATTCTTAAAATAGATTTTTTTTTATCTTTTGAATATATAATGTGAACTTAAATGGTAATGTGTTTGCTGTGTGAAACAGACCATGCTTACTCTTTTCAAAAGACCTGATCGTACTTCTCTTTTGAGGAATCCACTACAATGATTGCATGTGATTTTGCCATTCTGTGAAAGAGTATTGCGATTAACAGAATTATCTTGCTTGTACAGATTTTTATTGACAATTCATCTCATACTGATGACAACACGTGTTTTGGATACCGGTACACAATTCTCAGAAGAGATTTGGAAGGGGTAGGGGGAATTTACTTTTGAAAACAAATTTATAACTTGTATGATTTTAAAAAAATCATTTTATCAAAATTTTAGTGAAATAGTCTAATTTTGAATCAGATTTGTCAGCTTTTTCGTTATTTGAAATTTTTGAAGAATTGTAGTTTTCATTTTTTTTGGAAAAAGTATTTTGGAAATTTAGCTTTAATATCAAATGATTCTTTCTTACGATGTCCAAAAGAAGTCAGGAATATTTATTTGGTACCGTACTGAACTCTATGGTGTATATTTATCAGAAATTTACGTACTGCAACGTTTTATTTGTCATTGCCAGCATTAACCATTAACATTTAACCCTACTCACCCTAACTTACCTTCTACTTAAATTTCTGATAAATATACACCATACAGGTCTCAAAATATTGATACGTTCAGATTTCCTATTCGTACAATTTGAATATCCCGTAACCTAATGAAAAATAATTGTATAAGAAAGAATCATTTGAAAAAAAAACTTGTTCAAATAAATTACGGAAATTTGGAATAAAATTAAAGATCTTACTTTTTCATTTAATGGATAATTTGACACATCTGTAGATTTAAATTGATATTTCTAGTATGACCAATTTTCAGTCAAAAAGTTTAAAAGAATGAAAAAGAAAATCTACAAATTTCTGAAGATTTTTATTTTTTCGTTCCAGCTTTATCATAAGCTCCAAATGTTTGATATTGTTTTGACTTGCGAAGTAGAATGAAAAAGAAAATCAACAAATTTCTGAAGATTTTTATTTTTTCGTTCTAGCTTTATTATAAGCTCCAAATGTTTGATATTGTTTCGGCTTGCGACATAGAATGAAAAAGAAAATCTACAAATTTACGAAGATTTTCATTTTTTCATTCCAGCTTTATTATAAGCTCAAAATGTTTGATATTGTTTTAACTTGCGATGTAGAATGAAAAAGAAAATCTACAAATATAAGAAGATTTTCATTTTTTCATTCCAGCTTTATTATAAGCTCAAATGTTTGATATTGTTTTGACTTGCGACGTAGAATGAAAAAGAAAATCTACAAATTTCTGAAGATTTTCATTTTTTTCGTTCCAGCTTTATTATAAGCTCAAAATGTTTGATATTGTTTTGGCTCGCGACAAAGAATGAAAAAGAAAATCTACAAATATAAGAAGATTTTCATTTTTTTGTTCCAGCTTTATTATAAGCTCAAAATGTTGGATATTGTTTTGGCTCGCGACAAAGAATGAAAAAGAAAATCTACAAATATAAGAAGATTTTCATTTTTTCGTTCCAGCTTTATTATAAGCTCAAAATGTTGGATATTGTTTTGACTTGCGACGTAGAATGAAAAAGAAAATCTACAAATTTCTGAAGATTTTCATTTTTTCGTTCCAATAATCGCTCAAGAAAATCAGACACATGACAATGAGATGAATTGAAATCAATAAAAATCTGGAGTTTCTGTTGGTTGTCATTCAGGGAATAGTCAACATTGATATGAATCTAACTGTATCTGTGAAAACCTGAAAGGAAATGTATATGACCCTGTTCACTTTGATATTTCTATTATTTTTTTTAATTTGATAACTTACTACAATTGCAGGTTTAAGAAAGAATCGGAAATGAAATGAAGTTTTACATCATGCCATATTGGGCTTATAAAGATACAAATATAATATAGGATTCAGAAGAAAAATGAAGTACGGTACCATGTTCATCTTCAATCAAATACATTGCTGTGATTCGAGGGAAAAAATGGTGAAAGTGTGTGATATTATAGCCTATTTAATTATAGCTCATTTTTTTTTTGTGTGTATTTCTTATGAAATTCTATCTTCACCATCCTCGTAATATAAACCCAAACGGCCCAAAATTGAGTGGGTGGCTGGTAATACAAATGATAAAACAACTTTAAAGATGTTTCTAACAAACTAGAGATGAATTTTAAATGTACATTGAAATAAAATTTTTTGTCTGGGTCTTGTTTATTTACTCTAATAACCTTGAACAAATGGTCAAGTTCAAAGTAACATGCCCTTTAGATACATATCATGTCACTGGTTCAAGGTACCAGCATGATCTGGGGACTTATTCTCAAAAACTTAACTTAAAATGATTTTCGTGTTTGGGTCATCTGATTGGTCCATCACTAAAATTGATTTTAAATACAGATTTATTATCCAATCAGATTGCTGCGTTTCTTAAAATCTGGATTTTATCTAAGTTTAAGTTTTCGAGAATAAGGCCCCTGGTGATAGTTAAGAATGATGCCCTTGCTACAAAATCACACTGATAACATAATATTATATATATTTACTCTCAAAAACACTTTACAAGCCCATAAACCATATAAATATTGGTGGCTTTAATTGTCCCTGCTAGAGGATTGCATTTTTATACGCCCACATGAAATGGCACAATTCTTGATGGATTTTGATGAAACTTGGTGTGAGTGTTCATAATCGACCACTGATGAACTCTATTGAAAATCAGTAAAATATTTAATGTGAATTATTGCCCTTGTTCTTGTAAACATTCTAGAGGTACAATTCTTGATGGATTTTGATGAAACTTGGTGTGAGTGTTTATAATCGCCCACTGATGAACCCTTTTGAAAATCAGTAAAATATTTCATGTAAATTATTGTCTTTGTTCTTGAAAACGCGTACATTTTTTAGCTCATACACTCAAATATTTTTGTTTTAATCAAAGCTGCTATTGGGCGTATATTACCTTGCCTGGCAAGCTATCTTTAAACTGAAATATCAAATCATTTAAAAATATAATTTATTTGATACTGAAAATACAGGAGAGATTAATTTATTTGAAATTTAAATTAATTTAAGGAAAAGTTGATAATCATCCGTATCTACTTCGGAACTAGACTAGTGGCTACATAACCTCGTATACTATACGGTAGTCACCATATTGAATAAATTATAGTTCAGCCAATCATAATCATTCTTCAGAGAGTGTCGTCTTCTTTCGCTGTAAAAACAGCTAATCAAAAACAATCTTCAAACAAGAGTTATCTTTTCTTGCCCATTAACCAGGCAAGATGGCCATTTATCATGACCAAGTCATTACATAGACAAAATGACGAAGGTTTAGCCACCGAATGGTTGATAATGTATCTATCTTAGACCATGTTGATGTTAAACAAACTTCAGATAACCTAGGTAAAGTGATGATGCACCACACAAATAGTATTAGACTGACTACACAAAACTGAAAACTAAAGGCTAACGCACACGAGAGCTCTCAGAAGTAAAATTTCTTCATATTCTGAATCATTCAAAGGATTGTCGACGTCCGACATGACACCCAGCCAGAAATATTAGTTATAATCAAACAAATATAATTTATTTCTTTTCATAGTTGTAAGTCAAAATGAAAATTTAGCATTTGTCTGTTACTTTGATTCTGGTTAAAACTTTCAGATTAGGATAGGGCTACCTTCTCTAAATTTGTGTATATTATATTGATAGTCAAGCACTGAACTTTCCCAACGTGCTTAAAGAGATCAGACAGCACCTTTAATCTGGTGTATAATCTTTAAAATTAGTAAGTTATCAAACAACTATCATAAAGCAAGATAATAACCTGTATTTATCAGGCAGTTATCACCAGGCAGACGGTAAACAAGGGAGATAATCAATGTAATTTGATGGTATATTAATGATGTTAAATTAGGCAGTAAAACTCAAGTAGAAGAAACAGGTGCTCTGATAGACTTTCTTAAAGGGGAATGTTCACCATTTTCGAGTGTCGATTTGAGCCTTGAATATATGTAAATAGCTCTGAGAAGTACTAGAACTGCAAAAAAAATCGCATAATTCCTTCAATTATATCCCTTCCTAAACATTTATCTTTCACTTTCTTTTATGAATTTTCTATATAATGCATGGTCTTACTAAACGGCGATTCGTAATTTTGACTTTCAAGCGCTCATAATTATGGCTACACAGGGATTTGAAGGATTATATTTTGAGGGAAAGTTGTGAACATTATTATGGTTTAGAATAGCTAAAAAATTCCAGGTTTCGAACCAAAAAATTTATTGGTTGAAAAGTTAGTGAACATATCCCTTTAACATGTATCAGCTAAAGAATTCTCTACCAGTTTATACTGACTAATACAGACTACATGCCGTGATGTACCATGTTCTTGGTGCATAAACATGAAATAGGTTTTTTTAAGTCACCTCTAAATGAAATAGAGTATTATGTTTTACTCATCTACACCTGTTTAGGCTAATGAGGACAGGCTGTCACACAGTGTGGATCATGATAAATTTTGACACAACATCTTTACTACATAATATAGGGTTCAATACTTCAGGCAGGGACAGCTGTCAAACACGACCTTGCTAGTCAAGCTATTTTATTGAAGTGGAGTGCATTACAAATAAAGTGTAACCAGTGGTTGGCATGGATATGTACAAAAACGTAACCATTATTAAGATATTACATGAACAACATAAAGGTTTTCCATCTTATCCTCTGCATCGACAAGTGAAAATCAGGTTAAAAAATCGAAAATCTCAGTCAGTTAAGAAAACGAGGGTCTAGCTCCCTAAAAACTATGATAAAGTGCAAGTTGTTTTATACATTAAAATATAATCATACCCTTCTTATCTATATACTTTACAATTAAACAGGTTTATTTGCACACAAAAAACATTCCAATAAAAGATCAATGAGAAACAGAAATTTTAGTATCAAGTGAAAACACATAAAGTGAGAATTTTAAATTCCGTGAATTCAATTGGCATGCACCCTCAGGAGTATCTTGTTAATGTGAAAATTTATGTCTGTCACTGATGATATTAACAGAGCTTCACCCCACAAGTTATTATAGCATGTTCCAGTTTGGCCCTTTTCATTAGGAATGCGGGATCACTCATTGGTTGGTAGATAGACGAGTTAATGTTCACTTCCAGCAGCAGCTGACATGGCAAACTAGGTAGTTGTTGGTAGATTACAAGTTAATGTTCACTTCCAGCAGCAGCTGACATCGCAAACTAGGTAGTTGATGGATTAAAGTGGGGGAAGGGGGAAGGGAGAAGGGGAGAGGGGGTGTGGGGGTGAGATTGTGGGTACTCATTGGCTTCTTTATAATTAATACCCATGAGAGAGTTGTCCCAGTAAAGGCTACAATATCAGTCACTGTTCAGGTTTTTCAAAGATTCAAGATTCAAAAATGGATCTTTTATAAGATTTTTTAATTGAAGAGCAGATACCAACTTAAAGGGATTGTAAAGAGGTTTTCTAAACTTTGTATGTGTATCGGGGACACTGATAGCATCAATTTACGCCATTCCAATTTCCATTCTGACGTCTGTGATTCTTGCAATTCCAGTGTCCCTGATACACATACAAAATTTAGAAAATCACTTTACAATCCTTTGAAGTTTCTAATACTGTATAGTACCATCGAAGCTTTTTTTGAGAGTTAAAAGTCGTATTGTATTTTTTTAGGGGCCAGTTTTGAATTCTTTATCGAACTTCAGTATATATATAATATGGGTCATGAAATTTATATCATTTGCATCTTCTTCTATTGCAATCTAAATATGTTTCAGTTCTTTTTTGCTATTTAAATGGCCAATTAGAAGTGTCCAGAACCTAACTAACATAATGCTAACACCAGTAATAAAGTTTACAAGATGTTTGGACTATTAAAACACCATCTGACAACTATAAAATATATAAATTAATGAGTACAAATTATGTATTTTATGTATATTAATTTTGTTTTATAGTCTATAATCAACATGGGTGGTCAGCTATCAAATTGTATATCATTTGGTAAAGATATTACAACTGCTGAGAGCAGCCAAGTACCACACACATCTTTTTTAGATGACATTCTGTTAAAGCTTTATGATTGTAATTGCAAAAAAACAAAACACAACAAATTTGAAAGAAATTACACTGATCAACGTTCATTGATATCAAATGTAAATTTTCGCTAAAAAATGTAAAATTTCACTAAAAAAATCTGTTTAACTTTATACCCAATTTTCGTTTTTTTTTTTTTCGTGTTTTTTTTAATTGAACAATTTGAAAGTGAAAAAATATTAGCTTATTAACTAAATCTGAAAATAAATTGAGTTGAGATCCCAATTTTTTGCTCTTTAAAATACCAAATAATCACATGTTTAATATAGAGCTGCTCAACTAATTGGTAACAGATATATAAATTCTAATAAAGATGTTAAAATACTTTAAACAATCTGAAATGACCATTGGAATTTTAAAATGTTGACCGAACCACTCCATTAAACTAGCACCCAGATTACAGGCCCCTAAATACATCAAGCTAGCCAGCTGATCAAAGGTAAACACTGACAAGTGTGCAGTAAACTGGTGATTTACGAGCGAGCACTAGTCTAGATATATTAATTTGTAAATATTTCAAATTGTTGTGCACCATGGAGAGGATCATAATTTCCCTGATAAAATAACAGAGTACACAATAAATTTTAAATCTTTATTTTATATTTATCTGGGGTATTATTTATGAGTTTTAAACCAGATTATGATTTGAACTATCAAAATATTTTGAATTCAAATAAATATTTATTCATCCACTTTTGATCTGTATCTATATAAAATCAAATATTAAAGGGATTGTAAAAAGGTTTTCTAAACTTTGTATGTGTATCAGGGACACTGATAGCATCAATTTGCACCATTCCATTTAAACTAAATAGTAGCTTCAGGTAGATCAGTGGAATGGCACAAATTGATGCTATCAGTGTCCCCGATACGCATACAAAATTTAGAAAATCACTTTACAAAATGGTCTATAGGTTGATGTATTTTTTCTGAAATCTAAGACATCTTAATAGTTTTGAAAAGTAAGGAGCTATGCCCTTGCAGTTTTGCGGTAGTGTTCTTGATGGCATTTTCATCTGATGACGACATTGTGTGCGTTTTGTACTTTGTTATTAAAGAAGTGTGTTATATCATATTATATTACTTGGTGTTTTTATTTTATGTGTTCTAAGCCTCTAAATGATGTATATTTTGTGTTTATCTAACTAAAAACACCTACCTTATTTATAATTCTATGAGCAAACAACCATGGTAGACTTTCTCTCTGTTTGTGAAAATTTAATGTGACAAGGGCATCAACTCCTATTGAGGCATAATTATTCATCATTATAGTCTGTTAAATAAAAATATGAATTCATTTGTACATAGTTTGAGCATCTCTCTATCAGTTTACTTGGCCCAAATTAGCAGCCCCCAAATAATTGTGCCTGAATTAACAAAACTGAGATGTCCCTCCATGCTTTTTTAGCACTGCAGAGCCAGGAAAGACCCAGAACTTTGAACATGACACCGCCTATAAATGTAATTATATAATCTCCAGAGGATTTGAAACATATTGTAGTCTTCTTGGTGCCCCGCTCAACCAATACAGGGTGTGCACAAATTAAAGGGATTGTTAAGAGGTTTTCTTAACTTTGTATGTGTATTGGGGACACTGATAGCATCAATTTGCGCCATAACAATCTTCATTCTGACGTCTGTGGCTCTTTCAATTCCACTAAAACTAACGCGATTTATGATGTCACTAATAGTGATCTACCGGAAGCTACTACTAATATCTATGCAGATCACTATTAGTGACGTCATAAAACGCGTTAGTTTTAGTGGAATTGCAAGAACCACAGACGTCGGAATGAAAATTGGAATGGCGCAAATTGATGCTATCAGTGTCCCCGATACACATACAAAGTTTAGAAAACCTCTTTGCAATCCCTTTAAGGTAATCTGGGGGCCTGCCTCTCAAAGAGCTTATACTAAAGTCATATTTAACATCTTAAGTAATTAACTAAATAGCATAAAATACTTAGGACATAACTAATGAACCTTACCCTCTTCCTCAATGGAATACCGAGTCTTTTTTCATGGCTGATTTCAATCTTCCATCTGAAATTCATAAACAGAGATACAGCATTGTATAAGGGGAGGCAACTCCATTTATAAAGAATACAGACTACAAATAAAACCTTAAAGTACTATGCATTATAAAACCTACAAATAAAACCTTAAAGTACTATGCCTACAAATAAAACCTTAAAGTACTATGCATTATAAAACCTATGTACAAAGGATCCCAACAGTAAAACAAATCTCGAAATTAATGTAAACACATTCAGAATTATTGATAGCAGCTAGTGAACTTTTCATTTGAGGAAGTTTATCAATAAATGAGCAAATATTTCATAATGAAAAGTTGTATCAGGTTTCTAGAATGAGTTAGTTTTCAGGGGCCTGTTTCTCTAAAAATCTTATGATAAATTTTGTCGTAACTTGGGCATTTTACAATGAATAATTCCACACTTGAGACAATTTTTCATCGTAAGATTTTTTGAGAAACAGGCCCCAGGAACACAGGTTTGATACAAACAGAGCTCAGACAAACAGTCTAAAACCTAACTGGTTGCAGGGTAAAAAATTGTCCATGTATTCAAAAAAGGGTTCTTAAATAGTTTCTTATTAAATGGTTACATCAAAAGCACAGACACTGGAAGACAATGAATCAAAACCCAAGTACCAAATCATCAAACCAGATTGAAAATTTCTATACCATACCTGTCTATCTTGACCGGTTTAACAAATTTTAACTGTTCTAATATTTCTGGTACTTCTATATCGCCTGTATAACCTTCACCCCACCCTAGTACTCGGGATAAATCATTTCCTGTACCCAGAGGCACCATTCCAACTTGTGGGGGTGTCTGAAAATTAGAAAATCATAAAATTATCATTCGTCATAAAGTCAATCTATTATTTTTGGCCTTATGTACAGATGGCATTTGAAAAAGAATGTCTAAACCTGGCCTTCTCAAGGGCGTTGAGGGCCGGAATTTGCCCGCGAGTTGCCATTTGAGAAGGCCTGATTTAAACTTTCTTAATTCAACACTGCCTGTCTTCATTTGTCTAAAAGGTATGGTCATTGGTCAGTATAGCTTTCAAAATGTCATTCATTGCTTACTGCATGGTAATGTCCATCTTCATTTTGAGCTTAATTTGGTTGAAACATTATAATGCTTATATTAAAATTTTCCATAGCTCTAAGAAAAAAGCTCAAAATTGAAAAAAACTATAAAATTTAATGTCAATTTTCATATGTAATTTTTGGTTTAAAAAATCAGTGGCCTACAATTCAGAACTTACCCGTAAATTGAGATTTTCTATAGCTCTAAGAACCCAGCCTATGGTACCATCACCCCCACAGACCAGCACTGTGAAGACAATACCAGGTAACAAATCACACAGTTCCAGGCCATCTTCTGGTTTCGATTCCGATATATCAATCACCTGGAATTTAAAAAGATTATCATTATTTATACTGGTATTTATTTTGAAATAGCTTGTATTAGTCATAGTGATGAAACTACAAGTAACTGGAAGTAGGGGAGGGGCATGCACCTTCTCTCATCTAGGGTTGGGTATTGATTATTTGACCCAGCCCTACTCCCATCAATAAATTTTTGAATACGAGAGTTGTACCGGTACTGAAAATTTTACACAAAACACATTATTTTGGGATCTCATAAGATAAGAGTGTTTTCTGGCAGACATTTCTCCAAAACAAAATGTTCTTGAATTTGTAGTTTTATAGTTTTTGAATTCTGAATGATGAAATGGTCAAGGTCTCATCATAATGTGTTCCAGGAACCAAACTGTTTTTGCAAAGTGAAGTCATAATCTGGTATGGAATTACAAGAACCACAGGCATCAGACTAAAATAAGAAATGTGCAAAGAAACATCATAAGTGCCCCTACAGATATTCGAGTTAAGATCATAATAAAGCAAGAGCAGGAATTTCAAATTAAGTCAAATGCTCCAAATGGGCAAAGCTTGACAGTAACGGACGATATCAGTCTATTGATTTTGTAGGCTGTCAACTGTCGAACAAGCCTAGCTCTAACATGGATAATTAGTATGTTTATAACACACCCTAATAATAATACGATACTGTGATTGATTGATTTAATTCATATTAATTGGCAAGGCATTGATTTTCTCATTTTTTACCATTAATAAGCTGATTTCTCACAGAAGACAAAAGCTATTGATAGTGTTTTTTTCATAGATATTCTATTACTATTTATTGCAATGGAACAATAGCACAGAAGGAATATATAATAATGTAGGACTGTTACTTTGCAATTAAGTGCTGGTACTGTTTACATTGCCTTAATGCAATATTTAGCGATACATGGACTACTGGTACTGTACAAAAAGAAACACTTTATTTTCAAAGTTTAAATAAATATTTAAATGATTTCCTACAACTGTACAATTGTGGTAAATAAAGAATAGAACGTGCACCTCTTGTTTAGCAGACACTTTTAGGGTAGACAAACTGGGCATTATATTCAGAAAAAAAAAACCAGTTATTAATAGAAAAAAAAACTTTCTTTGGGCACTCTTCTTCTGGTGTGAATAGCCGTACCTGTTTTGCTCGTCTAAAACTTTTCAAGCTGAAAAAAATATGACCATAATCTCACCTGGATTGGATTTAAATATCCTCTAAAAGTTTGTAATAAAACTTCAGCATCCATACTCCCACTCTTCTTATTGGCTATAATAATTAACGGGGACCAGTTCGGAATATTTGGTTTCCGCACCGATTTCACAACCAGCTTCCTCCTCATTCCGGCACATTTAAGTTCGACACAATTGGGAGGAATAATTAGTTGTCTGTATCTTCCTAAATCACAATCGTCTTTACACGGAATACAGTCATCGTGTAACGTTCGTAAACACCAACAACATTTAAAATCACAAAGTTGTGGTAAATTACCAGTTTCATTGTGGCACACCATACATTTGCTGTTCAAAGGGAGGTTACCCGGGACCCAATGATGAGAAAATTTCTCTTTACGATTATCTGAACATAACTTTTTACACGGAATCGACACGTCAGCTTTTTTGATATTATGATCAGCGACGCAAATTCCACACGAATCACACTCGGCACCATGTACTATGTGATATCTCTCAATATTGCAATAAGTAGGTTTGGGGAATATGTCCACCATGACCCATCGATGACCTTTCCGTATATCGCGGGCCGGTACATCGTAATGTTTTAATCTATGTCGTCGATATAATCGGGTTATATACACAAATATACACAATAACGTTACCATGACTACAGCCGAAAATGAAAATGTAAATGGTTCTATAGGCTCCATCTGGAAATAAAAGTTATATCTTAAATTTAAAAAAAATTAAAAGCAATTTGGCATTACTACCAGGAAATCCCATAATACCTTCAAATATACTTGTACGGTACTAAACATTTGTCTTTCGATTTCTGTTTATAATCTGTGTTTTCTTTAATATAATATCAAGCAAAATTAAATGAATTTTGATTGAAATAAATAATTTGTTTCAAATTCTTTTGTCTAATAATAAATTACCTAGTATTTTTAAGTTTTTAAGTATTTATTTATTTTTGTTACATGTTTTTTCATTTAAATATCAGTAATAGCCTATAGTTATTCATTATTTGTTTAACATCTACTGTCTACAGAGTAACAGCTTGTCTTTCATCATCAATAGATATCTCATTAAAAACTTGTTGAAATCAGACAGATGTTACAAGACTCAAAAGGATTATAGTCAATTTGACACTAAATCTAAATGGTCCCAAGTAAAAATGGTCTCAAGTCAAAAACAGAAGTCAAAATGTGCAAATTGATGCTATTAGTTGGGGATCTGTCCTATACTTTCTTTGGGCGCTATTCCCGGTGTTTGAACGCCTCTCAGGTCTTAACGAATTGGCCTACCTTTATAAATTGACGTTTTTCGGAAATTTCGTAGAATTTTCTTATCGATGGAATGTAAAAATTTCACAAGAATCTTCCAAAAGTACCGTCTTACGCCGAAACAAAATTTTAAGCACTCACAGGTCGACTTGAGTCGAGTTTTTTTCACTCGTTTTCCCACCTTCATGACAGAAGAGTTGGAGGATGTGGGCGGAGTTTACATGTTTAACCAGAGATAACTTGCTTACAACCTGTAAGCTCCGCCCATATGGCAGCCATCACTGATAGAATTTTCGCTTGGAAACTTTCGATCAAAATAAAAGGTATTAATTGAGATAGGAGATAATTTAATTTACATTTTTATTTAATATTTTATGAAAATGTATCGAGATGTGCCAAGTTTCAAGGACACGGGGGCTTAATAAAGGATTTGAATTTCCGCAATGAAATGATACAGCATAGCAGCCTGACTTTGAACGGCTCAGCGGCAGGTTTTATCTGACTACTATCAGTATCCCCAATACAAATACAAAGTTTTAGTTTACAAAACCTCTTTACAATAAGACATGATATGGCTATGGGAGTGGATTTTCGTCACTCTACTTCATTTTCATACTACACTACCCACCTCACCCACTCAACACAATCAATCTATTAACACTAACAGTAACAGTGCACGGTGACGATGATAAATAAACAATGATTCAATGATTTGTGCAAAAAATTATTCTCACCCTAAAATAAGACAATCCATCAATTGACAACTCTCAGTGAATCGTCACTCTTGGCTATATATAGCCCCTAAGTCATATTAGGACAACACTTCTATTCAATTAGACAATTTCTATTTGAAAATCATAATTTATTATGAGTGTATTTCTCCGATAATCATGTTGTTTTCTTAGATGGTTGAAGTTATCCATCAATTCAGAATTCTATATTCGAACAAGGTTCCAATGAAAATTTCAAGCATTATATTTTTCAGTGGAAAAAGTCATGAATGAAAGTCATGCTAAAATATTAAATAAAACCGGTTTGTACTATTGAAAAAATGTTGAGATAAAGGCTAAAGTAGCTAAGCTAACGACATGATAAAGATTTTGAATGGAGAATGACTAATTTGGACATTAACTTTATACATCAGACCACAACTGATTTCTATTACAAAAGATTCAGGCAAGGGACGTAATCTTTATTTTCAGACCACATCAAAGTTGCTATTCAATGCCACGCCCCCATCCCACATCATCACGCATAATCTCGCGGTAGAGTAAAGTCACAAGATGGCTGACCAAGAAGAGACTTTGGAAAATTATCTTAGTAAGTTGCAATTATGTGAAAAATAATGGCATGAAATTGATTCTGAAATGAAAAATCATTGTCTCAATTCAATCATGTATGAGTCCATTTTCACTGAAATGTTCCTGCAACTGTCAAAGACTGAAAACAGAGTTTACTTCCGCCAGATGACAGGTCATCATAAAAAATCATAGGCATAGGGGAAGGGGTGGGGGGCAAAAATCTTCTATAAAAGGTAAATCGTAGGCTACATTAGGTGCTTATTATTGATAAGGTTAGTGCAGATGCAAGAGTCAAAGACACTCCCCCATTCCCCTTCAACATTTGAACTCAAACCTGACTCAGTTATGTAATCACTACTACCCTAGCTAGCCTACTCCTGCAGTACTGACTGGCATGGAATAGGCATTGATCAAGACAGTAACTGGAGATCTCAAAGAGCACCTTAAAGGCACTATCCTGGCAAAATTGTCCACATCGTGTACTGCATGACGTTGTCCATGCTCATTAGCCCAACACACAAAGTATGACTTAAAACTCCAATTTCATTTCATTAAGTATTAGATAGACCAAACTATTGTGATTGTTTTCTGTTGTAGATAGGGCCACAAACCCTGCAAACAGAGAATTAGATCCAGAACATGTTAAAGCATTCTGTGATCTGGTCAATAAACATTTGGAGGGTCCACAAATATCAGTTCGACTACTAGCTCATAAAATACAATCACCTCAAGAGAAGGAGGCAGAGTATGCTTTAACTGTAAGTATTGATTATGTTTTTATCAGGGTCTTTTAACCTGAATTTTAAGGCTCAAGTTTTGCTGCAAGATGTGAACACTATTACTTATTTTAATATTTAAAGAAAATTCCTGTGACAAAGGTATGAAAGTTAATGGTGAATGTGTCCACCTGAAAACTGAATAGCCATATTTTGCAAGGACTTGACAAATATTTTTAAGACTTCTGTCAATGAGCTAGTTCATATAGAATTTATATATACACCTAGAATTATAATAACAATCAATACATTCTGTTACGTACTTCTATCATTAATAGGATTATTTAATTAATATATCAGTAATTACTGCTCAAGCTTAGTGTACCATTCCTACTTATACTTACTAATAGGCTATCTGTCAGTCTTTCATTTAGTCAGCAATATTCACAACTCTAGAGGTGGTTTGGTTGTTGTATTGTCAAATACCCTTGTATAATAATATCTATCAAGTACGGTCATGGGGTTACTTGAAGCATTTTGTGATACACATCTACAGATAATTGCAGTTGACTTAAGTTCAGCTTAACACATGTTTTGGATACCTATCCTCATCAGTACAGCTCTTAGTAATTGGGTTACTGGAGTGACTTTATTGTTTGCTGCACTAGCTTGTCTGGTTAATTTGTCAACTCACAGAAAAGGGAATTATTTCTAAGAAAAAAACCAATGGGTTTAATACTGTCGTTTTGTTTTTTTCATTTCAGACTCTAGAAGAATGTGTACAAAATTGTGGCCAATATTTTCATCAAGAAATTGGAAAATTTAGATTTTTAAATGAAGTAATTAAAGTTATTTCTCCAAAGGTAAATGTTTCAGAATTTCGTCAGTTTGTTTTATTCAAAGATTTACTCTTTCTCTGTGGCACCGATTTGTGCTTACACTGTCGAAGTTTTTATCCTAGATAGATCTGATGTTGGTTATATATATGTACATTTAAAATATGAAATTTTGTTCATGACTATTCTTTATAATATAAAGAAATTGTATGATACTTCATCAAACAAATTTCTGTCAATGAAAGCCTTTCAGGAATTGGTTGTAATATTGAAAACTATATCAGTTACAATAAACATCAATTGTAAAAGTTCTTGATGATCTTAGTCGGAAAGTATAGAATATTTGATATTGACTTGAAAGTTTTTAATACCCAGTATTTAGGGTGAGAATAAAAAGCATAGTTATTAGTCTCTTGTATCCAGTATTTAGGTAGAAAGTGAAATGAATATAGAATGAATATTTGGTACTGATCAATAGTCTCTTGTATCCAGTATTTAGGAAATCGTACTAGTGAGAAGATAAAGAAGAGATGTATAGAGATATTATACAGCTGGAAGATTGGACTACCACATGAAACTAAAATAGCTGAAGCTTACAGTATGTTGAAAGCTCAAGGAATAGTTAAAGTCGACCCTACCCATATTGATAAGGTAAGATAAGTGACAAACTTCAAAAATTAATATTTGTTTGAGTCTGGATTGACCCATAGTTTTAACTGTTTTAAGGTTAGACCTTAGTTTATATAGTTCCTACCTGATCTAGTGTCCAAGAAGTTTAGATTTACAAAAGCTGAGGTTTTTTTTTGTACTAAATCTCATGCTGCTGTCCTTAAAGGGATTGTAAAGTGATTTTCTAAACTTTGTATGTGTATCGGGGACACTGATAGCATCAATTTGCGCCATTCCAATTTCCATTCTGACGTCTGTGGTTCTTGCAATTCCACTAGAACTTAACGCATTATATGATGTCACTACCAGTGATCTACCGGAAGCTACTATTGATATCTATGCAGATCACTGTTAGTGACGTAATTGGAATGGCGCAAATTGATGCTATCAGTGACCCAAATACACATACAAAGTTTAGAAAACCTCTTAATAACAATCCCTTTAATATGAAACCAGGCATTTGAGAAATTACGTGAACTTGCTTGATTCTATTTTTCAGCATGTGTCATTTCCTGCCCCAACACAGAGAAGAGCTGATTTTGAAGATGAAGAAAAAGCCAAGGTATTTAATCATGAATTTTGCTATCAGTTTGAAATTTATCTCAACATTGTTGGCTATAGTGTAAATTTGTAAGCCAGGCAAGGCAGTTACTTAACTTTTCGGAGCACTATACCTCTAAAAGTTTGTTTTCGATAACATTTTTTTCCCTTTTTCAACGTCAAAATATAAACATTGTTATTTTAGTATATTAATACTTTGATTGTATTGATTGATTATATTTTTCATCTCAATCAGTCTCCATTTTTTCTTGAAACTTTAGATATATTATTCATGACATACAATTGTCAATTTAATCAGGTTGTTATGAGTATAAAATTGCTGTAATATAATATTATATGAATATATTAATACTGATATTGTTGTAGGTATTAAACAGATTATTAAAAAGTAAGAATCCAGAAGATTTACAGGCTGCTAACAGATTGATTAAAAATATGGTCAAAGATGTGAGTATTACAAAGACAAATCTGTTCTGTTTGCTTGCTAACCTGAAAGTCTAGGATTCAATCCCAACATGGGTGGAGATGATACCTTAGTATTATTCTACCCAGTTTCACCCTGTCAGTAATGCAGGTCGGAGGGACTGACCTGGAAAAGCGTCTAGTCGTTCGGATGGGATAATAAACCAAAGCCCTGTGTACTACAGGCTGTGCACGTTAAAGATCCCTTGACAGTTGGAAATTTCCCTTATTGCATATTGCATGGCGTTTGTGCCCCTCCCTCAATTAGCCAATACAGGTGCAGCTATATAAACTCTGTTATTTAACTATGTCTATGTGGTTAATAATTTTAGGATGTTGTAAAATCAGAGAAGAAATATAAAAGAATAAATGAATTAGAAACTATTAATAATAATGTACAGTTATTACAAGAAATGGTGGCCAGTTATAACTCAGCTTCTAGCACTTCTTCTGATAAAGAAATGATGAAGGTAAGGGGCTAGGGGTGGGGCAAGGGGTAGGATAGGGTGGGGCTCAATGAATTAGAAACTATTAATGATAATGTACAGTTACTACAAGAAATGGTGGCCAGTTATAACTCAGCTTCTAGTACTTCTTCTGATAAAGAAATGATGAAGGTAAGGGGCTAGGGGTGGGGCAAGGGGTAGGATAGGGTAGGGCTCAATGAATTAGAAACTATTAATGATAATGTACAGTTACTACAAGAAATGGTGGCCAGTTATAACTCGGCTTCTAGTACTTCTTCTGATAAAGAAATGATGAAGGTAAGTAGTAGGGGGAGTGGGGCAGGGTTGGTTCAGGATCAGGTATAAGGGAGTAAAGAATTCATGAATTAGTAACTATCAATAATGATTAGGTTTGAGTTAGTTGGATTGGAGAAGGAGCTGTCAAAGACATTAAGGTGGTGATTTTGTTGCTATTACTCTCTTAGTTTTCAACCAATTTTGATGAAACCTTAAATGGATGTTATTGGACCTAAATCGAAAGGTTTGGGAAAGTTTAGTTTACTCCTGATTAGATTTAAGGCTTATTCGTTGGGTGTATATGGCTGTGGTCCACTATCTTTTGTTTGCATTATGATCCAATGTGGTCGAATATGACCTAGATAATGTTATTTATTTTTCTAGGAAATCTATGAAAGTTTAGAGAAGTTACGACCTAATTTATTCCGACTAGCCAGTGATACAGATGAGAAAGATAATGATGGAATAAGTAAGTATTGGCAAAATGTCTTTCATTGCACACTGACCATGTTCATTTTCATATGCAAAATCAACAGTTCAAAGTAGGACACAAAACTTGTTTTCTTCCAAATTTATTTGTAACAATATGACTTCATTGTTTTATTTGGTCATTCGGATATTATATGTTATCTAATGATATATTTTATGTATTTTCTAGATGATATACTACAAGCTAATGATAATGTAATGAAAGTAATGTCATTATATAAAACACAAATAGAGGGTGTCATGGATGATAGAGGTATTTAAACCATTTCTTTAAAAATCTTTTTATTTTGACTCATTTTCTTCTGGTAATAGATGTTTAGCTATATTTCAGTTAAAATATTTTTTTTCTATGTTCATCTTAACTGGCCATTGTTGGCTATTGAAATTATTTACGATCATATACTTAATACAATGTATTTTTATAAAAGTGTGCCAAATAATTTTGATTAATTCAAAATATAAATACAATCATTCGACTAATTTCTTGTTGATTTTCCTAAAACTTCTACCTTATCCATACATGTGTAATCTCCCGATAATGTCGGGTTTCTACCGCTTTTGCATGCCATCTCCCGATCTACCGGCGGGAGGTCAAAATCTACCGCTTTTTCATTTTTTCGAAAGCATAATTTTTACGGGACCTACCGTTTTTCAATGTCCAAATTCTTTACCATAAATCAGTAAAAAATCAATCATTATTAAATTCTGATTGCCCATTACACGTGTTAATCTCATCATGTAACGAGATTATCATTGTCTTATTAATTAATCCCCTAATTAAGACGTTAATTTGATCTATTTTCACACGACAATTGGCATTTTAAGCACACCATAACACGTGACAAATGTTTATAACAACATCCGGGTATTTCTACCTTCACTTTTACTATCGAAATTATACAGTAGCCTAATTTTTACCACCAAACGAAATTGTGAAGCCTTTTTAAGTTTTCATATTATTAAAATAACAGTCAATCATCAATATGACGTCTGTAGACATCGTTTAGCATGTCCTTCCATTATCGGTAGATTATTATGCCAGACTGGGAGTACAAATTTAATATACCTGTAATTTCGTTTCATAAAATCAGTTTATTTTTTAATGTAGCCTGTAAACATTCAGCTCATGACTGCTTTTACAGGCCTACCTGTAGTTAGTATATGCCTTTCAATGTCGGCTAAAAACTTCGCGAGTTTTCATCGACGAAATGATCGTCATTCATTCTGTTCAAGTTAAAAAATCAGGATAGGATCGTAAAGTTTTAAAAAATATGAATTACACTTGGGAATTTAGCTGTCAGTTCTTGCAGTACCGGTACAAGAATAAATAGAACAGAGCAGGTACCATTTTGCAGTCATCGACATTGGTGGGGTTTACATTCACATTGGTTCAAAAAGTGTTCATTTCTTGAAATTTCATGAATTTACATGCTTTGATAAAGTCTCCCGATTTTTTACCCCAATCTCCCGACTTTTCATGGCTTGTCTCCCGATTTTTTCCCCTGACCTGTACACATGTATGACCTTATCTAGATCTAAGATCGCATTGAACAATCAGCTTGTAGCTTACACTGCATTACATCAAACATTAGAACATAACTTATGCTACATTGTTTTAAAGATAACTGATCCATTAAAGGGATTGTAAGAATAGCATCAATTTGTGCCATTCCAACTTACATTCCGACGTCTGTGGTTCTTGTAATTCCACTAAAACTAATGCATTTTATGACATCACTGACAGTGATCTACTATTGATATCTATGCAGTTAGTTTTAGTTGAATTGCAAGAACCACAGTCGGAATGGAAATTTTAACGGCACAAATTGGTGCAATCAGTGTCCCCGATACACATACAATCCCTTGAATAACCTCTTTGCTATATATTTAAGCAATTTTAATATTTTGCTGATTGCAAGTGAGACTTAAAGTACCCAATGTCTGCTTCATGGCTTCATGGATTTATTAAACTGAAATGTATAATTACTATGCTAAGATTAGAAGGCTTATTTTGAGACTGCCCAATTAACGTCAATGATCATATAATCACAATGCTTTCTTCAACAGATGTCTCCTCGCTGTTAGATTTATCATCTTCTACGCCCACCCATCCTCAACCTACAAATACTTCTAACTCTTCAGCTAATTTACTAGACCAACAATTTCAAGCTTTGGGTAGTTACTTTTTCATTTTTTTTTTAATATTTTTAAGTTTTGATAATTTTGCTTTATGGCATAAGGGAAGAATCTTTCCTTTCTCTCTATAATTAAATTACAAAAATAATGGATAAATGAATTTTTTTTGGCTTGGAAGAAAAATTACATATCGCTTTACTAAGCAAGCAGAAGTTTCTTTTGACTCAATGAATATATTTGCTTTCAATAGAAGAAAACAGCTGTTCTAGGAGCTTTGCCATAATATTATTGCTTTCCCAGCGACACAAATTGCCCAGCATATAGTCCTGGCCCATGATTACAACTGCATCACCATGAGCACCAAAAGCACATCCCCAATTTCACAATTCCTAATTCAGAAACTGAAGTGCTTTCTTATTAACACAATTACGTTTTGAGCTTCGCATCCCAGCTGAAAAACTTTTAAAACTGAAAAGGTTACGCATAAATGTAAACTTCCTGCAATGTATATACTAGTTCTCAACTCTAGAGCTATAGGACTTAATAACTTCCACTTCCAGTAAACTGATACTTCATAATATCCAGCACTAATTAGATATTTATATTTTATAGGTCTAGGTACAGATGCCACGTCTGTCAGTACATCAGTGGCGCCCCCACTCTCTAATACTAATAGTTCAGTTTTAAATGAATTAGGTGATATATTTAACAACATGAGTACTCAACCAACATCTGTAAGTTATTATTTTAAATATTTAACCTGCCTCCCTCAACCCGGTTTCCCTCATGTCAGTGACGCAAGTCAGAGGGGCTAATATGGAAAAAGTGTCTAGTCGTTCGAATGGGACAATAAACTTAGGCCCTGTGTGCTCATTGCACACTGCATGGCGTTTGCCTGTCCTCAATTAGCCCATATATACAGGTGCAGAAATTTCCAAGAAATTAAATGAAATGAAATAAGGGCTTACTTCCTTTCTGTCTGCACCATTTTGAAAGCAATGAATAGGCAATATTAAACAGACTTAACAGTTACGATGTTGAACTTAAAAGAATATGAAATCGAGCCAATCAGATGGCATATTACTATGAGATAGACATTACAATTCTGGCATTCTTAGTTATCTGTGCACATGTGATATTTTGGGGAAATATCTGCCAACGTTTATAGTAGATGATTCTAGTAAAAATGTACAACCCACATTTGTTAGAAATTGAAAAAAATAGCCTTATGCTGCCAACGTTTTTAAAATGAATAGATGAATGTTGAGGTGTTCCTATCTGCATTGTAATGTAAAATGTGTAATCTATTTTTGTAGCAAGCCATTCCACAATCAGCCCCAGTGAACACTAGTCAGTCTTTATTTAATACCAACCCTGGCCTAGCTATGGGCATGTTTTCATCCCTGAATCAACATCAACAACAACAACCTATGATGCCAGCACAACAAAACCAGCTTCAACAACTTCATCTATTACAACAACAACATCTACAGCAACAAAGGATGGCTTTTGGTGCCTCTAAACCTAATCGTAAGTTCTGCTGTTTTCCACACTCGACTTGCTATATCAATACCAATAACATCACAAGAATTACGATTTTATATCATCTGATAGCCATTGGTGAATCTGGAAAAATCTGATGACGCAGATTGCTTTAAAAAACCTTTTTTTTTAAGTGAACATTTTCAAACAAATGTCATTTTCCATTACACAATTGCTAAACAGAAACATAATTCATTTGTTCAATCCTAAAGTAAAGCACTCCATTTCCGAAGGACTAGAAACTTTTCAGAAAGGGTCAAACTTCTAATAATTTGGAAATGTTTTCTTATTATTGCAGCAATGGCCAGTGCACAGTTACAGACTCCACTATCAGCTGGTGGTACCTCTCCTGGTTTACAACCTCACAAACCTGGTGGTACGCCTCAAACTTCGAAACCTGGTACCAGTACACAGCAATCTAAACCTTTATCAGACTTAGACGTACTCGGTCAATCTTTACTACAACAGAATCTAGGAGGCAAAGAACCAGTTAAACCTGTACAAAAAAGGTAAGATTTGAACTTTACTCATTCCTCCACTTGACCCGGGTACAGCTATTGGTAATTAAGGTAAAATATTTAAGGGTAGGCCAGGCTTTCACTTTAAGAGTGATTTGTTTTATGTCTTACTTATCCAAATCAATGAGTGTTGATAATCCAGACAAGATCCTTAGATTCTAAGCCTTTATCCTTCTAAAGTATTCTTTGATATTACTTCAATTTACATACTTGAACTTTATAGATATTGCATACACAGGTACTATTTCTGTAAATAATAACTGGTGAATTTAAAACTTATGAGAACTGCCATATATATTCTTATATTCATCTTTGTGATGATTTTTTGTTAGTATTATATCTATTTACTCTTTTAGCGCACCGTTATCACTAAATGAGTTGGCATCACTTTCAAAGTCTCCTCCAGTTTCAACTACTACATCATCACCCCAGACATCACTCTTAGATCTTTCTAACCCAGTACCACAGCCCTCGATGACGTCACCCTCCCCTGTTACTACCAATGGTTTACTGAACTCGCCATCTAAAACTACTGAAATATTACCATTAACTGATATCATGGTACCATTAGAATCTGTCAAACCATGTAGGTTTTCTTTAATATTTCTGACGAAGCATCCTCAGAACTAATTAACTTGTATTAAACCAATGTCTGATAAACTGTTGTTCCCTTATTGCACACTGAATGGATTTGTGATTACTTGTCAATACAGTCAAAGCCCATTTCCTGTAGTCTTTTCTGAATCTGACTGCAGCTTTAGTAAGCCCATTTCCCATGAAACAATCCCCCTCTCCCTACAGCTCAAATAATGATTAATATTTATATTTCTATATCAGGTGAGCACCCGCCAGTGAATGTGCTAGACAAGAACAATGTCAAGATATTACTACATATTGGTAAAGATAGACCTCGACCTGACGTCACTGTCATGGTCGTATCAACTATTAGCACCAGTCCACATCAAATTACTAACTTCGTTTTTCAAGCTGCTGTTCCAAAGGTAATTAAATACTTCAATATCTCCCTAAAGTGCTGTGCATGTGACGATATATAAGTTCCTCTATAATAACTGTTCCAAAGGACATTTGTTATGTAATAATTGTTCCATTTGATAACCCTGATATTATATGATAAGAGTTCCAGAGATCATTTATTATAATAATTTTTGTTCCACGAGGAATATTTATTATGAGGAACAAATATACAGTCACATACACACTGACAACATTTTCGACAATAATTCGACCAACATTTTGCCGAAACACCTGGACAACACATATTTGGTCCTGTAGACACATGAAATATTTCGACAATATGTTGGGCATCTTGTTGCGAAATGTTTCGAAATCTGTTTACACTAACAACATTTTCGACAACATGGCATTTCAGCAACATATTGGCGAACATATAAGTGTGTACAGTACTTAAGGCTTCCAAAGGCTACTTAACTGGGGGTCCACAGTGGTTCAACAAGTACAAGCTTAACTTGCTAACTTGGATTTCCAAGGTTAAAAGCTGACATGGGTTGAGATTTTATTTTTTCAAGCCAGTTTCTCACTGTTAATAATCAGAGACAGACTTGCAAAATGTTGGTGGATGGATGTCTTATTCTTCGCCGTGTAGACTGGAGACTGGTGATAGAGATTTCTGTCAGTTTTGAATCAAATAATAGTAGAGGAATGGTACTACTCTCATGATTTCCTCCATGTTTACAATGATACCCTAGTGTAGAATTTATCAATAAAATGATTGTGATTATTTATTTACAAACTTCTTCTATATTTTAACAGATCATGAAGGTGAAGTTACAGCCACCGTCAGCCAATACATTACCAGCATATAATCCTATTCTTCCCCCTACTGCTATTACACAAGTTATGTTGTTAGCCAACCCTAAAAAGGTAAGGATATTACTTAAAGCATCTGTTAGAATGTAGACAGTCTCAGAATATGAATTTTTACGGCTAAATTAATAAGTCCTAGTGTTTATAGCCCACCCCGGATATTTCAGATTTAAAAAACATGTGCATCAATAATTGAAAGTGATAGTTATTACGACTCAGTCATGTTGGAGAACAGTCAAGTTCTGAAATGGAATTGGGGCTTGCAATCAGTTTTCACAATGGTCAATGTTCCTGGTCAGATAGAAAAGAGACTAAAAGCAAGCGGCTTTATGCTGCAGGCTTTGTATGTTGAAGATCATTCAACAGTTGGAAATCAAAAAGTGTAGGCTAATGCTGCAGTCCAGGCAAAATTTCACTCATTGCATGCTACAATAAAATGCCAAAAAACTAGACATTTTTCATTTATTTTCAAATTCTTTTGTTATTTTTTATCATAAAATGTTATAAAAAATTTTCTATGATTTCAGGAGAAAGTGAGGTTAAAGTTTAAAGTGATGTATACAATGAATGATGAGAATTTGACAGAAATAGGAGAAGTTGATTCTATACCAGTACAATAGACTGTTATTTATCATATTCTCGTACCAGTAGTAATACACCTTATTCACGTCTCGCTTTAACCGCTTAGAAACCGAGGTTCATAACGCAACCCATTCATAAAATACAACGTCAATTGAATGAAAAGGAATATGACGTCACTAATCACCATATCAACAGCAAGAACATTAATTAAGAACAACTATTATGGATATACTCCTTTCTTTAATTTTAGCAACATTTCACATACAGGAATCTTTATCAAGCAAACAAATAATAATGAAAATACAGAACAACAAAATATATATATATAGTAAATACTGACATCTATAACTCCTTAGGATTAGTGATAAATAAACAACAATAACAATAGATAAAAGGATAACATACTCAGCACAATTAGCATTTAAAAGATGAAGCACTACAAGGTAATTAACAATCAGAGGAATAGGTTGGGAGATTAGGGGGATAGATAAACTAATAATTAGTAGTAAAGGAAGGGGGGGGGGGGGGGCAAAAGTTAAAGAATTAAGTCATCCCACAAATTTGGTAGATAGTGTCCTTTATCCCTATTCAGTTTAGGCTTATAAAGAAAATTGTCTAAAAAATGCCCTTTCGACCTCTTTATCAGAAATATGTGAAGAAACAATTCATCTGAAAGTATTTTTAAATAGCGTAATTAATTCTGATTTTAACGATGTAAAATTTGATTAGGTTTGAGTTAGTTGGATTGAAGGAGGCGATAGAGACCTCAAGGTGTTGATATTGCTGTAAGACGTTGCTTTTGTTTGTTTGCGTTATGAGCCTCGATATGGATCCAAGATGGCCGACCTGTGAATAAGATCTTTAGACTGTTATTTATTCTACTCTCATACCAATAGAATTCTGTCTAATATGTCTGCTGTTCATTTATCATACATCATATTTTTCATTATTCATTATTCTTGAAACAGTTTTTAATAATTTATGCACTACACTGTAGGTAGAAGTAGCCAAGGTATGGAATGTATTTTAAGATTTGTATTAAGTTTGGGGCTTTATGGTTGTGTTTTGACAAAATAACGTAAATAGTGCTGCCCCCACAAAAACAGTCTTTAATTTTGAGAGTTTGGAGGATTTTTCACAAACAGCAGGTATTAATTTGCAAAAATAAATTCACTGTGTGGTTAGTAGGGGGTCAAATATCAAAGAGTAAGCATTTAATAAAGAGTTAATTAATTATTTTTGGCTCTGTGTAATCCAACATGAAAATGGATTGTTGCAGTGCTTTGGATTTGGACCTATAGATATGTACAGACATATTGAAAATAACATGCTATTATAATGTTAAGGTCTATTAGCTTTACAAAAAATATAAAAAGAATGTTATGCTTATTCGACAGGGGCGGCTCAGGCCCCCAATAAATTGTCAAATCAGAACTGTGATGGTTCGGCAATTGCTCAGTGGAAACACACGAAAGTTAGCTTAAAGCCGTCTTTTTATGTCAGTGGAAACACAGTTATAGATGATTTAAATGAATAACATTATTAATGTAATCATAGAAATGTAGATAGGGAATAATAACACAAGATTTATGCTTGGCACGCATGCGTTGAATTGAAGGTATGCCCATAACTTCCGGTTTCTGCAAGAAGTTTTATCAATTTAAAAGCCATGATAAACACGATTTAATTCGAACGGAACATCCAGTCTCTCTGCCACAGTATCACTTAGAGTTAACGAGTCCTAGAGGAGAAACTAGGTCAACCATAAATTTAAACAGAAGTTCAATAGACGATGAGTAGACTAAAGACTTCTAGTCTTATACATTTCTATGATGTAATGCAATGATTATATAATGATATAATATTATTGTTACTAATTATCCTTAACATTTAGGGGTAGATTTATTGATTGATTAATTTATTATGATAATGATGATGAAATGTTAATATGAAATAATGATAATGTAATAATTTTAATATAATGTATAGAGATATTAATAATGAAATATGAACTATGTCATGAATGCAGGGTAAGTGATAATAATATATATAGTAAGCTAGCTAGTATAAAAGAGATTGTAAATACACCGTGGATGCCTGAAATAGATTTTATATTTTCATTCTAATACTCTCTTGATGTCTTATTGTATGATCGTTATTATTAGTGGTAAAAAATAACACAGTCTTAAAATGACATTGTAAGCACACTACCGGTATATAGACCCAGCTTTATGGAACAAAAATCCCTGGTTTATGATGTGTTTCCACAGTCGTGTGTCGTGTCGAAACATTGCATAAAACTTAAACTAGTGGTAATTGTTCCATATAGCTGTGTCTTTGTAAAAAATAACATCTTAAAGGGATTGTAAAGATGTTTTCTGAATTTTTGTATGTGTATCAAAGAAACTTATACATGTAACATGAATTTGCACCATTTTAATTTTCAATCAGATTGGCTGTGGTTTTACCAATTCTACTTATATTAGATGTTTGATGACCTTACATTGACAATAAGTTTCAGTGAAATTGCAAAAACCACAGACACCTGATTGGAAATTGATATGGTTCAAATTGATGCCATCAGTGTCTCTGATACATATAAAAAATTAAAAAAAAACGTCTTTACAATCCTTCAAATTCTATCATTTATATTGAAATTTATTTGTTAGCTCTAGATGATGTACATAGTGGTATTTTATAGTTGGTTAAAAATGTTGTGCACATACTAAGATTTTAAATAATGTCTATTTTGACAAGGAGTATGCAAATTATTCATTTCAAATCATTACGTTCAAACTCAAAAAAAAAGTGGGCTGTTTATGTTCATGTTTGGAATCATCTTAAATGTGCTTAAATTTTTGCTTCATATTACTGAGTGTTTTTTAAAAAATGTTTATTTATTACGTGCAATTTTTATTTGTTATTTCTTGTTACATGCACATGAGAAAAAGTACTAGGGTTAAGATTTTGAGGTCTAAGTAGGTCAAACATATTTATGCACATCCGAGAACATATAAAAGTCTATTTTTATGAAATGAGCAAAGACAAGAGTTGTATATTGTACATTAGATTCACGAAATCCTTTTATTTTGATCATTGGCCTTATTATTTGCCTGTTGTATATAACAAGATCTTATCTAATGCTGCTGATACATGTTTCGAATAAGAAACCCTTATCATGAGAGACCAGATTTCAGAAATTTTAGAAAAAGTACAATTAAGAAGATATTGTGGCAATTTACTTCAAATCCAGAGATGCCCACAAATGAGTCGTAAAATTATGTAATCCTCAGAGAGTTCTAAATTAGTGCAAATACTACTGTATCCGTCTTAGGAGCTCTTGAGGCCTGTATTATATGGGTTATGCTCAATTAATAATGGGTATGTGTCAAACTTATGTTTATCTAAAGCCTTGCTTATTATAATTTTCAAAAAGTGAGGTATATCATAACTTGGAAGATAATTGTAATAATTTGTAGAAATGCTTTAAAATAATGAGTTAGAGGTGTGTTTGTAATATTTTGTTTGTTTTGTTTTGTTTACTGATATTGTATATTATTATAAACAAGTTGTATACTTATTGTCAATATTATTAATAAATTATCATCCGAATAACAAACAGGTGTCTTGACTTTTGACTTCAATTTGCAATAAAATCATATGTCTATACATAGCTTGAGAGGACGAGGAAGACCTGGTATGACTGTGTGAAGACTGACCTTGTCGATCCACATGACAGAACAGACTGGTGATCAGGTGTAATATCTCTTATCTCTGGTCACTTTATTTGTCCCCAACATTAAAATGTCTTTATATGTGATAATTGAATCGTTAGTTTGGGCCAACTGTAGAAATTTTCTTTGAAATGGGGAAAAACTATAGCCTATACTGGTAATATAAACCCCCTCAATACTGTGGCCTGTACTCGATCTCACTTTAGGATTAAAAAAAATGACATAACAAGAAGAAAAATCCAGAATTTGAAGCATTATAAAAGTTTATTCATCAGAAGTTAAATATCTATGTGAAGCACGTATTAATATAGGTATTGATGTATTGTCTTTATGCCACCTAAAAACAAAAAATTGTAATGAAGTAAAAGGGCCAATTTCTATACATTGAGATCACAAGATAAATGCCACTGATACACACGAAAACACCCACTCTAGAAGCCTTCTAACATTGCTCTCAATAACGTTTGAATGATCATTTGATTACTTTTACGTTGTTTATGGCTTGCACCATTTCATATATAAATACATGTAATTTCTTTGAGAAACTCACCTTCCCGATTCAATTTCTTCTGGTGGATTTAATATCACAGATGCAAAACTGAAAGTGGATAATATACATAATTAAGAAAGTTATAAATAAACAATGTAAAAGCTCTTATGGAATTTGTGTATATGTAAATATGTATATTTTATAAACTGTATTTTATTCTATTATCAAAGGGTACAGTTAACAGAGTATGCTGACGCTAATTTAACGGAATAGGTTCACCATCCATTCAACGCTTATTCAAATCTGTTTATGCATTTCATGTGCTTGTCTCTAAAAATGGAGTTTTAGGTCCTGCTTTTCTGCACCAATATGGGCTAATTGAGGACCGACAAAAGCCATGCAGTGTTCGATGAGGGAAATTTTGCCAGGACAGCGGCATTGGCCTGCTCTTATTTTCGATTTCCAACTGTCGAGGGATCTTTAACATACACAGCCTGTAGCACACGGGACCTCGGTTTACTGTCCCATTCGAACGACTAGACACTTCTTCCATGTCAGCCCCTCCGACCTGCATCACTGACAGGGGAAACCGGGTTGAAAAATCCAAGGTATCATCTCGACCCATGTCAGGATTGAACCCTGGACCTTCAGGTTAGCGAGCAAGCGTCTAACTCACTGAGCCACCGCAGCTCCTGCTTGTCCCTAGCCACACCCTTCAACATCAATATACTAGTAAGTAGTAGATACTCCTGCATTTTGACCCATTATTTGTTATTTGTGATAAAATATGCATAGATTTGATTTTGATAAAAAAAAAAAACCCTGATTTCAAAAATAAAATATCTTACTTGGGTAATTTGAGAATATTAATAAGTTCCTGACATCGTGAGACGAGTATTTCACCACCGTTACTATTGGTTACGTGTTGTTTGGTGACTTTTGTTAAACATAATATAGCTCTAGGTATTAAATCTTGACAGCGGGTTGCTAACTACAAAATATACATAGTTCTTTTAAATTAACATAGTTCTTTTAAATTAACATAGTTCTTTTAAATTAACATAGTTCTTTTAAATTAAAATAGTTCTTTTAAATTAACATACATAGCTCTTTTAAATTAACATACATAGTTCTTTTAAATTAACATACATCGTTCTTTTAAGTTTACATACATAATTCTTTTAAATTAACATACATAGTTCTTTTAAATTAACATAGCTCTTTTAAATTAACATAGCTCTTTTAAATTAACATAGTTCTTTTAAATTAACATAGTTCTTTTAAATTAACATAGTTCTTTTAAATTAACATACATAGTTCTTTTAAATTAACATACATAGTTCTTTTAAGTTTACATACATAATTCTTTTAAATTAACATACATAGTTCTTTTAAATTAACATAGCTCTTTTAAATTAACATAGTTCTTTTAAATTAACATAGTTCTTTTAAATTAACATAGCCCTTTTAAATTAACATAGTTCTTTTAAATTAACATAGCTCTTTTATATTAACATATATAGTTCTTTTAAATTAACATAGTTCTTTTAAATTAACATACATAGTTCTTTTAAATTAACATACATAGTTCTTTTAAATTAACATACATAGTTCTTTTAAATTAACATACATAGTTCTTTTAAATTAACATTTTGAGTCTACAATGACGTGTGCCGCTGTGCAGTGAAGAAACATATTCTAAACATAATTATTTATCCTTTTGAAAAAAGTAAGAGAACTTCAGAATGAACAATCTGTAAAATATAGGGTCTCAGTTAATTGCCCCATGAACACATTTCTATCAGTTCTTTTAGATGATTTTAGTCAAAGGATCTTGAACAAGTACAGTGCCTAGCACACATTGTTTAGGTTTAATGCTCTATTCCATACCATTTCTGGGATGCTATCAAATTGCTGCATTTACAAACTTGTATGAAAATAATAAAATGTACCTTACCTTTTCAAGATAATTGACGTTATTCATAATGGCTTAATATTGAAATGTTCTTACCTTAGCGAGTGCTGATATTAAAACTGAAACTGTTTTTAAAGTAATATACGATGTATTATCATTACTATTTATAATAATACCAGAAGTTTCATACGTTACAGCTTCTAATATACTATAATACTTCGCTATTACATCAGCTGTACACGTTTTACTATGATGTACCGTACAATATTCACCTACACACCATACCTAGAAATAATACATTCAGGTACAGCCCAGTAGCCCACCATCTGCTTTACCAGCTGATAAAGCTCTAAATATTTACAATACAAGCTGATGTCAATATCAGGGGCCGCAGAGCTTCTCTAGAAGTGGGGGAACCCTTGGTTGAAAATTTTCAAAATCCACCTCTCACCCTCACCCCCACCACAAAAACTCTTCGATTTCGGCCACTTGATTTTCAGATTTCGCAAATTATGAAAAAAATAATTAAATAAAGGACAAAAAAATTAGGGCCAAAAAGTGGGGGACCCTGACTATGGTAAATACTGCTAATCTAAAAAGCTATCTAAGAACTTTCTGTAAATATAATATTGTAAAATGCTTATTTTTAGTGGAATTGCAAGAACCATACATAGACGAAGTTTGAATAGATGCTAATCAGTATTATCAGTGTGCTGCAGATCTCATCTTCTGGCAAATCCTAAGTTTTCGATTTCAAGGCAAGATTTCTAAAACCACTAATACTAAATTGAAAGAAGGATTTTAACTTACTAAATTGGTATAGAATTCCTCTCTATTATAGATATTCCTAGTACTGATCAAGAAATCAGAGATTTCATCATACTGGCTGATTACAATAGATTTATATTTCTTTAGTAATTTTACTAAGTTCTCTGATAGTAACCTGAAATTATATAAATATAACAATCTGAAATTCTAATAAGGAAATACAGTATACATGAATTGCTCAATATGGATTTCCTTTTTACAATTAGAAGAAACAATTATTGAACAGCGATCAATTCTTTTCAATCTCAGAAGATTTTACAACAAACAGAAACAGAAATAGTATTTAACTGAAAATTTACTGAACAGAAATGAAAACAGAGTTTTAATTTGTACCTTTTAACATCAGCTGTAAAATCAATAGGTTTTGGATAAAGTAAAATAGATCTCTCTAATAATACTGGTAATAACTGAACAGCAAAATCATTGCCACCATTTTCTAAAATCTCTTCAAACCATACTCTAGTGATAAATTAAAAAATGGAACATACACAATCAGGACATCATGTAACCTTCTAGGTTTTAAAATAAATCAGACTTGAGACTTTTAACTCACTAACCCTAGCCAATATACCACACTTAAAGGGACTGTAAAGTGATTTTCTAAACTTTGTATGTATATCAGGGACACTGATTTGCGCCATTTGAATTTCCATTCTGACATCTGTGGTTCTTGCAATTCCACTAAAACTAACGCGTTTTATGACGTCACTGACAGTGATGTACCAAAGATGTTTCATGAGCTATGTAATAAGGCTATCTACCTGAGTAAAACAGGAACAGTCTGTGAAGCTACAGTCACTCTAGGGTTATTCTTTAAATCATCCAGTACACCATGGAGAGAATCTAATCTGAAATTATATTAATAAGCCTTCATTTTACATCCTTATTTTCTGCTTTGACTAATTAAGGCTGGCTTTATCGTAAATTGTGCTATGTGAGAAATTTTGCCAGGACAGTGATATCCAATTGTCAAGGGATCTTTAACGTGCATCGTCTGTAGCAGTCTATAGCCCTAGTGTATTGTCCATTCCGTACGATTAGACGACTTTCCATTTAACCCTTCCAACATCCAACACTATGCTAAGACTGTGGCATGCTCCTTCTCCATTTCAATTTTAAACTATCATGAAAATTTACCAATGTAGACTTACTTAATGCTTAATCACAAAACCTATATGGTTGGTAGATGACAAGTTAACGTTCACTTCCAGCAGAAGCTGATATCGCAAAGACTATATTTTGTTTTTACCTATTTATAGTATCACCATGTCCGCCTTCAACTCTAGTAATGAAGGTAAATAAAGGTCTATAAAGCGCCATCTGGTAGGCGTCTAGTGAACTAGTAGGGGTAACTGTAACAGTAGATAGTAGACTCGTACTGTCAGGACTCCTCACTATAGTTTCTAAAGCTCCTGTCATACATGGTAGATCTAATATTGTATGAAAAATCTACAAAACATACAAAAAATTACACAATGATATATGTAAAGGATATCGCGGAATTGTCGTACACAGAAAGGGGACTGAAGGGTCTCTATCCCCCATTATTTGATTGGCAACAAAGATTTTGTAAAGAACAGAAAACGAATAAACAAAGATCAGGGGCCTTATTCTCAAAAACTTAACTTAGATAAAATCAAAATTTTAAGAAATACAGCATTGTGATTGGATGATAAAGCTGAATTTAAAATTAATTTTAGTGATTGACCAATCGGATGACCCAAACACTAAAATCATTGTAAGTTAAGTTTTCGAGAATAAGGCCCCTGACTGCAATCTTAAAATATATTTTAAAATGCACCAAATCAATTTTATTTTTCTCTAGTAGGACCTTCTGTTCGAACTTGCACTTGCAACCTTCATGAAGTACTTGGACTTTACAAACCATCCTGCTTTGTCCCCATCTACAATTTGGGACAAATCCAAGTCCTTGATAGTATATCAAACAATAACCTACCTCTAGAGATGTAGTAGGAGACATTAAAGCAGGTAAAATATCAACAAATTCTGCTAGGAATGTTCTAGGATGCCAGGCTAAAATCTATAATAAATTCGACTATTTATTAACTTCTAAGATATTTTATTAAAAATAGCATATAAGAATGGCTCTAGGTTAATTACTGCCAGATATTTTTGAATTGCCATCAGCTATGACTAGTAAATACAGGCAAACTGACTCTCCTATTATATACACCAAACAATATCTAAGCAAGAATATACTATCTGTCTTTTAAAGCGTATTTCTAAACTTTATATGCGTATCGGGGACACTGATAGTTAGTTTTGGTAGAATTGCAAGAACCACAGACGTTGGAATTGAAATTGGAATGGCGCAAATTGATGCTATCAGTGTCCCTGATACACATACAAAGTTTAGAAAACCTCTTTACAATCCCTTTAAGCATGTAGAAAACTCAACAGACATATAATGTTTTAAATTTAAAAGTTAATCGTGACTCACCTTAAATATATTAGGGAAGTATGTAGATAAAATAGAAGTTTTATAACATAACGTATCGAGATTATTCATGATAAAATTAATAATATCAAACATTAACCCCTGATCTGTATAATATTGTGATAATATCTCCGTAAAAACATGTTGGTAGGTTTCTTGTGGGTCATGTACTACTGCACCACCTAAAACAAACCAAAAATTTCATAAAACTTCATGAGTAACTCACGCCACACTACTCAGGGTCGAGTTTCACTGCCATGTCATTCAACCCGACCAGATCTTACGAATTCTCAAATTACTAAACCAATATCACAGTACCATATGATTGAACAAATCCAAGTACAATCAACAACTACCTAGTTTGCCATATCAGCATCCACTGGAAGCGAACGTTAACTTGTCATCTACCAACAACTACCTAGTTTGCGTCAACATCTGCTGGAAGCGAACATTAACTTGTCATCTACCAATCAACCAATGATCTGAGGGCCAATGACTCATGGCCATTCTAGGGGGGATTAAGGGGCATGTCTCCTTTGAAAAGGGCTTAGTCTGGCATTCTTGAATATCATTAAAATATTATTACATCATACTCATGAACATTTTTTGTTCAGTTTTCCAATTGTTGGGCCTTTTTTGAGGGGAGGGGATGCTCCCTATCCCTATACCTACTTACTATGATTAATAAAGAATTGTAATATCTGTATAATAACAGGGAAGGCTGTAACATCGTGTGATATACGTGTATATAAACGTTTTATTTCTTGATGTACTTTAGGTATGTAGTTAGCCTCTATTGAACATATTAAATCTAATATATTAACTGTTTCATACAAACACTGTAAAATATAATATAATATAGTCAAGGGCAATAACTCTATAGAACATATTAAATCTAATATATTTACTGTCTCGTACAAACACTGAAAAATATAATATAACATAATCAAGGGCAATAACTCTATAGAACATATTAAATCTAATATATTAACTGTCTAGTACAAACACTGAAAAATATAAATATAACAAAGTCAAGGGCAATAACTCTATAGAACATATTAAATCTAAAATATTCACTGTCTCGTACAAACACTGAAAAATATAAATATAACATAGTCAAGGGCAATAACTCTATAGAACATATTAAATCTAAAATATTTACTGTCTCGTATAAACACTGAAAAATATAAATATAACAAAGTCAAGGGCAATAACTCTATAGAACATATTAAATCTAATATATTTACTGTCTCGTATAAAACACTGAAAAATATAAAAGCATAATTTTCATTTTAAGTTCCATCACTATCGTAAAGCTGCTAATGCTAGTATGTAATAGTCTTTGTGATAATGAAAAACTTTTTGTGGGACGAGCCAGGATGGTCGAGCCAGGATTCGAAGTACGTCGCAAAGCGCCACAACCGCAAAGCCCAAACAGAAGGTCCTCACCTTAGAGAAAAAAAACAGAAAATGGCATGAATTTGGTGCTTTCTGGAAGATATTTCTGGATTTAAGTTGGCAATAGGGACTTCCTACTATGATTTTCATCTGATTGATTTTGATTCTTCAAAAAATCTTTCTTACTAATCAAAATATGGGGGGACCGAGACACTCAGTTCAAATTCTGAAAGTTTAAAATGAGAGCCCTATTTTTTAACAGTCACAAGCTTAAACTTACTGCTATCTGTATTTCTGCATCTGTTGCTACTTTTGGTTCTGAAAAAGGGAAAAGAAAACATAATATATCCAACAGCTAAAAATAAACTGTTTTCTGCTTCTACCCCCCTATCACTCAGTTTCCCTCATAAAAATATTTACTTCTAATTGTCAGGTTGAAGTCATTACAGACCAGGTGGGCTTCTAATTTCAAATTCATTGGGTGTCACTGTTACCCTTGGAAAAAATTACTACCTCTCAGGGACCTGTTTTATAAAAAGAGCACAATCACATTTTTGTACGTACAGCATTTCTCAATGTAGATTTCTTCACTTACGTAAAAATACGGAAGATTTCAGGTGAAATGAGACCATGGACACGACAAAATCTAAATAGAAAGTAAAATATCTTACTTCTTTCACATTGATCAAGTAATCTAAAACAATATTCTACAGTTTTACTGGCTAGGGTACCAAATACTTGTTTACATCTGTCAGTAGATGACATGTCACTGCCATTGTTAGTGACAGTAGTGTCAGACGTCAGTTGTCGGTGGCAGTGATATAACCATTTATATAACATAGAAAACGTGTGGATATTTAAAAACTGATCTTCTGTGTAATATTGGCCTGAAATTTAAAATACAAATAATCTGATGCCCTACATCTTGGGATTAAAAAAAATCTGTACAAACAATTCCGTTTGTCAATATCGCATTCGAAAACCTGGCGAATTGAGAGTAATAGTTGTATAGTAATGGACTACTCAAAAGAGAAGTACCATCAGGTGTTTTGAAAAGAGTAAGCATGGTCTGCTTCGCGCAACATCCGCCACTACTATATCGGTCAACATCATTGGATACAATCAGATCAATTTATGCCTAACTAAACAAATCAGTCAAGATGCAAGAAACAGATTTGTTATCTTTGTAAGCGTTAAAGGTTTCAAGGTGGCCACTTTACTGCAAAGACACAACATCAACTTTTTTTGCTCGTGTTTATTAGCCTCAATATGGATCATCTAAGTCAGGCCAAGGGCAAAATGCATGTTATGAAAAAAATATAAGGGCCAAATATAGCTTAGCTAGCATAGCGTTTAGTGGAAGGGGTCATGAGGGGCCACTCTTGAGGGCGTCAAGGGCCAGATTTGGCCAGCAGGAGAATTCCTGATCTAAGTTGTCTGTCAAGTGAATGATTTTTTTTGGGTAAAGCAATCTCAATATTGTTTTTCTACCCATATTTAAACTCGGATTTCAAAACAGTAAGCTTTTTGTACTTACCTATATTAAGAAGAGTAAAGAAGTTTTGACTTGGTGTTCCATCTATTTCATTGACTATGTTAGTTTGGTCTTTACGGAATGGATTGATGGTGTAAGGATTGGGAGCTTGTTGTACACTAGTGTTTAATAACCATTGTGATATCTTACAACTAGTAGTTTCTATATACTCTACAACAGATATTCAAACTATGTTAATAAGGTAAGGATTGGGAGCTTGTTGTACACTAGTGTTTAATAACCATTGTGATATCTTACAACTAGTAGTTTCTATATACTCTACAACAGATATTCAAACTATGTTAATAAGGTAAGGATTGGGGGCTTGTTGTACACTAGTGTTTAATAACCATTGTGATATCTTACAACTAGTAGTTTCTATATACTCTACAACAGATAGTCAAACTATGTTAATAGTGTAATGATTGGGGGCTTGTTGTACACTAGTGTTTAATAACCATTGTGATATCTTACAACTAGTAGTTTCTATATATTCTACAACAGATATTCAAACTATGTTAATAGTGTAAGGATTGGGAGCTTGTTGTACACTAGTGTTTAATAACCATTGTGATATCTTACAACTAGTAGTTTCTAAATACTCTACAACAGATATTCAAACTATGTTAATAAGGTAAGGATTGGGGGCTTGTTGTACACTAGTGTTTAATAACCATTGTGATATCTTACAACTAGTAGTTTCTATATACTCTACAACAGATAGTCAAACTATGTTAATAGTGTAATGATTGGGGGCTTGTTGTACACTAGTGTTTAATAACCATTGTGATATCTTACAACTAGTAGTTTCTATATATTCTACAACAGATATTCAAACTATGTTAATAGTGTAAGGATTGGGAGCTTGTTGTACACTAGTGTTTAATAACCATTGTGATATCTTACAACTAGTAGTTTCTATATATTCTACAACAGATATTCAAACTATGTTAATAGTGTAAGGATTGGGAGCTTGTTGTACACTAGTGTTTAATAACCATTGTGATATCTTACAACTAGTAGTTTCTATATATTCTACAACAGATGATGTTTATAAGACAAGGGGACAAGGGAGATTAACAATAAAGTTATTCATTTGGTCATTTGGCTCAACCTTCATCGATGTTTAAGACTTACATTATGAGTTGATAGGCAAACATCTTGCCTGGTAAATGGACAAGGAAAGACAATTCTGGTAAATGGACAAGGGAAGACAACTCTCATTCATAGATTAATTTTGATTGGTTGATTTTAATGCACTAGGAAACATCTCTTTCTGGAGAATGATTTGAAACGTACCTGTGTTCAGAGAACTAGTATGTAAAATAGACACAGCCACTAAAAATACAAAACTTTGTCGTTGACTTTCAAAATCTAATTCTTGATTACCCAGCCATCTGAAATATCAAATACATGAATTTTCAACCATGTAGATTATATTAAGTTCTTTTTATGTTCGTTCATTTTGTGCCAATGACTTTGTAAATTGACATCTATATTTTCACACGCTACAAAATACCTATTTGAAAAATTTGCATTTATTTAGTGATGAAGTACAATTTTCCATAGCGATTCATTGGTATCAAAAGAATTTGTCAAGTTTCTGGAAACACTAATTACTGTATACAAATACACCTTTATGTACAAGATACTGATTCTGTGTTTGGTATGGGAAAGTATCATGTCAATATTTTGTTCATGATAAATAAATAACTTTACCTCATGGCTGATGAGAGAACTGATTTAATACAACCATATCTTTTACCCTATAATATAATCATTGTTCAATTTATCATTATGGTAGTCAAGATATTTTGTCATTGAGTGTGAATTAAAATGTCATATATCCTGTACTTAAAGTATATAATGTAGACATTATAATATTTCAAATTATTATGTGATTTCCCATGGTTATGGTCACTTAAATGACCACATAAATCATCCAAGGCTCCCAGTGTCAAATTCTATGTTGAATTTTGTGGTCTGTTTTCACACTCACAAGTATACCGTTAAAAATGTCTGATTGGCAAAAATATAACTCAACAGCCTTGCCTTCCACACCTATGGAGGTTAATCTGACTCTAATTAATCAAAACATAAAAAAGTGAATATTTAATTGCCTAACTTACTCATATGACATACCGGTAGGCAGATTTGTAAATCATCCTTCTTTCCAGATATATCGAAGTTTTGCAGATTTGAAGTAAATAAATACGTTTAAGACCCCCCGTACACGCGGAGGTGCGGAAAATCACAAGTTTTTCAGGGCCTAGTTTTTCTGACTCTCTCCCAGTCATGTCCGTCCAAATAGCTATCAAAGGTTGGGGAAAGAGTCAGCAAGTTTCAGACTATGTTTATATAAGCTTTGAACTTTTTAAGCATTTAAGCTATGGGTCAAATCAAATTTGATCAAAAGAACATGAATTATGATATCATAATATTACACCTACCTGGGCTATGTAAAGAGGAAGGAGATTTTTAGTCACAGAACTTCCTGATTCTGGCTGTAACAATTCAGACATATTCTCGGCATCAAGGGGCATAACTTCTTTTACTATTCTCTGACAAATTAAACATTGTTTTAGATTCTTTTCATTCATCAAACCAACTGACGTTATCAGATTCTCCAGTAGTTTCTTTGGTAAACTGAAATAATGGCACGATGTAATAATAAAACCCAAGCACGAACAATCTTAACCGTAAAACAAATCTCTAAATCCATGTAATGTGCTTTGCATCTATTTGACACCACTTATCTTTACCTGTATGATTGGGACAGCTCACATTAATTATGTAAACTTGTATTGTAGACAACAAGTAATGATTAGGTATTTTCCAATAATCATTTTTTTTTTATGGATTTATCAAACGATACAGGGATTCTCTTGTATGGTTTTGACACTAAGTAAGGCTATTAATGTGTTATTGGACATCTTTGAGAATTTAAAATTCATTATATTTCGATAACATGATCATTCTTAGAGGTAGAATCCCTTTAACAGTACAACAAGGTAAATGTAACCTATTGATTAGATAACTAATCATTATTACCTCATAGGATGATCTGAAACTTGCAGTATAAAATATAACTGTCGCAGTAAGTTCGTACATTCTGCTAATTTTTCTGGTTGATGAAAAATATCTAAAATATTATTACATAACTTTTCTATATCTTCATCTGATGCTTTCCTGTAAAAACCACAAATAATATAACTTGAATTGATACATCTTAAATGAGTGAATCACAATCAAATCACAGCAAACTTGAAACAAAATGGGCCTAATTACTTTTCGGATTATAGAAATCGAATATTTCGGATTAAGGCCACGCCCCTTTCTAAAAACAATCGAATGTTGACACTGAAAAAGTGAAAATGTCTAAATCTAAATGATATCTCGCAAATTTTCGTTTTGATCATAAATAAGAATCAACCTTGCTTGTTGAAATAAATTATCGACTGCTTGTATAGACATTGTACTGCTTTAACTTGGCATTATTTGCTCAGAAAACGGGAGAAATCAGTCGAGTCTACTTTCAGTTTGTTTTGTTTACTTCCGATTTACACCGGAAATGTTTCACCGGAACAGACTTTGAGCATGCGTGGTTTATGTTGCTATAGGTAACTATAGAAGCTTTCTTATCCATGGAGCTGAAAAATTTATTAATCTGAATTATTTACAAATTAAAGAAGAAAGCATTAATAATAAAGTAAGTGTTGTGTGAAACCTCGAAGTTAATGGACTTAAGAACACGAAGTAAGAACTGAATCATTAGAATATACATTGTTATAGCTTCAAACACTAAATTTAGATTGACTTTGCAGGCACTGATTGATTTTGGCTTTGGTTTTGCTTTGCTTTGGTTGACAACATTGAAACAGAACAGTGTTTGTTGTACCTGCAAGCAAATGCAACAGGGATATTTTCAAAAATAGGTTGAACCTTCACCAACTTCTATTGCTATCCTTACAGATAAATAAATCAAAATGGAGATAGTTTACGTGTATACGAAAAAGAGAAGCGAGTTTGGTCGACAGTGTAATTTTTCCGACAGACCAGCTGAGCTCCATGTTGATATTGTACCTGATGCTTCGTTATCACAAGATTTCGTGGAAAGAAATCCAGTCGATACAGCTATACAATGTGTTCAGGAAATGTCAGAACATGAGGTGAGGTTTTTTGTTAATCTTGCTAGTTTAACTTTGCTTGTTTATGATAAACCAATTCTACAAATTGTATAAACCTAGCCTCTGATGCCCCAAACGTGTTGTTGCCTTGAGAATAATGACCCCAGAAAATTACGATACTTTACTTATCTTATTTACTCTCTCTCACAGCAAGTTCTAGGTGTTTTGAATTTAATTACCGGTACGGTACCCGGTACCCAAAAATATTTTATGAATTATTTTAATTAATATGATATATCAATATGATAGGATATTGATTAATTTGCTGATTGCTTAATCTGGCATTAAATCCAAGGCTTTACACCAGTAAGCTTATATATTACAAATTGTGAGATTTTGATAGAAATGGTAAATGTAGGTTTCACTTTGCGAAAGTCTGTATTATTTATTGAATTATAGGTGAATACAGAAAGATTTGAGACAAGTTCTAGAGGTATCAATCATACAGAAGGAGGTTGGCCTAAAGATGTTAATCCACAAGAAGTTGAACAAGTTACCAGATACAGAAAGAAAGTTGAAAAAGATGAAATGTACATCGCCACAATACAGCAACTTGGAAATGTAAGTGTTTCACTCAATCTGTATAGGTTTGAGAAAACGAAAATATAATGAATTGCCATATTATGTCACATTTTATTGAGTTGGCTCCGATTTGCCGCAAATACTTACTTTGAGATAAAAAAAAATTCGCAAAGACTCAATGATTTGTGCCTGGTTATTATTGTCTTGATCATGCTGAATGTGTAAGTATAAGAAATTATAATATTTGAAATGAAAGACTAACTCTGGACTTCTTAAAGTTATGCTAGCTAAGCTCTTTTTGGCCCTTATACTTAATTCATAAAATGCATTTGGACTGAAAAAATACAAAAAATTAATTGAGATAGCTTGGACTAACAGATCCTATTTCAGCTAGAAATTAATGTTTTTTCAAACTTTGAAGAAAATTTACCAGGGTATTGCCCTTGTTAAACGGAAATTCTATGATAGAAAAAGGGTTGAAGTTTTATTAATGTATTTCAATCACTAAGTGTTATTTCTAGGCCTATATTTTTATTTTTAGGTTATGGAACACTGCATCAAACAGAATAATGCTATTGATATTTTCTATATTTCTATTAGGTTATGGAACATTGTATCAAACAGAACAATGCTATTGATATTTTCTATATTTCTATTAGGTTATGGAACATTGTATCAAACAGAACAATGCTATTGATATTTTCTATATTTCTATTAGGTTATGGAACATTGTATCAAACAGAATAATGCTATTGATATTTTCTATATTTCTATTAGGTTATGGAACATTGTATCAAACAGAATAATGCTATTGATATTTTCTATATTTCTATTAGGTTATGGAACACTGTATCAAACAGAATAATGCTATTGATATTTTCTATATTTCTATTAGGTTATGGAACACTGTATCAAACAGAATAATGCTATTGATATTTTCTATATTTCTATTAGGTTATGGAACACTGTATCAAACAGAATAATGCTATTGATATTTTCTATATTTTTATTAGGTTATGGAACACTGTATCAAACAGAATAATGCTATTGATATTTTCTATATTTCTATTAGGTTATGGAACACTGTATCAAACAGAATAATGCTATTGATATTTTCTATATTTTTATTAGGTTATGGAACACTGTATCAAACAGAATAATGCTATTGATATTTTCTATATTTCTATTAGGTTATGGAACATTGTATCAAACAGAATAATGCTATTGATATTTATGAAGAATATTTTGAAGATGTGGATGTCGATCATATTGATGAAACTCCTTCAGCTAAAACTATTAACGTATTCAGGTAGGCTAAAACTATTAACGTATTCAGGTAGGCTACAAATATTACAGGAATACTACCTTTACCTACTGGACTTAACTGGTGTCATAACTATATATAAGCTTATACTACAAGTTATCTAAATAATCTCATAAATATATTAAACAATAGTTGTTTAAAAATAAAATAGATTTAAGCTTATAGAACGTAAAAGGATAACCTCTTAAAATGAACATGAAATTTAAATTTTTGAACTTGGTTAATAAGTGTAAGCTTATATATTCATCTGTGGAATTACCTGATGTCACAAAGAAAGTCAAACGTCTAAATCTATTCAAAAGAATCTGATATATCAATAAATTTTTAATAATTTATTTTATTATAGAGATCCGAATGAAATCAAACGAACAGCAACACATATCTCCTGGTTCCCAGATGGTCCTAGAAAGTTAGCAGTAGCTTATTGTAATTTAGAATTCCAGGGTTCTTCACCTGATACTAGTATGGATTCTTATATTTGGGATGTTGGTAAGTTTTATTCTAAAATTATCTTCCTTGTTCACAATGAAAAATGAAACCACTGGATATTTGCATACATTTTTCCCCAAAAAGGTCACTTGGCTCACTTTCTCCAGAGGTTCCCTTGTTAATATTGATGGTCCACCTTACGAAAAAAAGTTCATATAAAATCTTAAAACTTGGTGTCTGATATCATAAGTTGAAAAAAAGAATGCTGAAAAGTATCAAACCACTGGATATTTGCATACATATTGTCCATACATATTTACAGACCCAAAAAGGTGACCATCTTTTCCCAAGAAGTTCCCCAGTTAATATTTGCTTTCTTAACAATGTTTAAAATCAGAAATTTGCCTTGATAAAAATTGAGTTGTCTCCCTTGACACACTATTTTCAATCCAATCTTTTTATTTTTCAGAAAACCCCAACAAGCCAGAAATGACATTAAAACCAGTTTCACCATTAGTTTGTTTAGAATATAATCCTAAAGATTCACATATATTACTGGGTGGTTGTTATAATGGTCAAATTGGTAAGAAATTCTATCATTATATTATTTAGAAAGTCTTGTTTTTGATGTGAACAGTTAGACTCTCCATGGTTTAAAGTTCCTTGGTTTACTTTCAGCATATAATAAACCAAATTAATAAATGTTCTGAAATTGTCTTTTTGCCAATTTTCAATATTTCATATGTGTAGAAAAGAAGTTCAGTGTGCTCTCATTTCATTTTGTCGAAATATTTTTACGTTATCAATAACTAAGCTTATACATTTTGAAGCATATAAGTAGCTGGAAATGGAAGAAAGAAATCAAAGTCATCTCACATAACTCTCTCTCATCGATTCAAATGCTCACAAAAAAATAGTGCTTCCACAACCTGTGCCTTTATGAGTCTTGATGCATTTTGATAGCATTTTTTTTTATTTCTAGCTTACTGGGACACAAGGAAAGGTTCACAGCCTGTAGAAATGACCCCTATAGAACAGAGTCATCGAGATCCAGCTTATAAAGCTATCTGGATTCAATCTAAAACTGGTTCAGAATGTTTCTCTACGTCTACTGATGGACAAGTATTATGGTGGGACATCAGAAAACTTGGTGAACCCACAGAAAAATTATATCTTGATAAAAAACAAGATTTTAGTAAAGCTCAGGGTGCTTATAGTTTGGAATATGAACCCACTATTGTAAGTCATAGTTTTTTAAGTCTTTTAATGCATCTTTGTACTCTCTGTATGAATTTGTCCATCAAAAATCATGATTTTATGTTTTCATAAGTTATCTCCCTTGACACCCTTTTTTTTTTCTTTTAAATGCCTCTGCATTGGGCAGAACATTTGACAGAAAATTAACCCTATTCCACAATGCTTGGTATTGTCTTTTTTGACCCACAATTTTTTTTTCAATTAATCCTTAATTATGTTTTATATAAGAAGTAATTTTAACAAACATTTTTATTTTAGCCCACAAAATTTATGGTTGGAACAGAACAAGGTACTGTGATGTCATGTAATAGAAAAGCTAAAACACCATTAGAGAAGATAGTAGCATTATATCAAGGTCATATAGGTCCAGTTTACAGTCTACAGAGAAACCCTTACTTCCCTAAAAACTTCTTATCTGTTGGTGATTGGACTGCTAGAGTAAGTATCCTTTTTCACGTCATTCTAAGCTACTATTTTGGATACACATTTTGGCTTTTCAAAAGATATTCAGAAATTTGAAAATGTGATTTTTTTTTGTCCTTGAGGCACATTGTATTTTAGTTAATTTGGAGATTAAATTTTTAATTTCAATTCATTATTTTACAATTATCAATGAAATTACTTTTATTTTTAGATTTGGTCAGAAGATATCAGAGAATCCTCCATTATGTGGACAAAGTAAGTTAATTTTATAATAATTAACAGAGAGATATGAGAAAAGAGTCACATTTTTACAAGGATATCATCTAGATTCACAAGAACGCTGTCCTACACTAAACAGGGCATTACAAAGACCTGTGAGAGAAATACCCAATGTTAACACTTAAATAAGAAGAAAAAAAACCTCAGCAACATTTTTGAGAAACAAAAAACTACCATTAATTTTTACATTAATCAATGCAAACATTTTGTTTTTATTCCTTACTTCATGACCTCAGCCAGACAGCCAGTGCTTTTATTGAGAATGCCATTCTTAACTCAACAAACTAAAACTGAATTTTAAACTAATTATTACAGACAATACTCTTCCTATTTAACTGATGGTTGTTGGAGTCCAACCAGACCTGCTGTATTCTTCATTACCAAGATGGACGGAACGCTAGACGTATGGGATATATTATTTAAACAGAATGATCCTACACTTAGTTTACAGGTCTGTATTTACCGCTCTTTCTGTATCTCTTAGAAACTCAGATTCTTTCAAAAAATATAAAATTTGATCTGGACATGCCAGAAAAATACATCGAAATTAATAGCCCTGGGGCCTGTTTCTCAAAAACTTAACTTAAGTTGGTTTTAGTGTTCTAGTTATTTGATTGGTTAATCACTAAAATCAATTTTAAATTCAGAATTATCATTCAATCAGAGTACTGTATTTCTTAAAATCATTTTTTGATTGTTGATAAATATTTTCTGTTTTTTTTTTTGTGAAAATGTTCATTTCACTCTTTCAAAATTACAATATTTGCCAAGAAAACTTAATTTTGTGAAGTGCTACTATTAAAATTTTCTATTTTTTAAATATCTTGTCTGTTTTAGGTCTGTGATGGTCCATTACACAGTTTACGAGTCCAAGAGGCAGCTAAATTAGTAGCATGTGGTTCCCAGGATGGTACGACGACATTGTTAGAATTATCAGAAGGTTTATATCAGTTACAGAGGAATGAGAAGAACCTGGTTACAGCAGTAAGTCTAAGTACTGGATTTTATCTTGGGATCCCTCTAAAATTTCCTTCATTGCACACAGCAGAGTGTTGTCTGTCTTGTACGTGGCCCTGTTAAGTGCAAAAGAGAAGTTGGTTTCATAAGATATCATATTTGTACAAGATGTAACTTTTAGCTCCCAGATAAAGAGTTGTCTCAATTTGAAATTTTTCATTCCAGATGTTAGAAAGAGAAACCAGAAGAGAAAAGATTTTAGAGGGTCGACACAGAGAAATGAAACTCAAGGAAAGAACGAAGAGTTCTCAGGAAGGCAAAGAAAAGGTTAGTATGAAGATGTATTGAGTCTAAGAAAACTTTGATCAAAGTCACAAATAACCAAACATTTCCATCATACTCTGGTCGTGTGTATTGATTTACTGAAGACAGTTTTAGTGTTCTATTCATCTTACAAGTCAATGACTTAATTTGATTTTAAAGTTTAGTTTCATAATACTCAGATTATTGTTCATTTTTTTATAATATAGATGTTATATTATGTTTTAAGTTTAGTTTAACTATCCGAACATATTTTGAAATCAGGATTTTATCATGGTCAACTTTCCTACAATAAGGTCATTGTCTCTTATCCCAGAGTCAGCAGACCTTCCTGTCCTTTTCTTTTAACTCCTAACCTTACTCCTGGTGCTCCTTAATACATTTCAGCTCATTTTCATTTCCTAACCTAACTCCCAATATCATTTAATTTACAGCAAGAAGAAGAGGCCCAAGATGACATGCAGGAAACAGAGGAAGATTTAATAGCTAAAGCTAAGAAAGAATTTGATGATATTATGGCTTCAGAGAAAAAGAAATCACAAGCTAATTCTGATCTTCAACAAGAAAAGATGGACCATGGAAAGGTGATTATTGAATATGGAACATTTTTGTCCCTTGAATCAAATCTGCTTAGTTTTATCTCTGTGAAATTCATTTCCAAATAACCCCTTCCCATTCCCTTTAATCTTGTTTTTAAACAAAGATTGATTCCTAAGAATTCAAGGGTGTATCCATTCTTATAATTTCCGTATCAGCTAAATGTGTATTCTATGTCCTTTTACCATCTTTTCTAGAATTCACCAATCCAAGAAGAAAAGACAAATGGTCAACCGGTAGGTTCTGCTATAAATACTCTCATCTGATTGGTTGATTATTAATCTTCAGGATGGCTACAGTTATTTGCCTTTCATGCATCTGGGATATGATTATCACAACTGAAGCAGACACCATACCTACAATTCACTCACTTGCCTTTGACTCAAATACTACTTGAAGATATTTATAATAATGATAAACTGTTTATTTTACATGGGTCAGAATTAGGCCCAATACCACGAGTGATACGGTCCTGTCTCACACTCAGCCAATGGGGACAAACATAGATACAATATACAACATATAGACAAAAAAAAAGACATTTGTTTATATTTTATTGTCGGGCTTGAGCTGTAAATCTCAAAATTTTGTTTGATCATTGAAGCTTACTGTCATCAATTTAATTTCCGATAAAATTTTATTTTTAATTAATTATAATCTATCATGTTGAGATTTCTTTTTAATTGACGATTTGTTCCATTTCAGGAATCTGATAATAAAGCAGCGTAAAGTTACCATGGAAACCATTCTCATCTATCATCTCCAGATATCATCTATATCATCGGAACAATATACACTGTGATATCTACCCCACTGTTTTATGGAACTTCATATTCCCTTTTTATTACCCGCCCGCCATATTTAATTCATATCAGTAATTCAATGACGTCTGATTATAATACAGCTTTAGATAACAGAATGAAACACATTAAAAAATACTGTAGTTTACAAGGATAACTTCTCAAGGATTTTCTAGCATCTGGGACCAGTTTCACAAAATTTTATTTAACTAAGATAAAATCTCGATTTTAAGAAATACAGTAATCTGATTGGTTAATAAATCAACATTTACAATCAATTTCAGAAGACTGAAATTACTAAAATCATCTTAAGTTAGGATTTTGTGAAACTGGCCCCTGATTGTTCGGTTCTATAGCATAAACATGACATTTGCGTGATTGTTACGATCATATGGTAGTCGTTATGTTTAAGAGTTTGGTTCTCGATCAGGGTTTGAAATCTGATGACCTTGATTAAGTCATCTTCACTCGTATTTCTTTGCCGATTATCCATACCAATTTACAGCAAGCTTACCTATAATAAGAAAAGAACAACAATTTTGCCTGTACCATAAAACCCCAGAATAGAAAATGAAATCAATTTTATCTAGAGCTGTATTTTGATCAGACTGAATTTAACTAAAATATATTTGATTTATCTTTTTGGACCATTTAGGGCTGTTGGTTTTAATTTTGTCATTCAATTTCGGGTTGAAAGCAAAATACCTCCGTCAGGCATGACTGGCAATACAGCTAAATTTCACAGGCAATACAGCTAAATCTCTCCGGAAATACAGCTAAATCAAGAGATCAGAGCTTGGAAAAAACACGACTGGCAAATAGTCAAATCAACAGCCCTGATCCCAGCCAAATGTTACAGTAAAGAAAGGGAAATAACTGTGATTAAATTGTTATTATTTATTTTAAAGTTTGTTGAAGCATGTACAGTTTTCCCTCTCTTAATATTAATATTCTTCAAAATAAAACTCAAATTCAAAATATTCTTCATGTTTTGTTTTTAATTTAATCTGCTAGAGATTTTTGGGATTCATATAAGCCACCTTTGTCTAGATCATACATCCGACCTCATCAAGATGTATGTCATACATATAACCTCCTTATCAATATGTATTTTATACGACCTCCATATAAAGATGTTGTCATACATCTTCTTATCTAGATATAGTCATACATACAACCTCCTTACGACCCTCTTATCTAGATGTAGTCATACATACAACATCCTTATTAAGATGTAGTCATACATACAACCTACTTATCAAGATGTAGTCATACATATGACCTCCTTATCAAGATGTAGTCATACACACGACCTCCTTATCAAGATGTAGTCATACATACAACCTCCTTATCAAGATGTAGTCATACACACGACCTCCTTATCAAGATGTAGTCATACATACAACCTCCTCATCAAGATGTAGTTATACATACGACCTCCTCATCAAGATATAGTCATACACACGACGACCTCCTTAATAAGATGAAGTCATACACACGACATCCTTTTCAAAATGTAGTCATACATACAACCTCCTTATCAAGATGTAGTCATACATACGACCTCCTTATCAAGATGTAGTCATACATACGACCACCTTATCAAGATGTAGTCATACATACGACCTCCTTATCAAGATGTAGTCATACATACGACCTCCTTATCAAGATGTAGTCATACATACGACCTCCTTATCAAGATGTAGTTATACATACGACCTCCTTATCAAGATGTAGTCATACATAAGACCTCCTTATCAAGATGTAGTCATACATACGACCTCCTTATCAAGATGTAGTCATACATACGACCTCCTTATCAAGATGTAGTTATACATACGACCTCCTTATCAAGATGTAGTCATACATACGACCTCCTTATCAAGATGTAGACATATGTAGGCTTTTACGGCTTCCTCATCAAGTCATACATCTACATAATAAATAATTAATTAGTTTATTTATTTGATGTATTATGACACTTGTTATGGGTTAAAAACGTATAAAACTTTCTAAGAAATAAGTTAAGTGTAAATGGGGGTACATGCATTCAGGTTTTCTAAGGGCCAAATGGTCAAGTTTGAAAACTTATACTTCATGTTACGTAATTTATAGATAAGCAAAAACAAAAACACACAGTATATAAGACTTAACATATTTATCAGTGACATCAAATTCTCAAAGCTAATTATATTTCTTGACTGGACCCGCTGCTATATATAGGCTAGTTCTCTTCTCTAAAATACGATTCCCCATAAGCGTTCTAAGTTATATTTAGAAAATTCTAGTAGGCTCCAAATATCGTTTCCGTTATAGTTAGGTGAAAAATATTTATTCAGTGGCTTGTCAAAATAAATCATCTTTATCCAATAACTTATTGATATCCTATTGTCGGCGTCTTTGATCTTTGGTTACCTGTCGGCGGTGTCTTTACCGTTATGTAGCCTCTATTGTCAGGTATCTTTTACTATCAATAATACAAATACGACTTGATAATCTTGTCTTAACTTGTCACATTGGACACAGGCATTTGTTATAATATCAACTATCCAATCAAATCAAAGGATTTTGTGATCAAGACGTGAATTATGAAACGAATGCCTGTGGGTTTATAAATATCTCACCTGAAGACGGCGGAGTGATACAATAGCGTCTAAAGTAGTTCCCTATCACCCTCAGTAACGACAGGTAAAAACTGTCAGACCGTCTGAAACATAATTATCGTCTTCACCTAGTTTTAAAAAGGATTATTGAAAGTGATAATTTTGACGAGCACCTGTTTTTCACCTGCTAGTAATTAACTCAGGTGAAATGGGTTGAAGATTAGTGTATTTAGGAATATAACGGGGATATACGGTACCGTTATTTACTATAACGGCTAGCAATAACTGTCAACATGAATACCAAAGGCGGTGGAGAACAAGCTTTGACGGTAATATTTATTTTTTGAATATTTATATTTTTGACAAATCTAAAATATATATCGAATGCTTAATACCTATTGATTTTTTATGATTTCAATTTTTTTTATGAAAATTTTTAGATTGAAAAGAAATCATTTCGGCATAGTGTCAAATAGATATTCAATATATTTCAATATTCTTTTGAAGATATTGAATTAAATACAGTAGGCCTATAATTTCTTTAGTGAACATTTTGAAAAAAAAATGCCTCAGTAAAATTATTTGATTATGTAAAAATATTGTCCAACATTTGCATATTGACATCAGGTGTTCTGAAAGAATTAGCATATCCTGCCTCAGTAATCATCTTTTGATCTGTCAGAATTTTCATTGAAAGCATATCTAAAATAAAAATGCAGCATAGATATTAATGATTTTATTAATAAACTTTTTATTCTTTTATGGGCCAGAATCAAGGTCCAATACACCAAAGTGACATTGTCCTGCATTAATATTCCAAACTTGGGTAGAGACATAGATCAGTGGCACTTCTAGAAATTATTAGTGGGAGTGCTCCGTAGGGGCCACAGGATTACCAAGGGAAGGATGACAGCGCCAGGCATTAAAGAACTAAATGATAAAAATGAGAATCTTAGAGGGAGGGAGTAGGGGGAGCAAAGCAAGCTCAGTCTCATTTTTGGGAGGATCATGCCGTGCATGCAAGACAATTATGTTAATCACAAATAAAATAAAAAAAGGGAACAAATTAAGTTCGTATAGATATCTTCATTAGTTTATTGTCTATAAGGCCCCTATCCTGGCAAAATTTACCTCATTGCACACTGCATGGCATTTGCATGTTCTCAATTAGCCCATACAGGTGCAGAAAACAGGATGTAAAACTCAAACTCCATTCTTTTTATTTTCATTAGTGTATTATCAATAAGGCCCCAATGATCACATGCCTAATGATTGATATTTAGATATAGAACAAATTGATAGTAAATTAAATACCAATGATATAATATTAGTATATTTACCAAGACAGATTATCTATCGAGAGATTAACATACCAGGGTTGGTAATATACAACTCTTCATTTAGTCTTTAATCCGTCATATTATCTTGTTGTCTAATAATTATTATAAGTACTAGCATTGAAACAGTATCTAAATAAATTTATAAATTAATTCACCGTTTAGATAAGTTCTCCAAGTTTTTAAATCTCATTTAGCAATTGTAAGTGCAATATATAGACACAGCTGTATGGAACAACAATCACTGGTTAAAGTTTTATGAGGACGACGGGAGAAACACGTCAAAACGTTGCATAAAACTTTTTACCAGTGATTGTTTTTCCATAAAGCCGTTTCCATACAAAGTGCCCCAATATTGCAACATTATATCAAAATTATCGTAACTTTATTTCATTTTTTTATATCTGCATATTGGTATTCCTATACTTTAAATACCGTACCCATCATTTGAAGTTTTAAACAACAGAGATGACATATATTATAATATCATTTATAAGTATCAGGATTGCAAAAATATTCCAAAAATTTTGTAATTATGTTTGTAAAAGCATATTCAATATTTAGATAAGTATCTCAACTAGCAAAATTATCAAAATTGCAATGATATATCCAAATAGCAATAATTATGTTCAATATTTAATGAAGTACCTCACCATTATTTTTACATTAAAACAAAATTATATTCATTCTAGAGATCATCATTGCTACCATATACAACAATTTTATTTATATTCTTAGATTTAAGTATATTCATTACTTAAAGAGATTGTAAAGTGATTTTCTAAACTTTGTATGTGTATCGGGGACACTGATAGCATCAATTTATGCCATTCCGATGTCTGTGGTTCTTGAAATTCCAATAAAACTAACACATTTTATGACGTCACTGACAGTGATATCTATAGTTTAGAAAACCTCTTTACAATCCCTTTAATGTTTTATGTTTTTATTTTTCAAATTGTTCATGAGTAGGCCTACTTAAAATCGTGTATTTAAACTAATATTAAAACAAAATTATCTTCATATGAGTGATATTTTATCATTTATAAGTACTTTCATTGCAACCATATATAAATTTAAAAAATTTTATTCGTCAATATAAGCATATACAGCAGGCCTTCTCAATTAATTTTTGATGAGGACCAAATATATTTTATGTATGATATAAAAGGGCCAAAAAGAGCTTAGGTAACGAAGCAAGCTAGGTGGGCATAGTATTTAGCGGGCCACTCTCGAGAGCGTTGCGGGCCGCAATTTGAGAAGGCCTGATATACAGCATATAAATCAAATGTTTGATATGATTAGGGCTGGGTCTAATAATTGAAATAATCGATTATCGATGCTACGAATTATTTATTTCGATTATCGATTATCAAATTTTATAATCGATTAAAATTCATAGTCAAATTTTCTTTTAGTATTATCTGCTACAAGCTTATCAGAGAAGTCACGACCCATTTTATCATGATGATCATACAGAATTCTGGACAGTACTTCAGTTTCATTTGTCTTCGATAACAGATATTTATAAATAACAAACATTCAGGTACAAAAACGTACGCGAACATATGAAGATTAGAGGATTTCGATAATCAATCTCAATTTGGTAATCGATACCCAGCCCTAAATATGATATTATCATAGTCTAAGTTTCAAAATGGTGCTTAAGAAAATATTGAGTACTTAACTAGATTTTAATGATATTATTTATTGAAGAAATTTATTTATTGCAATTATGATTTGTTGTTACAATTATGGTACTTCTAAATTATAAAAAATATTCAAGTTTAAATTTGCAATGGTGGGGTACTTGTGAATTTCAAATGTTGTTTTAAGAATAAAAGTTTATCATTGTTAAAGTGATACGTCTTAGAATGAACAAAATAATTAAATCTCAAACTTGGTCAATAAGAGTATATATTCATCAACAGTGTTCAAAGTATACAAACAGAATCAAATAAACGCATAAAACTATGTAATTTTCCATAAAATTACAGATTTTTATTGAAAAACGTTTAAAATAATGTCTGATTGAAAGTTGGAATTGTGTAAATTGATGCAAAAGTTAAAAATTTGTCTCATTTATTAGTGTGACTAGGCTCCTACATCATTTATAGAAAACTCTTATTAATAAACAAAAAAGTTTAGAAAACCTCTCTATAGTTCCTTTAATATCTTTTAAAATCTTTTTTTTTATTAAAAAACAAATCTGAAGTTTATTACGCTATGTTTATTTGACTTTGTTTAATCTCAAGATAAGAATATAATAAAAGTAATTGATTTAATCAGAGTTTGATATATGATAAGAAGAAATTTATTGATAAAAAAAATCAAATATTAAAAAAAAATCAAACGCCACAAGCTTCAGATTACAGATTGATATATATTGAAATTTATTTAAAGACTAAACTAACAAAGAATTTTTTTTTTCTTCTATTTGAAATTGCGTTCGCTTTATTAGTCTGTGAGTTCTAGAATTTGTTAATATTTAATAAAACAGAATTGGGGACTTAAGGATCAAAGCATAAGCTATTGAATGGCTATCTCATAATTCCTTACATTTGGGGGCATTGGACCTAGTTTCTTAAAAAAATAAATTGTTGTAAGTTGGGACTTTGTTATTGAGTCTTTTTCAATATTTTTCAAGAAACAGGTCCCTGGAACTATGCCACAATATTGTAAACCAAAGTATATGTATTACCAAGAAATTAACAGAATTTTTTTAACTCTTTTTTTTTGGGATGCTTTAACTCTTAAATCTCAAAACTCTCCCATATTTAAGGGTTAGGTTTAGGGATTAGTCCCAAAATTAGCTACATTTACTCTCAGTATATCGACAATTTTCTTACTCTTTGCACTTTATCGTGTGATTTATTTTTTCCCATATTTAAGTGAAGAGCAAACCTAATTTTCAAAATTTGACATTCATTTCAGGTTGCTCTAAGAATTCGACCATTAAATGAAGATGAAATTCTACAAGGTGCCAGTCCCATTGCTTATAAAGTTGAAGATAATGTAAGTTTTGTAATTATTTTACACCAAGATGAATCTTGTATAATATCCGATGTCCATCTGTAAGTCTGACACCAAATGCTTGAAAGCATTCTAGAACAGAAGTTCACAACCTGGTGGCCCTGTGAACTGAAATTAAAAATCATATCTTTGTAGAATTGTAAAAACTCTGAAATGAACGGGGGGGGCCACTGCTCTTGGTGTCTTGTGAATATGGTTTGAAAAAGGAGGGGAACTGTTCTAGAAGTTACAATTTGTGATGAATTTGGCCATGTCCGAATAATAAAACCCAAGCATGAACAATCCCAACCGTAAAACAAATCTCGAAATCTTTGTGAAAGCTGGGAGGGGCTGAAAAAAAATTCAAAAGCTCTGAATCCGGGTGCCACATTCACCCAACAAGAGCAACATTGATAAAAATTTAGGGTTGATTTAATGCAGGCCTTCTTAAATGGCAGCCTGCGAAGCGCACAAGAGTGGCCCTTCACGATTGATAGCTGTGCTCGTTATGTTAGCTAAGCTCTATTTGGCCATTATATTTTTCTTTAAATACATTTGGCCCTTTACAAAAATTAATTGAGAAGTCCTGATTTAATGCATCTGAGGCTGTCAAGGACAGCATTCTCATTGTTGTGTAAGATAGTTTGCTAACGCTCATTTGGAGAGAAAAATGGAGTTTCCTGAATTTCTTCAAAATATGCTTTGGCAACTTGTCATGTGAAAAAATGCTAAATTTAGTACAATTGTCCAAAAATGCTGTAGATTTGTGGGAAAAGGATTATGTCCCTCATCCTGTTAATTCCATGCTGTAAATCTTGCCCACGCATTCCACATCAATACACAGAAAAATTGGACGTAATAAAACACCAATTCATTTCATTTCCTTCGATACACAAACAACTTTCTAATCAAACAAAAATTAATCCTCAGATTTAACTTCGGCTTGAAATTCTTTGAAGTTAAAAATAGCCCAATCGATTGATTAATGTTTTGTCACACGTTGGCCATTTTGTTTTTTTACCACATATTGGAAATACTTGTAAAGTGGTGTATTTAGAATACCTTTTATTATAGTGGAACCGTGTAAGTGGCCATTAAATACCGTTTTTCTATCATAATAGTCCTTTAAAACGCAATCAACCTTGTACGAATATTGATTTCTCCGGGTGGAACTGTTGTGGTCTAGGTCCTTAAAGACCAATGTGATAAGACTATTGATTTCCCAGGAGTTTTTCTGCGATCGTGAATAAAAAATAACGACTAAATTCTATCAATAATGACTTGATTTATTACGGGCGTGTGTGTATTTGTCTTTCGCTCTCTAATGAAATAAGTTTTAAAGAGCATTCATATAAATAGAAACATACAAATACTGATTAATGCCTTTGTTACGTGTTTTTATATAGCTTTTAGTCATTTTGGTTTTTAATATTCCCAATCCATTAAAGGAATTTAGCCAATAGGCTATATCTTAATCTCAACATGCGCTTTACCCGCTAAAAGAACTTATTTCAGGCATAGCAGTGTCTCTTTACCAGCTTAATGATTCTGATTTAAGCTAACCGTATTATTTTTAAGGAAGAAAATATAACATTTTGATAGCATTAATTGACTAAGGGCTTCTCATCTGATGTATTGGTATTGGATTTGCCCCATATATTGTCATCTTCCTGAAAATGAAAAAAGGTTTTTTGAAAATCACATTTTGGTTCTAAAAAGGGATGCAAGATCATCTTGTAACACAAACATGTAGACAATTCCTTCACTTTAAATTAAACGTCAGACAGGAAACAGATCTAAAGTGAGTGACTTCCTGGTTAACTCATGTTAAATTGTTGCTTCTGAAAATGAATATTACATTATGCTCGTTGTGTCCTCCTGGGATTATTTTGATTCTAATACATTATTATTAGTCTCTATGCAGACAGGAAGCATTTGGTTTTGATGCGAGTAGCGTCCTGGTCTACCTATTTTCAATTTTCTGTTTTGAACAGGAGTACAATTCTTTCAATTTGAAACACAATAAAGGCACATTTTATCTTTTTTACTAATTCTGTGACCAGACAGGAAACATTCTGATCATAGCGCTTGCTTCCTGGTCTACGTATTTTTAAACTATTTCTACCAATCTAATTACTATCTTCAATTACTGATTTTCAATTAAGTATTATGAAAGAATTGATTTGTCAAGTACATGCAATATGAGGAAATTATTTGAGTGCATTTCGATGTATTGAAAATATTTCTTAGAAATTTCTTTCATCAATAATAATGAGCTTCCATGATATAAGTTCTGGTTCAATTTTATCAGTTTTCTGAAATTGCAGGCAGGCCCCTCCAAATATATTGATTGCCAGTTTTTGTAGTCTGATTAGATTTGATAGATTAGCTATTGTGTAAGCCAGTAAGCAGGCTAATCGGTACATTTGTTAGAAAGTTTACCTAATTGTCCAAAGAGGTGATCAGACGAATAGATTTGCCTTTTAAAGATGGCGGCATGTGGAAGATGCTGATGTAATGAAATTAGAGGCCTTTCATTTGTTGTCAGCACAGGCAGCCATTTTGCCACATCACCAATTTGAATTTCGAATTTGTAGACCACTGCTAATCTAAATCATATTGCGTCAAATTGTACTAGCAAATCAAAACCTAATCAAATCCACTGACAAACATACCTATAAAAATGTTAATGTTATATTAGCATGTACTTGGTGAACAGAAGAGCTCCTTAATAACTTTGTAATTTAATACTTGTATAATTTTAATATGTAAAACACTTGAATTTCAAGGACTAGAGATTTAGATTGTAAATAATACTGGGGGCAAGTCAACTGTATGGTGTATATGTTTTCTAAGATTGTTGGATCTCATCCAATTGGTGGTATTGATATGCTACAAACAATAGATTGTTATATATATCCTTTAAAAACATTTTTATGGTACATTTTCATAATTCATAACATAAAAAGATCAGTATAGCTAGAAAATAGATATAAATTTCCCAAAATATTGCAAAAGTCAGCAACTTTGAAATCAAATACAGTGGAAAATTCTGAGGCTATTATCTAGACTTGTTCTGGAATTGAACCCTAGGAGTCTGTAGGAATCATAGCCCAGAACAGCCAGAAATGTCAGAACTGGATTCGAGTGAACTAGAACAACGTTCGGGACAAAAAATTTCTGTCTCGACTAGCGAGGTGATACAGTGGGAAAAGTGCCGCCATCTTGATTTCTTGAAATGTTGCAACCTTTTTTTCAGTGCAGTGATTGCAGTCATTTCCTGTCAGATATTAGTTCCATACAGAACTTTCCACTTCCTGTACAGAACAAGTCCAGAACTACTGGAAAGCCTGTTCAGAACAGATCTCCTGAAACAGATCAAGAACACCTGAATTGAACCCTAGACCTCCAGATAAGAGAGCAAGCAAGAATCTAACTCACCGAGTAACAATGCCCTTAAAGGGATTGTAAAGTGTATTTCTAAACTTTGTATGTGTATCGGAGACACTGATAGCATCAATTTTCATCATTCAAATTTCCATTCCGACGTCTGTGGTTATTGCAATTCCATTAAAACTGACGCGTTTTATGACATCACTGACATTGATCTGCATAGATATCAAAAGTAGCTTCTGGTAGATCACTGTCAGTGACGTTTAGAAGTTTAGAAAACCTCTTTACAATCCCTTTAATCAAGATGTTATATAAATGAATAAGGTTAATTAAGCTGGCATTATGACATCAAATAGACCTACTATTGAGAATGGCCTACTTTTGATTCATTACCTTACTTATCTTAATAAGTGTTAGATTATCTGACTGGTAATATTAGTCTTTGTCTAGCTAATTTTAGTATTAAAATGTCCAACTTATTAGTAATAGTATTTTACTGGATAAAACATACATTATTAGTTTAATGAAGCTCTTTTTGAAATCGATTTTAGTGATCGACCAATCATATGAGTCAATATATAAAATCATCTAAGATCTAAGCCTTCTCAAATCGCTGCCCGCTGGCCAACTCTGGCCCAAGACACCCTCATGAGTGAACCCTTCCGCTTAAACGCTCCCCTTACTATGCTTGCTAGCTAAGCTCTTTTTGGCTCTTATATTTTATTCATTAAATACATTTGGTCATTAAGAAAAATTAATTGAGAAGACCTGAACTAAGTTAACTTCCTGTAACAGTCAGTTGTGTTTATCATAACACTAAGCATTTAAGGGCTCAATGATATATTTTAAAATACCGGTAGGCGTACAAAAGCCAGATGAGCCTTATTTCCCTGTAAAAAATGCAACTGGAAACAGGATCATGCACTAAAACTGACTGACTGACTATTCTTTCAATATCACTTATTTTACTAAGATACATATAATACACTATTATGACCTTTAGAATAAATTCCATGTAGCAAGTTGTATATAATGTACATATGTATGCATTTAAAATAAGTTACCGTCTTTTTCATATAATTTATATAGCTAAATGTTTGTAGGAGAGGGGTAATATAGGCTCAGCCTGTTCCCCAATCCTTTTCATAATGTATTGGATATTTTATGAATAAAATATTGTTTACAAAAAAAAAAAAAACTGACTGGTTTTCTTCTTTGTCCAGCTAATTTCCATTAAAATTTCCATATTATTAATAACAGTATGAAAGCGGATAAAGTTATTAGATATTAAATGAATTAGGTTAACAAAGCTAAGGTAATAATATAAGGTGTCTAGTTGAGAAAGGTAATGATGCAGAATGACCTACTTCCTTATTAATTATTATTAATACTAAATCTGACTCGGTTTCCTTTGTCCTGCTGATTTTGATGTTTAAAGGGATTGTAAGGTGGTGTATCGGGAACACATATAGCATCAATTTTCTCCATTCCAATTTCCATTCCGATGTCTGTGGTCCTTGCAATTCCACTTAAACTAACGTGTTTTATGACGTCACCCCCACTGATCTGCATAGATATCAATAGTTTCTTCTGGTAGATCAGTGGGGCTGATGTCATAAATCGCATTAGTTTTAGTGAATTGAAAGAACCATAAACTTCGGAATGGAAATTGGAATGGCACAAATTGATGCTATCAGTGTCCTCGATACACATACGAAGTTTAGAAAATCATTTCCAGAAGATGAGGAGATGCCATTTTTTTTTTATCTCTCCTCATTTTGATATACTTAAATGCATTATTAACTTAATTTACAAATTATTAATCAACAAAATGACATGAATAATATAAAAGTTTGATTTTATTTCCAAGTGTTGTCATTTTTGAATGTGTGGGAAGTTAATTATCACTGTGATGGAAGAATTGATATATTATAACTGGAAGGGATAGAACTGTTCTGACAGGAAATAAAATGATAATTGTTATGTGGGGGGCGGACATCTTTAATAAGTTATGTAGTACTTATTAAATCCTGATTTAGAAAGCCATTACCTTAATTTCTCTCCTAGATACCCACTTATAACCTAACCAACTTTTTCATTCAATCAGCGTTGAATTAATTTTCTATTGAGTAAAAAACAATTTCTGAAAGAATTTTTCAACCATGTGACAATTGACTTTTGATGAATAAGTGAACCACTACACTTTTTATTTAAAGGGGACCAGTCTTCATTTTTATTGGTTGATTTGGGTCTTGAATATATTTAAGTATCCTTCAGAAGCACTAGAAATGTACGAAAATTGCATATTTCCTTCAAATATATCTTAAATTAGACATTTCTCCTTCTTTTTCTATAGATGACTTTTCTATATATTGCATAGTATCGCTAATGTGTGGTAGGGCATTATAACTTTCAAATGCTAATAATTATGGATGCACATGGATTTGAAGACTCAAATTTCAATGGTGAGTTGTGATAACCAGTACTAAATTGCTGAGCTAAAAAAGTCCCCGTTTCTGAGACTTGGAAAAATCGACCCACGAAAATGAAGCCTGTGCCCCTTTAATGTTAAGATAGTAGTTCTAGATGTTGATTAAAATGCACCTGTTTGAGCATATGAGAAAGGGCAAACGCCATGCAGTGTACAATGAGGGAAATTTTGCCAGGACAGCAGCATAAGCCCTCTCTTATTTTCGATTTCCAACTGTCGAGGGATCTTTAATGTGCACAGCTAATAGCACATGGGACCTCGGTTTATTGTCCCATTCGAACAAATAAACACTTTATCCATGTCAGCCTCCCTGGACCTTCGAGTTAGCGAGCAAGCCTCTAACCCACTGATTCACTGAGCCACCATGGCCTCTAGATGTAGTTTAAAGACAGAATTGTAATATTTATGTTAAAATGTTAATGATAGTAGTTCAAGAGGCAGTTTGAAGACATTGTGTTGTGTTGTTTATTTCAACCAAGTCTAAAGAATAGAGATATGATTGTTTATATTAACAACTGATCTATCTGGTGGTCAGGTAATCCAACAGGTCAAGTGATTGATTATTATTTATTGATCTCCACTGATTAGGTATTAGTTTTATTGATTTATTACGGCTTTCCTACACTGGTAAAGGTTAGTTCACACCAACTTTCATTAACTTTCTCAAATAGTTAAAGATACCTCGACAGTTGGAAATCGAAAATAAGAGCAGGCTAATGCTATGTCCTGGCAAAATTTCCCTCATTGCACACTGCATGGCGTTTGCCCATCCTCAATTAGCCATTCATTTCATTTTTCTTTGCAGGTGTTGTCAAATAATTTTTGAAAAGGGCCAAATGGATTTTATGACTGAAATATAAGGGCCAAAAAGAGCTAAACTAGATGAGCGCACAATGCAAATACACGACCCGAAAAGTTCGAAAAATTTAAATAGTGCAAATTGATACTATCTGTATCTTCAATTAGCATAGAACATTTATAAAACCTATTTGCAATCCCTTTGTGTGTTATAAGACCATTAGATGCTAGAGGTATACCATTGAGCAGTAATTGGGGGTGTGGTTCCATGCAGGATATGCTTACTCTTCTAGTCCACTGATGCCACTTTTCATTTTGAAATATTTTCTCAGTTATTGATATACTTCCTCAAATGAAGCATTCATTAGCTGCTACCAAAGTATTGCCAATGTGTTTACATGGATTTTGAGATTTGTTTTACAGTTGGGATTGTTTGTGTTTGGATTATATTATCCTGTAAATTTTCCATTGGTGATAAGGCCTTTAAGTTTTCTAATTGTAATAGGGCCTTTGGGTATGATAAGCTGTGTAAGTTATCTATTGTGTATGGTGATTGGTATGACCTTTAGGTATGAACTATTGTATGGTACTATAATATCAGTTTAATACAGGATTAGTCCCGGAACTAGTACTAGAAAAAACAACACGTTGATGACTGTATTATTATCTTGTCTTTCCTTGATACCAACCATTAATAATAATTATAGTACTATTTCTATCAAACACGTCCAAACATATCGTCGTAGTGACGTCTGTATAGGTTCCTGGAATTGCAGGTACCGAAAACATCAGAGCCTGATTCTGGAAAACTTAACTTAGATAAAATCAAGATTTTAAGAAATACAGTAATCTGATAATAAAGCATAATTTAAAATTGATTTTAGTGATTGATTAATTAGATGACTGGAACACTAAAATCATCTTAAGTTGAGTTATCAAGAATTAGGCCCCAGATTTGGAAATAAAAGCTATTAGTGTCCATGATACACATACACAGCCTAGAAAATCAAATATTCAAGACCTAAATCAGCCCCCTGAAATGTCCAGAGGTTATGAGTGGAGTGTATTGTATTGCTTTATTACCATGTACATAGTACATTACGGTAATACAAATAATGTTGCAAGTGTAAAACTGCATTTTTCAATTCATTAATAATAGATTTTTTAAAATTAATTAAGACATTCCCATGAGAGGATTGTAGAGTTGACAAGCCCAGTCTTAGAGTAGCATTGACTGTTAATAATTTACTTGATTTTTCTTAAAATATATAAAAACCTGATGGTACTTCTCGTATGGGAAGTCCACTACTATATAATTATTGCACCCGATTTTGTCATGCTCTGGACGAGATTTTTGATTAACTGAATTGCTTTGCTTGTATGGATTTTTATTATAGAACTTAAAAAAAATGAATGATGCTTTTTAAATGTTATAGTATACCGTAGTAATTAGTGTTATTACTATTTTTTCACAGCATCAATCCTATGACTATAATTAGCGATATAATAAAGAATTTTTATTCTATACGTTTCGAAACACATAAAGGTAATGCTATCAAGTAAAATTTTATCTTATCTGTATGTGTTTTGAAACGTAGTATGTGGTAAATGCAGAATTAGTATATTCATATATCTTAGTGTTTTTAATGTAATCTTCCTACTTCTATATGTCTTATAAACAAAAGAATTTTTATTTAAAAAAAAATTTAGAAATCGATAAAAAATTGTTTTTTCAAGGACAAGTTAAATTCAGTATTTATTCCTGATTTTTAATAGACAATAAAATCAATATATGTCTAGGTTGAAATAAAGGTTAATGCCATAGAAAACTACAGTCTTCATAAGAAAAATAAAATTCCAATCTGATTGAAGTAATAATCAAGATGTTTTTGTTACATATTTCTTCTGTGATTAATTTTCTGACTGTATGCAAGGAATTGTGGATTTTAATTGTAAAACATAAACTTGAATTCTGTATCCTGCATCAACTCTTTATTTGTCATGGGTCAGAATTAGGCCCTTTACTCCAAAGTGACATGATCCTGTGTCACATTAACCCAAGGGGACATAGACTTTTTATGTAACAAGGCCAGAATAAGGCCCTATGCTATGCAATAAAGTGACAAGGTTTAATATTAAGCCCATTGGGACAATCAGGGAAACAATGAACAGCATAGGAGCTCCCCACTTGGAGCCCTTGCCCCCTACTGCTTGTCTCGAAATGAAATCAATAGCTGTCAGTTCAACACTTGGATTGTCTTAGGAGCCTCCCTCCCCCATTTTAAGTGACTACCCCATTTGCCCCACTGATTTTTTAAATGCTTATATATTTATCAAAAATATTTCATAACTCTATTAGTTAATTTTCTTTAATGTGAAACCCTTTCATAATAAACGAAAATTAAATCAAAATAATTTATTTTTAAAATTTTTTAAATGCTTATATATTGATAAAAAATATGTAATAACTCTTTCAGTTAATTTTCTTTAATGTGAAAACCTTTGATAATAAACCTTAGAGTTATTGTAGCCAGTAATTGATTTTTATTTACCTGTTTTGTATAGAATAAACATCACTGTTCTTGTTTAAATAGCTTTAATATAATAACAACGCTTTACTGTTGAAGATCATAGACTAAACTTGATTGAAAAGATCACGCTTCTTTTACCAATAGCACAATCGTGTTGAAAGACTCAGAAAGAAGGCCATCTTTGTTTTATTCTATCTGTCACGTTTTCATATAGATTTATATTTAAATATTTAGATTTGTTTTGTTTGTAGTTAGGTTTGAGATATGTTAAAATATTTGGCAACTTACTTCTAAATGAGTTCTAAATGGTTTCATAATATTTCTATATAGTTTGACATAGGGTGGTAATTTTCAATCTGAAGCAAACCATGCTTGCACTTTTGGAAGCACCTGATGGCACTTCTTGTTTGAGGAACCACATACTATACCATTATTGCTTCCGATTTTGTTATGTTTTAGACAAAGTATTTTTGCTTGCAACCTTACCTGAAGGTCCAATGTTTAGTACAGACATGGGTCGGACAAATCCTCAAAATTATCAGATTTGTCTGAAAAATTGACACCCCAAGTCTCTACTTTCTGCTCTTCTGTCAGATTATAAGTTTTCAATATAAACGGTTTCACTAGATTTATGTGGCGTTTCTACAGTGGGCAAGTCTTTGGGCCCCTCAGTTTAAAATTTCTTTTCATTTGTTTCTTATATGCCTGTTGCTGTCGGCCTTCTTTTGACAATTCTGTGGGACCCTTCTCACCCCTCTACCTAATGATTCCTAGAAACTCCACTGCTATATTTTGAAAAGACTATTGAGATGTAATTTAATATGAGATGTGAACTTAGTTTTATACCAAATAGAAGTTTGAAGTGTCGCTCGTACACATAAAAAGGCTAAAAAACTTCTTTCTCTTTAAGACATGCAGTTAGTTAACTTAGTACATAACTATGTAATTAAGTGCGTAGTTGTATAATTTTATTGTTACGTAATAATCGACAGAATGAAGAGTCTTGTTTATTCTCAAGTATTCTAGTACCTGTTGTTACAATCTATTTCTCTTTCAATAGGCAGGGAAACATGGAAAATATAATAAAAGGCATATTGTCATCTAGTAGTCTTGATTAAACTCATTGGTGATTTTTTTTTTTGTATAAAATGGGAAAAAATATTATTATTATTATAAACATCCAATATTAAGACGTCTTATTCCTTAGTGTGTATTGCTGTTATAAACTCTCTTCTTGTGACCTTGGTCAGTGCTTCTATAGGAGAGTATCTTCTATAAAACCCAATACATGATCCATTTTGTGAACCAAATGTCAAAAATGATTAAGCAATACAGACTAGGATTGTAGAGCATATAGAAACTTGAATGTTTGATTATTAGCATATTGAACGTAGAATTCATTAAATTGTAGACATGACTTGATTTTCATTCTATAAAGTGTTGTGTATAGATAGCTGAAATATCTCCTTGGATCAATGGCATAGCAAGGATTTGTTGGTCCATGTGGGTTGGGGGAGCATTGCCTTATTACGCCACTGCCTTGGAAACTATCTCAAGGATAGGGTCCCTTTGAAATATTGACTGTGAAAGATGTAAGTGTAACATAGTTGGTAAGAAATATAGAGACTGGAATGGTTGAATAATTTAGTCTATTGATTAAGTTCTATATTCTATGTATATATTGTGTCTAATTTTAAAAATTGAATATCGTTAGAATAATATTATTATAAGGATGGGTATCGATTAAGACTTTATTAAAAATGGCCTCTGTTGCTCAATAACTCAATAAAGTTGAAAGGTTTTTGAACAGAAATAGTCTGCATTCGCTTGCTGATATGTACTTCTAGAATTTAGCCTGATGTTTCTCACTGTGATGGGATGGGTATCGATTAGGACTTTATTAAAAATGGCCTCCGTGCCTCAATAACTCAATATTGTTGAAAGGTTTATTAACAAAAAAGGGCTGCATTGTCTGTGTTCGCTGATATGTACTTCTAAAATTTAGCCTGATGTTTCTCACTGTGATGGGATGGGAATCGATTAAGACTTTATTAAAAATGGCCTCTGTGCCTCGATAACTCAATAAAGTTGTAAGGTTTATGAACAAAAAAGGGTTGCATTGTCTGTGTTCGCTTGCTGATTTGTACTTCTAGAATTTTCTTCATTCTGTTTCTCACTGTGATGAGATGGGAATCGATTAAGACTTTATTAAAAATGGCCTCTGTTGCTCAATAACTCAATAAAGTTGAAAGTTTTTTAACAAAAAAGGGTTGCATTTATCCTGCGGTATTTTCTTAATTCTGTTTCTCATTGTCAGTAATGCAGGATGACATAGAAATTAAGGTTGTGTACGTTAAAGATACCTTGACCATTTACAAATTTTTATGACAAATTATGCTCTCCTGTTACAGTTTCCCTTATTGCTCACTGCAGGGTGTGCCCCTGTCTTTATTGATAGTCCGAACGGTTTTATTACATTTTATTTGTAGATATTAATGTTCTTTAAAGCGATACTACGTCTTAGAATGAACAAAAAAATTAAATTTTTAAATTTGGTCAATAGGAGTATATATTCATCGGGGGACAGACCTAGTGGCAAAACTGTAAAACAGATTACCTAAATAATCTGATAAATCCAGAAAACTATGTTAAAATACAATAATTGATAAATGCCTTAATCCAAATTAAGACATTTATCAATAATAATCTGTAATTGTATGGAAAATTACATAGTTTTATGGGATTATTTGATTCTGTTTGTATACTTTGGACACTATTGATGAATATTATACAATTAATGACTTTTGTGAGGTTGACATGAGGATTTATCAACCTGAAGGGTGTAATATTTACCGAGGCCAAAGGCCGAGGTGAATATTGCATCCCTGAGGGTTGATAAATCCCATGTCAACTGAAACCAAAAGTCATGAATTGTTTTATTAATTGGCAATCGGTGTATTCGCTCTATCGTCAAATTTAGCAAAAATGTCGAATCACTTCATCTTTAAGTGACGCCATTTGCATCTTTTTTTGTTTACTGTTGTCCTCTGACGTATCTCAAGTATGACGTAACATATCTTTGACGTTTGCAAAACCAGCTTTGATTGGTGGAAGGTTAAATCTACATCCAATCAAAATCGCAGATCTAATTTTCGGCAAAGGAGGTGAATATAAAATTTATTCACCCCTCCTGCATAATTGCGCGGTGAATATGATGTTCTATCGAAGGAAGCGATGCACTCTCTCGACCAATGAAAAGAGAGAGATTTTCTAGCCATTTAATAAATACTCTTATTGACCAAGTTTGAGAACTTAATTTTTTTGTTCATTCTAAGAGGTGGTATCGCTTTAAAGAAGAACAAACTATTCTTGATATACTACAGGGACTCTTTTCTTTAATTTTGCTACGTTTCAATTCACATACACAAATCTTTATCAACTACAAAAAAATGTATAATTTACTGTTCGTGTCTAGACAATGTTCCCTCATTGCGCAATGCAAGGTGTGACCTGTAGCTCTATAGCCTTTACTATTACTTTTCATGTAATTTGTAGATGTAATAAAAGACATGTATAAACTTATTTGTTAAAGAAAAGAAACGTGAAAGATGATCGATTGTTTTTTAATCATAAATAAGTAACATGTGATTAAATCTTTCGCGTAATTTCTTGAAATTTTCTATTGTCGTTTGTTTTGTTACCATGGAAACATTGAATAAGCTGATAAATTTATTTTGTTTTCTTGTGGCTTTGTCAGTTTTCCCTAGGAATTATTGACTTATAAGGTCTTTCCACTCGTATCAACTTCGGAACTAGACTAGCGTGCTAGATAAACTTGTATACTATACAGAGATCGCCATATTGAATAAATTTAAGTTCAGCCAACAACAATCATTCTTTAGAGAATGTTGCATTCTCACGTTAGAAATCAGCCAATCAAAATCTATTCTCAAACAAGAGTTATCATCCCTTGCCCATTTACTGCTCAAGATGGCCGTCTATCATGACCAAGTCGTTATACAGTCTTAAACAATGATGAAGAAAATTCAGATCACCTGATGTTTTTATAAAAAATACACATGAAAAGGTGGAATAATAATTATATTGATAAAGATGTTGATATCACACTGCGGTATCATGGAGTTAAATTTCTCAAATGATTTTTTCGATTCATTACATTCTGTAATATTATTTCACGCTGGGGAATTGAATAATTAAGGTCTTTTCTGTAGTATGCTGTTAATATCTTTGAAATGACATATTCGCTACGTTGCACTGCACTGCAAATAAATGATTAAAGAAAAATTTATCCAAAGCTTAACCCTTTCATTGCGTATACCCGGTAAACACAGGTATAATAAAATGTTGCTAAAATGCGCATACCCTGTATCACCGGGTACTTTGAAAAAAAAAATTATCGTTCATTTCTTTATTCTTTCATTGCATGTACCTGATATAACCGAGTAAAATAAAAATATCGCAAGGGAGACGTTTCTTTATTTGTTCAGTATATATTTGTGTTTTTCTACACATGACAATATTTGATTTAGCTTTTCTTCTCTGTCTGTGCTTTTTATACGCCTACACGAAATGTGGTGTCATTAAACGTCCATCGGGATGTCCGTCTACAAATCTCTTGACATTTTGCTCTTTAACACGCAACCGGCACAGATTTTGATGAAACTTCTTTTCAAACACAGCTGCCAGTGAACATATTTTACCATGTCTGGCAAGCTATCTTATGATTTCAATTTCACATAGTTTCTAAAACCTTTTGTACTAATATCTATCTGAGGGCAGTGTTTATGACATTTCTTCTATTGACATAAAGTGTTCAATGGGGTAAAATCATGTTAAAGCACATCCTAATAGTACAATACATGACCCTATCAATGATAATGTCTGGCCTTAAAGTGGAATGTTCAGCATTTTCGAAGATCGATTTGGGCCTTGAATGTATGTAAATAGCCTCTAGAGTTACTGTTGAATAAGGGTTATTCAATCATAGTTTTACATTTCTAGATCAAGCATACGTCGCGCCCAATTTCTTTAGATTTACTAATAATGCACGAAAATCATATAATCCCTTCAATTATACCCGTACCTTAACATTTATCTTTCAAAATCTGTATATGTGTTTTCTATATAAGGCATAGTCTTACTAAACGACGATTTGTATTTTTGACTTTCTAACACCAATATTTATGGATATACACGTTAATTTGAAGGCTTAAATTTTGAGGGAGAGTTTGAAACATTATTACGGATAAGATTAGCTAAAAATTTCCAGGTTCTGAGACTAAAAGTTTTTTTGGTCGAACAGTTAGTGAACATATCCCTTTAAGGTACGGGTATAATTGAAGAGAGTGTGCGATTTTTTAGTAGGTCCAGTAAATCTGAAGACTATTTACATAAATTCAAGGCCCAAACCGATACTTAAAATTGCTGAACACTCCCCTTTAACATATAATACCCAATAAACGCCCCCTGATCCCTATATTGATTGTGTATACAACAAGTAATAATGAAATACCTGATATATCCTCTAACAAAGGTATCTAGGAAATATTAACTCAGTATATCTAGGGTGTATCAATAAATAACAGGGTGTCTTTATCAATATTCACTTCTTGTTTCCTTTGTCTATCTATACTCTCCTAGAAACAAATAAATTTTAGTAGGCGAGGTCAACTAGTTTCAAATTTTCATAATATGACATTTTATTTAGAAGAAGTTATTATGAACTAAAATGATAGTAACTGACATTTTGAGACGAATTTAAATTTCTGATGAAAATAATAAAATAAAGGCATGACAAAGCCTCTCTTTGTGAGAGGACCTAAAAACATTTTATTTTGTATAATGAGCATAAAATTTATATTCTCAAATTTGGTCATTTATTTCTATGTGGACTTACCTGTTGTCATAAATTTACAACAGAATTAACATATGAAACAATTTTTCTATTAATTCTGTGAAAACTTGATTTCTGTAATGGCTGGCCATTTTCTTTTTTAATTTTACCATGTTTAATTGCTTTAGTAGTTAAACCTTGAATATTTCAGACAGCCATAACAAATATTTACATTTCTATTATCTATTCCTTCAATGAACCAGTTAAGAAAACTGGCGTTCATTTTTCGATGAACGCTAGTTTGTCACGTGACATTATGACGTTGTCAAAGCACAACAATGACATAATCTAAGATTAAATCGCATTTATTCAGTTTGTCACATGATCTATTGCGTTTACACACCAATAATGCTAATGAGACCATCGTTTAATTCTTAAATATTTATGTTGCTTCAAGAATTGATATTACAATGTCTACAATTTCTCTATTTCAGATGGTTGTACTACTAGATCCAACAGAAGACCATGATGATATCTTACGAGCTAACAGATCACGAGAAAAACAATTTGTCTTTGATCGAACTTTCGACGGTTCAGCCAATCAGGTTTGTGCTTTTACATTTTTATGATCTGTGTGGACTCTCTGAAAGTGATCTACCCACTCAGTTTAGAATAATGAAAAGCTTTTCAAGATAAATCAAATTTAGTCAAAATAATTTTTTTTTTTAATTTTTAAGGTATATGGAAAGGGATTTGGTTTGACATCTTATTTTCAAATTGTTCTATATTTTGCTGTCAAATGAAAGTCATATTTTCTCCACTAATAAAGCCTTGATTGTTCTTTGTTTTTGCATTTCATGCTTACTCTTTTCGGAACACCTGATGGTACTTCTTGTATGGGAAGTCAACTACTATACAATTATTTTGTCATGCTCTGGATGAGCTTTTTGATTAACAGAATTATTTTGCTTGTATGAATTTCTATTATTGATAGCAATGTCTTTGAAAACAATATTCAAAGCAATTTGCCTGATAAAATCTTCTTAGAAATGTTGTTAGCATAACATTATTAGCTTTTCAAAAGTTATATATTTAGTGATTTGGTCTACCAGTTTAAGAAAATGAAATGTGTTTATTGAAAATGTTGCGCTTTTATCTTACAAATAACAGTCAGTGAAAATAAATAATTCTATTAGATACATTTACAGTGGTGGCGGTAGCCTCCTGGAACTGGGGGTGCAAATTAGAAGCCAATTTATAGATAGGGGGGAGGGGTTGGGGTTAAACATAAATAAAAGGCCCAAGCCTCTGTTACAGGGTTTCTTTGTTTATAGGCCTCTTGTTGGGGTCTTTTTTTAAAAAAAAATGGAATTCATTTGATGAATTAAGATATATATTTTGGGGCAATAACAAAGATATTAATATTTTTTAAACTTTCCAGAAATAAAGTGGGGGTGAAATTGGAGTACAATAAAACTTTACCCCTTACCCCCTTCCTGTGTACCCCTACTGGGTCTACTATGGTCTATTTAGAACATTTCTTGACAGGTTTAAATGATTCAACCGTCTAGCGAATCTTGTCTTTCTCTGTGTTCTTAGCATTCAGCTCAACCTTTGTCAATGTTCAATACTAACATTATGACTCGGTCATGATAGGAGGCCATCTTTCCAAGTAAATGGACAAGAAAATGCTTGTTTGAAAATTAATTTTGATTGGCTGTTTTTAATGCATGAGAAGACTTCTCTTTTAAAAGAATTATTTTTTTATATTGGCTGAACTATAATTTGTTCAATATGGCAATCTCTGTATAACAGGCCTTCTCAATTAATTTTTTGTAAAGGGCCAAATGCATTTTATGAATGAAATATAAGGACCAAATAGAGCTAAGTTAACATATCGAGCAGATCAACAGGGTCATTTTTGAAGGTTAACTCTTTAGGGCGTTGCGAGCTGCCATTTGAGAAGACCTGCTGTATGGTATACAAGGTTATCTAGCACGCTAGTCGGCATATAGAGAATATATAATGAAGTAAATATTTGGAAGCAATCAGTAGGACTGTGAATTATTAATAGTTGATGATGCAAGGGAATACAGAGAGAATGTTCGAGTATAGGTCTACGTGATGTCTTTTCTTATAGGCAATGTATTTCCACACTTGTATCAACTTTGGAACTAGACTAGTGGCTAGATAACCTCATATACTATACAGTAGTTGCCATATTGAATAAATTATAGTTAAGCCAATCACAATTAATATATGAATAAGAGTCATCTTCCCTTGCCAATTCACCGGGCAAGATGGCTGCCTATCATGGCAGAGTCATTATATAGCCTACGTGTAGAGGTCTACGTGATATCTTTTAATACAGTCAGTGTATTTCCACTGGGATTTTGTTTTGTAAACAGGCTGTGAAGTGTGACATCATTTGCGAAGTTATATGACAAAAAATTGCAGTTTCTAATCTCAGTTGGCTTGTGGAAATCTGAAAGATTCTTTATTTGCTTGATTATGTCAATGACTAGAGGTTTGGTCAAGGACCAGCTGGTAAAAAGGATTCCTGTGAAACGGACATGTTATCCTAGTCTGTTTTGTTTTAAATAAAACGCAGTTATAAATGTTTCTTTCTATGTTCTTTCTTCAGGTTATTAGACTTGGCTTCCATGATATGACAAGATTCTACTTTTAATTAAAACATCTCTATTTTTCTATAATAACAACTAAGGTTCCGTGAGGATCCTTTCTCCAAGCTGTTCCTTGGCCAAACATCTATATTTTACAAGGATAACAACTTAGGTTCCGTGAAGATGCTTTCTCCCAGCTGGTCCTTGGACACACCTCTTGGCACTGATCTTTCTTGGATTATCCATACCCATTTACAGCTCGGTCGATTGGAAATGTGATTGAAGATGACTTATTTAAAGTTTAAAGTCATCGGACTGTCACACCTCAGTCGTGATCCGAAATCTCATCCACAACAACCACCATTTCCTGGGATCCAAGCAAATGACGTCATGTTTGTAACAAACGACGCACTAACCAACTGTGCAATAGAACCTCACATCCTGACATTTGCTTTCTACTGCAGACATAAACTTTTTTCCTCTTTTAAAATCTAAGAATTTCCACCATTATTAATTTAGTTATACAATAGATGTAATTTCTATTGAAGATCTTGTATCCTACATTGAACGATAAAATAAAAACAGAAATCAATATGTCTTTCCATTGTTTAAATTCAGACAGAAACTTGCTGAACATTTATAATTTATAATTTTTGATGAAAGTTTTGACTTTAATATTTCTTATTGATTAGGCATGGCAATTTGATTTACTTTGTTGCCATGATACCACCTACCTTGAAACACAGTTAAAAGACGAAAAACGAAAAAGGGATGTATATATAACATGTTCCCATGAGGATCCTTTCTTCCAGTGAGGATCTTTTCTCCCAGCGAGGATCCTTTTTCCAATTGAGGATCCTTTCTCCCATTGAGGATCCTTTCTACCAGCAAGAATCTTTTCTACCAGCAAGGATCCTTTCTCCCATCGAGGATCTTTTCTCCCATCGAGGACCCTTTCTACCATCGAGGATCCTTTCTGCCAGCAAGGATCCTTTCTCCCATCGAGGATTCTTTCTCATATCGGGGATCCTTTCTCATATCAGGGATCCTTTCTCCCATCAAGGATCTTTTTCCCAGCAAGGATCCTTTATCCCAGCTGGTTCTTTGCAAAATCTCTTGACATTCATCTTTCCTGAATTATCCATAACCATTTACAGCTCAGTGCACTGGAATCCTGAGTGAAGATGACTTATTCTGACGTAAGCTCTTATGAACTGTGCTACAAAACCTCATCATCATGATTCTCCCCAAAAATATGTCACAAATGCCAAATACTAAATGCATGTGTTGCGACAGTACAGAGTTCATTCATTTCATTTGGAGGAACAATACAATAATGATCTGTACTCTGTCTATGACATACAGGAAAATAAGATGCTATTGTCTATTTATTGATAATTCCTGGTTCTGTACTTATTCCAATTTTCATTTTTTACTCAGTTCAATTATTTAAACACTTGATGTGTCCGTACAGAGTTCTGGTAAAGCCTAGGTTTTCAACTGGTTTTCTCAAATGTTCCCGATTACGCTCAAGGAAATGACAATGTCCCCTGAATTGTCTGCAAAAACTTGCAATTTTGAAGTATGATAAAGTCACCGCAATTTGCTTTTTAATACAAACTTAAATTGTGGTTCCCAATAAAAGAGTCATTGCAGACAGTGGACACATTTTTTCAGACCTATAACTCAGTTTGTGACCCGGGAAAATGTCCAAATGTCCCCTAAGTTGAAAACCCAGGTGGTTAAGGAAGAACTATCTCTCAAGCTACTCTCTCGATGACATGCAAGAAAATAAGATGCTATTGTCTATTAATTGATAATTTCTGGCCCTGTACTTAACTAACTTTCATTTTTTACTCATTTCAATTATTCATGTTTATCGTTGAAGTATATTTTGATATGAAACTGAAGTACCTGAAGTATACTCTGAATCTAAAATGAGTTTATTCCTGGAGATTTTAATTAAGAGAATGCACGAAGTTGACATTTATTTTTATAAACTCGTTTTTTAATTATCAAGATTTATCAAGCATATTGAATAACATGATGTAAACATTGTAGTCCGAAACTTCTTTTTACTTTTATGATCCATGTATTTAAGGTTTCTTTTCAAAGATCTGCAGGATGTCAAAAACTGTTTCTGTTTTTACGCTAAAATGACCGATGTTGCTTTTTGGGACAGTTAAGAATTAAACGTTGGTCTCATTAGCATTATTAGTGTGTAAACGCAATAGATCATGTGACAAACTTAAGAAATGATGAAGTCTTAGATCACGTCATCGTTGTGCTTTGACGTCGTCATAGTGTCACGTGACAAATTAGCGTTCATCAAAAAATGATTAATTTATAAATTAATTTAGGTTCTGTCGAGAGATTTAGCTAATTTCGGACTATGATCATGTTGAGAAACTATCTATTACAAGATAAATTATGAAATAAAATGGAGGATGAAATGAGACAGGTATCGGATCACCGATTCACTTCAAAAAGTGAAATGGATCTAAAATCGATAAATAATTTCCTGTCGATTCAATTTAAGTTTTATCATGGTTGAAGTGCATTGATTTTTATCTTGGTGTGCAATTACAGTACATGTTACTGTAAACTTAACCAACTTCAATTAGAATATTGGACACTTTTTATTTATTAGCTTTCTAGGGTTTTAATTACAGTTGGTTAGAGCTTTGGTTCTACCTTAGTCTGCTATAGCAATGGTTAAAGATGACACCATAGTTCTTTCTTTCTTTCTTTTGAGACATATCATCAATTTTGTGATCATGTTTTATTTCTAGAATAAAACAGTTTCTGAATGCCAACATGGGCTGCCATGTTTATCAACTGAATGCTATTTTAAATTCCCTGAAGCTATTGAGTCCAAGTTCAATTACATTAATCAATTTGAGCTCCACCAAAATAGATATTGTATCAGATGTATCAAATGAGGCAGGATAGGTTCACACTTCTGAAACACCCAAGACTACTTCCCTTTCAGCTAATATTGTTTGATTTATAAATTAATCATCCAAATAATTCTTGATTTTAAATACATTCTGTATCATTTAAAGGGGAATGTTCAGCATTTTCAAGGGTCGATTTGAGCCTTGAATCTATATAAGTAAATAGCCTCCAGAAGTACTAGAACTTCATTAAAGTCGCAAAATCTCTTAAATTATATCTCTACCTAAACATTTATCTTACATTTTCTGTATTTGTGTTTTGTATATAAAGCATAGTCTTACTAAACGGCGACTCGTATTTTTGACTTTCAAAGGCTCATAATTATGGCTACATAGGGATTTGAAGGCTTATATTTTGAGGGAGAGTTGTGAACATTATTATGAATTAGATAAGCTAAAAAATTCCAGGTTCTGAGACAAAGATTTAATTGGTTGAACAGTTAGTGAACATATCCCTTTAAATTTTTTGTGTTTATTGAATTATTGAATAATTACAGGAAGATGTATATGAAGCAACAACCAAATTCCTAATCCCTAATGTTATAACAGGGTATAATGCCACAGTATTTGCTTACGGGGCTACAGGTAAAACTATTGATACTATTATTGATTGATTATTGATCAAGTGATCAAACAGGGAAAAATGCCAAAATCTGATGTCACTGTTTTTAATGCCAATTCCTAGTTTAGCAAGATGTGCATTAAAGACACAAATGGACTATTCTCTCAGACCTTAGCGATGAGAACACAATATAGATTTTGTAATGGAGGCCCATTAAATCTGCTGTTGCTCGTTTTGGACAGCAATATCCTCCGCGATTTGTTGACTCAGACGACAAAACGGAACTTCTCAGCTGGTCACCTTCCAACTTTATTATAATAATAGACTCTTTATTTTACATGGGTCAGAATGAGGCCCAATACCACAAGTGATACGGTCCTGTCTCACACTCAGCTCATAGGGAAAATAGATTGATCTGCGCTCCCACATTTGTTAATTTCACAGTTTATGATTTGTATATATTTACAGGAGCTGGTAAAACTCATACTATGGTAGGGAAAGATGATTCTCCAGGAATCATGGTCCGAGCTCTTAATGATTTATTCCTGGAAATGGATAAAACCAGTGATGATATGGCATATAAAGTTACCATGTCATATTTAGAGGTTTGTTAGTTTGAAATAAAATTCAATAATTTAGAGTCAATCAGTTGTTTTCTGATCTAATATGGTCTTAGAAGCATGTCTAGATCTAAGAAAACATTTCTTATGGATTACAATTACTAACTTTATTTGAGAGACGTTTCTACCAGTGTTCTCTGGGGCCTTATTCTCAAAAACTTAACTTAGATAAAATTCAGATTTTAAGAAATACAACAATCTGATTGGATAATAAAGCTGTATTTAAAATCAGTTTTAGTGATTGTCCAACCAGATTACTGAAACACTAAAATCATTGTAAGTAAAGTTTTCGAGAATAAGGCCCCAGGTTTTTATCAAGCAATGAATGATTACATGTATTAGGTAATTTCAAATCAGATGTAGCTATTTAAAAGCCTACAACTCTGTCCTATAGAAAATATTGAAGGTATACATGACATGTAAAAGTTACTTTATATCTTGGAGACTAATGGGAGATAACTCTTGTAATTGTCTCCCATTAGTCTTCATAATGATATAAATTTCTGATGTTAAAACCAATTCTTATGAGTGAGGGCCAAGTGTTTCCCAAATTAACTACAGATCATTAGTGATATGCAATCAAAATTTATGCTGTTTTGTGTTTAAAAAATTTTTTAGTGTCATAACCATAGGGGCATGCGACTCAAAGAGAGGGCAGACCGACTTATTGCCTGAATTTTAATGATATTTTGCTAAATTTTTTGGAAGTTGCTGCCCGAAATCATAATATTTGGAGGGGGAGGTTTCCCCACTAACTCCCCCGGTCCTCTACAGCTATGGTTAGTGCAATTATTGGTATTTAATTAATCTCCATATTTAAATTCAGACCACAATCAATTTCTCTATGATATTTTTTATCTCTTTAGATCTACAATGAAATGATACGAGACTTGTTGAATCCTGCGGCAGGTATATTGGATCTACGAGAGAATTCTAAAGGGGACGTAACTGTAGCAGGGTTATCTGAAGTCTCCGCTAGATCCACTGATGAGGTAAGTATTAATATTTTATTAAAGGGATATGTTCACCATCACTGATAGTGATTTACCGGAAGCAACTATTGATATCTATGCAGATCACTGTTAGTGACGTCATAAAACGCGTTAGTCACAAATTTGGCACAAATTGGGCGTTAGACATAAATTGATGCTATTATTGTCCCAGATACAAGTGGAAAATATATTTAGTTCCTAGGTATTAAACCTTTATAGCAGTTATGCCAATTTGATTTATATTGCTATAATGAAGGCAAAAAGCTACAATTGATGATGGAGATAGACAGAGATAAATTATTTTAAGTTGTTGTTTAATGAAATGATTTTCATCGTAGGTGATGCAGATGTTACTGAAAGGTAACCGAGAGCGAACACAGGAACCTACGGCAGCCAATCAGGCTTCATCTAGATCACATGCTGTGTTACAAGTTACCGTTAAACAACGAAACCGAGTCAAGAACACAATGCAGGAAGTGAGGACAGGGAAACTGTTTCTGATAGATCTGGCTGGGTCAGAACGAGCTGCCAATACCCACAATCGGGGTAAACGTATGGTAGAGGGAGCCCATATCAACAGATCTCTTCTAGCTCTAGGAAATTGTATTAACGCCCTCAGTAAGTAGCCTCATAGTCATTTTCTGAATGGTATAAATCTAATATGGTATATGGACTCTGAAACTTGATGAAACTACCAATTCATAGAACTTGGTTGAACTATAATTTATTCAATATGGTGACTACCATATAGTATACGAGGTTATCTAGCTACTAGTCTAGTTCCAAAGTAGATATACGTGGGGTGGGGGTTGTTTATGGTAAGGAATGGAAACTCTCTTCAGAATATTAACTGAACTAGTAACATGGAGAGTACATCTGATTCTGGAAAACATTTTAAGTTTTGGAAAGTATGCCTCCCTCCTTAATGTGCAGCTGCCAGATTCAGATATTTCATAAATATAGAAAATATATTATTAATTTATGTTTTTATATTTCCAGGTGAGAAGAACGGAAGTCGTTATATTAATTACCGTGATAGTAAATTAACGAGGTTATTAAAAGATGCTCTGGGTGGTAATTGTAAAACAGTAATGATAGCTCATATCAGTCCAGCTAGTTTGAACTTCGAAGAATCTCGTAATACACTAGTCTACGCTGATAGAGCTAAACATATCAAAACTAAGGTTGGTTCAGTTTTCTTTTTTTTAATTTTTGCATGGAATTCTTTCTCCATTGTCCTTTAGCTGTAGGATTCTAAAACATTCTTTAAGAATCAAGAACACTGTTTGCATCAATTTGTAGTGTTCAGAACTATAAAACAAATTTCAAATTTGGTTTGTGTTACATTCAAAGTACGCAATTATTATGAGAATAAGGTTCAACAAAAGCATGTTATGCATTATATATGCACATTATATTCTCAAATTTGCCAAATGTTTTCTATATTTCGAATATGAATGTATCTTTATGACATTATGAGGTTTAACAAAAGCAAGTTTGCATTATGAATGTACATTATCTTAGAAAATATACACTTCATTTAAAGATCTCCGAGATAACATAGTTATCCATTAAGAATAGGCCTTCTCAATTAATTTTTGTTAAGGGCCGAAAGAATTTTATGAATGAAATATAAGGGCCAAAAACAGCATGACTTACACAGAGAGGAAAACATTTAAGCGCAAGGGGTCACTAATTAGGGGCCACTCTTGAGGGAGTCGAAGACTGAAGTTGGCCTGTGGGTAGCCATTTGATAAATTCTGTTTTAGAATATGAATGTATCTTTCTATAGGTGAGAAGAAATGTAACTGATGTGGCCTATCATATAGCTCAATATACTAATATAATAACAGAACTACGAGAAGAAATACTACGATTACGTGACAGACTACACGACCAGAGTACAGCTAGCAGACAACATGCCGTAGCCAGTATACAAGCTGTACAATGTAAGTAGATCATGCTTCATTTAGAGCTGTTTGTTTGGTAGTAGTTGCGCGTGAAGCAGACCATGCTTACGTTTTTCGAAACACCTGCTGGTACTTCTCTTTGGGGTAGTCCACTACTATACTCTCTAACTCTATAACTATTACTCACAATTTTGCCATGTTTTTGAACGTGAGTTTGATAAACGGAATTGTTTTGCTTGTACAAATTTTTATGAATTTTTATTCTGTTACAGCTGAAGTATTGATGGCTAAGAACACAGCAGATAGAGGAGAGATGAACAAACTAAGAGAACAATTATTAACTTGTTTTAAAGATCAGATGGAATTAAGGTTATTTGATCACTCGTAACAAGTTTGGGACTAGGGACTCATGGAAAGCACCTTAATACATTAATGAAGATTGGGCTGATGCGGCTGTCAGTGATGCCATTCGGCTCAACCTTCGTCATTGTGGTCAAGACTATATGACTCGATGATGATTGACAGCCATCTTGCTCTGTAAATGGGTAAGGGAAGACAACTCTATTCAGAGATTGAATTTGATTGGTTGATATTAACGCATGAGAAGGCAGAGTCTATGAATAATGATTGTGATTGGCTTGAACTATAATATATTCAATATGGTGTCACTGTATGTTTTTCAGACGTAGTTTAATGGAAGTTCAGAATAATTCTATGGAAGTGAGTCTAGAAACCAACAGAAATCAACTCATTGTCAGCGAGTAAGTGAACTGGATATTGTCAAAATGTATTTGATCGTCGTAATAAATTTTAAATTGAGCTAATCATAGGACATATTGGGTTTGCAAAAAGATAATTTTGACTCTCTAACTGTGATGTATTTAACTTAGATTATAAAATTGAAAAAAAGTTTATTCCCGCCAGTTTTTTGGAAGGACTTTTTGTAAGTAAGACACATCCAGCAAAAGTTTTAAACTCTCTCAACTCAACAGAGTGTTGTTTTAGAATAAGTCACAGTAAAAAAACTAATTTTTGCTTTCTGCAGTTGAATAACTGTTATTTTAATTTATTCTAGATGGGATGTAGAGAAAGCCAGAATACAACAGAAGAGAGAGAATACACAGACAACTGATAATAAATTTGAAGGTTTGTATTAACAATTTTTTTTTTTTTTTTGTGTGTGTATGTTTATCCCCATGGGCTGGGTGTGAGACAGGACCGTTATCACTTGTGGTATTGGGTCTAATTCTGACCCATGTAAAATAAAGCGTTTATTATTGATATTATTATAAGATTGAGAAATATACTAGGGTTGTTTACAAGAAATTTACTTAAGGTTTTCAGTTAAAGATTCAATTTCCTTATTGAATAAGTGTTAGACACAGCAAATCTATCAACCTATTCCAAGTGACATATTGAGCAGCGCAGCAATCGCTGAAGTAGCGCTATAGGCATTATATGACTTCTTCCCGACACTTGATACTTCAATTATGTCATAGATATACTTTCTTAAAGTATCATTTGAATAGTTCATTTGCTACCAATGTATTGCCAAAATGCTTTTTGGATTTAGGGTTTAGTTTTGCGATTCAGATCAATATTATATGGGTATTTATATTTAAAATGTTTATTTATTTTTATCCCTAGAAGAAGTGGGAGGTTATGATGACATCACAGAACCAGAAGATGTCCGAGTTGCTAGGGAAGAGATGAAGGTTTTACATGAAGAAAAATACAGAACAGAGAAAGTTCGAATTACCATTCAACATGAATTAGAAAATGCCAAAGATAAACAGAAAAAACTGGAAGAGGTAAGAGACTGTTTGAATGATCAGATAAACTTAAAGGGATTGTAAAGTGATTTTCTAAACTTTGTATGTGTATCAGGGACACTGATAGCATCAATTTGCGCCATTCCGATTTCCATTCCGATGTCTGTGGTTCTTGCAATTCCAATAAAACTTACGCGTTTTATAACGTCACTGACAGTGATCTGCATAGATATCAATGATAGCTTCCTGTAGATCACTGTCAGTGACGTCATAAAACATGTCCGATATTATTATTTATATTTTATAATCTTCTCTCCCTCTACAGTTTATACCTATTAAAGTAAGCAGTGCTGATCAACAAGAAATAATACGACAAATGTGTAAAGTTCACGAACTGGAGATAGAAAACTTACAGAATATAGCCTCTTGTCTGATGAGAGATTTTGAAATCAAGAAAAAAGACATGGTGATAACACGATTTCGACATCATCGTAATTTATGTGATGAAATTATTAAACAACAGCGTGATTTGATTGATGGTAAATTATTATTTAAAGTTGTTAATGATAGGAAAGAACATTGATTTTACAAGGACAATAACCTGGGTTTACTAGGATACTGTTCATCCTGAGATTGTGTCCCTTTGCACTGTATATAAACTACGTCACTTGGCCAGTGGTTTTCAGCCGCATGCAACACGAATCTCTGGAGAAGGTGAAGAACAAATATCATTGATGTTCAGGAGAGGAGTTAACAAACACGGTTTTAAAAACAACACTGGGTTCTTTGTCCTGTATCTCTTATTAAGTGTTAGCGCACTCTGTCCCAATACCTACATATACAGGGCAAAGAACAATCCAGAATGATCAGGATATTGTCTGCCAAAACCAAAAAATGCTTAAAATATTCAAGCATCCTTCGGGCATTAGACTTAGACTAGACTTACTGGTTTGAGAATATAACGAACTAGTTATTAGGCGTTAAAAAAATAATTATTTTAAATTTCAGATAGCCACGTGCCGTGTCCTAAAGATCTAGATGAGTTATACGAACTTTATAAACTAGAAAGGCAAGATAAAATATTGAAAGGAGAAGATTCAACGGGACAAACTCCAGCATTAAAGGTAAAATTTCAATTTTCATCATTCCAATTTTCATTACGACGTCTGTGGTTCTTGAAATTCCACTAAAACTGTGTTTTATGATGTCAATACCAGTGATCTGTAAAGATATCAATATTCAATTTGAGAATAGGGCCAATGACAAAGTAACACAACATGGTTCTCATCATATTCTTAGCTAATCTTAAGTATTATTTGCCCGGTAGTCATGATTTATTGAAATTTTTTTTTTTATAGTTTTTAACGGCTAGTGGAGCACGCAGTACTTTCGGAGACGGGAGACAGCCCAGTAATCTCACAGATCTTAATATTGGGTAAGATTTAATCCTTATGTGGTGCATTCCAGAGCAGTTGTTATCAAGTCACATAATATTATCATAATGATAAATTGAACCTTCATATATTGTTGTTATTATGTTCATCATTACCATTGTTATGTACAGATATAGACCTCGCGAGAGGACCATGGTGTACCATGTACAATAAAGTCTGAATATTTGTTGATTTTTCCAGGTATGAGGATGACAACAAAGTGTTTACTCGCAGTGCTAAATTAAAACAGCTGGAATCTCAATGGAAGACAGATTCTTATTTAACAGCGGAGAAACACGTGACCGGGATAAAATCTCGTCAATCTTTCGACGATAAAGAGACAATCGTATCAAATACGAGAAATATCGCGGCTTTAGCAGCAAAAAAACGAACCAAGGCTCAGAATTCTCAAGGTCCAAGAACTCTTTATCGACCAACTCGTGACTCTACTAGTGAATTTCCCCCGAACGCGTTGACGCCAAGTCGGTTAGCGAAACATAATAAAGACTATGAAGAAGCCATGTTTCATTTTAACGGAACTCCTCAAAGTGATGACAATATTTCCTCGGTGACGGCTGAGAAGTTAAGTATCCATACCGACACAAGTTTGCCGCCAGTTAACGAGAAATATAAAGGTGGCGTACGGAAGATTTCTCAGATTGAAAGTGATTTACGACGAAGAAAGCGAAGTGTTCTTGAAAGTAATATTCCAACATCTATCAGTAACACGGTAAGTTTTCATTGAAAAATTGGATTATGTATGGATGGATTTTGGGGATGAACACGAAACTAAAGACCACCACTGAGAGTTGTTTTTGTTTGTGATGATGAGAAATGCGTTTTTGGGTCACGTCACGTTACTAACCTCTAGGGCTTTGATTCCCAACCGGGGTTACTAGTACATTTGATTGCATTCATGATCATGAGATGAGAACAGGAATCTAAAGTGTTCATGATATTATGATATCATTGTTGGCTCTTAATGTTACTTAGGGTGGGCAAAGGGGTACCAGGAGATTGTGTAAAAAAATAGGGGTACTAAGAGTCCTAAATGATGGGACCAGGACTTTAGGGAGTGATGCCTTAATGGTACATGAGTGTTATTACCATCAAAGATAGCTGTATGTACAGTTAGGGTTGGGTTCCAGTTTCACAAAATTATATCTAGGATTTAATCAAGATTTTAAAAAATACAGTAATCTGATTGGATAATAAAACAACATTTAAAATTGATTTTAGTGATTGAACAATAAAATCAGATGACTGGTATTCTAAAACATCTTAAGTTAGGATTTTGTGAAACTGGTCCCTTTTACGACTTTGCAAATAATTAATTTCTGAAATATTATTCTGATTCCAGAATTTGAGGAAATCCACGTCTCAGAAGAATGTAAGTAATAAAGGGAAGACAATTGGTCGAACGAAGCTAGCTGATATTCCAGGTAGGTAATCTTCTTACCTAGAATTTTATTTATTGTCAGTGAAAAACTCAGATACACATTTCAAAATAAGACAAAATCTCTCTTTATTTGTTGTAAACAAAGTAGCACTTACAGCACAGCTTATTTTGCATGTGCATTTCTTGGAATTCTGACCTAGTAAATGTATGTGCATTTTACACATTTCAAAATAAGACAAAATCTCTCTTTATTTGTTCTAAACAGAATAGCACTTACAGCACAGCTCATTTTGCATGTGCATTTCTTGGAATTCTGACCTAGTAAATGTATGTGCATTTTACACATTTCAAAATAAGACAAAATCTCTCTTTACAGCACAGCTCATTTTGCATGTGCATTTCTTGGAATTCTGACCTAGTAAATGTATATGCTGTTCAAAACACAACTTTTTACTCTATCTGCTATGTTTTTGTTTTTATTTTATTCAGTTTATTTTGTTGTTTGATCACAATTTTATTTTTTGCACTTTTTTCACATTTCAATGTTTAGGAAATTTTAGTCAGATTGAAGAAAACAGCCGAGAAAATAAACCACGGAGAGAAAAACCACGTAGAAAATATAGAAGTGAGTTTTTGAGTTGGAGAAATTAATTTTTCAAATCACTGAACAGACGGGCAAAAGTGAGGTTATTTTTGGTATACTGCATGCACATGTATCTATTTATAGCTTTGTGTTGTCACAGCATGTTAAATGCACGGTTTGGCTTCGAACATAATTAGAGCTAGTCTTCTTTTTCAGTCTTGGCACAAATTTCTCTTTTTCTTTGTTGACAGTTGACAATGTCATTTTGGTCTCAGAGTATTTTTTTAATGAATTTGGCTCCAAATTTCAATTATGCTTTAAAATGAATTCTACCTCTTACAATGAGCACAAATTATTAGATTATACAGGGATTCTGTTGTATATTTGTAACACCAGGTAAATCCACTGATAAATATAACATTGGCCCATGTGCATAAAAAAACCTCTGAGTTAAATAAGCATTGATTTATAAAGGTTTTCAATGGTTAGATATGGATTTAACTCTGTGTTTTATGGATGTGAGGTTGAGAATGAAAATTTTAAGTTCATTTTAAGAGGTAGCATTAATTTATTGTTCTGCCAACAAATTTTTGAGGAACTGAGATACAAAGTTTGAGAACAATTTGAGAAAATAATGAAACTAATCTAATTATGTTTCTGTGAAATTTTAACATAGATCTGCATGTAGTATATTATATAATCTCAATATTCTACTAATAAAAATTTTATTAAAGGAATTGTAAAGAGGTTTTCTAAACTTTGTATGTGTATTGGGATACTGATAGCATTAATTTGCGCCATTCTAATTTCCATTCCGACATCTGTGGTTCTATGACGTCACCCCCACTCATCAATAGGAAGCTAATATTGATATCAATGCAGATCAGTGGGGGTGACGTCATAAAATCCGTTAGTTTAAGTGGAATTGCAAGAACCACAGACGTAGGAATGGACATTTGAATGGCGCAAATTGATGCTATCAGTGTCCCCGATACACATACAAAGTTTAGAAAACCTACTTACAATCTCTTTAATAAAAATCTCGTCCAAAGGATGCAATCTCAATGACATCATTTGCTTTGACAAACAAATAGCGAAGGTTAAAGACCCTCATCAGTTGGAAATCGAAAAAAAGAGAAGGTTAATGCCACTGTCCTCACGAAATTTCCCTCATTGCACTATGTATGGCGTTTGCTAGTCCTTAGCCCAAACACATACACATAAGTGGGATGTAAAACCAAAAAGGTGCTGAAAATAGGACGTAAAACTCCATTTCATTTCATGACTGATTATCGAAGAAATGCTGAGAAGTTTGGCCAAGCACCAGCTGGTAGAAACTTCAAGGAATTAGTGACGTCATATTCCTCTTCATTCATTTGACGTCGTATTTTATGAATTGGTTGACGTCATTTGCGTTATGTTTCATAGCGGTTAAATCGAGGTCTATTGTTATGAAACTTGAAGTTAAAAATTGATTTCTATTTATAGGTCAACACCACACATCAGATTCATCAACAGTGAGCACACCACAGCAGAGTAAAAACCGTAAACCTCTACCGTCAATCCCTTCATATAGGAAGGGTGACATTACTATAACTGGTACAGGGGTTAACTACGGTCCTAGTTATAGATATTAATTTACTTTATTATACACAGTCAGACTGTTTTACAACACCATGGTACATCTACAGTGGCTTAACTGGATTAGTTTGGTCCTTGGACTTAAATAAGGCGGGGCCCATTAATTTACCGTATTATTCACTGTCAGTCTGCAGTGGCTCAACTGGATGAGTTTTGGCCCTTGGACTTGAGTGAGGCGGGGCCCCATTAATTTACTTTATTATCCACTGTCATGAATGAGGTGGGGCCCCTTTTAGATACGTTTTTTTTTTATTTTTTCTTGGATGAGGGTCTGTGGAATTCCAGTTCAGCCACTGTACAATGTAGGTTTGTATCAAACTGGCATCAAGAAATACCTTGCCCATAAAAACTGCAGAATGGGCTGTAATTTCCCACAAAGTAAATGATTTGACTCAATGAATATAACACATAAAATATTAATAGGAGAATATGATAATGTAAATTGATAATTATGATCATTTTTTGTGCTAGATATATTAGATTGTAAATAATTGTATATAGTATTCATAGTGAGTAAGATCATTTTCAAGTTAATAGGATCATTTTCAAGTAAATTGGATCATTTGCAAGTAATTAAAACCATTTCAAGGAATTAAGACCATTTTCAAATAAATTGGATCATTTTCAAGTAATTAAGACCATTTTCAAGTAAATTGGATCATTTTCAAGTAAAAAGGATCATTTTCAAGTGATAAGGATCATTTTCAAGTAAATTGGATCATTTTCAAGTAATTAAGACCATTTTCAAGTAATAAAAATCATTTTCAAGTAAATAGGATCATTTTCAAGTAAAAAGGATCATTTTCAAGTAAATAGGATCATTTTCAAGTAAAAAGGATCATTTTCAAGTAAAGTCAAATAGGATATTTTTGAAAGGTTCCTCAAATTACATGATTTGTTTTATTATTGACTTTTGTATATATTTTCTTCTTAGAGCAGCATATTATCTAGTGCCATGACATTATTATATATCATAGAGTCTCTTTATTGTATATTCTAGAATTGTACATATTATGAAGTCTCATAATTTGTATGTTGTACATCTTGTATAGTCTACAGTCTCACTTTTGTATATTGAAGGATCTTGCTATTGTATATTGCAGCATTGTTGTCGAGAGTCTCACCATTGTATTCATGCATTATAGAGCCTCATACTTGTATAATCTACAGTCTCATACTTGTATAGTCTACTAAAATATCACCATTGTATACATGCATTCTACAGTCTCATAGTCTAGTATCATACTTGTATATAGTCTAGAGTGTTATACTTGTATAGTCTAGAGTCTCACCATTGTATACATGTATTCTAGAGATGTTTACATGTATTCAAATGTCTCATACTTGTATAGTCTAGAGTGTTATACTTGTATAGTCTAGAGTATCATACTTGTATAGTCTAGAGTCTCATACTTGTATAGTCTAGAGTCTCACCATGATATACATGCATTCAAAGGTATCATACTTGTATAGTCTAGTATCATACTTGTATAGTCTAGAGTATCATACTTGTATAGTCTAGAGTATCATACTTGTAGTCTAGAGTCTCATACTTGTATAGTCTAGAGTCTCACCATGATATACATGCATTCAAAGGTATCATACTTGTATAGTCTAGTATCATACTTGTATAGTCTAGTATTATACTTGTATGGTCTAGATTCTCACCATTGTATACATGCATTCTAGAGTCTCTTACTTGTATAGTCTAGAGTCTCTTACTTGTATAGTCTACAGTCTCATACTTGTATAGTCTAGAGTCTCACTATTGTACACATTCATTATAGAGTCTCATACTTGTATATTCTACAGTATCATACTTGTATAACCTACAGTTGAGACCTTTAAAAATCTAGAATCTGGCCACTGTATATTGATGCACATGATATAAATTATTCTGCATGGGGATTATTCGGGGTCCTCAGACTCATGAAGCTCCAAAAAAGTCTATCCTGTCCCCATGTACCTGTGGTCTGGACATAATTTTATTATGGGCAACTAAACATGACTAAAGTATGTAAATAGTTCCGTATATTTGTTATGTATTGTTGAATTATGGCAGTAAGTGCTAATGTTGTACATAGTTTAATGTGTTGTTCTTATTCTATTCATTCAAGCAGGGTCTGCAGAGCGTCTCTGGAAGAGAATGCTCTTGGTTGAAAATGTTCAAAATCCAACTCTCACTCCAATCACCAAAACTCCTCTGATTTCGGCCACTGGATTTTTAGATTTCGGAAATTACCAAATAATAATTATAAAATGACAAAAATATTTTGTTGAAAATTTTTTTTTTAAGGGCCAAGAAGTAGGGGGCCCTGGTTCCCGCCCCTTGCTCTGCAGCCCCTGTAAAGAGTAGCCTAGTAGACTACATTGATTATTTTGTAAAAAATATTTATGTCCATTTTTCATTTTGTAAATATATCCCTCCCTGTATTTCTCCTCGGATTGTAAAGTGGTTTTCTAAACTGAGTATGTGTATAGAGGACACTGAAAGCATCAATTTGCGCCATTCCAATTTCCATTCCATTCCCCGATACACATACAAAGTTTAGAAAACCTTTTTACAATCCCTGTAACTAAGAAAATCTTTTTTCTTAAACATAAAACTGTGATATTTACCTCTCTTTGAATAGTTCACTTGTTTATTACTTCAGGCACTTCTTACTCATATTTTTATATTTTACCTGATTTATCGAACAAATTTCTTCAAATTGAGGTAGTGAAGGTTGTTATATTGTACTAATGACAAAGTCACGAAAGCACGGGCATAGGACTATTAAGTTTTAGGCTCTTTAGTTTGAATTAACAAAACATGTGTTACAAAACATAATTAGTTCTGTAACCGGGGGAAACATCACTCACCGTTAAGTTAGAGTCAAGCAAAATTATGGTTCAGAGAAAATAGAAATTTCTTTCCCCCAACAAATATTTTGGATAATTTAAGAACTTTGGGCAAAATTAGGGTAAATTTTAATGACCAATTCCGTGCTCCAACAAACAATTTTGACAATTTTCGGATTGGAACACATTATTGGTGTATTTGAATTACCAATTCTGTGCCGTAACAAACAATTTTGAAATTACATGTATATCCCTGAGACATTACTATGTTATGTTATTTGTATATTGATATCGTTTCGTCTTACTTGTTACAGCAACGCAAGACATTGGATGATAACTGTTGCTAAAGGAACATGACTTGGTATTTACATATTTATTTATATTGTCCGTCCTTTGTTCTTTATTTATGATCTATTTATTTAAATATCATGATATTTGCTCTAAACAGATATTCAGGCCAAATAGTGCCAAAGATAATTTAAAATATCTATTGGCTGTGTTTTATAATTCAAATTGCATGTTGATTCTAAGATGGTTAATTAAATGATCAGAAGTTTCCCTACTTGTATTTTCATCATGTTCAGCTAAATTTTAATTTTTGTTATATGTTATATTATTTATTAGTTATATTGTCACCCACAATAAATTCAACAAAAAGTATAAAATTTAGTTTCCCTAAGTGGCATTTAGCTATTGAAGTATGAATATATGAACACAATTTTATGGATAACAAGTACTTTAATAAATAACTTGCGACATTTTGATGATCATTGCTTGATAAAGACTAAAATATCATCGCCGAAACGTCGCTAGTTATTTATTAAAGTAATAATTGTTATCCATAAAATTGTGTTCATATATTGTTTATAAAGGTATGAGGAGTAGTTATAGACACAGCGATATTTTGGAGGACATCATCCTATAGTGACTTTGATAAGACCAAATTATACCCGACTAGTAGGACCTTTTAGGACATTAAACCCCATTTAATTAAATTTCCATTAATTGGTTTTGAAGAGAACGCTACTAATGATGCTAAAAACAGTTTATTAAGTCAAAATGTCACATAAATGCACAGAAAAAAGTGGTAAGTTTAGTATATTACGCAAAGAAATAAAGTTAAAGGGGAAAAAGAAGAAAAATAGGAAAGTAAGTTGTTATATCAATTATCAAGACTGAGAGTATCCCCATATTTGAAAATGAACTCGTCCGAATATATTTTACTGTATAAACGTTATAGACATTATACACGTGTAGAATAGTTCATTAGATGGTTGAGGGGTGTACAGGTACATTATTACTAGTCTTGGTTTCTATTATTCGGCGCATTATCATCAGTATAGGACTCTTCACTTTTACAGACCACTCTTGGCTTTGTACACTGAAAAAAACAAAAACAAAAACAAATTGCACAAAATATTAGAAGAGTATAATGCATTACTGTTACATGTATTAGTCCATTCAATAAACCATCGGGGTGGACAACTCAAGAAGAAGCTATCGAGCCGAGCACTCAAGAACTCCGGAATAAGGAATTTGAAACTTGGCCTTTTTGTCACGGACATTTTATGCCATAATTATACATATATCCAGAAGTTTTTAACTTCCCAATATATAAGCATGAAATACGTTCTGGTATACCTCAGAAGTGATCCAAGAGGCTCTAAAATACAACATTTCTAAAGGTGCTCACGGCTCAAACTCCCAGACAGCCGGGCCTCCCTCGCTTTGCTAGGTCACATGATGCCCTTTATGACACAGCTTTGTTCCCGCCCCTCACATCTGCCTCCAGCGCCCCTGGGGGAACCAAGGCCTGATCGGCCTCATTTCTAAACACCATCATTTAACCCCCAATGAGAGAAACTCGCTGTTATTTGATTTATATTTAAGATGTCTTACTTTCAGCTACTTGTTCTCCCATATGTTTCGCTGCCATACCAAACTGTTGTCCATCTAACTGGAATCTGTACAGGTATTTTAATGTCTGTCCTAACATGTCTAGCGCTCTATCAACACTCAATTTACCATCTAGAATAAACCAAACATGTCAATTATAAAATGTTAGCTCATTTTTATAAAATCTTAAATCCATCCAAAAAGACTCCATTCTATTTTGCAGCCAACCTGTGTCCTGATATACGACCATACTCTTAATTAAATTCTGGAATTGATGTTGGGTAGGTCTCAATTACAAACCTTCCTTACAGATGTTCCAATTTTAAAGAACAAGATTACGACCCTTTATTTTGTCCCAATGCTTATATTCATTGACAACTGACATAATAATAAAAATCCGTACAAACAAAACAATTCCTTTAATAAAAAATCTCGTCCAGAGCATGACAAAATCGGGTACAATATAAAATAGCAGGGGACTTCCCATACGAGAAGTACCATCAGGTGTTTCGAAATAATGTTGCCTCATAAATAAGATATAAGAAATAAGGAAGGTCTAAAAAACAAACCTCCAGGGCAGATTGCGATAATATATTACTCAGAAACAAAGTAAGCTTAAAGCTATCATGCTGTAATTATACTAGAAATAAATTATTTAAAAAAAAAATAATTCAAGCAATCCGTCATTGGCCAGTCGCCATACATGTTGAAGAAATATTCTAGTGTTATTACAGCAAGATAGCTTTAAATAACAAACCGCCAATGCATTAAAGAAATAAGGTAGGTCTAAATTACAAACCGTCCATTAGTTAAAGAAATAAGGTAGATCTAAATTACAAACCGTCCATTAGTTAAAGAAATAAGGTAGATCTAAAATACAAACCGTCCATACAGTAAAAGAAATAAGGTAGATCTAAATTACAAACCGTCCATGCAGATGTTATCAAAGGATCTGGATATGTCTTTAAATTCTCCTGTGAAACAGTCCAGATCTGATACCATGGCATCAATAACTTTAACTTCTGATAGCGAATCCTTCAGAGGATCTACAAATATCAATTGTGGAGTTACTACAAAACAACTATTTTATTTTCCAACACCAGGGTCCGGTTCCTAGCATTTAACTAAGTCCAAGTCCGATATTCGACTTGAGATTTTCCTAATAATTCTTGCATAGACTCAAGTTGATTGATCTTAAGCACCAGGCCAGGAACTTGGCACATGACGACTATTGGCGTTCTTAAAATAAGCTGCCAGATACTTTTGGTTAAATCTTTCTGATATTGCAAAAATGCCTACTCTGTTAGACACCTGATACCACTTTTCACATTGCAATATTTTCTCATTTATTGATATACTTCCTCCTTTGAAAAGTTCACTAACTTCTACCAATGTTCACGTGGATTTCGAGATTTGTTTCACTGTTGGGATCGTTCGTGATGACGTTTGCCGAATTACATTATCCCAAACAGGTGCAGAAAATGTGGAAAATAGGACGTAAAACTCCATTTTATTAAATGTCTGTCACTTGACTTACCATAATTCATAGAAAGACGTTGAACAGAAGAACATCGAGATGATGATCGAAATCCAGGATTTACTAGAGATAGAATAGAAAATAACAACAGGATTATTAAATACAAACGGATATTTGTCATAGCGATACCACCTCAAACAATGAACAAATTCAAAGTTCCCATCTTGGCCAATAAGAGTATAGCGTATACAGACAAACAGGATAAAAAAAACCCCATAAAACTAAGTAAGTTTCCATAAAATTACAGGTTATTATTGAAAAACGCTTAATAAAACGCCTAATATTTTGTATATCTTGTAGTTATTACAATATATAAGGTACTCTTCTGGACTTATCAGATTATACAGGTAACAGTTTTTCTGAACAAATAGCTCTCGGAGACTGGGAATATGGTAAGCAATTTTCTGACTACTAGAATTCCTGATATATCCATGCATTATGAATTGTGATACAAAAATTATGATAAGATTTGGGTGAACTTACATTTACTGTTGAAAAAACGTTCAGCCAGTTGAATAATATCGTGTAATACAATGTTATATAAGTCTTCTCCACCAGTTAGTATTTCTTCAAACTTCACAGCCACTGACTCCCAATCTACAAGAGAAACGAAACAATAAAACAGTAGTATAATACAAACAGGTTTTTAGAATAGAGTAAGCATGCTCTGCTTTGTACACAATACCCACCACTATATATTGGTCAACAGCATGAGATAAAACAAACGCCCGCCCCCCCCCCCCCCACTCCCTTTAGAGAACAATGGCAAAATGGCATCTTCTCTGCACATTTTAAAAGATATTTCGGGATTGGAGTTTACAGTCAGGCCTTCCTACTCTGATTTTCATCTGATCTGATTCTTCGCAAAATCTTTCTTAGAAGTCAAATTATGGGAGTGGGGTGTGGGGAGGTGGGTGAGAAACCCTTTCTTCCCGCACCCCTTCTGTATGCAAACGGGGACGTGCCCCTCCCCCACCCAGTAATTCACACCCTTGGTTAAAATGGAACAATCCGACCCTACCTTGAGTTCTTGTCAAAGTGTTTAAAATCATCGGTGTCAGTGCGTTCACTTTGTCTGTAAATTGTTTCGATTCATCGCCCCATTTCTCTACACTCTCTCGAAACTCTTGAGCAGACACACCTGGAATACATGTAATACTATAGAATAAAGGTTAAAGTTCTCAAACTTGACCAAGAAGAGTATATATTCATCAACGATGTCTACAATATACAAACCGAATAAAAAACCCATAAAGTAAAGTAATTAATTTTCCATGGAATTACAGTTATTATTGATAAACGCTTAATAAAACGCTTAATATTTTCTATATTCCGGAATAATTATAATAGATAAGGTAGTTTTCTGGATTGATCTTATACTCAGATTGAGAATTTCGCTTTTTAGATCATTCTAGGTAGTATTCCTTTAACTTCCATTTCACCTCCGTATGGGTGACATGGCACTTGACATAGAGTGTCAGCTGTTCAGTTCATGAGGCGCTCTATATTTTGGAATGAAATATTTAGATGATTATAATTTAATGATATTTTAGTCTATATTCTCCGACATGATTAAGATTATAGAAAAAATCTCAAAGAAAATCATGAAAAAAAGAGGCCCGTAGGAAGCAATCTTATATTGAAAAGGGGGGGGGGGGGGATAAAATTGTGCAAAACTCATTCTAAAGGCATTGGGCAGGGTATGGCTGCCGAAATTATTGCACCCACCCGATGTTTCTATGGGCCTGAAGAGTAGGGTTTATAGGGGTTAGTGGGAAATGTTATCCATCAAGACCCTAAAAGGGGTAAGTCAAAGGGAAAGGATGAAAACACCCTGAGTTAGTTAATTGTATTGAAAGTATAATGTGATAAAAAGGATAACTTACTCTCAATTGGTTTGTTAACAACAGGTAGCGACTGAAAAAACAATCAGTTATTGATGATGAATTACAAGACACATTTTGGTAATGTTTTAACCACTGATATAGGCAGAGGTTAGAGTGGTTGAAAACAACAAGTTACTATTCCACAGAAGGCACTGGCGCAGGGTTGAAGCAGTGTTCACAAAATATGTTATGGTTATTATGTTAGGCAGAGTTAGTAAATATAGTGTCCTCAATGTCATACGAAATTAAATCTTACAAAGTACCAAGGTCGAAGTGTAAAAATTCAAAATGTAACGCCATATTTTGTACAGATGACATTTGGTATATCAAGCTGCAACATACTGAATAATTTTGGCAACGTTATACCTCCATAGTTATAGTTTTACGATGAGGAATGGGAACAAACAATCTCCTTGAAAGTAACTCCAGAGCTCTCCATTACGGAAACTGTCGAGGATAGCCGAAGGGGATGGAAACAAACGGTCTCCGGGAAAGTAACTCTAACGCTCTGCATTATGGTTTACGGAAACTGTCAAGGATAGCCGAATGGAATGGGAACACACAATTTCCGTCAAAGTAACTCTAACGCTCTGCATTATGATTTACGGAAACTGTCGAGGAGAGCCGAATGGGATGGGAACACACAGTCTCCGTCAAAGTAACTCTAACGCTGTGCATTACGGAAACTGTCGAGGATAGCCGAATGGAATGGGAACACACAATCTCCGTCAAAGTAACTCTAACGCTCTGCATTATGATTTACGGAAACTGTCGAGGATAGCCGAATGGAATGGGAACACATTGAAAGAATAATGATAATAAGAGAGGCAGGGGATTACTCACTGGTGGTGCATTCGGTACTTGGTTATTGACTGTTTCGGCCCTCTTCTCTAAAGTAGCCAGAACTCTGGTCAATCGTTCCTTCATCGACTGATTATCTGCTGAACTCAGTACCAACACTGATGTCAAGAGTATTAAACACTTCATCGTGGACTGCTGGAGATCTCCAATCTGTATCGTCAATGGGTACTTCAATATTCAGTAGACACCGTCGTCTAACACGTTAACAGAACCTTTGGTAAGACTTTTCTGTGTAAGAAAAAAGAAGCAATCAAAAGTTTTAACTGATGCCAAGAGTCGACCCAGGTGTTGGCAGAGTCCAAGTACGCCTACACGCAGGGCGCCGGAAGGAAATGTTAGCGGCGGGGCGGAGCTGTGATATAAAGGGCCCCCCGAGAAAATTTTGTATTTTAGACCTTCTTAGATCACTTCTTAGGTATATCAGGTATACCATGTACGTCATGCCTATATTTTGGGGCAGTCGCCCCCTCCCCCCCCCCCCTGCAGTGCCCCTGTGGTTTCGGCGCCCCTGTCTACGCGAAGAGCTACAGCTGAAAGCCCCAACATAAGGTCCTCGATTTTGCCATGTTTTTGATTAGCGGAATTATTTTTCTTGTACTGATTTATTCCACTTAACCTGTTAACATAAAATTAATTGAAAGTTTTTTTACCTTGTTCAGATGATACTTTGAAAATAAAATGACGATCGTCCAGAGAAGGTGTCAGTTGGTTGGTCGTTGACAAATGAGAGTCCGCTTTAGAGATCTCTAGATAAAGAACTTATATAGAAATTCCAAGGTCAGTATTACAGCCAGGCGATCATTAGAGTGTTTGTTTGAACAGCTAATCTCTACCTGGCCGGATCGTTCCTAAATTACCTTGATCAAATCCCTCATTATCCTTTGATCGGGATTAACATTAACATAATCTGAAATGAAGTGTTTTATTTTGGACTTTCCCTTTCTTAAAGGGGAACAGTCAACTCTTTATGAGTTGATTTGGTCTTTGAATACACATAAATAGTCATCAGAAGTACTAGTAAAGTACATTGAATTCAATGTTTAAGTCACCGATTTTTTGACGGATAGAATTTTTGAAATTCATTTCACATGGTCAACCATAAGGAAAAGAAATTTTCGGGGAAAAACTGCATTCAAAACTTGAACGAGGTCGAGATATAGCACAAGTTTTGCGGCACTAAACACATGCCCCATCCAAAACAAATAATAATATGGCTGGGCTAATCGCGCAACATGCAAATAAAAGCCCTAACTGCTCATAATACACATAAGAAAAATTCATTCCAACGTTGCCTCTTCAAATATACCAGTATAACAGAATCAAGATAGATATTCATTTTATTGACAGCATACATTATAATATAATATGATACATAATAATACATACAGATAGATACAATGGTTAGTGGTAATTACACTATCTACCGTTGCTGGATTGACGGGGTTTTCTCGTCATTAACAACTAATAACCTCGTTTTAAAAACATGACGTCACATTCAATTATTGACCGTTGAGACTCGATTATCACAAGGTAAATTTGCTACAAGAAATTTGACGTCTAGTCATTCGAAAGTTTTCCCGCAATAATTTGTTACAAGGAATATAACTGGTCGAACAATAATCGTTCGACCAATCAAAATTAATGACGAGAAAGTCTTATCATGATAGCAACGGATTAATGTAATGAAATGAAAAGATAGCCGTTGCTAAAGGAACATGAAAGATGTCTAAATTGGTACATAATGATACATAAACAAGCATGGAACTTAATGTGCTATGTATAAGATAAGAGGACAGGCTGCAATCAAGCTAGAAAACCCGAAAAGGAGCAAGGCAGACCTGAGAATACCCTAAGGCGTCTCACCTGAGAGCCCCTCAAACCCGGCAAAAACAATATCATTATCTGTTTCCTTCAAAACTTAAAAGGGTAACTTTTCAAGATACTATGTGTCATAGATTATGGCACAATGGAATTACAATCTATCAATTTTAGTAAAAAAACTTCTTGTGACTTGTGATAGAATGTTGATCAGTTCATGTTTTCAAAGCAACATATAAGGATATTATAGGATATATCATATTCTTGTAAAATATATCTACAAATTGTGACAATGAGTAGTAACTCTGATAATGATTGTTTTGAAAATTAAAACAACCTCACATTAAAATTAATATCTTCATCATCCGTTCGACCAATAATAATTTAGTCTCAAAACCTTGAATGTGTTAGCTTATCATACCGTTATAAATCGAAAACACAAATACAAAAAAATGAAATATAAATGATTAGGTATGGGTATAATTGAAGAGATTGTGCGATTTTTGGGCAGTTCTAGTAATTTTGAAGGCAATATACAAATATTGAAGGCCAAAATCGACAATCGAAAATGCTGAACATACCCCTTTAAACTGTACGAAGTACTTCATACTTCAATATTATAAAGTGGCATTTCGTCTAATCCCATGCCTCAATAGTAAAACCTGTGCCTCAAATATAAGAGAATTTTGGAATAAAACTGTATCACAGTTGAGAAACCTCCTTAACGTTGAGAGGTTATTACGGGAAGCGTTATAAAAAATATATGACATAAAACATATTGAATATAATACACAATTTAAAAATAAAACCAAAAAATATGTATTCAAATTCTATTCAAAAATAAAACCTTTTGTTGTCTCATTCGTTACAGATTTTAAACATAATATGTTTGTTTTAGCGACTTGTTAAAAGTTGAAATAGCTCAAAAAATAACTAAACAAACACGAAAGTGCTAACCATTATATCGATATGGAATTGGAATGACAATAATGGAATGCACAACAAATCAATCGAAAATGGTTACACAATAACTAGACCATGGCAGTACTTTACTAATTCATGACAGTACTTTACTAGTCCGCGACAGAACTTTACTAGTCCACGACAGAACTTTACTAGTCCATGACAGAACTTTACTAGTCCGCGACAGAACTTTACTAGTCCAAGACAGAACTTTACTAGTCCATGACAGAACTTTACAGTACTTGACTAGCCCATGACAGTACTTTACTAGTCCATGACAGAACTTTACTAGTCCATGACAGAACTTTACCGTACTTTACTAGCCCATGACAGTACTTTACTAGTCCATGACAGAACTTTACTAGTCCATGACAGAACTTTACAGTACTTTACTAGCCCATGACAGTACTTTACTAGTTCATGACAGAACTTTACTAGTCCATGACAGAACTTTACTAGTCCATGACAGAACTTTACTAGTCCATGACAGAACTTTACAGTACTTTACTAGCCCATGATAGTACTTTACTAGTCCATGACAGAACTTTACAGTACTTGACTAGCCCATGACAGTACTTTACTAGTCCATGACAGAACTTTACTAGTCCATGACAGAACTTTACTAGTCCACGACAGAACTTTACTAGTCCGTGACAGAACTTTACAGTACGTTGCTAGTGCATGACAGTACTTTACTAGCCCATGACAGAACTTTACTAGTCCATGACAGAACTTTACTAGCCCATGACAGTACTTTACTAGTCCATGACAGAACTTTACTAGTCCATGACAGAACTTTACAGTTCTTTACTAGCCCATGACAGTACTTTACTAGTTCATGACAGAACTTTACTAGCCCATGACAGAACTTTACTAGTCCATGACAGAACTTTACTAGTCCATGACAGAACTTTACTAGTCCGTGACAGAACTTTACAGTACGTTGCTAGTGCATGACAGTACTTTACTAGCCCATGACAGAACTTTACTAGTCCATGACAGAACTTTACTAGTCCATGATAGAACTTTACCGTACTTTACTAGCCCATGACAGTACTTTACTAGTCCATGACAGAGATATACTTATCCATGTCAGAACTTGACAGTACTTTGCTATTTTATGACAGTACTTTACTAGCCCATGACAGAACTTTACTAGCCCATGACAGAACTTTACAGTACATTGCTATTTCAAATGGGTCGTTTAATACATGGTCAGTTTTAACAATGTTTCTTCTTCTGGGTCTTGCCGATTTTTCTCCTCGTGAATTGCAATTTCAATGGGATCGATGAATCTTTTGTGTCGTTCTGAATCAATATCAGCTGTGGGGCTGGTATGGATCTGTTGTTTAGAATCGAAACGTTGATGTCCTTGTTCTTCAGTAGGAAGTTTTGCTGAAATTATAAAAAGTTGTAATTTCATTAAAGCGATACCACCTCTTAGAATGAACAAAAAAAATTAAGTTCTCAATCTTGGTCAATAAGAGTATATTATATATTCATCAACTATGTCTATAGTATACAAACAGAATGCAAAAAAACCCCAAAATTATGTAAATTTCCATAAAATATCAGGTTATAATTGATAAACGCCTTCAATTTGATTAAGGTGTTTTTCAATTATTGTATATAAACATTGTTTTCAGGATTTATCAGATTATTTAGGTAATCTGTAGTATAGTTATGCAACCAGGCAAGTCCCTTGATGAATATAAACTCCTATTGACCAAATTTGAAAATCACAAAATATTCACAATTGAGATAAAACACTTATCAAATTTGGTTGTCGGCACACCCACCCAAAAATATAGTAGACAATACAATTTTCAACAACTGTTGGCCTATAGTTCCGAAATAATACGAGTTACCTCCCTTGCAATTTTTATCTCTACGAGGTTAAAGATTCGGCCACACTGTATTCTAAAGTTCTGCACCAACTATTGTTTCTCTGCAACCATTTAGCTTTGCAGAAACTACCGAGAGTTGCCGAATATCGATACAAAGAATAGAAACCACATTCATAACATTACCTTTCTTGAAAATCGGCGAATCGACAATTCTGATTTCGAAACTGTCTTTAGATGTGATGGTATCTTTACTTGACGTAGCTGACGAAGTTGGTGTTTGGGGTTCCGAGAAACAATATTTCTTTTTTACAAGCAGATAAACAACGAGGAGAGCTACAACAAGTGCAAAGACCAATAACATTGAAACTGCAACAACCAAGAAGGTATTATCTCCAGTGCCTGAAAAACAAACAACTTATTTCTTAAAAAATGTAAGCCGATTCCCCTCACTGTACACTGCAGGCGTTTGCCCGTCCTCTTTAACGCAAGCATGAGCATAAAAATAAAACGTAAAACACCCTTTTCATATCTTATTGTGAGCAATGACCGATATTTTTCGCCTAAATAGACCTGCCCCTTATTCCGATACACTGGATAAACTAGCAATCTGATTTTCTTCAGTTCTCCTATGTTTAAATCAGCCATTCAAATTCAATCTCCCAACAGAGTTGTCTTCACCTGCCCATTAACTTGTCAAGATGGCAACTTATCATATTCGAGTCATAATGTTAGAATGCATTCAGCTCAACCTTCGTCATTTTGTTCGAGACTATATTATGACTCGGTCATGATAAGCAGCCATCTTGCCATCACGGGCTGGAAAAGACAACTCTTGTTCGAAGATTGTTTTTGATTGGCTATTATTTCCGCGAAAGAAGACGATACTCTATGAATGATGATTTTGATTGGCTGAACTATAATTTATTCAGTATGGCTATCTCTGTACAGTATACAAGGTTTTTTCTAGTACGCTAGTCTTGTTCCGAAGTAGACACACGTGATAAACTTTAAAATTTCCGTACGAATCAAAACTCACCTGACGTTTGTGGTGTTTTAGTAATCTCGGTCAGGGGCAGAACTGTTGTGGTTTCCATTTCTAGTAGAAAAATATCAGAAAGTCAAATCAATTGCAATTTTAAAGAACTTGGAACATTTTCTTTTAGGTTTAATTTTAGTTTTCCTTGACTTTTTTTCTGCCATTTGATACTTTCATTCAAAAGTCCAAACTTTCGCTTGCTATTTTCTCGACATGATGGAAATTGGGGCTGCGACGCTGCGAGGGATTTGTAATTTCACAAACATTGTTCCTAAAAAAAGAAGTCAAGATTATTGTTTTCGGAAACTTCCGAAGATTCCCGAATTTATACGAATACGAGATCATATTAAGTGCGTAGTTATGAATGGCGAGGCTGATATAGTCTAAATATAGAACGGGGATTTCCAAAATTAAAAGGGCTGGGCTTGTTTAAGTCAATGCACTTAAAGACATTTAGTGCGTATTAGGCCTAAAACATAACAGGCGCACAACTCATGCCTGACCTAGTTACTAGAATTATATTTAACGCGAATTTCATAATCAACTTCGAGACTGTGGTAGTTTTCATTTAACATTATGTAAACCGAGTAGGCCTACACATAGAATTAAAAGGTAGGGAATGCCAAGAAGGATAAATAAAAAGTTTATGCTTGGCACGCATGCGCTGAATATGGGGGTTATCGCATAACTTCCGCTTTCTGCAAAATGGCAGACGATATTGATATGATGTTTGTTGATGTTATTTTGGAAGTAAGATATAAATGAAAATTTTCATATTCTGTTTATTTTATAACATTTTCACAAAATTAATTTACCTATTCACCTATTCAACGAGTTGCCACCTTGTAATAGCGATAAAAAAATGTTATTCTTTGTGAGATTTGAGATTGATAAAGCGTAGCCTGAGTTGCTACTGTTTAATAAAACTTATTGAGTTATTGTGTAGGCTACTTATTAAAGTCAGCTTTGAGATCTTTTTCGTTTATCATGACAAATATGGGACTACTGTATGTTCTGGATGTTTCAGGAATTCCTGGTTATTGTTGATTTTTTTCCAACAGTGAAGTAAAGTGAAGAAGAAGGTCAGGTAAATAAGTGTCCAATAATGCCATAATGGTAATTTCAATACCGGTATAGCCTACCCATTTTTAATTTAAAGGGGAATTTTCAGCATTCTCGAGGGTTGATTTTGGTCTTATATAGCCATAGGTCAATAGCCTCCAGAAGTACTAGAACTTCACAAAAATCACACAATCCGTTCAATTATACCCCTACAGATGTCTGACCAAATAAATGCTACATACTAAGACCAGAAAACTCTTTTTAAAACCTTTATTGTATTGGCAGTATTAGTATATTTCATTGTTTGATATACAATTATATTCTACCTCTTAAATTCATCTATTATAAAACTGTAAGCCTAAAAGGATTAGTTTCATTAATTATAATTCTATATTTGTTTGCCAGTGGAATTAAAAATATCATTCAATTTCAGGATCCGTGCAGTTCAATTTAAAAGGGGATGTTCAGCATTTTTGAGAGTCGATTTAGGCCTTGAATATATATAAATAGCTTCCAGAAGTACTAGATCTGCAGGAAAATCACAGAATCCCTTCAATTATACAAATACCTAAATGTTTATCAGTCATTTTGTGTTTATGTGTACTGTTTTCTAATATAAAGCATAGACTTACTAAACAACAAGTGGTATTTTTAACTTTCAAATGCTAATAATTATGACTACACAGGGATTTGAAGGCTTAAATTTCAAGGGAGAGTTGGGGTGGATTAAGATAACTTTAAAATTCCTAGTTCTGAGATCAAAATTTTATTGGGTGAACAGTTACTGAACATATCCTTTAAAAAAGTATGATTAAATAATAAATTATTCAATCCCTGCAAAACACAAATCCAACCCTTATTTTTGATTGTGAAAATACAGGCAAGCACATTTTTCTTATTGGTGAATAGGTTTATGATGTATTGTACTTGAATTTTATTTTTATTGTGATCTAGTAAGATATTCACGAAGACTGGTAAATGGGTGATTTTTAATGAATGCCTTGTATTCTTGCATGTATAATGTTCAATATATATATTCAGTTATTGTTTGGAATTATCAAATATGATAAAAATAAATTCTATGAAGTGAAATTGAGCTTTACATATAGTTTTTTCTGCACATTTTGTGCTAATGAGGACCAGCAAATGACATGCAGTGTGCAATTGGTCAATTTTTACAGGACAGTGTCATTATCCTACTCATATTTTGATATTCAACTTTCGAGGGATATTTATCATGCTCAGTCTGTAACATACAGAACCTCCATTAATTGGTCCATTTGAATGACTGCGGGGAAAGGGGTAAAAAATCGGTAGTAGTCATCTCATCTCATTCTGGGAAAGAACAATTGTTTTAACCCCCTGACCCACTGCGGCCCTCTGATGTTGTATCTGTCATTTTAATTAAATCTAAGAAAAAATAAGTTTTTATCACACAGTTTTTATCATATTTTTTCCAGATGAATTAAATAATGAATTATCTGGTGAATTATTAAATTTTGTATACACATCCTCACCACAACAGTCCAATGCTGAGAAAAGTTGAAAATCATTCATTCATCTTTGGACAGTATTGTTGAAGTACTTAGAAAAACTTATTCACATTTATATTTTTTTTCAAACTCAAAGTCAACAGGATTCTGTCAAAGGCATTGACAGTGATGAAAGAGACATAATTGCATGTAGGAGGAAGCATAGTAGGGAAACTTTTAAAACTGTGCTGGCACTAGTTGTAGAATACTTATTGCCTGCAAAAGAGTAAACAATTTTATAAACATAATATTATCTGCAAGGAATAAAACCAGTAGACATTCCATCATAAATCCTTCCAGTACTAGCATATAGGATCCCCAAATCACTGCATTGACTTGCAGTAATTTATTGACTTGACAATTCTATTAATAATAAATCATTTTTTTTGTCTGACAATTAGGCATAAATGCACTTTGTTAAATCAACTTATAAAGTTCATAAAGCTGTGACTATAACTTTGTTGTATGCTTACTCTTCTATACACCTGATACCACTTTTCATTATGATATACTTACTCATGTATGATTGATATAATTCCTCATATGAAAAGTTCTTAAGCTGTTACCTATGTTTCGTCAAAATGTCTTTTTGGATTTCGAGTTTCGTTTTGCGGTTCGGATCGTCAGTACTTGGTTTCTTTATTCATATACATACTAGTTGTTTTTGGGAGTATTTAGTGTAGTTGAAATAGATTGTTCTGGTAAAAACAATGTTGGTATAATACCAACATGATGTAATACACATCTTTTTCTTATGCCTGGATTGAATAAATAATAATTAGACTGTTCTATAGCAAATTGGTGTAAATGCAAGGTAATTTACAGTAGAAAATAGTATGGGCAAGGGTCAATTTCAAGTGAAAATGTTCCAAGGAAAAGTCATTTTATGGACTCAAAGTCTTCCTTGAACAAATGATGTATAATTGACAATAATATTTTGAATATATGTGAATGAAAGAAAACAATGAATTCAAAACTCACTGCATGAGGTCATTAATACAGTAATCCTATATCATTTTAGAAAATATATACTGATAGTAAAATATCAAATCAAGAAATAACAGTTGTAAAAACGTTGTAAAATTAAATTTTCTGTCATAATTTTTAAATTAACTTCTTTTGTTATTGTTTACCTTAACACCGGAAGTTAATAAAAGACCCCCAAGTAGAAATTCGGTCAACCATAAATTTAAACGGAAGTTCAATAGACTAAGAGAAGTCTCAGACTTCCAGTCTTATACATTTCTATGGCCTACAGTATAATACATACAGTCTTATAAAATAATCGGGCGAATTTATGGACATTATGAAAGAGTTTTTTATTTTTACCCCCCCCCCCCCCATCCGCAAAAAACACGCCTTTAAAAATGAAATGAGCAAGCCCACTACACTTACCCTTGGCACATATCTTCAGACATTGTGGTATGACAGTTTGGAGGTCGCAGTTACAATAATCACATCTTTTTTCAGCCTCATTACAATATTGTTTATCATTCGTATCACAGATGTCAAAGTGACATTTAAACGCCTCCGCTGCCGCCTTCTGACTTTGCAACGCCAGTAACACTAAGAAACAATAACACAACTTTTTCAGCATCCCTTTGGTTCCCTTTTCCAGAGCGGAAAATGGCAATTTCGTCATTTTCTGGCGTTGATTTTAAAGCTGTCACTTAAAAATTAGCAGACGATGGTTAATTCAATTTCACTCTAGTCAATGACTCACAGGAACTTCCCGTGTGTTGGCGTGTTTTCGAATTGGAAGAGTTCTGTAATGATGAAATCCAGAAGCACCACCTTGTCCTTTATTAATTGTAACTAATCTGAGTTAATCACTGTTCAACAATTTCCTCTCAAATCAATATAGAAGCCTATATCTAACTCGACTTGTGTCGCAATACCATTACTAATAACCACGAGATCATGACTAACACAATAAGTAACATAGACTTATATATACGTGTATTATTAGGGAATTCCCCTTGCCCGAATTTTCACGAAACAATTGAGGTAAACCATTTCTATGGGTAAACGAAGGGTCTAGAATATTCTACCATCATGATGCAATAATGCATTAATGTAACGTGTAATGTTATTACTGGGTGTATTTTACAATATATCACGCCTAGCCAGTGACTTGATAAAGTCTATAATAAACTTGATAATTCGGAAAGGCAAGGTCATTATACATGTACTGTTATTCGGTTGATTAATGCGGAGAATGCACATTGAAATAATACATGAAAAGTCAAACTTTACAAGTTTCTCCGTGGGGGTCGTAGGTAGGGTTTATCCCCCCCCCTCTCCCGAAAAAAGAAGCATCATTTTCATGCATCCTGAGGCTTATTTTTTCTTTTCTTTTTTGGGTGTGGTGGGGGGGGGGGGGGCGAACCAGGGTGGTTTGTATATTTCAAAGACATCGCAAAGCTCTACAGGTGCCATGTCATGTTCCTTTAGAACGGCTATCATTTCATTTCATTAGATAATGCCAATGTCTAACGTTGCTGAAGGAACATGTACAGGCGCAAGCTCCTAACATAAGGTCCTCCCTTAGCCTTTTGAGTTCGCCACCCCGCTAAATCCACGCACTTGTTTGTGACAAAATTTATAAAAATATCATATTTCAAAAACTATTCACATAAAGTGGACCTGCAAAAGTGGCTACAAGCAAATTCTGTGGGTTGAGTTGGCGGCAGGGGTTAGGGGCTCTCCTGTAACCCCCACTGTCGTCGCCACTACATTTATCTTAGTTACCTTCAATTCTAGTGACCGCAGTGCGGCTATGTTTTACAGCTAGGACGGGTGTGGCGCCAGACAGGGTATGCTTACTCTTCTAGACACCTGATATCACATTTCATTATGATATACTTACTCATGTATGATTGATATAATTCCCCATGTGAAAAGTTCATAAGCTGTTACCTATGTTTGTCAAAATGTCTTTTTGGACTTCGGGGTGCGTTTTGCGCAATTCCCGAAATTGCAAGTTTATAAAAGCTTGTGATGAAAATATACTTACAATGAAAGTATGCCCTCGATCAACCTAGTATGGGTCCCCTATACCCACGTACACGAACCCGTACTAACTGCAAGCCATATCATAATAGTTAAAAGTTTAAGAAGAATCGAACGCACTGCATTGTTTTGCAAATGACTTTTTGCAGTGCGTTCTAGCGAACGCACTGCTTTGTTTTCATAATGACTTTTTTGCAGTGCGTTCGATAATCGAACGCACTGCATTGTTTTGCAAACGGCTATTTGCAGTGCGTTCGATTCTTCGAACGCACTGCATTGTTTTGCAATTGACTATTTGCAGTGCGTTCGATTTCGAACGCACTGCTTTGTTTTCATAATGTTTTTTTTTTTTTTTTTTCTTCAAATACTGGTCAGAGCACCCAGCAAAAACTGCTAATGTCACATATGCACTGATGCGATTTGCTTTTTTTTCTCGAAAAACTAAATTTTTTAAATGTTATTTGATGCATTTTTGTCTAACCGGAAATGACGTAGGACAAAAAGTGGTTTTTTAGAATTTTCCATTTCACGGCTCTATTTTTTATCCGATTTGACTCGGATTTTTTTAGGTTACTTCTTTGAACTAATGTCTACAAGACGGCTTCTTCAAGCAATTTAAAAATTTTATTTTGTCGATAATTTTTTTTAGTTTTAATTATAAAATTTTTTCAAATTCTACAATTTTAATTCGAAGAATCTGAAAATAAAAATGCACATAGGCAATTCGATTGTGAACATAATGCTAATTTCAAAATTTCGATATCACTTCCGGTTTTGACGAAAATTTTTAGATTTCAACTTCCGGAATTTCGAAGATATGTGAAATTTTTTTTTGGAAATATGATTGCAATAACAATTCGAAAACAATGAATGAAAAAGAATTGACCCGGAAGTCATAAATAAGCCGCCATATTGATATGACCAACTTTTGTAAAACTCAAAATGGGGCCTCAGGGTTATGAGCGGATTTCGTAATAGTAGTATTTTAGGACAGCCCAGTCGATTGCCATAAAAAGTACGTTATTAGATTTTTGATTTTTAATACTGCCTTTTTGTTATTTCCGGTATAACGTTTAAAGCTATCGCGAAAATTTCAAAAACTTGTAACTCGTGACCTTGACCTTTTATGACCTTGGAACCTGAACAAAGGTTATTGCCCTTGACTAGATCTATCCAATGAAATATCCATTTCCGTTGTCCGATGTTTACTTCCGGTTCTATTGTCATTTGAAATTTGCGATTTTTAACTTCAAACAGCTCTGTCACGTGACCCAACTAACATACGTCACAAACTCTTATATATTATTAGTGTGCTTATTTTACTCTTTCCAGTGATATATAACACTTTATGTTTGAATGACAATTGCGCGATTTAAAGTTTGAAAATTTTGTGCAAAGTTTCATTGTAACTGTGCGTGTTTTTTGCAGTGCGTTCGATTCTCGAACGCACTGCATTGTTTTGCAATTGACTATTTTTTTTTTTTTTTTTTTTTTTTTTTTTTTTTTTTCGTTTTCTGGTCTCGCTATTTCGGTATGAAGGGAGCTTGTCACGCTCAATCTGACACGATTTCCCACGATAAACTGCTGCTCATTGTGGCTTAGGGGTTAAATGACGCAGTTTTGTCCAACCGGAAATGAGGTATGACAAAACGTGTATTTTCGGTTTTCTATCATTTTAGCTAACAATTTTCAACCGATTTTGATGAATGTATTTTTGTTTATTTCCGTTGTGTCTTTTCTACACGATAACCACTTAAAAACTTATAATTGTTGACTTTTGACATTGAATTTTGAAACTATTTTTTGACGTTTTTTTCAACTTCCACAGTTTTATTTCGATCACTATGAAAACTTCTAGGCATATAGACATTGTTATTGCGAACAAAAATGTGTTTTCAAAATTTTGATATCACTTCCGGTTTTGACGTCATTTGCTTGTAAACTTGAAATTTCAACTTCCGGAGTTTTGAAGATATTTGAAAATTTCTTTTTGCATTATGTTAGAAACTGTCTTATGAAAGATATTTATGATAAAATTTGACCCGGAAGTAATATGTCAAGCGCCATGTTGTTGTGAGTAATTTTTATAAAACTCAAAATGGGGCCTCAGGGGATAATCGGATTTGCACAATTTTGGTGTCTATGAAATCCTTAGTCGATTGCCACCAACCTTATGACAGCGGATTTTTAAATTTCGATTTAGACTTTTTTCTATTTCCGGACAAAGAATTTCAGTAATGACCGAAACTTTCAAGGCTCATATCTAGTGACCTTGACCTTTGATGACCTTTTGACCTGTACAAAAGTTATTGCCCTTAACGAGATCTACCAAATGATATATTCATTTCCGATTTCTGATTTTAACTTCCGGTTTTATCGCCATTTGAAAATTGGAATTTTTAACTTTAAAGAGCTTTGTCACGTGACCTAATAAACATACGTCACAAATTTTTAGACATATTTACTACGCTAAATCTGCTCTTTCTTATGATATATAACACAAAATATTTGAATCAAAATTGCGCTTTTTAAAACTTGCAAATTTTGCGCCAATTTTCATTGTAACTGTGCGTGTTTTTTGGAAATTTGATTTTGATCGATCTGAAAACTTACAAGTAGATAAACAATTTGATAATGAACAAAACAATATTTCTGAAATTTTGATATCACTTCCGGTTTTGACGTCATTTGTTTGTAAACTTGAAATTCTAACTTCTGGAGTTCCCGAATTATTTGAAAGTTTCTTTTTGCATCATGTTAGAAATGATCATCAGAAAAGATATAAATGATAAAATCCGACCCGGAAGTACTATGCCAGGTGCCATGTTGTTGTGACTTATTTTTATAAACCTCAAAATGGGATATCAGGGGATAATCTGATTTGCATAATACCGGTGTCTATGAAATCCTTAGTCGATGGCCAACAACCTTGTGGCAACTGATTTTTTAATTTCGATTTCTTTATATTTCTGGAACAAGAATTTTAATTGAGACTGTAATTTTCAATGCTCATATTTCTTAACCTATTAGTTCAAATGACCAGGAAGTATTAGTTGCCTGTAATCTTCAATTAGGTGTATCACACCTCGGGAGAAATAGCATTAGATACTATATCTATGAACATGTGAGAGACAGCGCTGTTGTATTACAACGTATTATTCCCTCAGCACATCATACAATTCATGGTCAGTATACCGACATCTAGAAAGTTACAATTTACCATAGTGTTTCTTTTAACGCTTCTCACTGGTCAGAGTAGTATTTTAAAATGTTCAGATGCAGTTTTCTCCCTTCAACTGAAAAATGTTTGTTGTCTGTATGTTTAAATACAGTTCTCTCCCTTCAACTGACAATTGCACCATGCTTAACATGACTTTCTTTCATTGTAACTTGCATGTTTAACGTTGTAAATTATGTACTAAAAAAGATAAACAAAAAGAAGTAGATAACGATCCAATGCCAAAAGAAGAAAATCCGTTCTAAAAATCTGGTTCTGTCATTTATTAAAATTGCATGTCTAAAAACGTTGACCATTAAAATGTTTTCTAAAAAAATAATAATATAGATTTTTTGCAAGGTTTATGGTTAAATGACAATTTACGAACTGTGTTGCGAACTTACATATAAGGAAGTTAACTCTCAGTATTCTGATGTCATTTAATTGACATATCAAGAATTGGCTCTATCATGTAGGGAGCTGCGGTGGCACAGTGAATTAGACGCTTGCTCGCTAAGCTGAAGTTCCAGGGTTTAATTCCGGCATGGGTTGCATGCCTTCGGATTTTTCAGTGCCCAGTTGTTCGGATGGGACAATAAACCAAGGTCCCGTGCGCTATTGGCTGTGCACGTTAAAAACCCCTCGACAGTAGGAAATCGAAAATAAATGCTGGCTAATGCCGCTGTCCTGGCAAAATTTCCCTCATTGCACACTGCATGGCGTATTCCACTTCCAATGGTATAAAAATGTACATTAGTAAAAACGACGACTTTTTAATCAGATGACTTTTCACTACTGAACGTGAAATGGTTATTTACTTTTCACTCCCGAATATAAAAAATTTATATGCCGATTTTTATGTTCTGTAAATTTCGCAGTATGGATTGAAAACGCCATTTTTCACCCATGGACGAAACCGGATGCGCACTGCCCAGTATCGTCTCACGATTCTAGTTTTTTTTTTTTTTTCGTTTTCTGGTCTCGCTATTTCGGTATGAAGGGAGCTTGTCACGCTCAAACTGACACGATTTCCAACGATAAACTGCTGCACATTGTGGCTTAGAGGCTAAATGACGCAGTTTTGTCCAACCGGAAATGAGGTATGACAAAACGTGTATTTTCGGTTTTTTATCATTTTTACTTACAAGTTTCAACCGATTTAGATGGATATTTTTTTGTTTATTTCCGTTGTGTCTTTTCTACACAATAACCACTTAAAAACTTATAATTTTTCACTTTTGACCCTGAATTTTGGAACTCTTTTTTGACGCGTTTTTCAACTTTCACAGTTTTATTTCGATCGCTATGAAAACTTCTAGGCATATAGACATTGTTATTGCGAACAAAGCCATGTTTTCAAAATGTTGATATCACTTCCGGTTTTGACGTCATTTGCTTGTAAACTTCAAATTTCAACTTCCGGAGTTTTGAAGATATTTGAAAATTTCTTTTTGCATTATGTTAGAAATTGTCATTATGAAAGATATTTATGATAAAATTTGACCCGGAAGTAATATGTCAGGCGCCATGTTGTTGTGAGTAATTTTTATAAAACTCAAAATGGGGCCTCAGGGGATAATCGGATTTGCACAATTTTGGTGTCTATTAAATCCTTAGTCGATTGCCACCAACCTTATGACAGCGGATTTTTGAATTTCGATTTAGACTTGTTTCTATTTCCGGACAAAGAATTTTAGTAATGACCGAAACTTTCAAGGCTCATATCTAGTGACCTTGACCTTTGATGACCCTTTGACCTGTACAAAAGTTATTGCCCTTAACGAGATCTATCAAATGATATATTCATTTCCGATTTCTGATGTTAACTTCCGGTTTTATCGCCATTTGAAAATTGCAAGTTTTAACTTTAAAGAGCTTTGTCACGTGACCCAATTGACATACGTCACAAATATTTAGACATATTTACTATGCTACATCTGCTCTTTCAAATGATATATAACACCAAATATTTGAATCAAAATTGCGCTTTTTAAAACATGCAAATTTTGCGCCAATTTTCATTGTAACTGTGCGTGTTTTTTGGAAATTTGATTTCGATCGATCTGAAAACTAACAAGTAGATAAACAATTTGATAATGAACAAAAAAATATTTCTGAAATTTTGATATCACTTCCGGAGTTCCCAAATTATTTGAAAGTTTCTTTTTGCATCATGTTAGAAATGATCATCAGAAAAGATATAAATGATAAATTCGACCCGGAAGTACTATGTCAGGTGCCATGTTGTTGTGACTTATTTTTATAAAACTCAAAATGGGACCTCAGGGGATAATCTGATTTGCATAATATCGGTGTCTATGAAATACCTAGTCGATGCCAACAACCTTGTGGTAACTGATTTTTTAATTTCGATTTTTATATATCTGGAATAAGACTTTCAGTATAGACTGAAATTTTCAAGGCTCATATTTCTTAATCTATTAGTTCGAATGACCAGGAAGAATTCTAAGACTGAATTCTTCAAACAGTTGTTAAACACTTCGATACTATATCTGACATGTGAGAGTTTACGTTGTTGTATTACAACGTATCTTTCCCTCAGCACATCATACGATATACGATCTGTATACCAACATTTAGAAAGTTACAATTTACCATAGTGTTTCTTTTAACGCTTCTCACTGGTCAATGTTTTTAAAGTGTTTAAAGGCAGTTTTCTCCCTTCAACTGAAAAATGTTTGTTGTCTGTATGTTTAAATTCAGTTCTCTCCCTTCAACTGACAATTGCACTCTCAATGCTTAACATGACTTTCTTACATTGTAACTTGTATTTTTAACGTTTTAAATTATGTACTAAAAATGATCAACAAAAACTCTAAAAGAAGTAGATAACGATTCAATGCCAAAAGAAGAAAATCCGTTCTAAAATCTGGTTCTGTCATTTATTAAAAAACAAGTTTTGAAATTGACTGTCTAAAAACGTTGACCATTTAAATGTTTTCTAAAAAAATAATATTATAGAATTTTTACTAAGAATATGTTGAAATGATAATTTACGAGTTGTGCTGCTAACTTACTTGTATGGAGGTTAGCACTCAGTATTCTGATGTCATCTATATATCATATCAAGAATTGGCTCAGTGAGTTAGACGCTGGCTCACTAAGCTGAAGGTCCAGGGTGCAATCCCGACATGGGTCGAGATGATGACTACGGATATTTCAACCCGGTTTCACCCTCTCAATGATGCATGTCACATGGGCTGACATGATAAAAGCGCCTAGTCGTTCGGATGGGACAATAAACCAAGGTCCCGTGCTCTATTGGTTATGCACGTTAAAAACCCCTCGACCGTTTGAAATCAAAAATAAGAGCAGACAAATGCCACTGTCCTGGCAAAATTTCCCTCATTGCACACTGCATGGCGTTTGCTCGTCCTCAGTCAGCCCATATAGGTGCAGAAAAGTCGGACGTAAAACTCCATTCATTTCATTTTTTTCATATGTATGATAATGTAAATGAAAAATATTAATAAATATTTTTAACTATTCTAATTCCAATGATGTATAAAAATGTACATTAATAAAAACAACTACTTTTTAATCAGATGACTTTTCACTACCGAACTTGAACTGGTTATTCTACTTTTCACTCCGGAATATAAACAATTTAAATGCCGATTTTTATGTTCTGTAAATTTCGCAGTATGGATTGAAAACGCCATTTTTAACCCATGGACGAAACCGGATGCGCACTGCCCAGTATCGTCTCACGATTCTAGTTTCAAATTTTATTTTGACCGTCCTGAAAACTTACAGGTAGATAGACATTTTGATTGCTAACCCAAATCTGTTTTCAAAATTTCGATAACACTTCCGGTTTTGACGTTATTCGCTTTTTAAATCTAAAATTTAACTTCCGGAATTTTGAAGATATATGATTTTTTTTGTTTGCAATATATTTGACATGATGCTATATAAACAATCAATCAATGAAATTTGACCCAGTTGTAATAGATCGGCCGCCATATTTATATGACTAACTTTTGTAAAACTCAAAATGGGGCCTCGGGGTTATAAGCGGAATTCGTAATTGTAGTATTTGTAGACAGCTTAGTCGATTGCCCCAAAAAGTACGTTATTCGATTTTGATATTCGATGATGCTTTTTTGTTATTTCCGGTACATTGTATTTAATGTAATTGCCAAACTTTCAAAGAATTGTAACTCGTGACCTTGAACTTTTTTGACCTTGTTACCTTAACAAAGGTTATTGCCCTTGACCAGATCTATGTATTGATGTATCCATTTTAGTTTTTAACTTTAAATACCTCTGTCACGTGACTTAACTTTAATACGTCACACATTCTTATATATTCTTATTGTGCCTAATCTATTCTTTTTAATGATATATAACACTTTATGTTTTAAATAAAATAGCGCGATATAATATTTGGAAGTTTTGTGCAAAGTTCTATTGTCACTGTGCGGGTTTTTTAAAATTTTATTTGAATATTCTGAAAACTTGTGGGTAGCTAAGCATTTTGATTGCGATCTCAAATATATTTTCAAAATTTCGATATTACTACCGGTTTTGACGTTATTGGCTAATTAACTAAAATAATATGTTTGTTGTCTAAATGGTTAAATGATAGTGATCTCCCTTCAACTTGTAATTAACTTGAGTTTTGGCAATACTAAACCAAAAAAGTAAAAACTATCGCCAAAACGCTAACACATTTGATTTAATAACGCTTACAATTATCGTCAAAACAGTTGAAGGGTGAGAACTACTATTTTTTATTGTTAACCTTTATTAAAGCTATCATGCTGTAACAAGACTAGAAAAAATGTTTCTAACTTTTTTGATATTAATATTTTCATAACCATTTGCTTAGTGCCTTGTGATTTATGAAAGATTTCCAGGATGACGCACTGCCCAGCGCCGTTTTGGTACGGCTCTATTTGCAGTGCGTTCGATAATCGAACGCACTGCATTGTTTTGCAAACGGCTATTTTTTGCAGTGCGTTCGATAATCGAACGCACTGCATTGTTTTGCAAACGGCTATTTTTTTTTTTTTTTTCGAATTTTACACTCGCTATTTTAGTAAGAAGGCAACATGCCACATGCAGATTTGTTCAATTTCCTACGATAAATTGTTGACCATCAACTATTAAATATAAATTGGTGCCATTTTGACAAACCGGAAATGAGGTAGAACAAAAAACATAATTTTGGTTTTTGGAATCTCACAGCCCTATTTTTGATCCGATTTTTATCAAACTGTTTTGAACTGTTTTCTATAACTGTGAGCTACTAAATAAGGATTTTTGAACTTCTCAAATTTTGACTTTTAGTTGTCTATTTGCTTAATTTTAATTTTTGCGTTTTTTTCAACTTCTTCAATTTTATTTCGATCGATCTGCATATTTGCAGGTGGATAGACATTTTGATTCCAAACAAAATTCAGTTTTCAAAATTTTGATACCACTTCCGGTTATGACGTAATTAGCTTGCAAATTTAAAATTTTAACTTCCGGAATTTTGAAGATATTTGAAATTTGTTTTTTGCAATGTGTTACAATTTGTTATAACAACAATTTGAAATAAAAAAATCCGACCCGGAAGTAACAGATCGTCCGCCATTTTGATATGAGTAACTTTTATAAAATTAAAAATGGGGCCTCAGGGTTATGAGCGGCATCCGTAACTTTAGTATTTTTGGAAACTACAATAGATAGCTAAAAAAGTCTAGGCGCCGATTTTTGGATTTTGATTTCAATTTTTTTTTTACTTTCGTTTTGATTTTTTATGCAATTACTAAAACTTTCAAGGCTCATATCTTTTGACCTTGACCTTTGGTGACCTTGGTACCTGAACAAAAGTTATTGCCCTTGATGAAATCTATCCAATGGTGTATTCATGCTATTGATCCGATGTATACTTCCGGTTTTATAGGCAATTGAAATTTGTGATTTTTGACTTTAAAGAGCCCTGTCACGTGACCTAGCGTAAATACGTCAAAAAAGATTTAACAATCATATTATGCGTAAATTGCTCTTTCCAATGATGTACGACAATATACACTTAAATTAAAATTGCACGATTTAAAATTTGAACATTTTGTGCAAATTTCCATTGTAACTGTGCGTGTTTTTTTCAAATTTTATTTCAATCGATCTGAAAATTTACAGATGGAAAGATATTTCGATTGCAATCCAAAATCTGTTTTCGAAAAATTGATACCACTTCCGGTTTTGACGTAATTAGCTTGTAAATTTGAAATTTCAACTTCCGGAATTTTGAATATATTTGAAATTTGTTTTTTGCAATATTTAACATTTTGGTATATCAACAATTTGAAATAAAAAAATTTAACCCGGAAGTTACAAATCGGCCGCCATATTGATATGACTAACTTTTGTAAAACTCAAAAATTGGGCCTCAGGGTTATGAGCGGAATTTGCAACTTTGATATTTTTGGAAACTACAGTCGATTGCATTCATAGCATTGTTAATCGATTTTTGATTTTCTGTTTTGCCTTTCTTGCAATTCTTTTTTATTTTTTTCAGTAATTACAAAAACTTTCAAGACTCATACCTCGTGACCTTGACCTTTGGTGACATTGTGACCTGAACAAAAGTTTTTGCTCTCTATGAGATCTATCCGACTATGTATTCATATTTGTTGTCCGATGTATACTTCCGGTTTTGTAAGCAATTAAAATTTAGGATTTTTGACTTTACAAGTAACATCCAAGGTTTCGCTAGTTGTAGTAGCCTTCTCTGTCTAGAAATAATACCAATACAGACCCTTTAAAAAATGGTTTTTAAGTAATTCCAAAACTGTTACGCACTGCTCAGAACCATGCAAAGCCTATGGATCTAGTTTTTTTTTTTTTTCGAATTTTACACTCGCTATTTTAGTAAGAAGGCAACATGCTACATACAGATTTGTTCAATTCCCTACGATAAATTGTTGACCATCAACTATTAAATATAAATTGGTGCCATTTTGACAAACCGGAAATGAGGTAGAACAAAAAACACAGTTTTGGTTTTTGGAATCTCAAGTCTCTATTTTTGAACCGATTTTTATCAAACTGTTTTGAACTGTTTTCTATAACTGTGCGCTACTAAATAAAAGTTTTAAACTTCTCCAATTTTGACTTTTAGTTGACTATTTTCTTAATTTTAATTTTTGCGTTTTTTCAACTTCTACAATTTTATTTCGTTCGATCTGCAAATTTGCAGATCTATAGACATTTTTATTCTAAACAAAATGCAGTTTTCAAAATTTTGATACCACTTCCGGTTTTTACGTAATCAGCTTGTAAATTTAAAATTTCAACTTCCGGAATTTTGAAGATATTTCAAATTTGTTTTTTTCAATGTGTTATAATTTGTTATAACAACAATTTGAAATAAAAAAATCCGACCCGGAAGTAAGAGATCATCCGCCATTTTGATATGAGTAACTTTTATAAAATTAAAAATGGGGCCTCAGGGTTATGAGTGGCATCCGTAACTTTAGTATTTTTGGAAACAACAATAGATTGCTAAAAAAGTCTAGGCGCCGATTTTTGAATTTTGATTTCAATTTTTTTTTTTTTTTCGTTTTGATTTTTTATGCAATTACTAAAACTTTCAAGGCTCATATCTTTTGACCTTGACCTTTTGTGACCTTGGTACCTGAACACAAGTTATTGCCCTTGATGAAATATATCCAATGATGTATTCATGTTTGGGATCCGATGTATACTTCCGGTTTTATAGGCAATTGAAATTTGTTATTTTTGACTTTAAGCAGTCCTGTCACGTGACCTGGCGTAAATACGTCAACAATGATTTAACAATCATATTATGCGTAATTTGCTCTTTCCAATGATGTACGACAATATACACTTAAATTAAAATTGCACTATTTAAAATTTGAACATTTTGTGCAAATTTCCATTGTAACTGTGCGTGTTTTTTTCAAATTTTATTTCAATTGATCTGAAAGTTTACAGACGGAAAGATATGTCGATTGCAATCCAAAATCCATTTTCGAAAAATTGATACCACTTCCGGTTTTGACGTAATTAGCTTGTAAATTTGAAATTTCAACTTCCGGAATTTGGAATATATTTGAAATTTGTTTTTTGCAATATCTAACATTATGGTATATCAACAATTTGAAATAAAAAAATTTGACCCGGAAGTTACAAATCGGAGGCCATATTGATATGACTAACTTTTGTAAAACTCAAAATGGGGCCTCAGGGTTATGAGCGGAAATCGTAACTTTGATATTTTTGGAAACTACAGTCGATTGCATTCATAGAATTGTTAATCGATTTTTGATCTTCTGTTTTGCCTTTCTTGCATTTCCGTTTTATTTTTTTCAGTAATTACAAAAACTTTCAAGACTCATACCTCGTGACCTTGACCTTCGGTGACATTGTAACCTGAACAAAAGTTTTTGCCCTCGATGAGATCTATCCGACTATGTATTCATATTTGTTGTCCGATGTATACTTCCGGTTTTGTGAGCAATTCAAATTTGCGATTTTTGACTTTACCAGCAACATCCAAGGTTTCGCTAGTTGTGGTAGCTTTCTTTGTCTATAAATAATACCATTACAGACCTTTTAAAAAACAGTTTTTAAGTAATTCCAAAACTGTTACGCACTGCTCAGAACCATGCAAAGCCTATGGATCTATTTTTTTGCAGTGCGTTCGATAATCGAACGCACTGCATTGTTTTGCAAACGGCTATTTTTTGCAGTGCGTTCGATAATCGAACGCACTGCATTGTTTTGCAAACGGCTATTTTTTTTTTTTTTTTTTCGAATTTTACACTCGCTATTTTAGTAAGAAGGCAACATGCCACATACAGATTTGTTCAATTCCCTACGATAAATTGTTGACCATCAACTATTAAATATAAATTGGTGCCATTTTGACAAACCGGAAATGAGGTAGAACAAAAAACACAGTTTTGGTTTTTGGAATCTCACAGCTCTATTTTTGATCCGATTTTTATCAAACTGTTTTGAACTGTTTTCTATAACTGTGCGCTACTAAATAAAAATTTTAAACTTCTCCAATTTTGACTTTTAGTTGACTATTTTCTTGATTTTAATTTTTGCGTTTTTTTCAACTTCTACAATTTTATTTCGTTCGATCTGCAAATTTGCAGGTGTATAGACATTTTGATTCTAAACAAAATGCAGTTTTCAAAATTTTGATACCACTTCCGGTTTTTACGTAATTAGCTTGTAAATTTAAAATTTCAACTTCCGGAAATTTGAAGATATTTTAAATTTGTTTTTTTCAATGTGTTATAATTTGTTATAACAACAATTTGAAATAAAAAAATCCGACCCGGAAGTAAGAGATCATCCGCCATTTTGATATGAGTAACTTTTATAAAATTAAAAATGGGGCCTCAGGGTTATGAGCGGCATTCGTAACTTTAGTATTTTTGGAAACTACAATAGATTGCTACAAAAGTCTAGGCGCCGATTTTTGAATTTTGATTTCAATTTTTTTTTTATTTTCGTTTTGATTTTTTATGCAATTACTAAAACTTTCAAGGCTCATATCTTTTGACCTTGACCTTTGGTGACCTTGGTACCTGAACAAAAGTTATTGCCCTTGATGAAATATATCCAATGATGTATTCATGTTTGTGATCCGATGTATACTTCCGGTTTTATAGGCAATTGAAATTTGTGATTTTTGACTTTAAGCAGTCCTGTCACGTGACCTAGCGTAAATACGTCAAAAATGATTTAACAATCATATTATGCGTAATTTGCTCTTTCCAATGATGTACGACAATATATACTTAAATTAAAATTGCACGATTTAAAATTTGAACATTTTGTGCAAATTTCCATTGTAACTGTGCGTGTTTTTTTCAAATTTTATTTCAATCGATCTGAAAGTTTACAGATGGAAAGATATTTCAATTGCAATCCAAAATCCGTTTTCGAAAAATTGATACCACTTCCGGTTTTGACGTAATTAGCTTGTAAATTTGAAATTTCAACTTCCGGAATTTGGAATATATTTGAAATTTGTTTTTTGCAATATTTAACATTATGGTATACCAACAATTTGAAATAAAAAAATTTAACTCGGAAGTTACAAATCGGCCGCCATATTGATATGACTAACTTTTGTAAAACTCAAAATGGGGCCTCAGGGTTATGAGCGGAAATCGTAACTTTGATATTTTTGGAAACTACAGTCGATTGCATTCATAGCATTGTTAATCGATTTTTGATCTTCTGTTTTGCCTTACTTGCATTTCCGTTTTATTTTTTTCAGTAATTACAAAAACTTTTAAGACTCATACCTCGTGACCTTGACCTTTGGTGACATTCTAACCTGAACAAAAGTTTTTGCCCTCGATGAGATCTATTCGACTATGTATTCATATTTGTTGTCCGATGTATACTTCCGGTTTTGTGAGCAATTCAAATTTGCGATTTTTTTACTTTACCAGCAACATCCAAGGTTTCGCTAGTTGTGGTAGCTTTCTTTGTCTAGAAATAATACCATTACAGACCCTTTAAAAAACAGTTTTTAAGTAATTCCAAAACTGTTACGCACTGCTCAGAACCATGCAAAGCCTATGGATCTAGTTTTTTTTTTTTTTTTTTCTTCAAATTCTGGTCAGAGCGCCCAGCCAAAACTGTAAATGCCACATATGCATTGATGCAATTTCTCTTATGTACTCGAAAAACTAAATTTTTTAAATGTAATTTGTTGCATTTTTTTCCAACCGGAAATGACGTAGGGCACGAAAGTGTATTTTAGAATTTTTCATTTCACGGCTCTATTTTTCATCCGATTTTACTCGGATTTTTCTAGGTTACTTCTTTAAACTAATGTCTACAATACGGCTTCTTTAAGTAATTGAAAATTTTTACTTTTGTCCCTAACTTTTTTTAGTTTTAATTATAAAAAAATTTCAACTTCTACAATTTTATTTCGATGAATCTGAAAATATACATGCATATAGGCATATAGATTGTGAACAAAATGCAAGTTTCAAAATTTCGATATCACTTCCGGTTTTGACGTAAATGGCTCTTAAAGTTAAAATTTCAACTTCCGGAATTTTGAAGATATGTAAAAATGGTTTTCGGAAATATGATTGAAATGACAATTCAAAAACAATGAATTAAAAAAAATTGACCCGGAAGTAAAAAATAAGCCGCCATATTGCTATGACCAACTTTTGTAAAACTCAAAATGGGGCCTCAGGGTTATGAGCGGAATTCGTAATAGTAGTATTTTAGGACAGCCCAGTCGATTGCCAAAAAAAGTACGTTATTAGATTTTTGATTTTTAATACTGCCTTTTTGTTATTTCCGGTATAACGTTTAAAGTAATTGCCAAAATTTCAAAGACTTGTAACTCATGACCTTGACCTTTTATGACCTTGTAACCTGAACAAAGGTTATTGCCCTTGACTAGAACTATCCAATGAAATATCCATTTTCGTTGTGCGATGTTTACTTCCGGTTCTATTGCCATTTGAAATTTGCTATTTTCAACTTTAAACAGCTCTGTCACGTGACCCAAGTAACATGCGTCACAAACTCTTATATATTATTATTGTGCTTATTTTACTCTTTCCAGTGATATAAAACACTTTATGTTTGAATGAAAATTGCGCGATTTAAAATTTGAAAATTTTTTGCAAAGTTTCATTGTAACTGTGCGTGTTTTTTTCAAATTTTATTTTGACCGTCCTGAAAACTTACAGGTAGATAGACATTTTGATTGCAAACTCAAATCTGTTTTCAAAATTTCGATAACACTTCCGGTTTTGACGTAATTCGCTTTTAAAATCTAAAATCTAACTTTCGGAATTTATATGATATATGATTTTTTTTTTTTGCAAAATTTTTGAAGTGATGCTATATAAACAATCAATCAATGAAATTTGACCCAGTTGTAATAGATCGGCCGCCATATTTATATGATTAACTTTTGTAAAACTCAAAATGGGGACTCGGGGTTATGAGCGGAATTCGTAATTGTAGTATTTTTGGACAACTTAGTCGATTGCCCCAAAGAGTACGTGATTCGATTTTGATATTCGATGTTGCTTTTTTGCTATTTCCGGTATATTGTATTTAATGTAATTGCCAAAATTTCAAAGAATTGTAACCCGTGACCTTGAACTTTTTTACCATGTGACCTGAACAAGGGCTATTGCCCTTGACCAGATTTATGTACTGATGTATCCATTTTAGTTGTCCGATGTTAACTTCCGGTTCTATGGCCATTTGAAATTTGCGATTTTTAACATTAAATAGCTCTGTCACGTGACCTAACTTTCATACGTCACAAATTTGTATATGTTCTTATTGTGCCTAATCTATTCTTTTTAATGATATATAACACTTTATGTTTTAAAGAAAATTGCGCGATATAATATTTGGAAGTTCTGTGCAAAGTTCTATTGTCACTGAGCGTGTTTTTTCAAATTTTATTAGAATGTTCTGAAAACTTGTGAGTAGCTAAGCATTTGGATTGCGAACTCAAATCTATTTTCAAAATTTCGATATTACTACTGGTTTTGACGTTATTGGCTAATAAACTAAAATAATATGTGTGTTGTCTAAATGGTTAAATGATAGTGCTCTCCCTTCAACCTGTAATTAACTTGAGTTTTGGCGATACTAAACCAAAGAAGTAAAAAACATCGCAAAAACGCTAACACATTTGATTAAATAACGCTAACAATTATCGTCAAAAACAGTTGAAGGGAGAGAACTACTATTTTTATTGTTAATCTTTATTAAAGCTATCATGTTGTAATTAGACTAGAAAAAATGTTTCTAACTTTTTTTATATTAATATTTTTATAACCATTTGCTAAGTGCCTTGTGATTTATGAAAGATTCCAGGATGACGCACTGCCCAGCGCCGTTTTGGTACGGCTCTAGTTTTTTTTTTTTTTCGTTTTCTGGTCTCGCTATTTCGGTATGAAGGGAGCTTGTCACGCTCAAACTGACACGATTTCCAACGATAAACTGCTGCACATTGTGGCTTAGAGGCTAAATGACGCAGTTTTGTCCAACCGGAAATGAGGTATGACAAAACGTGTATTTTCGGTTTTTTATCATTTTTACTTACAATTTTCAACCGATTTTGATGGATATTTTTCTGTTTATTTCCGTTGTGTCTTTTCTACACGATAACCACTTAAAAACTTATAATTTTTGACTTTTGACCCTGAATTTTGAAACATTTTTTTCACGTTTTTTTCAACTTCCACAGTTTTATTTCGATCGCTATGAAAACTTCTAGGCATATAGACATTGTTATTGCGAACAAAACCGTGTTTTGAAAATTTTGATATCACTTCCGGGTTTGACGTCATTTGCTTGTAAAGTTCAAATTTCAACTTCCGGAGTTTTGAAGATATTTGAAAATTTCTTTTTGCATTATGTTAGAAATTGTCATTATGAAAGATATTTATGATAAAATTTGACCCGGAAGTAATATGTCAGGCGCCATGTTGTTGTGAGTAATTTTTATAAAACTCAAAATGGGGCCTCAGGGGATAATCGGATTTGCACAATTTTGGTGTCTATTAAATCCTTAGTCGATTGCCACCAACCTTATGACAGCGGATTTTTGAATTTCGATTTAGACTTGTTTCTATTTCCGGACAAAGAATTTCAGTAATGACCGAAACTTTCAAGGCTCATATCTAGTGACCTTGACCTTTGATGACCCTTTGACCTGTACAAAAGTTATTGCCCTTAACGAGATCTATCAAATGATATATTCATTTCCGATTTCTGATGTTAACTTCCGGTTTTATCGCCATTTGAAAATTGTAATTTTTAACTTTAAAGAGCTTTGTCACGTGACCCAATAAACATACGTCACAAATTTTTAGACATATTTCCTACGCTAAATCTGCTCTTTCTAATGATATATAACACAAAATATTTGAATCAAAATTGCGCTTTTTAAAACTTGCAAATTTTGCGCCAATTTTCATTGTAACTGTGCGTGTTTTTTGGAAATTTGATTCCGATCGATCTGAAAACTGAAATTAACAAAACAATATTTCTGAAATTTTGATATCACTTCCGGTTTTGACGTCATTTGTTTGTAAACTTGAAATTCTAACTTCTGGAGTTCCCGAATTATTTGAAAGTTTCTTTTTGCATCATGTTAGAAATGATCATCAGAAAAGATATAAATGATAAAATCCGACCCGGAAGTACTATGTCAGGTGCCATGTTGTTGTGACTTATTTTTATAAAACTCAAAATGGGACCTGAGGGGATAATCTGATTTGCATAATACCGGTGTCTATGAAATCCTTAGTCGATGGCCAACAACCTTGTGAAAACTGATTTTTTAATATCGATTTCTTTATATTTCTGGAACAAGAATTTTAATTCAGACTGTAATTTGAATGCTCATAGTTCTAAATCTATTAGTTCAAATGACCAGGAAGTATTATTTGCCTGTATTCTTCTATTAGGTGTATTACACCTCGAGAGATACAGCTTTAAATACTATATCTATTAACATGTGAGAGTCATCGCTGTTATATCACAACGTATTATTCCCTCAGCACATTAAACGATTCATGGTCAGTATACCAATATCTAGAAAGTTACAATTAACCATAGTGTTTCTTATAACGCTTCTCACTGGTCAGAGTAGTATTTTAAAATGTTTAAATGCAGTTTTCTCCCTTCAACTGAAAAATGTTTGTTGTCTGTATGTTTAAATACAGTTCTCTCCCTTCAACTGACAATTGCACCATGATTAAAATGACTTTCTTTCATTGTAACTTGCATGTTTAACGTTGTAAATTATGTACTAAAAAAGATAAACAAAAAGAAGTAGATAACGATCCAATGCCAAAAGAAGAAAATCCGTTCTAAAAATCTGGTTCTGTCATTTATTAAAATTGCATGTCTAAAAACGTTGACCATTAAAATGTTTTCTAAAAAAATAATAATATAGATTTTTTGCTAGCTCTATGTTAAATTGACAATTTACGAACTGTGCTGCGAACTTTCATGTATGGAGGTTAACACTCAGTATTCTGCTGCCATTTATTCGACATATCAAGAACTGGCTCTATCATGTAGGGAGCTGCCATGGAAATAGACTCTTGCTCGCTAAGCTGATGTCCCAGGGTTCAATTCCGGCATGGGTCGCATGCCTTCGGATTTTTCTACCCGGTTTCACCCTTTCAATGATGCAGGTCGGAGGGGCTGACATGGAAAAAGTGCCGAGTCGTTCGGATGGGACAATAAACCAATAGCGCACGGGACCTTGGTTTATTGTCCCATCCGAACATGCTGTGCACGTTAAAAAATCCTCGACAGTTGGAAATCGAAAATAAGAGCTTGCTAATGCCGCTGTCCTGGCAAAATTTCCCTCATTGCACACTGCATGGCGTATTCCACTTCCAATGGTATAAAAATGTAAATTAGTAAAAACAACGACTTTTTAATCAGATGACTTTTCACTACTGAACGTGAAATGGTTATTTACTTTTCACTCCCGAATATAAAAAATTTATATGCCGATTTTTATGTTCTGTAAATTTCGCAGTATGGATTGAAAACGCCATTTTTCACCATGGACGAAACCGGATGCGCACTGCCCAGTATCGTCTCACGATTCTAGTTGTTTAATTGTATTTATGATAATGGGTTATATCCATCCAATTGGTCAGTCTGTGACATTGTGCCAGTACCCAAGAAAGGTAGCAAAAATGACGCAAACAACTACAGAGCAATCACAATTATGAATGCATTAGCCAAATTATATTCTATGTTAATTAATGACAGGCTTATTTCTTGGACAGATAGTCATTCATTTCTGTCCAATATGCAATTTGAATTTCAGAAAAGCAAAAGTACCGTAGATTGTATCTTTATTCTTCAATTAATTGTGTCAAAATACTTAACAGAAGGTAGTAAGGTATACTGTGCTTTTATCGATTACTCCAAATGTTTTGATAAAATCGATCGTAAATTATTACTTGCAAAATTGGAATCCTACGGTATAAGCACAAAAATGTTAACATCTATCTCATCGATGTACAGTAAAATAGAGTTATGTGTAAAATTTCGTTGTCAAAGGTCAAAAACCTTTAACTCATTATCTGGAGTAAAACAAGGAGACAACCTATCCGCTTTGTTATTGCAGTGCGTTCGATTCTTCGAACGCACTGCATTGTTTTGCAATTGACTATTTTTTTTTTTTTTTTTTTTTTTTGCAGTGCGTTCGATAATCGAACGCACTGCATTGTTTTGCAAACGGCTATTTTTTGCAGTGCGTTCGATTTCGAACGCACTGCTTTGTTTCCAGAATGTTTTTTTTTTTTTTTTTTTTTTTTTTTTTCTTCAAATTCTGGTCAGAGCGCCCAGCCAAAACTGTAAATGCCACATATGCATTGATGCAATTTCTCTTATGTACTCGAAAAACTAAATTTTTTAAATGTAATTTGATGCATTTTTGTCTAACCGGAAATGACGTAGGGCACGAAAGTGTATTTTAGAATTTTTCATTTCACGGCTCTATTTTTCATCCGATTTTACTCGGATTTTTTTAGGTTACTTCTTTAAACTAATGTCTACAATACGGCTTCTTCAAGTAATTGAAAATTTTTACTTTTGTCCCTAACTTTTTTTAGTTTTAATTATAAAAAATTTTCAACTTCTACAATTTTATTTCGATGAATCTGAAAATATACATGCATATAGACATATGGATTGTGAACAAAATGCAAGTTTCAAAATTTCGATATCACTTCCGGTTTTGACGTAAATGGCTCTTAAAGTTAAAATTTCAACTTCCGGAATTTTGAAGATATGTAAAAATGGTTTTCGGAAATATGATTGAAATGACAATTCAAAAACAATGAATTAAAAAAAATTGACCCGGAAGTAAAAAATAAGCCGCCCTATTGATATGACCAACTTTTGTAAAACTCAAAATGGGGCCTCAGGGTTATGAGCGGAATTTGTAATAGTAGTATTTTAGGACGGCCCAGTCGATTGCCAAAAAAAGTACGTTATTAGATTTTTGATTTTTAATACTGCCTTTTCGTTATTTCCGGTATAACGTTTAAAGTAATTGCCAAAATTTCAAAGACTTGTAACTCATGACCTTGACCATTTATGACCTTGTAACCTGAACAAAGGTTATTGCCCTTGACTAGATCTATCCAACGAAATATTCATTTTCGTTGTCCGATGTTTACTTCCGGTTCTATTGCCATTTGAAATTTGCGATTTTAACTTTAAATACCTCTGTCACGTGACTTAACTTTCATACGTCACAAATTCTTATATAATTCTTATTGTGCCTAATCTATTCTTTTTAATGATATATAACACTTTATGTTTTAAAGAAAATTGCGCGATATAATATTTGGAAGTTTTGTGCAAAGTTCTATTGTCACTGTGCGTGTTTTTTTTTCAAATTTTTATTAGAATGTTCTGAAAACTTGTGAGTAGCTAAGCAAATCTATTTTCAAAATTTCGATATTACTACCGGTTTTGACGTTATTGGCTAATTAACTAAAATAATATGTTTGTTGTCTAAATGGTTAAATGATAGTGCTCTCCCTTCAACCTGTAATTAACTTGAGTTTTGGCGATACTAAACCAAAGAAGTAAAAAACATCGCCAAAACGCTAACACATTTGATTAAATAACGCTAACAATTATCGTCAAAACAGTTGAAAGAGAACTACTATTTTTATTGTTAATCTTTATTAAAGCTTTTAAACTTTTTTAATATTAATATTTTTATAACCATTTGCTTAGTGCCTTGTCATTTATGAAAGATTCCAGGATGACGCACTGCCCAGCGCCGTTTTGGTACGGCTCTAGTTTTTTTTTTTTTTCGAATTTTACACTCGCTATTTTAGTAAGAAGGCAACATGCCACATACAGATTTGTTCAATTCCCTACGATAAATTGTTGACCATGAACTTTTAAATATAAATTGGTGCCATTTTGACAAACCGGAAATGAGGTAGAACAAAAAACACAATTTTGGTTTTTTCAACCTTACAGCTCTATTTTTGATCCGATTTTTATCAAACTGTTTTGAACTGTTTTCTATAACTGTGCGCTAATAAATAAAAGTTTTAAACTTCTCCAATTTTGACTTTTATTTGACTATTTTCTTAATTTTAATTTTTGCGTTTTTTTCAACTTCTACAATTTTATTTTGTTCGATCTGCAAATTTGCAAGCGTATAGACATTTTGATTCTAAACAAAATGCAATTTTCAAAATTTTGATACCACTTCCGGTTTTTAAGTAATTAGCTTGCAAATTTAAAATTTCAACTTCCGGAAATTTAAAGATATTTGAAATTTGTTTTTTGCAATGTGTTACAATTTGATATAACAACAATTTGAAATAAAAAAATCCGACCCGGAAGCAACAGATCATCCGCCATTTTGATATGAGTAACTTTTATAAAATTAAAAATGGGGCCTCAGGGTTATGGGCGGAATCCGTAACTTCAGTATTTTTGGAAACTACAGTCGATTGCTAAAAAAGTCTAGGCGCCGATTTTTGGATTTTGATTTTAATTTTTTTTTTATTTTCGTTTTGATTTTTTATGAAATTACTAAAACTTTCAAGGCTCATATCTTTTGACCTTGACCTTTTGTGACCTTGGTACCTGAACAAAAGTTATTGCCCTTGATGAAATCTATCCAATGATGTATTCATGTTTGTGATCCGATGTATACTTCCGGTTTTATAGGCAATTGAAATTTGTGATTTTTTACTTTAAACAGTCCTGTCACGTGACCTAGCGTAAATACGTCAAAAATGATTAAATAATCATATTATGCCTAATTTGCTCTTTCCAATGATGTACGACAATATACACTTAAATAAAAATTGGACGATTTAGAATTTAAACATTTTGTGCAAATTTCCATTGTAACTGTGCGTGTTTTTTTCAAATTTTATTTCAATCGATCTGAAAATTTACAGTTGTAAAGATATTTCGATTGCAATCCAAAATCTGTTTTCGAAAAATTGATACCACTTCCGGTTTTGACGTAATTAGCTTGTACATTTGAAATTTCAACTTCCGGAATTTTGAATATATTTGAAATTTGTTTTTTGCAATATTTAACATTTTGGTATATCAACAATTTGAAATAAAAAAATTTAACCCAGAAGTAACAAATCGGCCGCCATATTGATATGACTAACTTTTGTAAAACTCAAAATGGGGCCTCAGGGTTATGAGCGGAAATCGCAACTTTGATATTTTTGGAAACTACAGTCGATTGCATTCATAGCATTGTTAATCGATTTTTGATCTTCTGTTCTGCCTTTCTTGCATTTCTTTTTTATTTTTTTCAGTAATTACAAAAACTTTCAAGACTCATACCTCGTGACCTTGACCTTTGGTGACATTGTGACCTGAACAAAAGTTTTTGCCCTCGATGAGATCTATCCGACTATGTATTTATATTTGTTGTCCGATGTATACTTCCGGTTTTGTAAGCTATTAAAATTTGGGATTTTTGACTTTACAAGTAACATCCAAGGTTTCGCTAGTTTTGGTAGCCTTCTCTGTCTAGAAATAATACCAATACAGACCCTTTAAAAATAGTTTTTAAGTAATTCCAAAACTGTTACGCACTGCTCAGAACCATGCAAAGCCAATGGATCTAGTTTTTTTTTCAAATTTTACACTCGCTATTTTAGTAAGAAGGCAACATGCCACATACAGATTTGTTCAATTCCCTACGATAAATTGTTGACCATCAACTATTAAATTTAAATTGGTGCCATTTTGACAAACCGGAAATGAGGTAGCACAAAAAACACAGTTTTGGTTTTTGGAATCTCACAGCTCTATTTGTGATCCGATTTTTATCAAACTGTTTTGAACTGTTTTCTATAACTGTGCGCTACTAAATAAGGGTTTTAAACTTCTCAAATTTTGACTTTTAGTTGACTATTTTCTTAATTTTAATTTTTGCGTTTTTTTCGACTTCTACAATTTTATTTCGTTCGATCTGCAAATTTGCAGGTGTATAGACATTTTGATTCTAAACAAAATGCAGTTTTCAAAATTTTGATACCACTTCCGGTTTTTACGTAATTAGCTTGTAAATTTAAAATTTCAACTTCCGGAAATTTGAAGATATTTCAAATTTGTTTTTTTCAATGTGTTATAATTTGTTATAACAACAATTTGAAATAAAAAAATCCGACCCGGAAGTAAGAGATCATCCGCCATTTTGATATGAGTAACTTTTATAAAATTAAAAATGGGGCCTCAGGGTTATGAGCGTCATCCGTAACTTTAGTATTTTGGGAAACTACAATCGATTGCTAAAAAAGTCTAGCCGCCGATTTTTGAATTTTGATTTCAATTTTTTTTTTTTTTTCGTTTTGATTTTTTATGCAATTACTAAAACTTTCAAGGCTCATATCTTTTGACCTGTACCTTTGGTGACCTTGGTACCTGAACAAAAGTTATTGCCCTTGATGAAATATATCCAATGATGTATTCATGTTTGTGATCCGATGTATACTTCCGGTTTTATAGGCAATTGAAATTTGTGATTTTTGACTTTAAGCAGTCCTGTCACGTGACCTAGCGTAAATACGTCAAAAATGATTTAACAATCATATTATGCGTAATTTGCTCTTTCCAATGATATATGACAATATACACTTAAATTAAAATTGCACAATTTAAAATTTGAACATTTTGTGCAAATTTCCATTGTAACTGTGCGTGTTTTTTTCAAATTGTATTTCAATCGATCTGAAAGTTTACAGATGGAAAGATATTTCGATTGCAATCCAAAATCCGTTTTCGAAAAATTTATACCACTTCCGGTTTTGACGTAATTAGGTTGTAAATTTGAAATTTCAACTTCCAGAATTTGGAATATATTTGAAATTTGTTTTCTGCAATATTTAACATTATGGTATATCAACAATTTGAAATAAAAAAATTTAACCCGGAAGTTACAAATCGGCCGCCATATTGATATGAATAACTTTTGTAAAACTCAAAATAGGGCCTCAGGGTTATGAGCGGAAATCGTAACTTTGGTATTTTTGGAAACTACAGTCGATTGCATTCATAGCATTGTTAATCGATTTTTGATCTTCTGTTTTGCCTTTCTTGCATTTCCATTTTATTTTTTTCAGTAATTACAAAAACTTTCAAGACTCATACCTCGTGACCTTGACCTTTGGTGACATTGTGACCCGAACAAAAGATTTTGCCCTCGATGAGATCTATCCGACTATGTATTCATATTTGTTGTCCGATGTATACTTTCGGTTTTGTGAGCAATTTGCAATTTTTGACTTTACCAGCAACATCCAAGGTTTCGCTAGTTGTGGTAACTTTCTTTGTTTAGAAATAATACCATTACAGACCCTTTAAAAACAATTTTTAAGTAATTCCAAAACTGTTACGCACTGCTCAGAACCATGCAAAGCCTATGGATCTAGTTGCAGTGCGTTCGATTCTCGAACGCACTGCATTGTTATGCAATTGACTATTTTTTTTTTTTTTTTTTTTTTTCGTTTTCTGGTCTCGCTATTTCGGTATGAAGGGAGTTTGTCACGCTCAAACTGACACGATTTCCAACGATAAACTGCTGCACACTGTGGCTTAGGGGTTAAATGACGCAGTTTTGTCCTACCGGAAATGAGGTATGATAGAACGTGTATTTTCGGTTTTTTATCATTTTTACTTACAATTTTCAACCGATTTTGATGGATATTTTTCTATTTATTTCCGTTGTGTCTTTTCTACACGATAATCACCTGAAAACTTAGAATTTTTTACTTTTGACCCTGAATTTTGAAACTTTTTTTTCACGTTTTTTTCAACTTCCACGGTTTTATTTCGATCGCTATGAAAATTTCTAGGCATATAGACATTGTTATTGCGAACAAAAATGTGTTTTCAAAATTTTGATATCACTTCCGGTTTTGACGTCATTTGCTTGTAAAATTCAATTTTTAACTTCCGGAGTTTTGAAGATATTTGAAAAACATTTTTTGCATTATGTTAGAAACTGTCATCATGAAAGATATTTATGATAAAATTTGACCCGGAAGTAATATGTCAAGCGCCATGTTGTTGTGAGTAATTTTTATAAAACTCAAAATGGGGCCTCAGGGGATAATCGGATTCGCACAATTTTGGTGTCTATGAAATACTTAGTCGATTGCCACCAACCTTATGACAGCGGATTTTTAAATTTCGATTTAGACTTTTTTCTATTTCCGGACAAAGAATTTCAGTAATGACCGAAACTTTCAAGGCTCATATCTAGTGACCTTGACCTTTGATGACCTTTTGACCTGTACAAAAGTTATTGCCCTTAACGAGATCTACCAAATGATATATTCATTTCCGATTTCTGATTTTAACTTCCGGTTTTATCGCCATTTGAAAATTGGAATTTTTAACTTTAAAGAGCTTTGTCACGTGACCTAATAAACATACGTCACAAATTTTTAGACATATTTACTATGCTAAATCTGCTCTTTCTAATGATATAGAACACAAAATATTTGAATCAAAATTGCGCTTTTTAAAACTTGCAAATTTTGCGCCAATTTTCATTGTAACTGTGCGTGTTTTTTGGAAATTTGATTTCGATCGATCTGAAAACTTACAAGTAGATAAACAATTTGATAATAAATAAAACAATATTTCTGAAATTTTGATATCACTTCCGGTTTTGACGTCATTTGTTTGTAAACTTGAAATTCAAACTTCTGGTGTTCCTGAATTATTTGAAAGTTTCTTTTTGCATCATGGTAGAAATGATCATCAGAAAAGATATAAATGATAAAATCCGACCCGGAAGTACTATGTCAGGTGCCATGTTGTTGTGACTTATTTTTATAGACCTCAAAATGGGACCTCAGGGGATAATCTGATTTGCATAATATCAGTGTCTATGAAATCCTTAGTCGATGGCCAACAACCTTGTGGCCACTGATTTTTTAATTTCGATTTCTTTATATTTCTGGAACACGAATTTTAATTCAGACTGTAATTTTTAATGCTCATATTTCCAAGTTTATTAGTTCAAATGACCAGGAAGTATTATTTGGCTGTAATCTTCATTTAGGTGTATCATAACCTCGAGAGAAACAGCTTAAGACACTATATCCATTAACATGTGAGAGTCAGCGCTGTTATATTACAACGCCTTATTCCCTCAGCACATCATACGATTCATGGTCAGTTTGACAACACCTAAAAAGTTACAATTTACCATAGTGTTTCTTTTAACGCTTCCCACTGGTCAGAGTAGTATTTTAAAATGTTCAAATGCAGTTTTCTCCCTTGAACTGAAAAATATTTGTTGTCTGTATGTTTTCTCTCCCTTCAACTGACAATTGCACCATGCTTAACTTGACTTTCTTACATTGTAACTTGCATTTTTAACGTTTTAAATTATGTACTAAAAAAGATAAACAAAAAGTCTAAAAGAAGTAGATAACGATCCAATGCCAAAAGAAGAAAATCCGTTCGAAAAATCTGGTTCTGTCATTTATTAAAAAACACGTTTTGAAAGTGACTGTCTAAAAACGTTGACCATTTAAATGTTTTCTAAAAAAATAATATTATAGAATTTTTACCAAGCATATGTTAAAATGATAATTTACGAGCTGTGCTGCAAATTTACTTGTATGGAGGTTAGCACTCAGTATTCTGATGTCATATCATATCAAGAAGTGGCACAGTGAGTTAGAAGCTTGCTCACTAAGCTGAAGGTCCAGGGTTCAATCCCGACATGAGTCGAGATTCAGCCTGCGGATATTTCAACCCGGTTTCACCCTCTCAATGATGCATGTCACATGGGCTGACATGGTAAAAGCGCCTAGTCGTTCGGATGGGACAATAAACCAAGGTCACGTGCTCTATTGGCTGTGCACGTTAAAAACCCCTCGACAGTTGGAAATCGAAAATAAAAGCAGACAATTGCCACTGTCCTGCAAAATTTCATTCATTGCACACTGCATGGCGTTTGCTCGTCCTCAGTCAGCCCATATAGGTGCAGAAAAGTCGGACGTAAAACTCCATTCATTTCATTTCTTTCATATGTATGATAATGCATATGAAAAATATTAATAAATATTTTTTTACTATTCTAATTCCAATGATGTATAAAAATGTACATTAATAAAAACAACTACTTTTTAATCAGGTGACTTTTCAAACGTGAACTGGTTATTCTACTTTTCACTCCCGAATATAAACAATTTATATGCCGATTTTTATGTTCTGTAAATTTCGCAGTATGGATTGAAAACGCCATTTTTAACCCATGGACGAAACCGGATGCGCACTGCCCAGTATCGTCTCACGATTCTAGTTGCAGTGCGTTCGATAATCGAACGCACTGCATTGTTTTGCAAACGGCTATTTTTGCAGTGCGTTCTAGCGAACGCACTGCTTTGTTTTGCAAATGACTTTTTTTTTTTTTTTTTTTTTTTTTTTTTCACTTTCTGGTCAGAGCGCCCAGCCCAAACTATGCATGCCACACATCATCTCTCAAGATTTCCCACGATAATCTACTGCTCGGTATTGTTTAAATGTAAAATGGCGCATGCCCTACCAACCGGAAATGAGGTATGAGAACATATGGGTTTTGATGATTTGGCCATTATCTCCTTTATTTTTCAACCGATTTCGATCGGACAGACTTTTCTTATTTCTCTAATCGATTGTCCATGAGACAAAAGTTTAACAATATCATTTTGAGAAAAATCTTGCTGACTTTTGGAGCACCTTTTCTGGACCACTTTTTCAACTTTTGCAATTTTATATTGATCAACCTGAAAACTTACATATTTATAGACATTTTGATTGCAAACATTTAGCAATTTTCAAAATTTCGATATCACTTCCGGTTTTGACGTCATTCGCTCTCAAAGTTGAAATTTCAACTTCCGGAATTTTGAAGATATTCGAAAAATTCTTTTTGCAGTATGTTTGTTATGTAGACACAAAATTATACAAATCATAAAATTTGACCCGGATGTAACGGATCATGCGCCATCTTGATATGGTATATTTTCATAAAACGCAAAATGGGGCCTCAGGGTGTTATGGAATTTGCATAATTTTTATGTCTATGTAATCAACAGTCGACTGCGACCAAAACATGGGAAGCCGATTTTTGAATTTCAATTCTGAATTTTTCTGATTTCCGGTAAAAATAAATCAGTAATTGTCAAAACTTTCAAGGCCCATATTTTGTGACCTTGACCTTTTGTGACTTTGTGACCTGTACAAAAGTTATTGCCCTTGATTAGATGTATCCAATGACATATTTTTTTCAGATGCCTAATGGTTACTTCCGGTTTTATAGCCGTTTGAAAAATGGAATTTTTAACTTTAAACAGCCCTACCACGTGACCTAATTTACATATGTCTTATTGTCTTTCACCGTCGTACTATGCTATGTTTGCTCTTTCCAATGATATACAACACAATATATTTGAATCAAAATTCCGCCTTTTAAAGTTTGAAAAATTTGTGTCAATTTCCATTGAAACTGTGCGTGTTTTTTTTCAATTTTTATTTCGATCGTTCTGAAAACTTACAGGTAGATAGACATTTTGATGGCGAACAAAAATATGTTTTCAAAATGTTTGTATCACTTCCGGTTTTGAAGTTATTGGCTCCCAAATTCGAAATTTCAACTTCCGGAATTTTGAAGATATTTGAAAAATTCTTTTTGCAGTATGTATGTAATATAGACACAAAAGTATACAAATAATAAAATTTGACCCGGATGTAACAGATCAGTCGCCATCTTGAAATGGTATATTTTCATAAAACGCAAAATGGGGCCTCAGGGTGTAATGAAATTTGCATAATTCTGATGTTTTTGGAATCTACAGTCGATTGCTACCAAAACATGAGACGCTGATTTTTAAATTTCAATTCTGATTTATTTTAATTTCCGGTTAAGATAAATCAGTAATTGTCAAAACTTTAAAGGCTCATATCTTGTGACCTTGACCTCTGGTGACCAAGTGACCTGAAACAAATTCATTGCCATTGGCGATACCTATGCACAGATACTTTCATTTAGGTTTTCCGATGTTTACTTCCGGTTTTATATCCATTTGAAAATTGCAGTTTTTAGCTTTAAAGAGCTTTGACACGTGACCTAATTCATGTACGTCACAAATTCTTTCACAATCTAATTATGCTAAATCTACTTTTTCAATTATATACAACACAATATTTTAAAATCGAAATAGCGCTTTTGAATTTTGAAAATTAGTTATTCCATCTGCTTGTAAAATATTAAATTCAAATTTCAGTTGAAGGGAGATTACTACATTTTGACATAAAGCTGCGTTTGGGCGATCGCCCTCTCCCATTAACTTGCGTTTGGGCGATAAGTTATCATTAATGTACTTTTTTTTTACATTTTAACTGTTTTAAAAGAAACATTAATATGTGTTTTCTTTGAACGAATTATGTATTGATAAACTTCGATCTGTATTTCAAACTATGAAGTATGAATACTGTGCAGTCCGTTTCTAAATTGAGATTGGGCTCTTTCATGTGTCCTTTCTTGCACTTTAGAACTTATTTACAAATCTTAGAAATTTTGTGATATGCGTTTTCCACTGATGTATATCAAACTGTGATTGCGCTTTTTTTTTAATCAGATGACTTTTCACTACCGAACATGAAATGTTTATTTCACTTTTGACTAACGTGTGTGAACTGGTTATTCTACTTTCACTACCGAATTCAAAATTGTGCGTTTTAAAATTTTGTAACTCCTGCATTTTAATGTAAAACAAGCTTTCTTCTGTAAACCTGACATCATGGATTGAAAGATGTCACTTTTCACCAATGGACGAAACCGGATGCGCACTGCATGGTACCATTCATGGTTCTAGTTTTTTTTTTTTTCGAATTTTACACTCGCTATTTTAGTAAGAAGGCAACATGCCACATACAGATTTGTTCAATTCCCTACGATAAATTGTTGACCATCAACTATTAAATATAAATTGGTGCCATTTTGACAAACCGGAAATGAGGTAGAACAAAAAACACAATTTTGGTTTTTGGAATCTCACGTCTCTATTTTTGATCCGATTTTTGTCAAACTGTTTTGAACTGTTTTCTATAACTGTACGCTACTAAATAAAGGTTTTAAACTTCTCAAATTTTGACTTTTAGTTGACTATTTTCTTAATTTTAATTTTTGCGTTTTTTTCAACTTCTACAATTTTATTTCGTTCGATCTGAAAATTTGCAGGTGTATAGACATTTTGATTCTAAACAAAATGCAGTTTTCAAAATTTTGATACCACTTCCGGTTTTTACGTAATTAGCTTGTAAATTTAAACTTTCAACTTCCGGAAATTTGAAGATATTTCAAATTTGTTTTTTTCATTGTGTTATGATTTGTTATAACAACAATTTAAAATAAAAAAATCCGACCCGGAAGTAACCGATCATCCGCCATTTTGATATGAGTAACTTTTGTAAAATTAAAAATGGGGCCTCAGGGTTATGAGCGGCATCCGTAACTTTGGTATTTTTGGAAACTACAATAGATTGCTAAAAAAGTCTAGGCGCCGATTTTTGAATTTTGGTTTCAATTTTTTTTTTATTTTCGTTTTGATTTTTTATGCAATTACTGAAACTTTCAAGGCTCATATCTTTTGACCTTGACCTTTGGCGACCTTGGTACCTGAACAAAAGTTATTGCCCTTGATGAAATCTATCCAATGATATATTCATGTTTGTGATCCGATGTATACTTCCGGTTTTATAGGCAATTGAAATTTGTGATTTTTTACTTTAATCGGCCCTGTCACGTGACCTAGCGTAAATACGTCAAAAATGATTTAACAATCATATTATGCGTAAATTGCTCTTTCCAATGATGTACGACAATATACACTTAAATTAAAATTGCACGATTTAAAATTTGAACATTTTGTGCAAATTTCCATTGTAACTGTGCGTGTTTTTTTCAAATTTTATTTCAATCGATCTGAAAATTTACAGATGGAAAGATATTTCGATTGCAATCCAAAATCCGTTTTCGAAAAATTGATACCACTTCCGGTTTTGACGTAATTAGCTTGTAAATTTGAAATTTCAACTTCCGGAATTTGGAATATATTTGAAATTTGTTTTTTGCAATATTTAACATTATGGTATATCAACAATTTGAAATAAAAAAATTTAACCCGGAAGTTACAAATCGGTCGCCATATTGATATGACTAACTTTCGTAAAACTCAAAATGGGGCCTCAGAGTTATGAGCGGAAATCGTAACTTTGATATTTTTGGAAACTACAGTCGATTGCATTCATAGCATTGTTAATCGATTTTTGATCTTCTGTTTTGCCTTTCTTGCATTTCCGTTTTATTTTTTTCAGTAAATACAAAAACTTTCAAGACTCATACCTCGTGACCTTGACCTTTGGTGACATTGTAACCTGAACAAAAGTTTTTGCCCTCGATGAGATCTATCCGACTATATATTCATATTTGTTGTCCGATGTATACTTCCGGTTTTGTAAGCAATTCAAATTTGCGATTTTCGACTTTACAAAAAACATCCAAGGTTTCGCTAGTTGTGGTAGCTTTCTTTGTCTAGAAATACTACCAATACAGACCCTTTTAAAAACAGTTTTTAAGTAATTCCAAAACTGTTACGCACTGCTCAGAACCATGCAAAGCCTATGGATCTAGTTTTTTTTTTTTTTCGTTTTCTGGTCTCGCTATTTCGGCATGAAGGAAGCTTGTCACACTAAATCTGACACGATTTCCCACGATAATTTGCTGCTCATTGTGGCTTAAATGTTAAATGACGCAGTTTTGTCCAACCGGAAATGAGGTATCACAAAACGTCTATTTTCGGTTTTTTATCATTTTTACGTACAATTTTCAACCGATTTCGATGGAATTTTTTTGGTTTATTTCAATTTTGTCTTTTCTACACGATAACCACTAAAAAACTTTTAATTTTTTATTTTTGACGCTGAATTTTGCAACTCTTTTTTTACGCTTTTTTCAACTTTCACAACTTTATTTCGATCGCTATGAAAACTTCTAGGCATATAGACATTGTTATTGCGAACAAAACTGGGTTTTCAAAATTTTGATATCACTTCCGGTTTTGACGTCATTTGCTTGTAAACTTGAAATTTTAACTTCCGGAGTTTTGGAGATATTTGAAATTTTTTTTTTGCATTATGTTAGAATTTGTCATCATAAAAGATATTTATAATAAAATTTGACCCGGAAGTAACATGTCAGACGCCATGTTGTTGTGAGTAATTTTTATAAAACTCAAAATGGGGCCTCAGGGGATAATCGGATTTGCACAATTTTGGTGTCTATGAAATCCTTAGTCGATTGCCACCAACCTTATGACAGCGGATTTTTAAATTTCGATTTAGACTTTTTTCTATTTCCGGACAAAGAATTTTAGTAATGACCGAAACTTTCAAGGCTCATATCTAGTGACCTTGACCTTTGATGACCCTTTGACCTGTACAAAAGTTATTGCCCTTAACGAGATCTATCAAATGATATATTCATTTCCGATTTCTGATGTTAACTTCCGGTTTTATCGCCATTTGAAAACTGTAATTTTGAACTTTAAAGAGCTTTGTCACGTGACCTAATAAACATACGTCACAAATTTTTAGACATATTTACTACGCCAAATCTGCTCTTTCAAATGATATATAACACAAAATATTTGAATCAAAATTGCGCTTTTTAAAACTTGCAAATTTTGTTCATTGTAACTGTGCGTGTTTTTTGGAAATTTTATTTTGATCGATCTGAAAACTTACAAGTAGATAAACAATTTGATAACTAGAATCGTGAGACGATACTGGGCAGTGCGCATCCGGTTTCGTCCATGGGTGAAAAATGGCGTTTTCAATCCATACTGCGAAATTTACAGAACATAAAATTCGGCATATAAATTTTTTATATTCGGGAGTGAAAAGTAAATAACCATTTCACGTTCAGTAGTGAAAAGTCATCTGATTAAAAAGTCGTTGTTTTTACTAATTTACATTTTTATACCATTGGAAGTGGAATACGCCATGCAGTGTGCAATGAGGAAAATTTTGCCAGGACAGCGGCATTAGCAAGCTCTTATTTTCGATTTCCAACTGTCGAGGATTTTTTAACGTGCACAGCATGTTCGGATGGGACAATAAACCAAGGTCCCGCGCGCTATTGGTTTATTGTCCCATACGAACGACTCGGCACTTTTTCCATGTCAGCCCCTCCGACCTGCATCATTGAGAGGGTGAAACTGGGTAGAAAAATCCGAAGGCATGCGACCCATGCCGGAATTGAACCCTGGAACATCAGCTTAGCGAGCAAGAGTCTAATTCACTGTGCTATGGCAGCTCCCTACATGATAGAGCCAATTATTAATATGTCGAATAAATGACAGCAGAATACTGAGTGTTAACCTCCATACATGAAAGTTCGAAGCACAGTTCGTAAATTGTCAATTTAACATAGAGCTAGCAAAAAAATCTATATTATTATTTTTTCAGAAAACATTTTAATGGTCAACGTTTTTAGACATGCAATTTTAATAAATGACAGAACCAGATTTTTAGAACGGATTTTCTTCTTTTGGCATTGGATCGTTATCTACTTCTTTTTGTTTATCTTTTTTAGTACATAATTTACAACGTTAAACATGCAAGTTACAATGAAAGAAAGTCATGTATGTTAAGCATGGTGCAATTGTCAGTTGAAGGGATTTAAACATACAGACAACAAACATTTTTCAGTTGAAGGGAGAAAACTGCATTTGAACATTTTAAAATACTACTCTGACCAGTGAGAAGCGTTAAAAGAAACACTATGGTTAATTGTAACTTTCTAGATATTGGTATACTGACCATGAATCGTTTAATGTGCTGAGGGAATAATACGTTGTAATGCAACTGCGCTGACTCTCACATGTTACTAGATTTAGTATCTAAAGCTGTTTCTCTCGAGGTGTGATACATATAATAGAAGATTACAGGCAAATAATACTTCCTGGTCATTTCAACTAGTAGATTTAGAACTTTGAGCATTGAAAATTACAGTCTGAATTAAAATTCTTGTCCCAGAAATATAAAGAAATCGAAATTAAAAAATCAGTTGCCACAAGGTTGTTGGCCATACATTAAGGATTTCATAGACACCGGTATTATGCAAATCAGATTATCCCCTCAGGTCCCATTTTGAGTTTTATAAAAATAAGTCACAACAACATGGCACCTGACATAGTACTTCCGGGTCGGATTTTATCATTTATATCTTTTCTGATGATCATTTCTAACATGATGCAAAAAGAAACTTTCAAATAATTCGGGAACTCCAGAAGTTAGAATTTCAAGTTTACAAACAAATGACGTCAAAACCGGAAGTGATATCAAAATTTCAGAAATATTGTTTTGTTCATTATCAAATTGTTTATCTACTTGTAAGTTTTCAGATCGATCGAAATCAAATTTCCAAAAAACACGCACAGTTACAATGAAAATAGTCGCAAAATTTGCAAGTTTTAAAAAGCGCAATTTTGATTCAAATATTTTGTGTTATATATCATTAGAAAGAGCAGATTTAGCATAGTAAATATGTCTAAAAATTTGTGACGTATGTTTATTAGGTCACGTGACAAAGCTCTTTAAAGTTAAAAATTCCAATTTTCAAATGGCGATAAAACCGGAAGTTAAAATCAGAAATCGGAAATTAATATATCATTTGGTAGATCTCGTTAAGGGCAATAACTTTTGTACAGGTCAAAAGGTCATCAAAGGTCAAGGTCACTAGATATGAGCCTTGACAGTTTCGGTCATTACTGAAATTCTTTGTCCGGAAATAGAAAAAAGTCTAAATCGAAATTTAAAAATCCGCTGTCATAAGGTTGGTGGCAATCAACTAAGGATTTCATAGACACCAAAATTGTGCAAATCCGATTAACCCCTGAGGCCCCATTTTGAGTTTTATAAAAATTACTCACAACAACATGGCGCTTGACATATTACTTCCGGGTCAAATTTTATCATTAATATCTTTCATGATGACAGTTTCTAACATAATGCAAAAAGAAATGTTCAAATATCTTCAAAACTCCGGAAGTTGAAATTTGAAGTTTACAAGCAAATGACGTCAAAACCGGAAGTGATATCAAAATTTTGAAAACACATTTTTGTTCGCAATAACAATGTCTACATGCCTAGAAGTTTTCATAGTGATCGAAATAAAACTGTGGAAGTTGAAAAAAACGTCAAAAAATAGTTTCAAAATTCAGGGTCAAAAGTCAACAATTATAACTTTTTAAGTGGTTATCGTGTAGAAAAGACACAACGGAAATAAACAAAAAAATATTCATCAAAATCGGTTGAAAATTGTAAGTTAAAATGATAAAAAACCGAAAATACACGTTTTGTCATACCTCATTTCCGGTTGGACAAAACTGCGTCATTTACCCTCTAAGCCACAATGAGCAGCAGTTTATCGTGGGAAATCGTGTCAGATTGTGCGTGACAAACTCCCTTCATAGCGAAATAGCGAGACCAGAAAACGAAAAAAAAAAAAAAAAAAAAATAGTCAATTGCATAACAATGCAGTGCGTTCGAGAATCGAACGCACTGCAATGAACAAAACAATGTTTCTGAAATTTTGATATCACTTCCGGTTCTGACGTTATTTGTTTGTAAACTTAAAATTCTAACTTCTGGAGTTCCCAAATTATTTGAAAGTTTCTTTTTGCATCATGTTAGAAATGGTCATCAGAAAAGATATAAATGATAAATCCGACCCGGAAGTACTATGTCAGGTACCATGTTGTTGTGACTTATTTTTATAAAACTCAAAATGGGACCTCAGGGGATAATCTGATTTGCATGATATCGGTGTCTATGAAATCCTTAGTCGATGGCCAACAACCTTGTGGTAACTGATTTTTTGATTTCGATTTCTTTATATTTCTGGAATAAGAATTTCAGTATAGACTGAAATTTTCAAGGCTCATATTTCTTAATCTATTAGTTCAAATGACCAGGAAGTATTCTTAGACTGAAATCTTCAAATAGGTGATATACACCTCGATAGGATCATTCTTTGATACTTTATCTGACATGTGAGAGTCTACATTGTATTACAACGTATCATTCTCTCAGCACATAATACGATTAATGATCAGTATGACAACAGCTAGAATTTACCATATTGTTTCTTTTAACGCTTCTCACTGGTCAATGTTTTTAAAATGTTTCAATGCAGTTTTCTCCCTTTAACTGAAAAATGTTTGTTGTCTGTATGTTTAATGCGGTCCTCTCCCTTCAACTGACAATTGCACTCTCAATGCTTAACATGACTTTCTTACATTGTAACTTGTATTTTTAACGTTTTAAATTATTTACTAAAAATGATCAACAAAAACTCTAAAAGAAGTAGATAACGATCCAATGCCAAAAGAAGAAAATCCGTTCTAAAAATCTGGTTCTGTCATTTATTAAAAAACAAGTTTTGAAATTGACTGTCTAAAAACGTTGACCATTTAAATGTTTTCTAAAAAAATAATATTACAGAATTTTTACCACTAACATATTAAAATGATAATATATGAACTGAGTTGCAAACTTCTATGTATGGAGGTTAGCACTCAGTATTCTGATGTCATATATTTATCATGTCAAGAATTGGCTCTATCATATGTTGGGAGCTGCGGAGGCACAGTGAGTCAGACGCTTGCTCACTAAGCTGAAGGTCCAAGGTTCAATCCCGACATGGGTCGAGATGATGCCTGCGGATTTTTCAACCCGGTTTCACCCTCTCAATGATGCATGTCGGATGGTCTGACATGGTAAAAGCGCCTAGTCGTTCATGGGACAATAAACCAAGGTCCCGTGCTCTATTGGCTGTGCACGTTAAAACCCCTCGACAGTTGGAAATCGTAAATAAGAGCAGTCAAATGCCACTGTCCTGGCAAAATTTCCCTCATTGCACACTGCATGGCATTTGCTCGTCCTCAGTCAGCCCATATAGGTGCAGAAAAGTCGGACGTAAAACTCCATTCATTTCATTTCTTTCATATGTATAATAATGCATATGAAAAATATTAATAAATATTCTTTAACTGTTCTAATTCCAATGATGTATAAAAATGTACATTAATGAAAAAAAAACTACTTTTTAATCAGCTGACTTTTCACTACCGAACGTGAACTGGTTATTCTACTTTTCACTCCCGAATAAAAACAATTTATATGCCGATTTTTATGTTCTGTAAATTTCGCAATAGGGATTGAAAACGCCATTTTTAACCCATGGACGAAACCGGATGCGCACTGCCCAGTATCGTCTCACGATTCTAGTTGCAGTGCGTTCGATAATCGAACGCACTGCATTGTTTTGCAAACGGCTATTTTTTGCAGTGCGTTCGATTTCGAACGCACTGCTTTGTTTTCATAATGTTTTTTTTTTTTTTTTTTTTTCTTCAAATACTGGTCAGAGCACCCAGCAAAAACTGCTAATGTCACATATGCACTGATGCGATTTGCTTTTTTTTCTCGAAAAACTAAATTTTTTAAATGTTATTTGATGCATTTTTGTCTAACCGGAAATGACGTAGAACAAAAAGTGGTTTTTTAGAATTTTCCATTTCACGGCTCTATTTTTTATCCGATTTGACTCGGATTTTTTTAGGTTACTTCTTTGAACTAATGTCTACAATACGGCTTCTTCAAGCAATTTAAAAATTTTATTTTGTCGATAACTTTTTTTAGTTTTAATTATAAAAAATTTTCAAATTCTACAATTTTAATTCGAAGAATCTGAAAATAAAAATGCACATAGGCAATTCGATTGTGAACATAATGCTAATTTCAAAATTTCGATATCACTTCCGGTTTTGACGAAAATTTTTAGATTTCAACTTCCGGAATTTCGAAGATATGTGAAATTTTTTTTTGGAAATATGATTGCAATGACAATTCGAAAACAATGAATGAAAAAAAATTGACCCGGAAGTTACAAATAAGCCGCCATATTGATATGACCAACTTTTGTAAAACTCAAAATGGGGCCTCAGGGTTAAGAGCGGAATTCGTAATAGTAGTATTTTACGACAGCCCAGTCGATTGCCATAAAAAGTACGTTATTAGATTTTTGATTTTTAATACTGCCTTTTTGTTATTTCCGGTATAACGTTTAAAGTTATTGCGAAAATTTCAAAAACTTGTAACTCGTGACCTTGACCTTTTATGACCTTGGAACCTGAACAAAGGTTATTGCCCTTGACTAGATCTATCCAATGAAATATCCATTTCCGTTGTCCGATGTTTACTTCCGGTTCTATTGTCATTTGAAATTTGCGATTTTTAACTTTAAACAGCTCTGTCACGTGACCCAACTAACATACGTCACAAACTCTTATATATTATTAGTGTGCTTATTTTACTCTTTCCAGTGATATATAACACTTTATGTTTGAATGACAATTGCGCGATTTAAAATTTGAAAATTTTGTGCAAAGTTTCATTGTAACTGTGCGTGTTTTTTTTCAAATTTTATTTTGACCGTCCTGAAAACTTACAGGTAGATAGACATTTTGATTGCTAACCCAAATCTGTTTTCAAAATTTCGATAACACTTCCGGTTTTGGCGTTATTCGCTTTTTAAATCTAAAATCTAACTTCCGGAATTTTGAAGATATATGATTTTTTTTGTTTGCAATATGTTTGAAATGATGCTATATAAACAATCAATCAATGAAATTTGACCCAGTTGTAATAGATCGGCCGCCATATTTATATGACTAACTTTTGTAAAACTCAAAATGGGGCCTCCGGGTTATAAGCGGAATTCGTAATTGTAGTATTTGTAGACAGCTTAGTCGATTGCCCCAAAAAGTACGTTATTCGATTTTGATATTCGATGATGCTTTTTTGTTATTTCCGGTATATTGTATTTAATGTAATTGCCAAACTTTCAAAGAATTGTAACTCGTGACCTTGAACTTTTTTGACCTTGTGACCTTAACAAAGGTTATTGCCCTTGACCAGATCTATGTATTGATGTATCCATTTTAGTTGTCCGATGTTTACTTCCGGTTCTATGGCCATTTGATATTTGCGATTTTTAACTTTAAATACCTCTGTCACGTGACTTAACTTTAATACGTCACACATTCTTATATATTCTTATCGTGCCTAATCTATTCTTTTTAATGATATATAACACTTTATGTTTTAAATAAAATAGCGCGATATAATATTTGGAAGTTTTGTGCAAAGTTCTATTGTCACTGTGCGGGTTTTTTAAAATTTTATTTGAATATTCTGAAAACTTGTTGGGTAGCTAAGCATTTTGATTGCGATCTCAAATATATTTTCAAAATTTCGATATTACTACTGGTTTTGACGTTATTGGCTAATTTACTAAAATAATATGTTTGTTGTCTAAATGGTTAAATGATAGTGATCTCCCTTCAACTTGTAATTAACTTGAGTTTTGGCAATACTAAACCAAAAAAGTAAAAACTATCGCCAAAACGCTAACACATTTGATTTAATAACGCTTACAATTATCGTCAAAACAGTTGAAGGGCGAGAACTACTATTTTTTATTGTTAACCTTTATTAAAGCTATCATGCTGTAACAAGACTAGCAAAAATGTTTCTAACTTTTTTGATATTAATATTTTCATAACCATTTGCTTAGTGCCTTGTGATTTATGAAAGATTTCCAGGATGACGCACTGCCCAGCGCCGTTTTGGTACGGCTCTAGTTTTTTTTTTTTTTTCGAATTTTACACTCGCTATTTTAGTAAGAAGGCAACATGCCACATACAGATTTGTTCAATTCCCTACGATAAATTGTTGACCATGAACTTTTAAATATAAATTGGTGCCATTTTGACAAGCCGGAAATGAGGTAGAACGAAAAACACAATTTTGGTTTTTGGAATCTCACGTCTCTATTTTTGATCCGATTTTTATCAAACTGTTTTGAACTGTTTTCTATAACTGTACGCTACTAAATAAAGGTTTTAAACTTCTACAATTTTGACTTTTAGTTGACTATTTTCTTAATTTTAATTTTTGCGTTTTTTTCAACTTCTACAATTTTATTTCGATCGATCTGCAAATTTGCAGGTGTATAGACATTTTGATTCTAAACAAAATGCAGTTTTCAAAATATTGATACCACTTCCGGTTTTTACGTAATTAGCTTGTAAATTTAAATTTTCAACTTCCGGAAATTTGAAGATATTTCAAATTTGTTTTTTTCATTGTGTTATAATTTGTTATAACAACAATTTGAAATAAAAAAATCCGACCCGGAAGTAACAGATCATCCGCCATTTTGATATGAGTAACTTTTATAAAATTAAAAATGGGGCCTCAGGGTTATGAGCGGCATTCGTAACTTTAGTATTTTTGGAAACTACAATAGATTGCTAAAAAAGTCTAGGCGCCGATTTTTGAATTTTGATTTCAATTTTTTTTTTATTTTCGTTTTGATTTTTTATGCAATTACTAAAACTTTCAAGGCTCATATCTTTTGACCTTGACCTTTGGTGACCTTGGTACCTGAACAAAAGTTATTGCACTTGATGAAATCTATCCAATGATATATTCATGTTTGTGATCCGATGTATACTTCCGGTTTTATAGGCAATTGAAATTTGTGATTTTTGACTTTAAACAGCCCTGACACGTGACCTAGCGTAAATACGTCAAAAATGATTTAACAATCATTTTATGCGTAATTTGCTCTTTCCAATGATGTACGACAATATACACTTAAATTAAAATTGCACGATTTAAAATTTGAACACTTTGTGCAAATTTTCATTGTAACTGTGCGTGTTTTTTTCAAATTTTATTTCAATCGATCTGAAAATTTACAGTTGGAAAGATATTTCGATTGCAATCCAAAATCTGTTTTCGAAAAATTGATACCACTTCCGGTTTTGACGTAATTAGCTTGTAAATTTGAAATTTCAACTTCCGGAATTTTGAATATATTTGAAATTTGTTTTTTGCAATATTTAACATTATGGTATATCAACAATTTGAAATAAAAAAATTTAACCCGGAAGTTACAAATTGGCCGCCATATTGATATGACTAACTTTTGGAAAACTCAAAATGGGGCCTCAGGCTTATGAGCGGAATTCGTAACTTTGATATTTTTGGAAACTACAGTAGATTGCATTCAAAGTATTGTTAATCAATTTTTGTTCTTCTGTTTTGCCTTTCTTGCATTTCCGTTTTATTTTTTTCAGTAATTACCAAAACTTTCAAGACTCATACCTCGTGACCTTGACCTTTGGTGACATTGTGACCTGTACAAAAGTTTTTGCCCTCGATGAGATCTATCCGACTATGTATTCATATTTGTTGACCGATGTATACTTCCGGTTTTGTAAGCAATCCAAATTTGCGATTTTTGACTTTACAAGTAACATCCAAGGTTTCGCTAGTTGTGGTAGCTTTCTTTGTCTAGAATTAATACCAATACAGACCCTTTTAAAAACAGTTTTTAAGTAATTCCAAAACTGTTACGCACTGCTCAGAACCATGCAAAGCCTATGGATCTAGTTTTTTTTTTTTTCGAATTTTACACTCGCTATTTTAGTAAGAAGGCGACATGCCACATACAGATTTGTTCAATTCCCTACGATAAATTGTTGACCATGAACTTTTAAATATAAATTGGTGCCATTTTGACAAACCGGAAATGAGGTAGAACAAAAAGCACAATTTTGGTTTTTTCAATCTTACAGCTCTATTTTTGATCCGATTTTTATCAAACTGTTTTGAACTGTTTTCTATAACTGTACGCTACTAAATAAAGGTTTTAAACTTCTACAATTTTGACTTTTAGTTGACTATTTTCTTAATTTAAATTTTTGCGTTTTTTTCAACTTCTACAATTTTATTTCGATCGGTCTGCAAATTTGCAGGTGCATAGACATTTTGATTCTAAACAAAATGCAGTTTTCAAAATTTTGATACCACTTCCGGTTTTTACGTAATTAGCTTGTAAATTTAAATTTTCAACTTCCGGAAATTTGAAGATATTTCAAATTTGTTTTTTTCATTGTGTCATAATTTGTTATAACAACAATTTGAAATAAAAAAATCCGACCCGGAAGTAACAGATCATCCGCCATTTTGATATGAGTAACTTTTATAAAATTAAAAATGGGGCCTCGGGGTTATGAGCGGCATCCGTAACTTAAGTATTTTTGGAAACTACAATAGATTGCTAAAAAAGTCTAGGCGCCGATTTTTTAATTTTGATTTCAATTTTTTTTTTATTTTCGTTTTGATTTTTTATGCAATTACTAAAACTTTCAAGGCTCATATCTTTTGACCTTGACCTTTGGTGACCTTGGTACCTGAACAAAAGTTATTGCACTTGATGAAATCTATCCAATGATATATTCATGTTTGTGATCCGATGTATACTTCCGGTTTTATAGGCAATTGAAATTTGTGATTTTTGACTTTAAACAGCCCTGTCACGTGACCTAGCGTAAATACGTCAAAAATGATTTAACAATCATTTTATGCGTAATTTGCTCTTTCCAATGATGTACGACAATATACACTTAAATTAAAATTGCACGATTTAAAATTTGAACACTTTGTGCAAATTTTCATTGTAACTGTGCGTGTTTTTTTCAAATTGTATTTCAATCGATCTGAAAATTTACAGATGGAAAGATATTTCGATTGCAATCCAAAATCTGTCTTCGAAAAATTGATACCACTTCCGGTTTTGACGTAATTAGCTTGTAAATTTGAAATTTCAACTTCCGGAATTTTGAATATATTTGAAATTTGTTTCTTGCAATATTTAACATTATGGTATATCAACAATTTGAAATAAAAAAATTTAACCCGGAAGTTACAAATCGGCCGCCATATTGATATGACTAACTTTTGTAAAACTCAAAAATAGGGCCTCAGGCTTATGAGCGGAATTCGTAACTTTGATATTTTTGGAAACTACAGTCGATTGCATTCAAAGTATTGTTAATCAATTTTTGTTCTTCTGTTTTGCCTTTCTTGCATTTCCGTTTTATTTTTTTCAGTAATTACCAAAACTTTCAAGACTCATACCTCGTGACCTTGACCTTTGGTGACATTGTGACCTGAACAAAAGTTTTTGCCCTCGATGAGATCTATCCGACTATGTATTCATATTTGTTGACCGATGTATACTTCCGGTTTTGTAAGCAATCCAAATATGCGATTTTTGACTTTACAAGTAACATCCAAGGTTTCGCTAGTTGTGGTAGCTTTCTTTGTCTAGAAATAATACCAATACAGACCCTTTTAAAAACAGTTTTTAAGTAATTCCAAAACTGTTACGCACTGCACAGAACCATGCAAAGCCTATGGATCTAGTTTTTTTTTTTTTGTCTACTTCTGGTCACGCTAATTCGGTATGAAGGGAACATGTCACACCTTATCTCACATGTTTTCCTACGATAACTAACTGCTCGGTGTTGGGTGAATGTAAAATGGCGGTTTTTTGTCTAACCGGAAATGACATAATGACAGAAAAACCCATTTTATGTTTTTTACCATTTTTACCTCTGTTTTTCAACCGATTTTGATGGAACTTTTTTTGTTTATTTCATTATTCTAATGTCTACATAATAGCTCTCAACATAAATGCACTTTTAGACATTCTCTGCTGACTTTTTGGAGCACTTTTTTAACCGTTTTTTTAACTTTTGCAATTTTATTTCGATCAATTTGAAAACTTACAGGTGTATAAACATTTTGATTTCTAACTAAATGGTATTTTCAAAATTTTTATATCACTTCCGGTTTTGACGTCATTCGCTTGTAAAGTTGAAATTTCAACTTCCGGAATAATTCAGATATTCCAAAAAATCTTTTTGAGATGTGCTAGAAATAACCGTTGACTAAAAATGAAATGAAAAAATTTGACCCAGATATTTCATATCAGTCGCCATCTTGAAATGACTGATTTTTCTTTAAATCGAAATTCAAAATCGGGGAATCATTCGATTTTAATAAAAATGATGTCTATGGAATCTACAGTCGATTGCTAACAAAACATGGGAAGCCGATTTTTGAATTTCGATTCAGATTTTTTTTTATTTCCGATTTAGAATTTTCGGAAATAGTCAAAACTTTTAAGGCTCATATCTTGTGACCTTGACCTTGAGTGACCTTGTGACCTGAACAAAAGTTGTTGCCCTTGACGAGATCTATCCAATGGCATAATCATATTAGATGCCCAATGTTTACTTCCGGTTTTATGGCCGTCAGAAAATTGCAATTTTTAACTTTAAACAGCTCTGTCACGTGACCTAATTCATGTACGTCACAAATTATCTTCTATTATTATCACGCTTTATCTCCTGTTTCCAAAAATGTATAACACTAGATATTTTGATCAAAATTGAATTTTGGAATTTTGTTCTTTGTTCTATAGTAACTCTGCGTGTTTTTTTGGCGGGAAAAAACACGTGTTATCTGAATTACGGATTTCATAAGATAGGTACCAATTTCTTCTTAAGATATGGAAGAACATGACTAACAAAGAAAAAAATATGATAAAATCGTAACCGGAAGTAACACGCTGGCCACCATCTTGAAATGAACATGTTTTCTTTAAATCGAGAGAAGTGAACAGGGTATCATCTGATTTGTATAATATTGAGGTCTAGGACATTTTCAATCTATGGCCAACAAAATGATGACAGCCAATTTGCTAATTTCGATTATGATGTTTGCCTATTTCCGGTAAAAAATATTCAGAAATGGCCAAAATTTTCAAAGCTCATTACACGTTACCTTGGATTTGGATGACCTTATGACCTGAACAAAAGTTATTGCCCATGATGAGATCTACCCAACGGTGTATTCATTTTTGTTGTCCAATATTTACTTCCGTTTTTTTAGCCATTTAAAAATTGTTAGTTTGAACTTTGAACAGCTCTGTCACGTGACTTCACGTCACAAAATATCTTCTTTTCTTATTACGCTTTATCTCCTCTTTCCAGTGATATATAACACTAAATATTTTGATAAAAATTGCTATTTGGAATTTTGTTCTTTGTTCTATAGTAACTCTGTGTGTTTTTTTGGCGGGAAAAAACACGTGTTATCTGAATTACGGATTTTATAAGATAGGTAACAATTTCTTCTTAAGATATGAAAGAACAAGACTAACAAAGAAACAAATATGACAAAATCGTAACCGGAAGTAACACGTTGGCCACCATCTTGAAATGAACATGTTTTCTTTAAATCGACATCCGATTTATATAATTTTGATGTTTATGGCATTTTCAATCGATTGCCAACAAAATGAGGGCAGCTGAATTGCTAATTTCGATTATGGTGTTTGTCTATTTCCGGTTAAAGAAATAAAAAGCAATAGTTAACACTTTCAAAGCTCAAAACACGTGACCTTGTCGTTTGGTGACCTTTCGATCTGAACCAAAGCTATTGCCCTTGATAAAATCTATCAAATGATGTTTTCCGATGTTTACTTCCGGTTTAATAGCCGATTGAAAATTGAGATTTTTAACTATAAACAGCGCTCTGTCACATGACCTAATTTATATGCAGGACTAAAATGCAACCGTTCAAGGATGTTTAAATTGCGCACTGCTCAGTACCGTTATCACGGTTCTAGTTGCAGTGCGTTCGATTTGTCGAACGCACTGCTTTGGTTTGCAATTGACTATTTTTTTTTTTGTCTATTTCTGGTCACGCTCCCCAGCCAAAACTGCACATACCACACATAACTTGACATCATTTCCTGCGATGATTAACTGCTCGGTGTTGCTTAAATGTAAAATGGCGCATTTTTGCCTGACCGGAAATGACGTATATTAAAAAGTCGTATTTTAGGGTTTTTCCATTTTCAACTCATTTTTCCAACAGATTGTGATCGGTCTTTTTTGTTTCATTTGTTTAACCCAATAGCTACAAATTGCAATTTTGAAAATTTCAAAATTTTGACTTTTGTAGCTGACTTTTGGAGCACTTTTTAAATGATTTTTTTTAACTTTCGCAATTTTATTTCTATCGATCTGAAACCTTTCAATAACATAGACATATGAATTTCCAAAGAAAATCAATTTTCAAAGTTTCGATTTCACTTCCGGTTTTGACGTCATTTGCTTCTAAACTTTCAATTTCAACTTCCGGAATATTGAAGATATTTGAAAAAAAAATTTTGTGTTATCATAGATTTGGTCATACATAAAAAATAAAATGATGAAATTTTATCCAGGAGCAAGGGATCAGCCGCCATCTTGAACTGACCTATGTTTCTTAAAATTTTAATTCAGAACCGAGGGTTAATCGGATTTTTTTAATTTTGAAATGTACGACTTCTGCAGCCGATTGCAAAAAAAATGTAGGTTGTAGATTTTTGAATTTCGATTTCAATTTCTTTATATTTCCGGAACAAGAATTTCAGTAATGACCGAAACTTTCAAGGCTCATATCTAGTGACCTTGACCTTTGATGACCTCTTGACCTGTACAAAAATTATTGCCCTTGACGAGATCTATCAGATGATATATTCATTTCCGATTTATGATGTTTACTTCCGGTTTTATCGGCATTTGAAAATTGCATTTTTTAACTTTAAAGAGCTCTGTCACGTGACCTAATTTACATACGTCACAAATTGTATTTCATTTTTACTATGCTAAATCTGCTCTTTCAAATGATATATAACACAATATATTTGAATCAAAATTGCGCTTTTCAAAACTTGCAAATTTTGTGTCAAATTCCATTGAAACTGCGTGTTTTTTTTTTAAATTTTTCGATCGATCTAAAAATTTACAGGTAGAAAGACATTTTGATTCTGAACAAAAAAATATTTCAAGAATCTTTATATCACTTCCGGTTTTGATGTCATTTGCTTGTAATCTTGAAATTTTAACTTCCTTAATTTTGGAGATATTTGAAAATATTTGTTTGCATTATGTTAAAAATGGTCATCATAAAAGAAATAAATAATGTAATGCGACCCGGAAAAAATATATTACAGTGGAAGTATCATAAAAATTTCCAATTTTTGAAAAATGAAATGAAATGAATAGAGTTTTACGTCCTGCTTTTCTGCACCTATATGCAGTGCGCAATGAGGAAAATTTCCACTTGTCGAGGTATCTTTCACATGCACAGCCAATTAGCACATCGGTTTATTTACACCCACGATTGAACGCACTTACCATGTCAGCCCCTCCGACCTGTATCCCTGGACGTTCAGGATGGCGAGCAGGCATCTGATTCACTAAGCCACTGGGGCCCCCTTCAATTCATTACACCTGCATCACTGATAAGGGGTAAAAGTAATGGACATTCATTACCTTTTAATATCGCATAGGAAGGGTCATTACATCTTTCCATACCTGATGGCATGTGAGAGTCTACGTTGTTGTGTTTCAACGTATCATCCCCTCAGCACGTCACATATTTCAGGATCAGTGTACTGTGTACAGTGTATTGTTTCATTTAACGCTTCTCACTGGTCAATGTTTTGATATAATGTACAACAAATGGTTTTTTATAATATCATTAAACTAAAATACAACAATGAAATTTTTTGGGGAGAATTGTATCCTACTGAACTATATTAAGAATTTTTCAAATGATCTGAAAAAACACTTGCTTGCAAAATATAAGATTAAAACTTACATGTTTGTTCTCTGTATGTTTAAATGCAGTTCTCTCCCTTCAACTGACAAATGTTTGTTGTCTATATGTTCAAATGCAGTTCTATCCCCTAAACTGACAATTGCAAGTGCTTACTTTCTTACATTGTCACTTCCGCTATTAACGTTTTAGATTATGTAGTAAAATGAAAAAATAAAATCTAAATATAGAAGAAAACGATCCGATGCCAAAAGAAATAAATTCGTTTTAAAAATCTGGTTCTGTCATTTATTAAAACAAAAGTTTTAAAACTGTATGTCTAAAAACGTTGACCATTAAAATGTTTTTTGAAAAAATAATAATATAATTTTTTTTTGCTAAGTTCATTATATTATGACAAATTACGAGCTGAACTGCGAACTTTTAAGAAAGTTAGCACTCAGAATTCTAATGTCATTTACATATCATATTAAGTAATGGTGTTATGCGACAGCTCAGTGAGCTAGACGCTTGCTCGCCAACCTGAACGTCCAGGATTGAATCCCGTCAGTGATGCAGGTCGGAGGGGCTGACATGGAAAGAGCGCCTAGTCGTTCGGATGGGACAATAAACCAAGGTCCCGTGTGCTAATGGCTGTGCACGTTAAAGACCCCTTGACAGTTGGAAATCGAAAAAAGAGCAGGCTAATGCACACTGCATGGCGTTTGCCCGTCCTCAGTTAGCCCATATAAGTGCAGAAAAAAATAGGACGTACACTCCATTCATTTCACTTCATTTCTTTCATATGTATGATATTGCATATGAAAAATATTAATATATTCTTTAACTATTCTACTTCCAATGATGTATAAAAATGTACATAAATAAAAACAACAACTTTTTAATCAAATGACTTATCACTGGTTATTCTACTTTTCACTCCCGAATAAAAACAATTTATATGTATGGATTTTAAATGACACTTTTCACCCATAGACGAAACCGGATGCGCACTGCCCAGTATCGTCTCACGATTCTAGTTTTTTTTTGCAGTGCGTTCTAGCGAACGCACTGCATTGTTTTGCAAATGTCTTTTTTTTTGCAGTGCGTTCGATAATCGAACGCACTGCATTGTTTTGCAAACGGCTATTTTTTGCAGTGTGTTCTCGCGAACACACTGCTTTGTTTTCATAATTTTTTAAAAAATTAATTTTGTACCGAGTACTCTGAAGAAACTGTGTTAATTACAGCAATATTTGCAATGCATTACTTCACTGTATATGGTCTATTACTGCATGAATGTAAATTGATACATTTTTGCACAACCGGAAGTGCAATATTAAAAACTGTGCAAAAAATGGTTTATTGGCCTTAGAAAGCACATTTTTTATCCGATTTTTCTCGGAGTCGCGTTTTTTGAATCTCGTGCAAATATCTTATGGGTTAGTAGTGAAAAAAAAATCGAAATTTGAAAATTCATAACACACTTTTTTGAGTCGAATTTTGCTGTTTTTGGCCAAAATTTCTATTTTCTGTGCTATTCGTCCGATTTTATCAAAAATTCTGATGCTCAAGCAGATCACATTAGAGAACAAATTTCCTCGGTTAAACTTTTTTATCACTTCCGGTTTTCATGATATCAAACTTCTCACTTCCGGTTGACCCACTCCACGAAAATCACATGGTTGTCAAAAAAACTGATACTAATAGATAGATATCATTATGACTCAAAAAATGAGAAGAAAAAACGGGAAGAAAATATTTATAGTTTGGCCGCCATTTTGATTTTTGTAAAAAGTGCCCAAATTTTATTCAGAAAAAACAGTTTATCCGATTTTGACGAATCTGGTGTCAAATAAAAGAACATAACAATTCTAAAAAATGTCGGGAAGCCGATTTTTGAATTTCGATTTGGTTTTCCTGCAATTTCCGGTTAAATTTTGTCAATATTTTGAAGGCCTGTATCTTTTGACCTTGACCTTTGATCTATCTGACAAATAATAAATAGATAGATATTTTGATTGTGTACAATAATCTATTTCAAAAATTTTATTATTACTTCCGGTTTCGACGTCATTCGCTGTTAAACTTGAATTTTCAACTTCCGGAATTTTGAAGATATTCGAAAAATACTTTTTGCAGTATATTTGTTTTGTAGACACAGAAGTATACAAGTGTTAAAATGTGACCCGGATGTAACGGATCAGTCGCCATCTTGAAATGGTATATTTCTATAAAACGCAAAATGGGGCCTCAGGGTGTTATGGAATTTGCATAATATTGATGATTATGGAATCTACAGTTGATTGCTACTAAAACATGGGAAGCCGATTTTTGAATTTCAATTCTGATGTTTTTTAATTACTGGTTGAAATAAATCAGTAATTGTCAAAACTTTCAGGGTAAATATTTCGTGACCTTGACCTTTCGTGACTGAGTGACCTCTACAAAAATTAATGTCCTCGATGAGAAGCATTTAATGGCATAATATTTTCAGAGACAAAACGCTTACTTCCGGTTATATAGCCCTTTGAAAATTGCAACTTTAAAAAGCCCTGTCACGTGACATAATTTACATACGTCAAAAATCATTTCTCAATCCATCAATGCTTGATCTACTCTTTCCAGGGATATAATACAAGATTTTTTAATTAAAATTCCGCCTTTCGGAATTTAGAAGATTTGTTCCTTCTGCCATTTAAACTGTACGTATTTTGTCCGACTTTTTCAAATTCATTTTGATCAATCTGAAAACCTACCTACAGTTGGATAGACACTTTGATTGCGAACAAAAATCTGTTTTTAACAATTTGATATCACTTTCGGTTTTAACGTCATTCGCTTTTCAATTAAGATTTTCAACTTCCGTAATTTACAAGAAATTTTACACATACTGTTGACAGTGTACTATGTTTGTTCAAACCCACAGTTAATAATTAGATTACCTCCCCTGATGCATAATGCCCCAATGTCATTTCAATTTTTTGGAGGCTCTAATTTAAGTAATAAAGTACTTCATTAAAGCAGAAACAAGTACATATCCGCATGGTCCTGATGTACATAATTTAATAGTTTTGTTATAAAGCTCCATTCATCGGGGAAAACGGTATTATATGTGTTCATAATTGTGTATAATATGTTAGGTTCGTGCCTTTGGTTAGTCTCTTTAAACCTTTTTAGATTCATTAATTTGTCATATTTTCAACAAATAAGCTTTTCGCAAGAAATGATGAATAATCCGAATCTGTTCAATCCCATAGGCCTATAAGCATTAATTTTCCTACATGTTCACGCCAATTTTTCTGCGTTTTTTAGTATTTAGAGTTATTATTGTATCAAGACTATAAGTGATCTTTTTCAGTATTTTTCAGATTGGTAGTAAATTCTAACTGTAGAATATACCAATACAATACAAGAAATTATATTTTTCAAATATAATGTGATTGTGATTTATTGAAATAGTATTAAAAATTTAGTTTTATATACGTTTTCAATCCTTAACAGTAACTATTTCTACTTTTAAATCAAAGAATAAAAATATAGATTTTTGCTGTTAATCTCTCAATTTGGGTCGAAAGATGTAACTTTTCACCCATGGTCGACACCGGATACACACTGCTCGGTACCGTCCACGGTTCTAGTTTTTTTTTTTTTTCGAATTTTACACTCGCTATTTTAGTAAGAAGGCAACATGCTACATACAGTTTTTTTCAATTATCTACGATGAATTGTTGACCATCAACTTTTAAATATAAATTGGTACCATTTTGACAAACCGGAAATGAGGTACAACAAAAAACATAATTTTGGTTTTTGGAATCTCACAGCCCTATTTTTGATCCGATTTTTATCAAACTGTATTGAACTGTTTTCTATAACTGTAAGCTACTAAATACAGATTTTAAACTTCTCAAATTTTGACATTTAGTTGCCTATTTTCTTAATTTTAATTTTTGCGTTTTTTTCCACTTCTTCAATTTTATTTCGATCGATCTGCATATTTGCAGGTGGATAGGCATTTTGATTCTAAACAAAATGCAGTTTTCAAAATTTTGATACCACTTCCGGTTATGACGTAATTAGCTTGCAAATTTAAAACTTCAACTTCCGGAATTTTGAAAATATTTGAAATTTGTTTTTTTCATTATGTTATAATTTGTTATAACAACAATTTGAAATAAAAAAATCCGACCCGGAAGTAACAGATCATCCGCCATTTTGATGTGAGTAACTTTGATAAAATTAAAAATGGGGCCTCAGGGTTATGAACGGCATCCGTAACTTTAGTATTTTTGGAAACAACAATAGATTGCTAAAAAAGTCTAGGCGCCGATTTTTCAATTTTGATTTCAATTTTTTTTTTATTTTCATTTTGATTTTTTATGCAATTACTAAAACTTTCAAGGCTCATATCTTTTGACCTTGACCTTTGGTGACCTTGGTACCTGAACAAAAGTTATTGCCCTTGATAAAATCTATCCAATGATGTATTCGTGTTTGTGATCCTATGTATACTTCCGGTTTTATAGGCAATTGAAATTTGTGATTTTTGACTTTAAACAGCCCTGTCACGTGACCTAGCGTAAATACGTCAAAAATGATTTAACAATCAGATTATGCGTAATTTGCTCTTTCCAATGATGTACGACAATATACACTTAAATTAAAATTGCACGATTTAAAATTTGAACATTTTGTGCAAATTTCCATTGTAACTGTGCGTGTTTTTTTCAAATTTTATTTCAATCGATCTGAAAATTTACAGATGGAAAGATATTTCGATTGCAATCCAAAATCTGTTTTCGAAATATTGATACTACTTCCGGTTTTGACGTAATTAGCTTGTAAATTTGAAATTTCAACTTCTAGAATTTTGAATATATTTGAAATTTGTTTTCTGCAATATTAAACATTATGGTATATCAAGAATTTGAAATGAAAAAATTTAACCCGAAAGTTACAATTCGGCAGCCATATTGATATGATTAACTGTTGTAAAACTCAAAATGGGGCTTCAGGGTTATGAGCGGAATTCGTAACTTTGATATTTTCGGAAACTACAGTCGATTGCATTCAAAGCATTGTTAATTGAATTTTGATCTTCCGTTTTGCCTTTCTTGCACTTCCGTTTTATTTTTTTCAGTAATTACCAAAACTTTCAAGGCTCATATCTCGTGACCTTGGCCTTTGGTGACATTGTGACCTGAACAAAAGTTTTTGCCCTCGATGAGATTTATCCGACTATGTATTCATATTTGTTGTCCGATGTATACTTCCGGTTTTGTAAGCAATTCAAATTTGCGATTTTTGACTTACAAGTAATATCCAAGATTTCGCTAGTTGTGGAAGCTTTTTTTTATCTAGATATAATACCAATACAGACCCTTTTAAAAACAGTTTTTAAGTAATTCCAAAACTGTTACGCACTGCTCAGAACCATGCAAAGCCTATGGATCTAGTTGCAGTGCGTTCGATTTCGAACGCACTGCTTTGTTTTCATAATGATTTTTTTTTTTTTTTCGAATTCTTCCCATCTCGCTCAGCCAAAACTACGCATGCTACATACTCACTGATGCAACTTACTATTCACAAATGGTGGCCACCGTTACATGAATATAAATTGATGCATTTTAATCCAACCGGAAATGACGTATGACGCAAAAACGTATTTTAGGGTTTTTGAATTTACGTCTCTAATTTTTGTCCGATTTTGATCGGAATTTTTGGGTTAATATCTATAATCTAACAGCTACAAGATGACTTCTTACTAAAATTTAAAAATTTTATTTTTGACACTGACTTTTTTAATTTGAAATTTTTTGAATTTTTCAACTTCTACAATTTTATTTTGTTCGATTTGAAAATTTACATGCAGATAGACATTTTAATTCTAAATACAAGTCTGTCATTTAAATTTCGATATCACTTCCGGTTTTGACGTCATTCGCTCTCAAAGTTGAAATTTCAACTTCCGGAATTTTGAATATATTCGAAAAATTCTTTTTGCAATATGTTTGTTATGTAGACTCAAAATTATACAAATCATAAAATTTGACCCGGATGTAACAGATCAGGCGCCATCTTGAAATGGTATATTTTCATAAAACGCAAAATGGGGCCTCAGGGTGTTATGGAATTTGCATAATTTTTATTTATATGTAATCAACAGTCGACTGCGACCAAAACATGGGAAGCCAATTTTTGAATTTCAATTCTGAATTTTTCTAATTTCCGGTTAAAATAAATCAGTAATTGTCAAAACTTTCAAGGCCCATATTTCGTGACCTTGACCTTTTGTGACTTTGTAACCTGTACAAAAGTTATCGCCCTTGATGAGATGTATCCAATGACATATTTTTTTCAGATGCCCAATGGTTACTTCCGGTTTTTTAGCCGTTTGAAAATTGAAATTTTTAACTTTAAACAGCCCTACCACGTGACCTAATTTACATATGTCTTATTTTCTTTCAACTTCTTACTATGCTCTGTCTGCTCTTTCCAATGATATACAACACAGTACATTTGAATCAAAATTCCGCCTTTTAAAGTTTGAAAAATTTGTGCCAATTTCCATTGAAACTGTGCGTGTTTTTTTCAAATTTTATTTCGATCGTTCTGAAAACTTACAGATAGATAGACAATTTGGTGGCGAACAAGAATATGTTTTCAAAATTTCGATGTCACTTCCGGTTTTGACGTCATCGGCTTTCAAAGTTGAAATTTCAACTTCCGGAATTTTGAAGATATTCGAAAAATACTTTTTACAGTATGTTTGTTATGTGGACACAAAAGTATACAAATGATAAAATTTGAACCGAATGTAACAGATCAGTCGCCATTTCGAAATGGTATATTTTTATAAAACGTAAAATGGGGCCTCAGGGTGCTGTGGAATTTGCATAATTTAGATGTCTATGCAATCTACAGTCGATTGCTACCAAACCAGGGGAAGCGGATTTTTTAATTTCAATTCTGAATTGTTCTTATTTCCGGTTAAAATGGATCAGTAATTGTCTAAACTTTCAAGGATCATATTCCGTGACCTTGACCTTTCCTGACTTATTGACCTGTACAAAAATTATTGCCCTTGATGAGATGTAGCCAATGATATAATTTTTTCAGATGCCCAACGTTTACTACCGGTTTCAAAGCCGTTTGAAAATTGCAATTTTTAACTTTAAACAGCTCTGTTGCGTGACATAATTTGTCCAAACAAATGCTATTGTCAAAACAGTTGAAGGGAGAGAACTAACAAATCGTAAATCTTTTAATTATTCAGACCATAAAAAGTTGCCATTCATCTAAATAAGGAAATCTCAATTTAACTTTTCTAATGATCATTTGGTTAAAGCCTTATGATTGATGAAAGAAATTCAGGATGACGCACTGCTCAGCGCCGTTTTGGTACGGCTCTAGTTTTTTTTTTCCGTTTTCTGGTCAGAGCGCCCAGCCAAAACTATGCATGCCACACATAATCTCTCAAGATTTCCCACGATAATCTACTGCTCGGTATTGTTTAAATGTAAAATGGCGCAGGCCCTACCAACCGGAAATGAGGTATGAGAACATATTGGTTTTGATGTTTTGGCCATTATCTTCTTTATTTTTCAACCGATTTCGATCGGACTGACTTTGCATATTTCTCTAATCGATTCTCCACGAGACAAAAGTTTAACAATATCATTTTGAGAAAAATCTTGCTGACTTTTGGAGCACCTTTTCTGGACCACTTTTTAAACTTTTGCAATTTTATGTTGATCAACCTGAAAACTTACATAAATATAGACATTTTGATTGCAAACAATTGGCAATTTTCAAAATTTCGATATCACTTCCGGTTTTGACGTCATTCGCTCTCAAAGTTGAAATTTCAACTTCCGGAATTTTGAAGATATTCGAAAAATTCTTTTTGCAGTATGTTTGTTATGTAGACACAAAAGTAAACAAATCATAAAATTTGACCCGGATGTAACAGATCAGTCGCCATCTTGAAATGGTATATTTTCATAAAACGCAAAATGGGGCCTCAGGGTGTTATGGAATTTGCATAATTATAATGTCTATGCAATCTACAGTCGATTGCGACCAAAACATGGGAAGCGGATTTTTTAATTTTAATTCTGAATTTTTCTAATTTCCGGTAAAAATAAATCAGTAATTGTCAAAACTTTCAAGGCCCATATTTTATGACCTTGACCTTTCTTGACCTAATGACCTGTACAAAAATTATTGCGCTTGAGGAGATGTATCCATTGACATATTGTTTTCAGATGCCCAAGGTTTACTTCCGGTTTTATAGCCGTTTGAAAATTGCCATTTTTAACTTTAACCAGCTCTACCACGTGACCTAATTTACATATGTCTTATTTTCTTTCACCGTCTTACTATGCTCTGTCTGCTCTTTCCAATGATATACAACACAATACATTTGAATAAAAATTCCGCCTTTTAAAGTTTGAAAAATTTGTGCCAATTTCCATTGAAACTATGCGTATTTTTTTCAAATTTTATTTCGATCGTTCTGAAAACTTACGGATAAATAGACATTTTGATGGCGAACAAAAATGTGTTTTCAAAAATTTAGTATCACTTCCGGTTGTGACGTCATTTGCTCTTAAAGTTAAAATTTCAACTTCCGGAATTTTGAAGATATTCGAAAAATACTTTTTACAGTATGTTTGTAATACAGACACAAAAGTATACAAATAATAAAATTTGACCCGGATGTAACAGATCAGTCGCCATCTTGAAATGGTATATTTTCATAAAACGCAAAATGGGGCCTCAGGGTGTAATGGAATTTGCATAATTCTGATGTCTTTGGAATCTACAGTCGATTGCTACCAAAACATGAGAAGCCGATTTTTGAATTTCATTTCTGATTTATGTTAATTTCCGGTTAAGATAAATCAGTAATTGTCAAAACTTTAAAGGCTCATATCTCGTGACCTTGACCTCTGATGACCAAGTGACCTGAAACAAATTCATTGCCATTGACGATACCTATGCACGGATACTTTCATTTAGGTTTTCCGATGTTTACTTCCGGTTTTATATCCATTTGAAAATTGCAGTTTTTAACTTTAAAGAGCTCTGACACGTGACCTAATTCAAGTACGTCACAAATTCTTTCACAATCTAATTATGCTAAATCTACTTTTTCAATTATATACAACACAATATTTTTAAATGAAAATAGTGCCTTTTGAATTTTGAAAATTAGTTATTCCATCTGCTTGTAAAATATTAAATTCAAATTTCAGTTGAAGGGAGAGTACTACATTTTGACATAAAGCTGCGTTTGGGCGATCGCCCTCTGCCATTAACTTGGGTTTGGGCGATACGTATATCATAAATGTACTTTTTTACATTGTAACAGTTTTAAAAGAAACATTAATATATATTTTCTTTGAACGAATTATGGATTGATAAATTTCGATCTGTATTTCAAACTACGAAGTCTGAATGCTTTGCAGTCCGTTTCTAAATTGAGATTTGGCTCTTTCATGTGTCCTTTTTGCACTTTAGAACTTATTTACAAATCTTAGAAATTTTGTGATATGCGTTTTCCACTGATGTATATCAAACTGTGATTACGCCTTTTTTTAATCAGATTACTTTTCACTACCGAACATGAAATGTTTATTTCACCTTTGACTACCGTGTGTGAACTGGTTATTCAACTTTTCACTACCGAATTCACAATTGTGCGTTTTAAAATTTGCTTTCTTCTGTAAACCTAACAACATGGATTGAAAGATGTCACTTTTCACCAATGGAGGAAACCGGATGCGCACTGCATGGTACCATTCATGGTTCTAGTTTTTGTCTACTTCTGGTCACGCAAATTCGGTATGAAGGGAACATACCACACAATATCTCAGATTATTTCCCACTCAATCTAACTGCACGGTGTTACGCGAATGTAAAATGGCGCTTTTTTGGTTAACCGGAAATGACGTAGGACAGAAAAACCCATTTTAAGTTTTTTACCATTTTCACCATTGTTTATCAACTGATTTTTATCAGACTTTCTTTGTTAAATTCTCTAATCGATTGTTCACAAGATAGGTGTTTAAAAACATCCACTTTGAAAACTTTGTCGCTGACTTTTGGAGCACCTTTTTTGACCATTTTTTCAACTTTTTCAATTTTATTTTGATCGATCTGAAAACTCGCATATGCATAGACCTTTTGATTGCAAATAATAAGCAATTTTAAAAATTCCGATAACACTTCCGGTTTTGACGTCATTCGCTCTCAAAGTTGAAATTTCAACTTCCGGAATTTTGAAGATATTCGAAAAATTCTTTTTGCAGTATGTTTGTTATGTAGACACAAAAGTATACAAATCATAAAATTTGACCCGGATGTAACGGATCAGTCGCCATCTTGAAATGGTATATTTTTATAAAACGCAAAATGGGGCCTCAGGGTGTTATGGAATTTGCATAATTGTTAAGTCTATGTAATCAACAGTCGACTGCGACCAAAACATGGGAAGCCGATTTTTGAATTTCAATTCTGAATTTTTCTAATTTCCGGTAAAAAATAAATCAGTAATTGTCGAAACTTTCAAGGCCTGTATTTTGTGACCTTGACCTTTTGTGACTTAGTGACCTGTATACAAGTTATCGCCCTAGATAAGATGTATCCAATGACATATTTTTTTCAGATACCCAATGGTTACTTCCGGTTTTATAGCCGTTTGGAAATTGCAATTTTTAACTTTAAACAGCTCTACCACGTGACCTAATTTACATATGTCTTGTTTTCTTTCACCGTCGTGCTATGCTCTGTCTGCTCTTTCCAATGATATACAATACAACACATTTGCATCAAAATTCCGCCTTTTAAAGTTTGAAAAATTTGTGCCAATTTCCATTGAAACTGTGCGTGTTTTTTTTCAAATTTTATTTCGATCGTTCTGTAAACTTACAGGTAGATAGATATTTTGATGGCGAACAAAAATATGTTTTCAAAATTTTTATATCACTTCCGGTTTTGACGTCATTGGCTCTCAAAGTTGAAATTTCAACTTCCGGAATTTTGAAGATATTCCAAAAATTCTTTTTGCAGTATGTTTGTAATGTAGACATAGAAGTATACAAAATATAAAATTTGACCCGGATGTAATAGATCAGTCGTCATCTTGAAATGGTATATTTTTATAAAAGGCAAAATGGGGCCTCATGGTGTTACAGAATTTGCATAGTTTAGATGTCGATGGAATCTACAGTCGATTGCTACCAAAACATGAGATGCCGATTTTTGAATTTCAATTTTGATTAATTTCAATTTCCGGTTAAAATAAATCAGTAATTGTCAAAATTTTAAAGGCTTATATCTCGTGACCTTGACCTTTGGTGACAATGTGACCTGAAAAAATTCATTGCCATTGATGATACTTATGCACGGATACTTTCATTTAGGTTTCCCGATGTTTACTTCCGGTTTTATATCCATTTGAAAATTGCAGTTTTTAACTTTAAAGAGCTCTGACACGTGACCTAATTCGTATGCGTCACAAATTCTTTCACAGTCGTATTATGCTAAATCTGTTCTTTCAAAGGATATACAACACAATATTTTTAAATGAAAATAGCGCTTTTTGAATTTTGAAATCTGCTTGTAAAATATTAAATTCAAATTTCAGTTGAAGGGAGAGTACTACATTTTGACATGCCGTTATTTCCCTTCAACTGCGTTTGGGCGATACTTGTCTGCAATCTGCATGTTAATATATAGTTCTTTCCCATTAACTTGCGTTTGGGCGATACGTATATCATTAATGTACTTTTTTACATTGTAACGGTTTTAAAAGAAACATTAATATATATTTTCTTTAAACGAATTATGTATTGATAAATTTCGATCTGTATTTCAAACTATGAAGTATGAATGCTGTGCAGTCCGTTTCTAAATTGAGATTTGAATTGTGCGTTTTAAAATTTTGTACCTTCTGTAAACCTGACAACATGGATTGAAAGATGTCATTTTTCACCAATGGAAGAAACTGGATGCGCACTGCATGGTACCATTCATGGTTCTAGTATTTAGATATTTTCTATGTAAGCTATTTGTTATTTATCACAGTTATTTTATGATTTCCTATCTGTTGTCACATCTATCATACAGATCACCTTTGTCTTAGCACGGCTCATTCGGCTCACCCTTCCACATTGTTCGAGACTATACAATGACTCAGTCATGATAAGCAGCCATCTTGCCTGGAAAATTTGCAAGGGAAGATAACTCTTGTTTTGAGATTGATTTTCATTGACTGTTTTTACCGCGAAAGAAGACTCCCTGAAAAATGTTTGGGATTGCCTGACATATAATTTATTCAATATGGCGACTACCTTATACTATACGAGGTTATCTAGCCACTGTCTAGTTTCAAAGTTGATCCGAGTGGTACGGCTCCATTCGGCTCAACCTTAGTCTTTGTTCGAGACTACATGTATATAATAGGCGTTTTTGTCGGAAGATTCGATTTGGTTTCGATTTGCTAGTACGATTTGGTGTAATTTTGTGTAATTTGCTGTGGTCCACAAATGTACCGGCGCTTAGGCATCCTTGACTGTCAACAAAAGAAGGTCACGTGTATGTTATATATGACGTCATTGATATATCAGCAAATAGTATTACGAACTGGCACATTCCGCCATCTTATTAAACCTAATCGAATCGCCTAACCACCTCTTGGGACGGTTAGGTCGATTAGCCTAATCAGTTTAGGTAAACGGTCTCACAAATGCACCGATTAGCCTAATCGAACTGGCTCACAAATGCGCAAAATAGCTAATCGACCAAATCGAATCGTGCGACAAAAACGCCTACTGATTCTGTCATGATAGGTCCATCTTGCCTGGTAAATGGGCAAAGGAAGATTGATTTTGATTGGCTGTTTTTACCGCGAAAAAAGGCAACACAAGAATGTGATTGAATGACCATTAAACCTCACTGACTTAATTCTGATTGACTGAGAAAAGGTGTTAAAAAGGAGTTTGATATGCATAACATATTTAAAGATGGGTTTCTCTCATTCATCTCAACCTTCTTTATTATGTAAGAGACTATGTAATGACTTGGTAATGATAGGCGGTCATCTTGCCCGGTAAATGGATTAGAAAATTCAACTTTTGTTTAATGATTGATTATGTTAGGCTTTTTAACACACGAGAAGACAATTCTCTCAGTAGAATTATTTTGATTGGCTGATCTATATTTTATTTAGTATGGCGATCTCTGTATAGTATACGAGGTTATCGAGCCCGCTAGTCTAGTTTCTAAGTTGATACGAGTGGTGAAAAGGTCTAATTCATAAACAGGATAATTATTGAGAAAGGCTAGGTCATCACATCATAGAAATGTGATAGGGAATAATAACTTAAGATTTATGCTTGGCGCGTATACGAATTTCGGAGACGCAATTAACTTCCGGTTTTTACAAGAAATCATATGATTTAAAAGGCATGTTAATGCGATCTAATTAGACCGGAACATCCAGTCTCTCTGCCACAATATAGTCAACTTGTCGCCAAAGGATAAACAAGGTCAACCATAAATTGAAACAGAAGTTCAATAGACGATGAGAAGACTTAGACTTCCAGTCCTATTGTATTTCTTTGATTACGTCATAGAAATGTATAAGACTAGAAGTCTTAGTCTACTCATCGTCTATTGAACTTCTGTTTCAATTTATGGTTGACCTAGTTTCTCCTCTAGGACTAGTTGACTGGATGTTCCGTTCGAATTAAATCGCGTTTATCATGGCTTTTGAATTATTATAACTTCTTGCAGAAACCAGAAGTTATGGGAACACCTCCAATTCAACGCATGCGTGCCAAGCATAAATCTTGTGTTATTATTCCCTATCTACATTTCTATGATTACATGAACTGTTATTCAGTTGGCTGGCGTTGATTCATGCGGAGAATGCAGATTGATAAGATAAATATGAAAAAGTTGATACGAGTGAATACCAATGAATGACGAGTGAAATTATTCCGTTAGTGATAGTCATGATAGTGAGCCTACTCTTTTGTGTGGTTTTCATTATATCGTTTTCTCAACAAAAAAAACCCAAAAGGCGATGCACGCTCAATGAAAAGAAAAACATATTCTTATCATTTAAAGCAATACTCCATCTTACTTAAAATGATCACAAATTAAAATTTCCAAACTTGATCTATAAGTGTATACTATCATCAGTGAATTTGCCTGGTATCGGGAACATTTTTAAAATCCATCTCTCACCCTCACTCCCCACCAACAAAAACTCCTCGGATTTCGGCCACTCGATTTTCAGATTTCGGAAATTATCAAAAAAATAATTATAAAAATGACAAAATATTTTGATGAAAAAATAAAAAGAAAAAACTGCCAAAAAGCCCCTTCAACCCCCCCCCCCCTCTCTGCTCCGCGGCCCCTGGAACATATATTATTGACCAAGGACAGTGGCTCACTCATCAGTTGAATTTATATATTTTGAACACCAAAATGTTCCCATTTTCAGAAAGTGACACAAGTCAATATTCAAAAGGTCTCTGTGAAAGTTACGCTGGAGCATACGGCCCACCGTGATCGTATTGTATTGTTTTTAGATCACGGCCTTGAATGAGAGCTTGCCGTCTGGATAATCGAAGCTAATTCTCTGGACTACTTTTATTACGTCATATTTCACGTGATATTTTGCTCACGTGATAATACAAAATGGCCGAAACACCGAAAGAAACAGGCTTTCGCTTTAGCGAAGAAACCGCAAATAAATGTATTTTCTGCAGCACAGAGGTACAGTCCCGCCCAGAATATAAATTTTTAAAATTTCCAGCTGTTTTTCTTTTAATTCAAAGCCGACACCAAGCATTTTTTTTTCGCATTTTCTAACCTAGTGGAAAAAATATCAACTTTGTTTGCCTTCTTTGATAGTCTCGATTGTCCAAAAGCGTTTCATAATAAGTAATGTTAGACAAATTAGTTATCTTCCCCTTTTTCTTCAGACCAAACGGACTCTTTAGCGCGAACGGATAATAGACAGTAATAAGGTATTCAACCAATCAGCAAACTTTGGAACAAATCCCTACGTCCATTCAATCCTGAGGCTAAATTGGAGTACGGAAATTTTTACGGAAATAGCTGAACGGTTACAGAATGACGCTGGAGCTTATAGTTTACGGACATTGCCGAGGATTGCCGAATGCTCAATATTGAGGCTTTTAAAAATATCTATGAATGATCTAAAAATAATTGGAAAATTCTTAAATAAACATTAAAAAATATCTGTGCGGGATATAGGTGTATCCCCAACGAGCTTTTGTTAGAGCTACATCATGCATAAAAAACTGTCACATATCTAGAGTTGAAATTCAAAACTGGGTTAGTAAGATTATCTTTATTTAAAGGGCCATTCTGCTTTTTTGAAAAAAGTTTCCATTATCAAAAAAATCGCAAATGCTACCTGAGAGTATTTTTAAAGTATGCTTATTGTATCTCTATACCTTCTTGATCAAACTGAATTTGGTTTTAAAGGGTTAATTACAAACAGGGAGTACTTATTGTTAATTAAGCAATTTGACCTAGTTTTGGTGTTTGCCCTTTAAATGTCTCCATTTTTCTAGCTGAAACCTTTTCAATACACAAGAGGGACATTTCTCTACAATTAGGCGTTTATTTTACTCAAATCCGTTCAGTAGTTTCAAAAAACATAACACACTTAAAAACCTTACGTAAGGTTTTTAAAAATGCTAGCATGTTTTTAGCGTTTAAAAATTAACAGCTGGATTTTTTTAGTTAAAACTTTAAGATACATTTTGGTGTAAAGTTTTTACAAATTTGAGCAAAAACAATTTTTGACCTAAAAAAAAATTCAGACTGTCCCTTTAATAAAAATATGTAATTGAAGAAATTACATGTTTTATTCTCGATAAGCGTGAATTAACAACAACAGATACTTGTTATCTAAGCGTTTAAAGATGGATGTTTCTAAAACCTTCTCTATTTACTTAAAAAATTACATAAAATGTAGAAATAAGATATTGTTTAAATCAAAAATTCAAAGATGGATTTATTTATTAACATTTATGAAAATAAACAACTAATCCTAAAAGAGGGGGCACACAAGCGATTTTTTTTCGCACGATTGAGCGAAAATTAGAAAATTGTGCGAGAAATTTACTAAAAAATTGCATTTGAATTTGGAAATCATAACGATTCGGCAATCGAAGCATTTCGCGTTCGGAAATTTATTGGGGGCCAAATGAAATCTAGATTTTAGTCAGTGGAAACACACAAAAGCCGTTTTTTCTCGTTCGGCAATAGGGGTCGCGCGCGCTCCTTTTCATTAAAGTGAACGGTAAGTCTTGTTGATCGCGTGTAGTTTATAATATATGTAACTTTGTGATCAAGGCTAAAGTCGTTCGGGAACCAGAAAAACTCAGTGTAAACGCAGCGTGTTCGGCAATAAAGCTAGCTCTAGGCTAGCTCAGGGCTAGCTTTCCTTCACAATTCTCAGCGGAAACGCGGTGTTGTGTGATGACGTAATGTTTCTTTCACTGTCCGCCATTTTGTACTGATCACATGACATGAACCGCGGAAAAACTCAGCCAATAATACTCGCTACGTGAGGCCCCCTCTATTATATGAATAGGAAGTAAAGGTGTTCTAAACACTGGGAAAATACCAATAAGAACAGATTTTCGAGTCGGGTAGCCGATCAAGAAAGGTCAAAAAGTCCTTTGGTTATCCAGACGGTGCATACATGGATATTTATATTTTGTTAAAACTCTTAATCAATTACAGAGAATAAAATATAACTATGTGATTCAAGGTACTCATAAATTTCGTTAGAAACACAAATTATCAAATTTCTTCAGCATTAAAACATTGAGAAACCTCACTCGTATCTACTTTGGAACTAGACTAGTGGCTAGATAACCTCGTATACTATAAGGTAGTCGCCATATTGAATACATCATAGTTCATCCGATCACAATCATTCTGCAGAGAGTGTCGTCTTCTTTTGCGGTAAAAACAGCCAATCAAATGTATTCTCCAAAAAAGAGTTGTCTTTTCCTGCTCATTTACCGGGCATGATGGCCGCCTATCATTACCGAGTCATTACATAGTCTCTTACATAATAAAGAAGGTTGAGATGAATGAGAGAAACCCATCTTTAAATATGTTATGCATATCAAACTCCTTTTTAACACCTTTTCTCAGTCAATCAGAATTAAGTCAGTGAGGTTTACTCTTTCTCTCTGGCATGAACATGAGGACCATTTTTTCTCTTCTGGGAATAATTTCAGTCTTATACTCCCACAGACGGGTAAGTTTTTCTTAAATCTCTAACGACAAGGATGTTTGTTTTTTTAAATAAAAACAATAACATGAAAATATTTATTAATGCTCCAAAAAAACATTTTCCATTCTGAGGTTACAGGACTATTTTATCCTATGTCCACCGAAATTTGACAAGCAAGATTTCCAGACAGCTAGAATTTTTCCGCCAGTGTCCTTACTGAAGTTTGACAAGCAGGATTTTCAGACATATGGATTATTTTAGCCTGTGTCCACCGAAGTTTGACAAGCAGGATTTTCAGACATCTGGACTATTTCATCCTTTGTCCACAGAAGTTTGACAAGCAGGATTTTCAGATATCTGGATTATTTCAATCTGTGTCCACTGAAGTTTGACAAGCAGGATTTTCAGATATCTGGACTATTTTAGTCTGTGACTTACTGAAGTTTGACAAGCATGATTTTCCGACATCTGGACTATTTTAGCCTGTGTCCTTACTGAAGTTTGACAAGCAGGATTTCCAGACAGCTAGACTATTTCAGCCTGTGTCCACTATAGTTTGACAAGCAGGATTTTGTGGTGCTCGCTGGTACCCATAATGGGTACTAGTACCCCCGGTTGGGAACCGTGGCGGTATACGATCAATCAAGGATCCTTTAAGTAAAGTAAAGTAAAGGGGAGCAGACACCAAAATATTACAGGGGTACATTCAACGGTGTGAATTTGTCCAAAATTTTGGGGGTGGGGGAGGGGAGGGTTGCACCAGGATGTTTTGTAGAGTCGAGGTATGTTAGTCCGTTATTAGCTTATAATGTGGTCTTATACAGATAATTATTGTACTGTGCGCGCGCTCCTTCTCATTAGAGTAAACGTCTTGTTGATCGCGTGCTGTTTATAATATGTGACTTTGTGATCGAGGCTAAAGACGTTCGGGAACCAGAAAAACTCAGTGTTCGGCAATAAAGCTAGCTCTAGGCTAGCTCAGCGGAAACGCGGTGTTATGTGATGACGTTATGTTTCTTTGACTGTCCGCCATTTTGTACTGATCACATGACATGAACCACGGAAAAACTCGGCTAATAATACTCGCGACATGAACCACCCTCTATTATATGAATAGGAAGTAAAGGTGCTCAAAACACTGGGAAAGTACCAATTTATAATTAACTCATAATTAGCTAAATATGAACAAAATTGCAAGTCGGGTGGCCGATCAAGAAAGGTCAAAAAGTCTTTTTGGTTATCCAGACGGTGCATACATGGATATTTATATTTTGTTAAAACTCTTAATCAATTACAGAGAATGAAATATAACTATGTGATTCAAGGTACTCATAAATTTCGTTAGAAACACAAATTATCAAATTTCTTCAGCATTAAAACATTGAGAAACCTCACTCGTATCTACTTTGGAACTAGACTAGTGGCTAGATAACCTCGTATACTATAAGGTAGTCGCCATATTGAATACATCATAGTTCATCCGATCACAATCATTCTGCAGAGAGTGTCGTCTTCTTTTGCGGTAAAAACAGCCAATCAAATGTATTCTCCAAAAAAGAGTTGTCTTTTCCTGCTCATTTACCGGGCATGATGGCCGCCTATCATTACCGAGTCATTACATAGTCTCTTACATAATAAAGAAGGTTGAGATGAATGAGAGAAACCCATCTTTAAATATGTTATGCATATCAAACTCCTTTTTAACACCTTTTCTCAGTCAATCAGAATTAAGTCAGTGAGGTTTACTCTTTCTCTCTGGCATGAACATGAGGACCATTTTTTCTCTTCTGGGAATAATTTCAGTCTTATACTCCCACAGACGGGTAAGTTTTTCTTAAATCTCTAACGACAAGGATGTTTGTTTTTTTAAATAAAAACAATAACATGAAAATATTTATTAATGCTCCAAAAAAACATTTTCCATTCTGAGGTTACAGGACTATTTTATCCTATGTCCACCGAACATACATGCGGTTCGTGGTCCGATTCGGCGATGCGATACGTTAATTTCACCACAACGGTTTACCGGATCGAAACTTAAGGTCGTCCGGTGCGGCGATGCGATGCGTTCATTTTACCGCAGAGTTTTACCGGATCGAAACTAACAGGGGTATGCACTTGACATGACACAAACATGCTGTTGCGATGCATTGTTATATTTCTTCGCTGAGTTTCACCGGACAGAAAGTCCCGAGACTTTCGGTCCGTTGAAACGCAGCGGTGCTGCAGGTGATTTCCATCAAGGTGAAAACACATACATGCGGGTGCGATGCCTACGTCGCGGTACAGTTGCGGTAGGTATGACACATACGCGCGATTAAATTTGACTGAACGTCGACGTTCGTTCAACATCAGACATCATGGATACCTCGGAGGAGGACGTTTCCCCACAATGACGAGTGATAATAATGAAAATCAACTGCGGCTCCAATCTCCTTTCCTGAAGAAGTGAAAGGCAGAATATATTTTAGATTTCCGAAACCGATTTTTACTAGTTTGCCGCATGAATTGCTATGGAGCGATTCAGTTTACCGCATCGCAACCGCGTGAAAAATCACATTTCCACTTGTGGAGTCCGAAATTTCGAGTTGTGGAACCCGAAATTTCGAGTTGTGGAGTCCGAAATTTCGACTTGTGTAATCCGAAATTTCGAGTTGTGGAGTCCGAAATTTCAAGTTGTGGAGTCCGAAATTTCGAGGTGTGGAATCCGAAATTTCGAGTTGTGGAGTCCGAAATTTCGAGTTGTGGAACCCGAAATTTCGAGTTGTGCAAAATATATTCCGAAAAATAAAATTATAAATATTTTTTTTTAGGTGTGTCTAAAAGGCTTTCGTACAAATCTTAAAAAAAATTGACGCACTAATGACTATGTGCAATTAAATACAGGCAAGTCACGATATCATCCCACTTAAGTAATGAAGTGAAACACAAACTGCAAGTTACACCCATCATAATCACAGGGGCTCGTAGTTATATTTTTATAAATATTGTTATACAGTTATAAGAGAAATGAGAAGGGAGGACACTAATTTTGGGGTCAAAATTGAAATAGAAATTCGGCGCCTTCCTTCGCCTCGAAAACGGCCAAGTCTTCGGTCTAACCGATATATTTAAGTAAAAAAAGCACATTTTGAATGACAGACCGGTTTACGACGGAGTAATTACCGTTTTTGTGTTCCAAGCGGAGCGAACATGGTTCGGGCAACTTCTTTGTAGATCATTTTCCGGTTGCTTCGAGACGAAATACTAGGTGAGTTTTCATTGATCCAAATAAAAATAGAAATTTATTTTTCTGGACGTCATACAATGACGTCAATTATTAACTCAAATTTGGACCAATGAAAACTCACCTGGTAATTCGATTCTCGATCAGGGTGTGAAAGTCCGATGACCTTGAATAAGTCATCTTCACTCATAATTCCAGTCCACCCAGCTGTAAATGAGTACGGGTAATCCGAGATCAATGCCAGGAGGTTTGGCCAAGGACCAGCTGGGAGAATGAGAAAAGATCCTCACGGAACCTAAGTTGATAGATCTTTCTTTCTTTTTTATTGCGGGCTGTATTCTGTAACTATGTATTCATAGGCGTACGGGAGGGGGGTGCAGGGGGGGGGGGGGCGACCGCCCCCCCAAAATTTTCGGATCGATCATATTCGGGCACTGAAAGTTCCCGAGTCTTCTTGTTTTTTTTTTTAGAAAAATACCCACTAATATTGCCGGGAACCGATTCCTGCCCGAATCCCTAGATTCTATTGAAGCAAAATACCCGAATATCGAGATATTCGTGTGGAAGCCTTGTGGGCTGGTGATATTTACCTTGGTTGTTCGGGCACTTTAGGATTCATGGATTCATACTTATTTCATGCAATATTCCAATAAAATCTTGTTGAATGTTGTGAATGGATATGAAATCGTTTTTGATGAATATTCTCATGGGGTATCAAATTAGTAACCCTTCATGATCACTTTTGTGCATGAATTCCGACATTGTGAGCATATTTCATGTTTTTTCTCATCCCTCTCGTCCAATAATCAACCCCCAATTATGTCTCAGAAGTCAGAATGCAACAGATTGAATGTAAATTTTCAAAATTTTCTGGGGGAGGACCTCCCGCCCCCCTGCAGCGGGCTCGCGCCTTCAGCGCTTCTCGTATTCGGGCTTGGCCCGACGCGGCTCCGCGTTCAGTAGAATTCGGGCAGAGTCCGAGATTCGGGCACAAATCTCTCCCGCACCCCCACTTTCAAAACCTCCCGTACGCCTATGTATGTATTAGAGAAATGAGCGCAGAAAATGTAGGCTTGACTGGAGAGCTCTCGAAGCACTTACTTGCACTAATTTTGAAGATGACTTATTCAAGGTCATTGGACTATTATAAAATATATTTTATATTTAATGTAGGTCGATTGTATAGAAATCATCAACAGTTATTGTGAAGAAGGTAAACTTAAATTTCTTTTTTTTTATATATATATTTTTAAATGCGTATTTGTATAAAGCTAGGGGCAGAGGAGCGTATTTTTTCGCCCGATCGCAGCAAATTTCATAATCACCCCAAAAATACGCGCGTGTGCCTGAGTTTTTCCGGCCGTACACGAGCGTATTTTTGGGGGTGATTATGAAATTCACTGCGATCGGGCGAGAAAATACGCTCGTCTGCCCTTAGCATAACAAGGAACACGAAGTGACTATTATGGTATAACTCACTCCTTTAATAACAAAGCACATTACTTTTCAACACAATTTATTTGTGAATATTATACAACATGGAAGTATATGTATGCATATATTATGTTAATACAGAAGTAAGTGCCTTACTCACTTTAGCTTTACAAGAATATTTATCGCCCCTCATGGTGTGCTTGTTTGATTATGTAAAATACAATATAGATGAAATCCTTTCGGTTTACTAGATCTGAATTTTGAACATACAAAGGTAAGCTATTCTAATTGTAAACATAAATGAATACATACATACACGATGATATTATAATATAAACATGCTCTGCTTCACAGGTTTTCATCTATTATGGTTAATTAACTTATATAATGGAGATAATTTTGAATTTCTGTGAAGGCTCTAAGAACGCTTGAAAGGATTTACAGTCATTGGGTGTAACATTTGAGTGAAATGAAAAATTTGAAAGTGCCCCAGAAAGCAATCAGTAATCACTCTCATGATTAGGCTGACTATCCCTAAGAATGATCCCTCCTTCTTCCTTCAACTCTATTCAACTCCTCTAAGAGTCTGCATTCATCGTCAAAAAATCCAAACGTAAAAAAAACTTTAAATTTACACCTTGTGTAATGCTAGACATTATTGTATCATTGTGAGCAGTGGTGGTGGGTGGGGGGGGGGGGGGGTTGGTTTTGAAGGCGAATCTTCCACTTATAATTTCGGCAGCCATACCCTGCCCAATGCATTCGTGCTTGGGTTCTGAAAAAAAAAATCCATCCATAATATTGAAAATGTGAAATTGGTGATGTTTATTATTCAGGTTGGTTTCATCATGGAAGTTATTGCTATAAATTAATCAAATATCCAGCAATCTGGCCTTATGCTATGTACCTCTGTTATTTGTGAGTACTATTTTGATTTATGTTAGCTTCTCGTCATAATTTTAGTATTTTATTTATAAAATATTTAATTGTCTGTCCTACAGTAAACTCGTTAATTTGTTGATTAGTGATATTGACCTGACCTATAATGTTAAACTGATTTAATTACATTTCACTCCTATTCAATAGCTGACCCTACTCATTATTATGTTCAGATTAGTTCACCTCTTACTAAACACTGTGCCCAATATCTTCACTTTGCATTTTAATTTGAGCGAGTAAAGTCATTTTCCCTCCCACCCAACCCTAATTTTTAGGACCTAAAGGATTCGTGGGTATATATATTTTGAAATATTGCATACATTTTTTCATATTTAGAAGTATCTAATTTTATATTTCCCATTAATTTGTATTCACGTACTTTTGTATTAGAATCTTATTTTGTATTTGCACTATTTCATTTTGTTACTTCCAATTCTCGTCCAAAACTTAATAAAGTTTCGTAATTTAGTGTTTGTTTTACTTGGGTCAGATAATTTCTATTTCGGCCATATTTTATTTGAATTTTCAATGCTAATAATTTGATTTTCTTTTTGTTGAATCCTCTTTTTTCATTTATGATTGGATCTGATGTCAATTTATTTGTTGTTATTACTAGCAATGTTATCCAATCATTATTTGTTATTACTAGCCTTGGCTAAAACAGCGGAGGGGGCAGACCGACTTATTGCCCGAATATTAATGATTTTTTGCTCGAAAACATAATATTTGAAGGAGGGGAGTGGGGGCAGTACCCTCCTGCCCCCCTGTCTCATATGGCTATGAGACCTGGTGCTGATATCAATTTTTTTTTTGTATTACTAGGTTTGGTGCTGATATAAATTTATTATTTGTTATTGTTAGGTTTGGTGCTGATATCCATTTATTTTTTGTTATTGTTAGGTTTGGTGCTGATATCCATTTACTATTTGTTATTGTTAGGTTTGGTGCTGATATCCATTTATTATTTGTTATTGCTAGGTTTGGTGCTGATATCCATTCATTATTTGTTATTGCTTGGTTTGGTGTTGATATCAATTTATTATTTGTTATTGTTAGGTTTGGTGCTGATATCCATTTATTATTTGTTATTGCTAGGTTTGGTGCTGATATCCATTTATTATTTGTTATTGTTAGGTTTGGTGCTGATATCCATTTATTTTTTGTTATTGTTAGGTTTGGTGCCGATATCCATTTACTATTTGTTATTGTTAGGTTTGGTGCTGATATCCATTTATTATTTGTTATTGCTAGGTTTGGTGCTGATATCCATTCATTATTTGTTATTGCTTGGTTTGGTGTTGATATCAATTTATTATTTGTTATTGTTAGGTTTGGTGCTGATATCCATTTATTATTTGTTATTGCTAGGTTTGGTGCTGATATCCATTTATTATTTGTTATTGCTAGATTTGGTGCTGATATAAATTTATTATTTGTTATTACTAGGTTTGGTGTTGATATCCATTTATTATTTGTTATTACTAGGTGTGGTGCTGATATCCATTTATAATTTGTTATTGCTAGGTTTGGTGCTGATATCCATTTATTATTTGTTATTACTAGGTTTGGTGTTGTTATCCATTTATTATTTGTTATTGCTAGGTTTGGTGCTGATGTCCATTTATTATTTGTTATTACTAGGTTTGGTGTTGTTATCCATTTATTATTTGTTATTGCTAGGTTTGGTGCTGATGTCCATTTATTATTTGTTATTGCTAGGTTTGGTTCTGATATCTATTTATTATTTGTTATTAGTAGGTTTGGTTCTGATATCCATTTATTATTTGTTATTGTTAGGTTTGGTGCTGATGTCCATTTATTATTTGTTATTACTAGGTTTGGTGTTGATATCCATTTATTATTTGTTATTACTAGGTGTGGTGCTGATATCCATTTATTATTTGTTATTACTAGGTTTGGTGTTGATATCCATTTATTATTTGTTATTGCTTGGTTTGGTGTTGATATCCATTTATTATTTGTTATTACTAGGTTTGGTGCTGATATCCATTTATTATTTGTTATTACTAGGTTTGGTGCTGATATCCATTTATTATTTGTTATTGCTAGGTTTGGTGCTGATATCCATATATTATTTGTTATTACTAGGTTTGGTGCTGATATCAATGTATTATTTGTTATTACTAGGTTTGGTGCTGATATCTAATTATTATTTGTTTATTGTATTTCATTTCATTTCATTTCATTATCTATTATTACTAGAGATGGTGCTAATCTGGTAGACATCAAGGATGAATCAGAAAATGAGGTTGTCCGTAAAGTCGCCGAGTCAGAGGAGGTGTGGGTACATTCAACAGGTAGGATTAACTTAAAGGGATTGTAAAGAGTAGTTCTAAACTTTGTATGTGTATAGGAGACACTGATAGCATCAATTTGCTCCATTCCAATTTCCATTCCGACGTCTGTGGTTCTTGCAATTCCACTAAAACTAACGCGTTTTATGACGAAAATCGATGCTGTCCAGCAATGCAGATAATTATGAATTTGAAGGCCGACATTTCGACAGTAACTTGAGAACACTATGACTGATCAGCTCTTTTCTGAAATTAAGTTTATATTTATTGAATAGATTTTGAACGTAAACTTTAATATATATATTTTTTTATTTTACAGTTTTTGGAGATGATTCTTGCGAATCTTACGGTCAGCTTGACTTGTTTCAACCAGTGATATACTCTGACTCCGAATTCTGTAGAACTTTAAATGGGGCTACCGGTAAATTGAGTACCAGAAGATGTCATCATAGTTATAACTACGTGTGTCGAGCCAAGGCGTGTATTGAAGGTGGTTATCGATGTCAAGACCAGACAGGATGTATCAGTAAGAAATGGGTTTGTGATGGAGAAAGGGATTGCGAGGTATCAGGTTCAGACGAACAGAATTGTCGTAAGTAAAAAAAAAAAAACAAAAACCGGACTATACTCTGTTTGATTTTTCTTTTCTTCAAGGTTTATTACCAGCAAGAATACCATCACAATTGCAGAAAAAAACCCTGAATGTTATCCGATTGTTAAAAACCCTTGTCAGAGACCAGTGGCGTAGTTAGAGGGGAAAGGGACATGAGGGACCTTCACATTTTGCAGGGGAAACACAAACTGAGCTATGGATCTAAAAGTGTTATTTTGTATTATCTGAGTGCATATGGACAAAAATTTAAGTTTGTATCATGCTTCGAAATTGCATGTTTTCGATAACTTCCGCATACAATTCAGGGGACATGATCATTTCCTTGTGCGTTATTTGGCACATTTGAGAAAACGAGTTGAAGACCCATGATATACTGAGTCTAGGGCTGGAATATTACGGGGGAATGTTCAGCATTTGCGAGGATCGATTTGGGCCTTGAATTTATGTAAATAGCCTTCAGATTAACTGAAACTGCCTAAAAATCGCACAATCTCTTTAAACCTTAACAGCTATCTTTCTGTATATGTAAGTCATAGTCTTACTAAACAACTAGTCGTATTTTTGACTTTCAAACATTGATATTTATGGATACACAAGGATTTGAAGGCTTAAATTTTGAGGGAGAGTTTGGAACATTATTATGGATTAGATTAGCCAAAAACATTCCAGGTTCTGAGACTAAAAGTTTTTTGGTCGAATGTTTAGTGAACATATCCCTTTAAGACTCAAGAGATGAAGGCTAGGCATGCATATCGACATCAATACCGACAATTGGAAACTTGATACATGTACATTAAAGGGGTTGTAAAAAGGTTCTTTAACCTTTATATGTGTATCGGGAACACTGATAACATCAATATGCGCCATTCCAATTTCCATTCCAACGTCTGTGGTTCTTGCAATTCCACTAAAACGTACACGTCACTAATAGTGATCTGCATAGATATCAATAGTAGCTTTCGGTAGATCGCTATTAGTGAAGTCATAAAACGCGTTAGTTTTAGTGGAATTGCAAGAACCACAAACGTCGGAATGAAAATTGGAATGGCGCAAATTGATGCTATCAGTGTCCCCGATAAACATACAAAGTTTAGAAAACCTCTTTACAATCCCTTTAATGATTATCTTTTTTAGCGAACCAATGCCGTTTTGAACAACGTGATACATCCGGTGAGATCGAGGTTACAACCAGTAATTATTATACTAATAATGCAGATTGTATGTGGACTTTTATCGGACCAATTGGAACACAGCTTAAACTTTCTGTAAGTTTCTAGAATTATATTTCGACATAAGGTTTTGATGATATTTCGACATTAGATTTTGATAATTTTTGGCATTAGTTTTGGATTTTATTTCGACATTGGGTATTGATAGTATTTCGACATTAGGTTTTGATCATATTTCGACATTGGGTTTTGATAGTATTTCGACATTAGATTTTGATAATATTTGGACATCAGATTTCGATAGTATTTCGACATTAGGTTTTGGTGATATTTTGAAATGAGGTTTTGATAATATTTCGACATTAGGTTTTGATAGTATTTCGACATTAGATTTTGTTAATATTTCGACATTAGATTTTGATAATATTTCGACATTAGATTTGATAATATTTCGACATTAGGTTTTGATAATTTTTGGCATTAGTTTTGGATTTTATTTCGACATTGGGTATTGATAGTATTTCGACATTAGGTTTTGACAATATTTTGACATTGGGTTTTGATAGTATTTCGACATTAGATTTTGATAATATTTCGACATCAGATTTCGATAGTATTTCGACATTAGATTTTGGTGATAATTCGAAATGAGGTTTTGATAATATTTCGACATTAGGTTTTGATAATATTTTGACATTAGGTTTTGATAATATTTCGACATAAGGTTTCGATAGTATTTCGACATAAGGTTTCGATAGTATTTCGACATTAGATTTTGATAATATTTCGACATTAGATTTGATAATATTTCGACATTAGATTTGATAATATTTCGACATTAGGTTTTGATAATATTTCGACATTAGGTTTTGATAATATTTCGACATTAGGTTATGATAATATTTTGGCTTTAGCTTTGGATTTTATTTCGACATTTTGTATTGATATCATTTCGACATTAGGTTTTGATAATATTTCGACATTAGATTTTGATAATATTTCGACATTAGACTTTGATAGTATTTTGACATTAGGTTTTGATAATATTTCGACATTAGACTTTGATAGTATTTTGACATTAGATTTTGATAATATTTCGACATTAGACTTTGATATTATTTTGACATTAGATTTTGATAATATTTCGACATTAGGTTTTGATAGTATTTTGACATTAGATTTTGATAATATTTCGACATAAGACTTTGATAGTATTTTGACATTAGGTTTTGATAATATTGTTTAATTTCAAATATATATTTTTTAATTATCATAAGTAACGTAGTTTCGTCTCTTTAAACCTCTGTTTGAATCTTTGTTCAGTCTTTGAACACTAATCTGTATTTCGTATAATTAACTGGTTAACTCTTAATCCACTGATTTTGTTCACCTTGTGCTATGTTGAATTCTCTTATTCATTCGTTATTAGTTTAACCACACTCGACAAAGACACCTCTCTAAATTTTTATTTTAGTTTAGTATGAATTCATGGAATATACTTAGGATTTGTAAGTTTTTCAAAATTAGGTTTTGTTAGTATTTCGACATTAGGTTTTGTTAGTATTTCGACATTAGATTTTGATAATATTTCGACATTAGATTTTGATAAATATTTCGACATTAGGTTTTGTTAATATTTCGACATCAGATTTCGATAGTATTTCGACATTAGGTTTTGGTGATATTTCGAAATTAGGTTTTGATAATATTTCGACCTATTTGTAAGCAAGCATTCATGGAATTACTTGTAAGTTAGTTTGTATTTCGACATTAGATTTTGATAATATTTCGACATCATATTTCGGCATTAGATTTTGATAATATTTCGACATTAGATTTTGATAAATATTTGGCTGTTTGGCTTGTTATTTAACTTAAAGTCATTCCATTGCACTTCCTTAACATTTTCAGATTGAAAATTTCAACACAGAAGAACATAGAGATTTTGTACATATTTATGATGATCAGTTAGAAGTTCGAGATATAGCCAGTCTTTCTGGGCAGCAAAATGACAGGGATTTTTATATGGCAGAAAATCATGCTCGGGTAGAATTTAGAACTGATTCTAGCGTTGTCCAAAATGGCTTCAAAATCAAATGGACTTCAGGTGAGAAACATTTGACGTATTTAAACCTCAACGTTCTCGTAGATAGATTTATATGATAGATGACCCTTTCCGCACTTTAATAAAAGACAAGTCATTGGCTACGTTTTGTTTTGTCTACTTTTATTTAAATGCAATAAAAAAATCCGTACGAGCAAAACAATTAAAAAATCACGTCCAGAGAATGGCAAAATCGAGAGCAATAGTTGTATAGCAGTGGGTTACCCTAAAGAGAAATACCATCATATGTTTCGAAAATAGTTACTTATTGCTACAGGAAAAATATCCCTCTATACGTATTTATTCCTAAGGCAATTCCATTCAATTTTATTTCAATTTGGTGTATTTTAGATGTTCCCGAATTAAGGCACGATGTTAGAAAATTAACAGCTACTTCCGAATGGCAAGACTTAACATCTCCATTTTATCCTAACAGTCCCCGGGCTTTTTACAATGTATGGTTAATTGAAGCTGAAGAAGGGGAAGTAATATCAATACAGGTAATACGTTGTATAATTCTCAATATGTAACATAAAAGCCATTCAACATTGATTGCTAATTTTCGCCATTATCAGGAAAATGTCCCACCTGAAAACTATGAAATTTGAATATATGTAAATAGCTTCCAGAAGTACTAGAACTGCAAAAAAAAAAAAAAAAAAAAAAAATCACAGAATCCCTTCAATTATACCCTTACCAAAACATTCATTTTGCATTGTCTGTTTACGTGTTTCCTATATAATGCATAGTCGTATTTATGACTTTCAAACGCAGATATTTATGGATACACAAGGATTTAAAGGCTTAAATTTCGAGGGAGAGTTGTGAACATTATTCCGGATTAGGTTAACTTAAAGATTCTGAATTCTAAGACTAAAACTTTATTGGTCTAACAGTTAATGAACATATCCCTTTAAAGGGATTGTAAATAGGTTTTCTAAATTTTGTATGTGTGAAAGTAAAACATCAATGTGAGCCATTCCAAGTTTCAATTCCAACGATTCTTAAATTTTCATAAATTTTTCGTCATTTCCAAATAATGTCTATTACATGTAGTATTTAATTTTCAAACATTTTCTTACTTTATAGATGAAGGACTTCATCAAACAGACCAGCCCTGGAGATTTGGCTGAATTATTTATTGGGGATCAACTTTTAGAATTAAGAACTCTTGACACAAACCCTCTGATTTTCAAGGAGAACCCACTCAGACTTATATTGTCATATAGAAGTAAATTTCCACTAGACCAGGCAGGAATTAAAATATCTTACAAATCAGGTATTTAAAATATACTTTCTATATTATATACATGGTATGAAAGAGGAAAAGTCTAGCGGCATAGCCCCATATATAGAGGAATGGGAGCTCTAAAGCAGTGGTTCCCAACCTGGGGGCCATGGTCCCATTTGTCAGGGTAACAAGCCCATGGGGCTTGAGGATGTATGTAATTTGTTTTCTAGCCTATCTTTTATTTAACTATATTTTGCTGTGTTGTTGCTTCTTGTGGTCAAATGCAGCTGACCCCCTGATGAGAAGAAGGCACCAGACAGCGCTATATTCCCTGTTTTGCCCTATTTTGCCCTAGTTTGGAATAGAACAGGGGGCCACATGTTCCTTTAGCAACGGCTATCATTTCATTTCATTACATTAATCCGTTGCTATCATGATAAGGTTTTCTCGTCATTAACTTTGATTGATCGAACGATTATTGTCGACCAGTTATATTCATTGTAACAAATTATTGCGGGAAACTTTCGAATGACCAGACGTCAAATTTCTTGTAGCAAATTTACCTTGTGATAATCGAGTCTCAACGGTCATAAATTGAATGTGACGTATAGTGTTTTTTAAACGAGGTTATTAGTTGATAATGACGAGAAAACCCCGTCAATCCAGCAACGGTAGATAATGCAAATGTCTAACGTTGCTGAAGGAACATGAGGGGGCCATGGCTCTGGGAGCTTCGTGAATTTGGGCCACAGCTTGAAAAAGGTTGGGAACCACTGCTCTAAATCCTCCTGGATTTTCAACAGGTTTTCTCAAATGTCCCTGATTACCCACAAGGAAATGACCATGTCCCCTTGAATTGTCTGCAGAAGTCATCGAAACCGAAACATGCAATTTCAAAGTATGAAGAATTGCTTCTTAAAACGAACTTAAATTGTGGCTCAGGTATAGATTAATTGTAGGTGGACACTGTATGTATATACAACAAGATACGTCATATAATTACTTTATTTTTTAAGTTCGTCAAATTAACAGAATACAATCATTTTATTATACGCCCTCATCTCTATATGAGGACGTTAAGGCTTTTTCGTTGGGCGTATATGGCTGTGGTCCACTATCTTTACAAAGACAATCGGATGACGAGTTTCTTTTTTATATTTAGGTTGTGATTTTCGTCTGAGTCGGACTCAAGGTTTGATAACAATACCAGTTTTACGAGAGACTGAAGAGTATCAGCCGTCTACAACGTGTTCATGGCTTGTCACCCTTCCAGAAGGTGTTAATCGGCAATTTTCGTTGGAAGGTGTTTTAGATGTCGAAGACGATGCTGATATTCTCGAGGTGATTTTTGTTGTTGACACAACTACGTTAATTCATTCTATCCTCTGTTCAAAGAATGAGGTCGGTCCAATGTAGGACCATCTTCCCGTGGTCAAGTTATTCTCTTCAACTACTGTACATCTAATACGTACATAGTAAAGGAGAAGATATGACATTGGGATGATGAGGTAGGGCTGACATCGAGAAAGTGTTTAGGCTGGGGTGTTTCGGATGGGACATTAAACCGATGCATAGCTAAATAATTGGATGTAGGTAATTTGGTCACAGTAAATTTGGCCACCGGAAAAATGGTCACAGTAATTAGGGCACAAGGTATTTTGGTCACAGTAATACGGACACAAGGTAATTTAGTCACAGTAATAAGGACACATGGTATTTTGGTCACAGTAATAAGGGCACAAGGTAACTTGGTCACAGTAATACGGACACAAGGTAATTTAGTCACAGTAATAAGGACACATGGTATTTTGGTCACAGTAATAAGGGCACAAGGTAACTTGGTCACAGTTATAAGAACACGAGGTAATTTGGTCACAGTAATAAGAACACGAGGTAATTTGGTCACAGTAATAAGGGCACAAGGTAATTTGGTCACAGTAATAAGGGCACAAGGTAACTTGGTCACAGTAATAAAGGCACAGGGTAATTTGGTCACAGTAATAAGAGCACAAGGTAATTTGGTCACAGTAATAAGGGCACAAGGTATTTTGGACACAGTAATAAGGAAACAAGGTAATTTGGTCACCGGAGGAGGGCATCCGTTAGACCATCCCTCGCCAGACCAAATTGCATGGAATGGAATCGGAACGCCTGAGGTGCTTACGGTCGGATATATTTCATGGTAGTTATGTTAGGGTAGTTGTGTAGAACTAGATCATTTAATTCATTCAATTACATGTATATCAATACTAGTACCTTAGGATTTATCCTTCATTTTCTGTATATGCGTTTCCTATATAACGCATAGTCTTACTAAACGACGAGTCGTGCTTTCAAACGCTGATAATTATGGGTGAACACCTGTGTTTGAAAACTTAAATTGTGTAGGAGAGTTGTGAACAATGTTACAGATTAGATTAGTTAGACATTTCCAGATTCTGAGACTAATTTTTTTTTTGGTCAAATACTTAGTTAACACTTCCCTTTAAATCCTATAGACTGGCCCCAAAAATATGCAGATAGTTTTGCCCGTGAACCCCAAGGTCAATAATACGATATATTCTGTCGGGTTTCCATACTAGAATCTAGATTACTGTGATCAAAATACCCGGTGCCCGTTTTTCTCTGACAAAAATACCCTGTGACTTTATTGCTGTGATCAAATTACCGTGTGCCCGTATTACTGTGACCAAGATACCGTGTGCCCGTATTACTGTGACCAAATTACCTTGTGGCCTAATTACTGTGACCAAAATACCATGTGCCCTGATTACTGTGACCAAAATACCATGTGCCCTGATTACTGTGACCAAAATACCATGTGCCCTAATTACTGTGACCAAAATACCTTGTGCCTGTATTACTGTGACCAAGATACCCTGTGCCCGTATTACTGTGACCAAATTACCTTGTGGCCTAATTACTGTGACCAAAATACCATGTGCCCTTATTACTGTGACCAAAATACTGTGTGCACTTACAACTGTGACCAAAATACCATGTGCCCTAATTACTGTGACCAAAATACCATGTGCCCTAATTACTGTGACCAAAATACCATGTGCCCTAATTACTGTGACCAAAATACCATGTGCCCTAATTACTGTGACCAAAATACCATGTGCCCTAATTACTGTGACCAAAATACTGTGTGCCTGTATTACTGTGACCAAAATACCTTGTGACCAAATTACTGTGACCACATTTCCGGTGACTAAATTTACTGTGACCAAGTTACCGTTTACCAAATAATTCCAGGGGCCTTATTCTTGAAAACTTAACGTAGATAAAATCCAGATTTTAAGAAATACAGTAATCTGATTGGATAATAAAGCTGTATTTAAAATCAATTTTAGTGATTGACCAATCAGATGAATCGAGCACTAAAATCATTGTAAGTTAAATTTTCGAGAATAAGACCCCAGGTTCTGAGACTAAAATTTTATTGGTCGTATAGTTAGTGAACATATCCATAAGAATACCACAGACCAATTAGACTATACCAGGGTACATGTATATGTTTGTATTTCAGATTTTTGATGGAGAAAGTAAAACAACTTCATATCATCCCACAGGGGGGTACAAGGGTAATAATACTGACGTTTATCTTGAATCTATAGGCGATCAGTTTTACATGGTTTTTACCAGTTCTTCAGTCAGGTCAAAGGGCTACTTGGAAATAAGCTACTCCATAGGTATGTAAGAATTTGTATAGTTAAAGGGGTTGTAAAGATGTCTTCTAAACTTTGTATGTAATCGGGAACACTGATATCATCAATTTGCGCCATTCCAATTTTCATTCCGACGTCTGTGGATCTTGCAATTCCACTAAAACTAACGCGTTTTATGACGTCACTACCAGTGATCTACCGGAAGCTATCTATGCAGATCACTGGTAGTGACGTCATAAAACGCGCTAGTTTTAGTGGAAATGCAAGAACCACAGATGTCGGAATGGAAATTGGAAATTGATGCTATCAGTGTCCCCGTTACACATACAAAGTTTACCTCTTTACGATCTCTTTACGATCTCTTTAATCCAGCTCCAAATTATAACCTGGGCTCTCTTACAATGGTACATGGGGACAGGATAGCCTTTTGGTGCTTCGTGAGTCATGCAGTACTATTGGTTTTATTTAAATCGGCACAATTTCCAGTGAATACACAATTTTAGATAAACGTCTTTCAAGAAAATAAAACAAAATTACAATGCATGGGGATTAATCGAGGTACTCTAACTCATGAAGTACGAAAAATCTATCCCATCCCAACGTAGGCCTACCTGTGTTCCCCTTAAGACACATTTTGAAAAAATGATTTCATGCATCCTTGCATATTTGGGGCACATATTTGGGCCAAAAGCATATACTAGTCATGTTGTAAAATTTACAAATATTTCGAGGTCGGATTGCTTTGTAGTCTCTGACGCCCAGACCATTCCTATCTACGACGAAGACATTCGGCTCAACCTTCGTCATTGTTCGAGACTATATAATGACTCGTCCGTGATAAGCGGCTCATATTGCCCGGTATTTGGGCAGGAAAAGACAACTCTCGTTTGGAGATTGATTTTGATTGGCTGTTTTTTTCCGCGAAAGATCAATATATACTCTGAAGAATAATTGTGATTGGTTGAACTATAATTTATTCAACATGGTAACTACTGTATAGTGTACGAGGTTATCTAGCATGTTTAGTTCCGAAGTTGATACGAGTGAGACTTACCGTTGACTTTTACGTAACGTCGTTATCAAATTATTCCATTTTCGATCTTCAAGTCTCTCAAACTATTGACATATAGTCTCTGGCTATTCCTAAGCTGTACGTATACACGGAGGAACTGAAAGGTAGGGGCTAACGGATGTTTCAACCAATCTAATTCAACAATCATTTTAGACTCGGTCAATTACAAATATTCCCCCCCCCCCCACACACACCCTTACACGGTAAACTCTAGGTTGTCGGCAAGTTATTTATCCCAGCCAGACCATTCACAATCACAATATAGTACCATTCGCATTAACATCGACTAAGGTGCTAGCCGATGGCCTCGTATACTATAATACGGAAATTGCCACATTGAATAAATTATAATTCTGCCAATCAAAATCATTCTTCAGAAAGAGTTGTCTACCGGTGCGTTAAAATCAGACAGTAAAAATTTCAAAACAAGAGTTGTCTTCCAATTTACCCAGCAAGATGGCTGCTGATCATGATCGAGTCAGAATGATAGTGTCCTACATTGACGAGAGTGTGAGTGAGTGTGAGTACATTACCTCTTTCAGACTGTGAAGCCATACCACCTCAGCTTAATATGGAAATATCACCCACAGTAAGATCCGTTAACACAGAAGTAACCATTTCATGTGCTCCAGGTCATTTCTTTGCACAAGCCGAGTACTTAGTATCACCACAGGTAGTTTTAACCTGTAAAAAGGGAGGTAAATGGGATAAGGACGTTTATCCTTCTTGTCAAGGTAAGAATTCGGGCAATAAAAATATCCAGTAGCCTGTGGTCATGTACTTGATCTCTAAATCATACTCTGTCTCTCAATTGTTTTTTTGTGTCTATATGTTGTATATTGTATCTAAGTTTGTCCCCATTGGCTGAGTGTGAGACAGGACCGTATCATTTGTGGTATTGGGCCTAATTCTGACCCATGTAAAATAAACAGTTTATTATTAGTATCAAACGAAAGGAGAAGAACTGTTAACTAAGGTTCTTATTTTGTATCCATGGCAAGGTCTGTATTGACAGCAGTTCCTACTGTGGATAGAAAACAAGTGATTTTTGCTGTGACGTCCCCTTCCATTTCAATTCCGACTTCTGTGGTTGTTGTAATTCCACTTTACTAACGCGTTTTATGTCACCCCCACTCATCTACCGGAAGCTCCGGGAGCTACTATTGATATCTCAATCTCTTATGCAGAGTTGTCTTCCCTTGCCTTGGCAGTCCAGATTCAATCTGAACAGCAGGGGGAGACAACTCTGTATGAGAGATTGTTGATATCTATGCAGATCAGTTGGCTGACGTCATAAAACGCGTTAGTTTTAGTAGAATTGCAAGAACCACAGACGTCGGAATTGAAATTAGAATGGCGCAAATTGATGCTATCAGTGTCCCCGATACACATACAAAGTTTAGAAAATCACTTTACAATCCCTTTAACAAGGGCGTGGATTTGTCAAAAATTTTGGGGTGGACCAACCAGCATGGGTTGTAGAGTCCAAGTACGTCGCAAAGCGCCGCAACCACAAGCCCAAGCATAAGGTTCTCGCCATAGAGAAAAAAAAATGAAAAATGGTGTCAATTTCTCGCATTCTGACAGATATTTCCGGTTTATGATTTTCATGTGATCTATTTTGATTCTTCAAAAAATCTTTATTACTAATCAAATTATGGGGGAGATTGTTATATTGCTTATTAATCTCACTCATGTACTTAATTGGAGTTGCTTTCCTTTAATGGTACTATGTTTTCTATGATGCGCATGAATACAAGAAAGTAGTACACACATGTATGTAACCGCCTAGACCGGAATACCTGTCTCTCTCAATGCCGCTGGCAGAGAGTCAGGATTACATCTTATTCAATAACTTGATATTCCGCAACCAATTTGGTTGCGTTGAATTATTGTTCTTCCTTGATGTCATTATTAAAAAAACTGACCATTTTCTTGTATGTTATGATGCCATCTCAACATTCAATCCCTTTTTCGAAAGAATAAACTAATCCTTGTTGTCTGTAATCCTAGTTTAAATTTTCAAGCTGGAGGTATTTTGAACATGGCCGCCATTTTTAAATAAGATTTATCGTCAATGAAATTACATCCAATCAAAAGACTTCTCTCAAAATTAACCAAATCTCCCAAACAGAGTTATAGATTGTAACCATGAATTTCATTGGATAAACACATATATTAGAAATATGGCGACGTAGTTTGAGTTAAAATACCCACCTGATCGTCATTTCATCTAATTTGTACACAAATACATGATGTCAAGTTGTTGTACGGTACATCTTAATTCATACTTATCTAATACTTTACAAAATTTACTATTTTCAAATGTCTAAATCAAGTATAACAACATTTCATGATATTTATATGCTTGGTCGTCTGTCTCTAAAATACGTGGTATTATTTAGAGTCAACTTGTCGGTCTAGTAACCGCCATGATGTCTTAATTTGATGATTAAAGTATATTTGATTATATTCGATTCTTCCTGTCCTGCTTATGCTACGCTTGACCATTCTTACGATACAACAGAGATCAAGACCCGTTTGTTCCCCCATCCCCTCCCCCTAAATCCACGCCCACGCCATTAAGATGATTTTACTGCTGTGATTGACTTAAAGAGGCACAGGCTTCATTTTCGTGGGTCGATTTTTCCAAGTCTCAGAAACGGGGACTTTTTTAGCTCAGCAATTTAGTACTGGTTATCACAACTCACCATTGAAATTTGAGTCTTCAAATCCATGTGCATCCATAATTATTAGCATTTGAAAGTTATTATGCCCTACTACACATTATCGATACTATGCAATATATAGAAAAGTCATCTATAGAAATAGAAGGAGAAATGTCTAATTTAAGATATATTTGAAGGAAATATGCAATTTTTGTACATTTCTAGTGCTTCTGAAGGATACTTAAGTATATTCAAGACCCAAATCAACCAATAAAAATGAAGACTGGTCCCCTTTAACAGTATAATTTCAAATTGTAGAGAAATATTGCGGAGTTCCTCCACCGATAGACAATGGTTATATATCTGGTTATTCTGGAGGCGTCAAGGTTGGAGATACAGTCGATTACGAGTGTTATGACGGGTTTAACAAGACTGGAACTACCTCGTCTACTTGTCAACTTACAGGTTCTTATAGTCAGGGAATTCAATGTGAAGGTAAATATATTATATTTTATTCCATAATTACCAAATATTACCATATATTGGCAGAGCTTAAATTTTAAGGGGTTTGGGAGGGTAGCACCCAAAGAAAATTTTGAAAATGAGGTTGATTTCCTTGCATTTATGGTGCCTTTCCGAACAGAATTCTCGTGAGTACGCACACCTCGTGTGAAAAATAAAGGTACATTTCCTTGCATCTGATGCCTTTCCGAACAAAATTCTCTTAGAGAACAACTTCCCAATTGCAGAGGGTTTGGAGGCATTGTACTCCAAGAAATTCTGAAAATTAGGTCAGAGTTCCTTGCATCTGATGCCTTTCCGAACAGAACACCCCCACACCTCCCCGTATTATACGCCCCTGCCTGTATTATAACAGGCTTTCTCAATTAATTTTTGTAAAGGGGACAATGGGATGGGACAATAAACCGAGGTCCTGTGTGCTATTGGCTGTGCACGTTAAAGTTCCCTCGACAGTTGCAAATCGAAAATAAGCGCAGGCTAATGCCGCTGTCCTGGCAAATTTCCCTCATTGCACACTGCATGGCGTTTGCCCGTCCTCAATATAGATGCAGACAAGCAGGACGTAAAACTCCATTCATTTCATTTTTTTACTGCTTGATAATTTCTAGTGAAGTGTGATGAAAATCAATTCGGACATTATGAAGAATTTGATAACACATGTAGTGAAGGATCAGAGTTGATTGGTGCCCTAAGAAGAGTTTGTCTTAAAACGGGGGAATATTCTCACGAGGAACCTACATGTAGGAGTAAGTATGTTACTTGATACACAAACTTCAAATTTCTTTTAGAAAATGTTATGGTCGTTACGGAGAACTCCTTGTCAAATATGACAAATATGTTACTTGCATTTGACGGATTTGTTTAGTCAGGCATGAATTGATCTCGTTGCACCGCATGATTTTGACCTTTATAGCAGTGGCGGGTGTCCATGCTTACTCTTTTCGAAACACCTAATGGTATGGGAAGTCCACTACTATATAATGAAATATAGTTTTTTGATTAACGGAATTGTTTTTCTTGCATGGTATTTTATTATGTCATAGCCCACAGAGTTGGCTTGAAGGGGAACTTTCACTTAAAGGAATACGACCTCTTACAATGAACAATAAATCTAAATGTTCAAACTTGGCCAATAGGAGTATATATTCATCAGGGGACTTGCCTGGTTGCATAACTATACAACATATTACCCATATAATCTGATGAACCCAGAAAACTATGTTTATATACAATAATTGGAAAACGCTTAATGGGACTTTAAGCATTTTTCAATTATAACCTGTCATTATATGAACAATTTGACAGTGTTATGGGTTTATTTGATTCTGTTTGTGTACTTTGGACACCATTGATAAATTTATACTCTAATTGATCAAGTTTGAGAACTGACATTTGCCCTCAATAATTTTGGCATTAATGACTGAAGCAATAAAAAAAAATATTTTTAAGATATAACAAGAAATTACTGGTATGTTGTTAGGGCCAGTAAAATGAAATTGGCTTTATATAGGCAAGATCAGCCTTGAATTCAGCACCACCAACCATGAGAATAAGTTTTTGCACAATTTGCCCCCACCCCCAACGCCCCCAATATGAAATTGCTTTCTACGGGCCAGATTTATTTAATCTGTAGGTTTGTTTATCCATTCTAGCTAAGAAATGTGGCATACCTAGAGTTGCACACTCCACCACCACTTCTCCGGCAAACACTAATTTTGTGGAATTTGGGAATACGGTGACGTTCACTTGTACCAAGGATAATACGAAATCAATATTGACTTGTGGGGCAGATCAGAAATTTGACCGGGAAATAACGTGTCCAGGTATGTTTTATATTTTGAAAATTTGTGAATGATAAAACTCAAACACGAACGATCCCAACCTTAATAGAAAAGAAAGAAACATCTATATTTTACAAGGATAACAACTTAGGTTCCGTGCGGATCCTTTCTCCCAGCTGGTCCTTGGCCAAATCTCTTGGCATTGATCTTTCCCGGATTATCCTACCCATTTACAGCTGGGTTGACTGGAATTATGAGTGAAGATGACTTATTCAGGGTCATCGAACTTTCACACCCTGATCAGGGACGGAACTCTCAAACATAACGACCACCAAATCTCGAAATCCATTGAAACACATTGGAAATACGATAACCCTTCCGCTCCCTTTTCTAGCTAAGCTCTATTTGACCCTTATAATTATTTCATTCAAATACTGTAATGAGCTCTGTACAAAAATTGATTTAGAAGGCCTGCTCAATCTCTTTATGCACAACTTCTGTAACTTATTAGGCTACTTATCAGAAACGTTATGGTGACATTATTTGGGTTATTTAATCGATTTTGTCATTTCCAGCATAGAAATGTATAAGACTGGAAGTTTTAGTCTACTCATCGTCTATTGAACTTCTGCGGATTTCCGATTGGTTGACTCTAAGTTATACTGTGACAGAGAGACTGGGTGTTCCGTTCGAATTAAATCGCGTTTATCATGGCTTTTAAATTCATATAACTTCTTGCAGAAACATGAAGTTATGGGAACACTCCCAATTCAACGCATGCGTGCCAAGCATAAATCTTGTGTTATTATTCCCTATCTACATTTCTATGTTTCCAGAACCGACATGGTGCAGTACACCAACTTGCGTTGCAGATAATACCGAGAGTGAAACTGCTTGTTCCTGTATTTGTAAACCGGGTTACATGGGCGAACTTTGTGATGTAAGTTCTATGTAACATTTTAATCAGTTTTATCAAATAAAGAAACCAAGTACTAACGATCCGAATTGCAAAACGAAACCCGAAATCCAAAAAGACATATTGACGAAAATAGGTATGAAACATGAGGAATTATATCAATCATACATGAGTATTTTATAATGAAAAGTGGTGTCAGGTGTCTAGAAGAGTAAGCATACCCGTCCCAGACAAAACGTTTCATCGTTCTATGTTACTTTTGTTACGTTCGTTTTTTAAGATTTTATTTGTACGTAGGCATACAGTAAGGTCAAACAGCGACCTTCCTTGACTTTCATTTCTGTCGGCCAATTAGATTAGGGCAAAGTCAACCGAAAGGTCATTGTTACACTTTACTAAGCTAGAACAAGCGAAACTAATTAAATACAAACAATTAGAGGTGTTAAATGTTCTTAATGATTCGCTAGTTTTCGTAATGCTGAATGCTGAATGCTGAATGCTAGAGATGTACACAAAATTCGGTCGTATCATTGAGATAACCAGGATTTGTATATAATGCCAATTCGAAACAAGGTGCATAGACTGATTTCTTTCATCCTTACCATTATAAAGCCAAGGGGATGCATATTAGACATATTAACAAGTGTTCGCCATCATCGAAAATCCACTTTGAAATGTCGTAACTGCTGCTGCTGGATATAATCTTTTTTTTTTTAAAAGGAGACTGTTTTCATGATATTAGTCGGGCTCCCGTGTTTTACAGGCTGTGCATGTTAAAGATCTCCCAACAGTTGGAAATCGACAATAAGAATAGACTAATGCTGGTGTCCTGGCAAAATCTCCCTCATTGCACACTGTATGACATTTTCACGTCCAATTAAGCTCAATAGGTGCAAAAAAGTAGGACGTAAAACTCCATTTCATTTTATTTTAGGAGACTGTTGATGATTGTGAGTCGTTTCCATGTGAACATGGTGGAACTTGCTTTGATTTAAACAATGATTTTACGTGTTCCTGTCCAGTAGGATGGGAAGGGAAGACTTGTGGGCAATTTGTTAACCATTGTGAAACAGCCGAATGTAATCTTGGTACATGTCTTGGTTTAAGCGATGGTTTCTTCTGCAAGTAAGGATATTTTTGGTATTTCAGTATGGTAACTGGGAGGAAAATGAAATGAAATGTATTAAGGAGCATCAGCATCCGGTAACTAGGATGGAGGGGTCCTGGAATAATAACCCCCAAGGTGGCAAGGTCATTGAAAGTATTGTAAAGAGGTTGTATGTGCATCGGAGACACTGATAGCATAGATATCAATAGTAGCTTCCGGTAGATCAGTGGGGGTGACGTCATAAAACGCGTTTGTTTAATAGAATTGCAAGAACTACAGGCATCGGAATGGAAATTTGAGTGGCGCAAATTGATGCTATCAGTGTCACCGATACACATACAAAGTTTAGAAAACCTCTTTACAATCCCTTTAAAAGTCACAAATTTTGCTGTTTTCAAATGAAAATACATTTTTGGTCTGAGAAGAATACAAATCACCATGCTTCCTCCCCCCACCCGCCCCCACACCTAAATACTGTAGACAGATAAGATATTTTATTGTATCATTACGCTCCATAAAGGACAACATACAATATACACACACCAATTATAAACTTGATACTTTATTTGTATTTTTATAGATGTGATGTTGGAGTGACTGGAGATCGCTGTGATGTTCTTCCAAATCCAACTGTTTGTAATACAATACAACCTTGTGTTAATGGTACTTGTAACGACACCGGTGGTACTGCTATTTGCAACTGTGATGAAGGTAGATTTCTTGCTTAGTTCTGAAATACTCACTCTTTTCGAAACACATGACCATAATTCCAGTCAATTCAGCTGTAAATGGTTTGGCCAAGGACCAGCTGGGAGAAAGGATCCGCAAGGAACCTAAGTTGTTATCCTTGTAAAATATAGATGTTTCTTTTTCTTTTTTCATGATCTCCAAAATATCGCCGGGATGAATCAGAATGCTTTGTAGAGAAATAGGTGCGAACCTCAACAGAATGTCCCTACCTACTTTTTATTTTGTTGAAAAATTGCATCGATTTAGAGCATTTTCAATAATAAAAATCCGTAAAAGCAAAACAATTCTGTTAATCAAAAATCTCGTCCAGAGCATGACAAAATCGGGTGCAATAATTATATAGTAGTGGACTTCCCATACGAGACGTACCATCAGGTGTTTCGAAAGAATAAGCATGGTCTGCTTCGCGCGCGACAACCGCCACATAAAGGTCAAAATCATGAGGTGCAACGAGATCATATTTCTTCATTTATGATTCTAATGATTTAAGATACTTAGTCTTTTCGAAACAACTGATGGTGCTTCTCTTTGGAGGAGTTAACTACTATACAACTGCATTCGGCTCAACCTTCGTCATTTTGTTTGAGACTATGTAATGACTCGGACATGATAGGCGGCCATCTCGCCCGGTAAATGGACAGGAAAAGATAGCTCTTGTTCGTAGATTGATTTTGATTGGCTATTTTTTTCCGCGAAAGAAGACGACACTCTCTGAAGAATGATTGTAATTGGTTGACCTATAATTTATTCAATATGGTGACTACCGTATAGTATACAAGTTATCTAGCCACTAGTCTATTTCCGAAGTTGATACTAGTGATACAACTGTTGTTCTAGATTTTGCTATCTTAAGGATGTGGATTTGGTAATGCAGTGTACTCGATAACGCAAGATTACTCTTACTCTTACGAATGTACCAATTCAAACACCTGATAGTACTACACAGTGTACTCCATAAAGAAAGCTAACCATTACCATAGCCATAGGGGCCCACGAGTAAACAGGGGGTCAGACCGACTTATTGCCCGAATTTTAATGATATTTTGCCCGATTTGGGGGATTTTTTTCCCGAAAACATAATATTTAGGGGGGCAGTTGCCCCCTCTGCCCCCTGTCTCCTACGGCTATGACCATACCTAATGAACCAATTGAATTGTGAATGATTTAGCTTTTATTATGTTTTCTTCTTGATGTCAATTATTTTTGTAGGGTTTGAAGGTAATGCATGTGAAATAATCAGTAAAGATCCTTGTCAAGATTTTGAGTGTGAAAGAGGAACTTGTAACCTGGGAGTTTGTGAATGTCCAATAGGTCAGTGTATTTCATTATCTTAAAGGGATTGTAAAGTGATTTTCTTAACTTTGTATGTGTATCAGAGACACTGATTGCATCAATTTGCTCCATTCCAATTTCCAGTCCGGTTCTTGCAATTCCACTAAAACTAACGCGTTTTATGACGCCACTAACAGTGATCTACCGGAAGCTACTATTGATATCTATGCACATCAGTGGCGGCGACGTCATAAACAAGACCCTTTTCTCCCCCCACCACCTTCTTTTAAATTCAAGGGGTGAGGGGGTCATGTCCTACCCTGCACGTACTCCTCGCCCCCCGCCCCCTAAATCCACGCCCTTGCTTGCATGGCACAACTTTCACGTCTTTATGATTTCCTTGGCAGAGATTTTTTTTCTGAATGTTGTAGGGTATACAGGTACAAGGTGTGAATTGTTGGTTGATCCTTGTTCACCTTTAAACTGTCCCTCCTCGACTGAATGTTATAATCCAGACTATCCTACCATACAACCAACTTGTGTATGTCCAGCCCATAAAGTTCGATCAGAATCTGATTGTAAAGGTAGAAATATGATTTATTTTTTTTATATATCGGGTGTCACAAAAATGTCCCCAAGTTTAACGAGAAGTGTAAATTAAATTCGTACAAGCAAAACAATTCCGTTGATCAAAATCGCATCCAAATCATGGCAAAATCGAGAGCAATATATGCTAATGTACCAGATTATCATTAAAGTTCTGATTTTTTGAGTAAGCAACTGACAGTTGGAAATTTCTCTTGGAGACTCTTATAGTTGACATGAACTATCTTGCTTGCTCGATTATTAGTTGTATTAAATGCGATAATAAAGGGTGTTATGCCTGCATTATGGTGAATATTGAGTCCTACAGGAAGAGAGTCGGTTAGAGCGGATCCGGGGTTCTGGATCTGCATTTACTTACACCTAATGTAGAACAAAGACCTGGCATGTCCTTAGGAGCTTCGGCAATAAACACAGCCGCTCAATCCGAAGAATAACGACAACGCAACTTTGAAATTACCAACTTGATCTAAATACGTTGGTAGGTAATCACGTGTGTGTGGAAGCGAAAACCGGATCATCGGGTTAATGGGTAATTTTACATAGTAAATATTCAGTTCCCCATAAAAATCGAGCGGATATCGGGGATTCCGGAGTACCGGTGGACGGATAAACGCGGTTCCACTGTATCAACTGTAACTTTGACTCTTTTTGTAGTAGACGCATCTTACGATTTCGACCTCTATTTCAACTTCAAACTACGTCCAAGGTTCGCAGAAAAGCCAGAATCAGAATATATAGATATCGACGCCATTGAAGGATTCACCATGATTCTATGGACAGCTATTATAAAAGTTGACGCTAACAGTAAAATTCTTTATTTGAGAAACCAACAGGAAGAGTAAGTGTGTACTTTAAAGGGATTTTGAAGATGTTTTCTAATTTTTCTATGTGTATACGGAACATTTATAGAATCAATTTTCACCACTCATAAGTGTTTGATGCAGTGGAGTTTCTTACGGCTGGGCTCGCTTCGTTCCCCCACTCTCCAGTTTCGATTTTTATTAGCATTGCGTTGTTACATACCTGGTGCTGCGACAATCCATCCACTAATAATTTCTTATTTCTATTATTCGTAAATGGAAAAGATAGCAAAATGTCTATTAAGTCCATTTTCCATTTTTTCCAATCGACACAAAGTTTCTGTCTTGTTTTTGCAAAATCATGACCGATCGACAAAGATCACTAATCAACTTTACACTTCCGTCCCATGCACAATTTCATTTATTTACATTTTAGGGATCTGTTATATTTTACTGCGACTAATTGTGTCGTTACTGGCGGCATTTCAATCGATCTGCTCCACGGAGATGCCAATGAAGATTTAAACAATGGTAAATGGAATCACATTGCTCTGACTATAACTCGTGATGGACGTATAGAAATCACAGTGAATGGAAAACAACTGGTTGGCCAAGACTCGACATTACATACCAAACTGAAGTGAGTATTTCTTTAATTGTAAATCTAATGTGTTGATGTCAAGGACTCAGACTTAAAAGGAATACTACTTCTTAGAACAGTGGTTCCCAACCTAGGGGCCATGGTTCCTTTGGGGGACATGTGGTGTTTGTCATTGGCTATGGGCCATAATGATGTATATAATTTTTCTCTAGCCCAACTTTTATTTAACTATATTTTGCTGTATAAGGTCTGTAGTTTCTTGTGGTCAAATGCATTTGACCTCCTGATGACGAGGAGTCACACGACAACAACCCTTACGCTATATTACCTATTTGGGCCACGGCTTGAAAAAGGTTGGGATCCACTAAAATATACTTAAATATACTCTTATTTGCCACAAAACGATCTGTATCACACTTTACCGTGAAGTTTATATTGCCTTGTCTTGAAACCTTTATTTTGTTGGGTAGATCGTAGGCGGACAAAAGCCAAAATGCAATACGCAGGCCGCCAGTTGAGAAGGTTTACCATACTGTATAGTTCTGTTGATCATATATACTTACCTATAGTTTTATTATGGTATTAGGAATGTGAAAATCGGACATGAATTAGTTGGTTACGTATCTCGATTGAGGGTATGGAATCGTGTTCTGGGAACGAACGAGATAGACTCGAACTTCGCTTCTCCAGATGATATCGTAGACACTGCTTTGATATACGACTGGAGATATACACCAAGCGATAGATATAAAACTAGAATCACTCCCAGTAAACTACAGGATACCAGCAAGCCAATCTATCTATGTGAAAATGGAGTTTATCCTGACGAATGTGAGACAAAGATAGGTAAGTTTAAGAATCTGAGTAGAAGCATGAAGGGATTGTAAAGAGGTTTTTTGTATGTGCATTGGGGACACTGATAGCATCAATTTGCGCCATTCCAATTTCCATTTCAACGTCTGTGGTTCTTGCAATTCCACTAAAACTAACGCTTTTATGACGTCACCCCCACTGATATCAATAGTAGATCAGTGCGGTCATAAAACGCGTTAGTTTAAGTGGAATTGCAAGAACCACAGACGTCGGAATGGAATTTGAATGGCACAATTTGATGCTATCAGTGTCCCCGATACACATACAAAGTTTTGAAAACCTTTTTTCAATCCCTTTAATCCAATAATCGTGAAGGATCAACGCTCCTGTCCAAGAGGTTCAGTATCAATCATCCAGTCCATCTCTGTATACGTACATCTCACTCGTATCAACTCGGAACTGGACTAGCGTTCTAGATAACCTCGTATACTATACGAGATTCGCCATATTGAATCATTAAAGTTCAGCCAATCATCCTTCAGAGAGGGTTGTCATCTCGTGCGTTAATATCAACCAACCAATATCTATCCTAAAACACGAGTTGTCTTTTCTTGCCCATTACACAGATAGCAAGATCACTACAACCTGGTAAAGTAGGATGTTAAAGAGATTATAAAGAGGTTTTCTAAACTTTGTATGTGTATCGAGGACTCTGATAGCATCAATTTGCGCCATTTCAATTTCAATTCCGACGTCTGTGGTTCTTGCAATTCCACTTAAACTAACGCGTTTTATGATGTCACCCCCACTGATCTACATAGATATCAATAGTAGCTTCCGGTAGATCGGAATGGAAATTGGAATGGCGCAAATAGATGCCATCAGTGTCCCTGATACAAATACAAAGTTTAGAAAACCACTTTACAATCCCTTTAAACTCTACTTCTTTATATAATATTTAGATAAGACACCACCAGAATCTCTTCAACCATGCATACAAGGAGGCGGAGAATTGAGTCCCGAACTACCATTAGATAAACGATATGTTGATATAACAGAGCTTTTAGTATCCTATATTGATGATAATACGTATATAATGGAACATACAACAGAAGTGTGTAAGTTTGTGTTTATATTCAGTATATTTTGGGGTCTTATTCTCAAAAACTTAAAGGGTCATTCTGCTTTTTTGAGAAAACAACAACGTCTTATAAATTCTTACTCAAGCAAGGTGGCCTGCACATATTTGTCCAAGATTGAATGCAAGATTGAAAGGTTATTTTCGGATTTTCCACTATCAACTAAGTGACTCGTTTTTAAAACCCCGGGTTGCTCCAAGAGGATTCAGTTATACCTCCATTCCACTTGGCGACATTCCTCGTCGCTTTATCAGATATATCGTCATGTATAGCGCCCGATCGCTATATTCGCTACCTGATCTCTTGAGTTAATCTCATTCAGATTTGCATGATCGTCAACCCTTCCTCAATTAGCCCATATAGGTGCAGAAAGGTAGGACGTAAAACTCCATTCATTTCATTTCATTTCATTTCCATGATCGTCAATATTGCCATCGGTTTACTGGGGAGATCTTTGACCCCCTATTAGAATGGGGACAAAAGACTTAATCGTTGTGCTGCTTCTAATTTCAGTTAAAGATCAATTTGCATTGGGAGCCCATGATGTTGCGTTAGTGTATAAAGACGATGATAACGATCATACAGTTTGTTATTGGAGGTTATATGTACAATGTAAGTACTTATTATAACGATCATACAGTTTGTTATTGGAGGTTATATGTACAATGTAAGTAACTATTATAACGATCAGACAGTTTGTTATTGGAGGTTATATGTACAATGTAAGTAACTAAGATAACGATCATACAGTTTGTTATTGGAGGTTATATGTTCAATGTAAGTAACTATGATAACGATCATACAGTTTGTTATTAAAGGTTATATGTACAATGTAAGTAACTATGATAACGATCATACAGTTTGTTATTGGAGGTTCTATGTACAATGTAAGTAACTATTATAACGATCATACAGTTTGTTATTGGAGGTTATATGTACAATGTAAGTAACTATTATAACGATCATACAGTTTGTTATTGGAGGTTATATGTACAATGTTAGTACTTATTATAATATTCATACAGTTTGTTATTGGAGGTTATATGTACAAGGTAAGTAACTATGATAACGATCATACAGTTTGTTATTGGAGGTTATATGTACAATGTTAGTAACTATGATAACGATCATACAGTTTGTTATTGGAGGTTATATGTACAATGTATGTAACTAACATAACGATCATACAGTTTGTTATTGGAGGTTATATGTACAATTAAGTAACTAACATAACGATCATACAGTTTGTTATTGGAGGTTATATGTACAATGTAAGTAACTAAGATAACGATCATACAGTTTGTTATTGGAGGTTATATGTACAATGTAAGTAACTAAGATAATGATCATACAGTTTGTTATTGGAGGTTATATGTACAATGTAAGTAACTAAGATAACGATCATACAGTTTGTTATTGGAGGTTATATGTACAATGTAAGTAACTATTATAACGATCATACAGTTTGTTATTGGAGGTTATATGTACAATGTAAGTAACTATTATAACGATCATACAGTTTGTTATTGGAGGTTATATGTACAATGTAAGTAACTATTATAACGATCATACTGTTTGTTATTGGAGGTTATATGTACAATGTAAGTAACTATTATAACGATCATACAGTTTGTTATTGGAGGTTATATGTACAATGTAAGTAACTATGATAACGATCATACAGTTTGTTATTGGAGGTTATATGTACAATGTAAGTAACTAAGATAACGATCATACAGTTTGTTATTGGAGGTTATATGTACAATGTAAGTAACTATGATAACGATCATACAGTTTGTTATTGGAGGTTATATGTACAATGTAAGTAACTAAGATAACGATCATACAGTTTGTTATTGGAGGTTATATGTACAATGTAAGTAACTATTATAACGATCATACAGTTTGTTATTGGAGGTTATATGTACAATGTAAGTAACTATGATAACGATCATACAGTTTGTTATTGGAGGTTATATGTACAATGTAAGTAACTAAGATAACGATCATACAGTTTGTTATTGGAGGTTATATGTACAATGTAAGTAACTATTATAACGATCATACAGTTTGTTATTGGAGGTTATATGTACAATGTAAGTAACTATTATAACGATCATACAGTTTGTTATTGGAGGTTATATGTACAATGTAAGTAACTATTATAACGATCATACAGTTTGTTATTGGAGGTTATATGTACAATGTAAGTTACTATTATTCTGTTCAAGATTTGGTGTTAATAAAACTATTATACTAGTAATATCTAGTGAGATTAAAGTGATATGTTCACTAACTGTTCGACCAATATTTTTTTTTGTCTAAGAACCTGGAATTTTTTCGCTATTCTAATCCATAATAATGTTCACAACTCTCCCTCGAAATATAAGCCTTCAAATCCCTGTGTGGCCATAATTATGAGCGTTTGATAAAAATACGACTCACCATTTTACGAGACTACTGTGCGTTATGCAGAAAAGTACAGAAAATGAAAGATAAATGTTTAGAAAGGGATAAGATTGAAGGGATTATGCGATTTTGTTAAGTTCTAGTACTTCTGGAGGCTATAAACATGTATTAAAGGCTAAAATCGACCCTTGAAATTGCTGATTTTTTTTTAAAACTCAGCAGAGTTTTGGTTACAAAAATAAAAGTAGTATGTGAATTTCAACATTATACAAACCGTCTTGTGTCAGACGCTGATAATAATGGATACACGTGGATTTGAAGGCTGATATTTTGTCGAAGAATTGTTATTCCTAATTAGCTTAGCTAAAAAAATACAATTTCTAAAACTAAGGTATGATAAGTCGAACAGATAGATAACGTTCCCCCAAAAAGGGATACCACCTCTTAAAATGAATATAAAAATAAGTTCTCAAACTTGGTCAATAAGAGTATATATTCATCAACGATGTCCAAAGTATACAAACAGAATGCAAAATAAAACATGAAACTATGTAAATTTCCATATAATAACAGGTTATAATTGATAAACGGTTTTTCAATTATTGTATATAAACGTTGTTTTCTGGATTTATCAGATTATTTAGGTAATCTGTTGTATGTTATGCAACTAGGCAAGTCCCTTGATGAATATATAGACCAAATTTGAAAATTTTGTTCATCTAAGAGGTTGTATTCCTTTAAATATGTTGTATGAACAAAACAAAAAAAGTTATATATTTTGAAATATTTTCTCTGTTTTATATATATCCAGCATCTGCAAGGACATGTGAAACATCTCCTATACTATCAACCATGTCATCAGGAGACTGTCCCGCAGAAAGTTCTGGCAAGACCAACTTATGTAGCGATCGCAACCAGTTACCATCAATTCCTACCCCCAATGTGTACACTTGTGGTAAACTTGGTTCTTATAACGGACTTGATTGGAGGACACCGACTACCGTGCCACCTTGTGGAGGTAAGTTCTGTATGCTTGTTTACAGAGACTAGTGTAATTCTTGTGCAAAGCTCATGGACCCCACCAAAGTATGGCCTGATCCTGATATCTGGTGGTAGGAACATATACCCCTAGACCTCTGACACAAATAAAATCAGGGGTAATGTTGTGCCCTCCCAGACTCACTCCTGAAAGAAAATCAAACATTATTGAAGGAGGAGGGGCGGGGGTGGGTGTTCCTACGGGCCTGGTGGATCACTTGGCTTCGTCAACGTTTCTGTTGTTATCAACTTGGCGTAAACTCCGACTCCGTCATCCACCTTTAGCCTTACGAATGAGGTCTTTTGTTTATGGAGAAAAATAAATCCATTTCATTAAATATCTGTTTTGTATTGTAGGGGTTGAGGATACGAATAGAGCAGTCACTACTACTATACAAATACCTTATAGTGCAAATGACGTTCCTGTTTTTCCGACAACTTTCAATTCGCTTGAAGGTTAGTACTGAAGCTTGGACACTCTTATTAACTTCGGAACTAAACTAAATAGATAACCTCGTATATTACAAGAAGATCGCCATAATGAATAAGTTACTAAAAAGTTTGTCGTGCGTTTAAATCAGCCAACGAAATGTTATGTTAAATCAGGCAGATTGAAATGAAATGAAATGAAATGAATGGAGTTTAACGTCCTACTTTTCTGCACCTATATGGGCTAATTGAGGACGGGCAAACGCCATGCAGTGTGCAATGAGGGAAATTTTGCCAGGACAGCGGCATTAGCCTGCTCTTATTAACGATTTTCAACTGTCGAGGGATCTTTAACGTGCACAGCCAATAGCACACGGGACCTCGGTTTATTGTCCCATCCGAACGGCTAGACGCTTTTCCATGTCCAGGCAGATTGAAGAAGTTGTGAAAAGTTAATGGTAGGAAGGAGGGGGCGGGATTGAGACAGGTGTCTGTTAGGATCTCCCCCAAAACATATTTGAAAAACACAACTGATTCAAACGAAACTAGAATTAGGGCGTTAAACTTCATTTCATTTTCCATTTTAGAACTGAAAGCCCAATGGGACGGACTGTGTGTTGGCGATGTTTGTGACTCGATTCAAGATTCCGTCTGTGAAGCCAGCGAATGTGTAGCTTCCTATCAGTATATAGTTAATGACTTACCGTAAGTACAGAATTATGTAGTTTAAAGCAATAACACCTCTTAAAGCAATAACACCTCTTAGAATTATTAGCATAACTATACAACAGATTACCTAAATAATCTGATAAATCCTGAAAACAATGTTTATATACAATGATTGAAAAACCCTTAATCAAATTTAAAGCGTCCTATTTGGATTTGCTTCTCGAAATTGAAAACAACCATGATCTTTGTGTCAGATTGTGTATGACAAACGTGACGACTTTGATTTTCCTATTGTTAATTGTCCATTCATGTGCAGTAACATACCACAATCGCCTGCATATGGCGCGAACATTTCACAACTGATCCTCTATGCTAGAGCTTGTTCTCTTTATAAGGACTTTCTTGTAAGGGGTCGAATATTAACCGTGAGAATTACTGAAACATGGTTACTTGACACACAAACTTAAAATTTATTGTAACTGTCAGTGGCGTCATAAAACAGGTTATTTTTTTTTTTGGAATTGCAAGAATCACAGACGTCGGAATGGAAATTTGAATGGCGCAAATGCTATCATTGTCCTAAATACACATACAAAGTTTAGAAAATCACTTTACAATTCCTTTAAACTTAAGCAAAACCCCTAAAGCAACATTGTCTTTTTTTTTGTACTGTTGCAGAGTGGTGTTGAAAAACGGTGATGTTGAGCTCAGCCCAGAGGATTTTTTTAAATTTCTTTTTATAGACACTGAGGATGTTCTAGTAAGTTGTTTCATTTTTGGGGGTTTTTGATGATTGACCTTTGTCTCTCTTCCATATTCGCATAGCTACTTTTGTTTTTAGCCTCTTAGTCTGTATTTATTACCAAAAATACCACGACATTGGTCTTTTACGTACGATAGGCTTTATTGCCTGGTCGCAGATCACGCGGTAGACAGGGAGACACATCCCCGCCGCCAAAAAACTTTGGGGGGGGGGGGGATGGAGGGGCGGCATGATACCCTGTGTCACCCCACACCCCCACCCCCCTTAACAAATGGTCGAGTAGAGTGTCTGTAATGGACATAAAATATGCACAATTTGGTATCCGAGAACATCAAAGTACCAAAAATGTTCAACTGCTGAGCACTATTCTAACGATTAAGGGTCGAATGATAACAAAACCCAAGAGTTCCTTTCTCAAATCATGTTCAATCACGACGAATTTTGGTGGTTTATAAAAGGACCCCCTCCCGAAATTCTTTCCTGCACACGCCCCTGGACAAAGTTGCCACGTGTTTGTTTTTGTTATTCCAGAGTAGAGACAAGGCAACAATTCAAATAAAGGAAGAAATCATTTGTCGAAGCGGCACAACGCGTATTGGTACAACCGTTATCGGCGATGTTTGTGGTGGGTAGTTTCACAATCAAATTTTTACAGACGAGAATATTTCAGAATGTTGAAATGTTACTTTCTTATAATCTTTAAATGGCATTTAGTAAAGGTGATAGATATAATGACACAATTCTTATGGATTACAATTAGTAAATTCATTTGAGCGACGTTTCAACCAGTGTTCTCTTGTCTTTAACTTTACCTTTAAATGCTTGTTAATCTTTGTAAAATATCATTCATTGTTTGATAAAGACCAGAGAACTCTGGTCGAAACGTCGCTCAAATAAATTTAGTAATTGTAATCCATAATAATTGTGTCATTATCTACTTAATTAATTTTTTACACCTTCAAGAACTGTAAGCTTATACGTTCTGTGCCTATGATTTCAATACACTGTTCCAACCGTTCTCCCATTTTTTAGGCCCGTGGTCAGAATTCACTGTTCAAAGGGCAAAGGGGGAAAGGGGGAGGGGGGGGGGGGGGGTTAATATATTCGGAATGACAATTGAGTTGCGTTGCAGTGATGGTATAAATAAAAATCCGTACCAGCAAAACAATTTGGTTATTCAAAATCTCATCCGAAAACAGCAAAATTGAGAGTAATAGTTATATAGTAGTGGACTACTCCAAATAAAAGTACCATCAGGTGTTTCTAAAAGAGTGAGCAGGGTCTGTTTCTATATATTGTAGTCATTTCCTACTATAGTTTCTCATGTTTGCAACCCCACTACTCCTTACTACTCCAAAGAGTTTCGAAAAGAGTAAGCATCCTCATTAACTAGCAGAACAAGGAGGGAGGAGGGACTTGAGAGGGGGTGTAGGTGGTGGGGGTAGGGGGGTGTTATTTTGTTATAATTTGAGAGCAATAGTTGTAAAGTAGTGGACTACTCCAAAGAGAAGTACTATCAAGTGTTTAAAAAAGAGTCAGCATCTTCATTAACCAGCAGAATATTTTTGCGAGGGAGGAGGGAATTGAGGGGAGGGGATGGGGTGGTATTTTTTTATATACCCGGATGGACAATGGGAGTGATTGGTTGTGAGAATATTTGTAGGGGTATGGGGAAGGCGTGGAGAAATGGACCTTATGCCCCTGGAATACACATCTAAAAACCTTAATCAAACCTACAACTTCTATGATTTTGTATTTATTTTTCAGTGTCCTGTGGCCCTGGATCATTTTATGTTGCCTCGACCCAAAAATGTGAAGTTTGTGATTATGGATTCTACCAATCAGAAACAGAACAGACGAGTTGTACAGTATGTCCGGAAGGACAGACTACATTGGCAAAGGCTTCAACAACAATGTCCAAGTGTGTCCGTAAGTAGAATAAAAAACCTCATCACCCCTCTGTTCTTACACCCTCACACCTGGCTGATTATGCATGAAGCAAAGATTAATAATTAGTTTTACGTCCTGCTTTTCTGCATCTATATGGGCTTATTGAGGACGGGTAATTGCCATGCCAGTCTAATTAAAATCAGACCCTAATTTCGTTCGTTCGTTTTTTTTTTAAATCCGGTTTTTTAACCACTACATTTGGTTAAAAAACCGGATTTAAAAAAAAAACGAACGAACGAAATTAGGGTCTGATTTTAATTAGACTGTTGCCATGCAGTGTGCAACGAGGGGAATTTACCAGGACAGCGGTATTAGCCTACTTAGGGGACCATAGGGTATTTGTCAGGGGGCCATGGAGCATGAAAATGTGTATAATTTTTTCACAAGCCCAGATTTTATTTAACTATATTTTGCTGTGTAAGGTCTGTAGTTGCTTGTGGTCAACTGCATTTGATCTCCCGATGATGAGGAGACACAAAACCACCCTTGGGCGATATTTCGAATTAAACAAGGGGCCACGTCTCTGGGAGTGTCGTGAATTTTGGGCCATGGTATGAAAAAGGTTGGAAACCACTGAACTAAACTGTTTGATGACTTCGCAACCGCGCAATATCCTTGATTCACGAAATAATGTTCTTTATAAAAATGGATCACAAAATTCACGTTAAATCTTATTTTCCACAGCGACTTGTCAACCTGGAAACTATTATGATGCGACAACTACTTCCTGTACAAAATGCCCAAAAGATTTTTATCAACCAGAAGAAGGGAAAGATTTGTGTTTACCATGCCCTTTAGGTTCAGTGACAAAAGGACTTGGTAAAATTTTATCTGACTGTATCGGTATGTGCACTATTTTATTATGGAATTTACCAATATTAGTTCTATACATGTACTTCGGTAGACTCTCGAAGAGATTTAAAAGGCGTTTTTTCTAATGTGTTTTTGACAATGATAGCATCAATTTGCACCAATCAGACGTCTGTGGCTCCTGCAATTCCATTAAAGCTAAGTGTTTGAAGACAACACATCTGCAAATTTATCTTGTATCACAGTAAACTTATAAATGTTCTTCTTATTTTCATGGAAAATTAAGCATGTATTTGTAATATAAGGATAGTAATTTCATTTACCGCTCAAAACCTTGTGAAGTAATTTACCAACATTATTTTTTCCCTCTGATGTTCTGATGCTCTAGTTCAGGCCTTCTCAATTAATTTTTGAAAAGGGCAAATTGCATTCCATGAAAAAATATAAGGGCCAAATAGAGCTTGGCTACCGTAGCGAGCAGAGCGTTTTAGCGGAATGAGTCACTCTTGAGGGGCCATTCTCAAGGGCGTCGCAGGCCGCCATTTGAGAAGGCCTGTTCTATTTTGTCATTATTTTAGGTTGTCCCGATGGCGAAGAACTATCGGCAACAGGTTGTGTACAATGTGAAAGATATTTTTACCGAACAGCTGGTAGGGAGTATATGTGTACACCGTGTCCAGATGATAAAATAACTTTAGACAAAGGTGCAAGTGATTGCCTTTATCGTAAGTAATCTTTTTGATTTTATTGCTGGATGTCAATATGATGATGACTTAAAGGGATTGTAAACAGTATTTATAAACTTTATATGTGTATCGGAGACACTGACAGTGATCTGGATATATATCAATAGTAGCTTTCGGTAGATCACTGTCAGTGACGTCATTAGTTTTAATGAAATTGCAAGAACCACAGACGTCGGAATGGAAATTGGAATAGTGCAAATTGATGCTATCAGTGTCCCCGATACACATACAAAGTTAAGACAAGAAGGTGTGAATTGTAGTTGCCAGGCGCGATTTTGAAAAACCGGAAGTCCTCGATGCAAAATTCCCTCACATTATGCAATAGCCCACTTCCGGTTTAGCAAAAATTCATTTTTGTGTCCAGGTAATTTAATAATAATGTTTGGTGAATACAATTATGCTGTACCTTTTTCTATTTTGTCTGGTGACGTAACCCCCCCCCCCCCCCCTCCCCACAAAAAACAATAATTTCTTGATTTTTTTGTTCATTTTGAGAAACGAGCTTAGGCTTATGCCATTACATTGCTACCAAAAGACTAAGTTTTGCTTTTGCACGAACCATCTCTAGACCACTGCATAACTATATGCATAGGCGTACGGGGCGTTAGTTGAGCGGGGGGGGGGGGGGGGGCAAAACCAATTTGCCCGACAACTAATGCTAATTTGCCCGACAACTAATGCTAATTTGCCCGACAACGAGATTAAATGCCCGACAAGTCGACCCCCACCCAACCCCTAATTCCAAAAACTTCTCGCCATCTGTCTGATCACATCATTTCCGATTTTATTTTTTTAAATTTCCTTCATTAAAATCATATGAATCATAAGCCTATGACTATATGCCTCGAAGAACTGGAAAAGTCATGACGTTGCCCACAGAAACATTCAACAGTTATAGAATATTCATTTTGAAATATTTACTTATTTATTGATAAACTTTCTCAAAATGAAAAAAGTATGAAAATGGGAACGTGAGGCTGGGTTTAGACCGTCGTGAGACAGGTTAGTTTTACTAACTGAAAAGGTAGTTAGCTGCTACGAATGTATTGGCATTGGCAATGTGGTTAAATGGAATTTCTAGATTTGTTTTATTGTTGAGGGCTTGGTTTTTATTATTATTATGTTTTATGCTTTTAGCAAAATGCTCTCCTGGTTCCTATATTGACACCACTTCAAAGACGTGCAAGCTATGCCCTCTAGGCCAATACCAGGACGAAAAAGGGCAAACGGAATGTATTATTTGTGAATTGTCGAAAACGACACAATCCACCGGATCGTCTAGCAGTGAAGATTGTAATGGTGAGTTCTTATAATTGTATTGATTGATATGCTATGTAGACCATCAATTTGATTGATATATAGGTCACCAATCTTACATGTAGGTCAGTTATCTGATTGATATGTAGGTCAATAATCTGATTGATATATAGGTCACCAATCTTACATGTAGGTCAGTTATCTGATTGATATGTAGGTCAATAATCTGATTGATATATAGGTCACCAATCTTACATGTAGGTCAGTTATCTGATTGATATGTAGGTCAATAATCTGATTGATATGTAGGTCACCAATCTTACATGTAGGTCAGTAATCTGATTGATATGTAGGTCAGCAATCTGATTGATATGTAGGTCATCAATCTGGTTGATATGTAGTTCAGTAATCTGATTGATATATAGGTCAGTTATCTGATTGATATATAGGTCACTTATCTGATTGATATGTAGGTCAGTTATCTGGTTGATATGTAGGTCAGTTATTTGATTGATATGCAGGTCTCCAATCGTACATGGAGGTCAGTTGTCTGATTGATATGTAGGTCACCAATCTTACATGTAGTTCAGTAATCTGATTAATATGTAGGTCAATAATTTGATTGATATGTAGGTCAATAATCTGATTGATATGTAGGTCAGTTATCTGATTGATATGTAGGTCAGTTATCTGATTGATATGTAGTTCAGTAATCTGATTGATATATAGGTCACCAATCTTACATGTAGGTCAGTAATCTAATTGATATGTAGGTCAGTTATCTGATTGATATGTAGTTCAGTAATCTGATTTATATGTAGTTCAGTAATCTGATATATAGGTCACCAATCTTACATGTAGGTCAGTTATCTGATTGATATATAGGTCAATAATCTGATTGATACGAAGGTCATCAATCTGATTGATATGTAGGTCAATAATCTGATTGATATATAGGTCAGTAATCTGATTAATATATAGGTCAATACTCTGATTGATATGTAGGTCAATAATCTGATTGATATGTAGGTCACTTATCTGATTGATATGTAGGTCAATAATCTGATTGATATGTATGTCAATAATCTGATTGATATGTAGGTCAATAATCTGATTGATATGTAGGTCAGTAATCTGATTGATATATAGGTCAATAATCTGATATGTAGGTCAATAATCGGATTGATATGTAGGTCAATAATCTGATTGATATGTAGGTCAATAATCTGATTGATATGTAGGTCAGTTATCTGATTGATATATAGGTCAGTAATCTGATTGATATGTAGGTCAATAATCTGATTGATATGTAGGTCAATAATCTGATTGATATGTAGGTCAGTTATCTGATTGATATGTAGGTCAATAATCTGGTTGATATGTTACAGGGCATCTTGTCCAACGGAATATGCGCCCATAGTCTGAAAATGATGGTATTTGATGCTTTAGAGGTATCACAAAATTAGAATATTCTATTTACCATCTTTTAACCTACCAATCGACCTATTTCATTTCAGTTTGTGATCCCGGTTCACAATTGGATGAACCTGATGGATGTTTCAAATGTGAACGAGGTTTTTACAAGACAGACTTGTTTTCGAAGTGTATTGCCTGCGACGAATCTTTTACTACAGAGGGTAAAGCCAGTACCAGCTCTGCAGACTGTAATATCAGTAAGTAATATCATCTAAAACTACATTAGAGAATGATAGTACTAGTCGTGATGACTGTAATATCAGTAAGTAATATCATCTAAAACTACAGTAGAGAATGACAGTACTAGTCGTGATGACTGTAATATCAGTAAGTAATATCATCTAAAACAACAGTAGGGAATGACAGTACTAGTCGTGATGTCTGTAATAATTATCGAACTACGGGTCGGTTTGTCAAAGACGTGCTGCAAACAGCTGGTTAAATGTTGTTAAAATTCATTTTTTCAGAGATCTGTGTCGAAGGGCAAACTACAACCAAGGAGATATGTATTGATTGTGATTTTGATACTTATCAAGAAGACGATTTACCGAAAAGTTCAACCATATGCACACCATGTTCTGGTCAGACAGGCACCAAACAAACTGGTAGTAACGATGCCCATGACTGTTTACGTACGTTATGTTAATATTTCTTTTTCTTTTATTATCATAAGTATGTAATTTCATGGTTGGGTGGCAAGAAATACCATGCTGTATGTGTACATTCTTTTTTATGATAACACTTAGATGATGCAGTTCCATAAAGAAACCAAGTACTGAAGATTCGAACCGCAAAACGATACTCGAAATCAATTATGAGTACTTTTCATGAGCTAAAAGCTACTGGGTTGAACGTGACATCGGGGACATGAGTTCACCAGCAGAGTCACTCACCCAGTGGTAAGAATGAAGAAACCAAGTACTGATGTGATGTCCAATTTCAGAGAAATAGTCACACATTCACACATGTATATTAGCATACAGATTGCCTCTATGAAGGCTCGATATAGATGGTTTACTAATTGGGTTTAGGTCAGACCTTCTCAATTAATTTTTGTAACGTTAAGTGTCAAAGGGCCAATTTATTTTATGAAAAAAAATGTTAGGACCAAATAGAGCTTTGCGTGAAAAGCGTTTTAGCAAAAGGGATCACTATTGAGGGGACATTTTCAAAGATATCGCTGGATGGGGGCCACCATTTGAGAAGGCCTGGTTTGGTTATGCTGATTCGTGTTATGTTGACTGAATTCAGATTCTACCAGCGGTTCCCAACCTTTTTCAAGCTGTGGCCCAAATTCACGAAGCTCCCAGAGCCATGGCCCTCTGTTCTATTCCAAACTAGGGCGAAATAGGTAATATAGCGCAAGGGTTGTTGTTTTGTGCCTCTTTATCATCAGGAGGTCAGATGCGTTTGACCACAATCAACTACAGATCTTACACAGCAAAATGTAGTTAAATAAAAGTTATGCAAGAGAAAAAATGATATACATCCGCATACGCCCCCCAGGTTGGGAACCACTGCATGATAGTCATATTTGGTAGTATATTTTCATACAATTTGTTAGGAGTTTAGTGTGTATTCGAATAATGGTAAACAAATAAGGCCCAGTTCTAGAAGGAATTAAGACTTTACATCATGTACTCCATTTTGTAATGGCGTTCTTTACCTAGGCTCTCATTTTTCTTTTAGCATATTGTGTTGCTGGACATCAATACAACTCTAACATCGGACAATGTGAATCATGTCCGAAAGGAAGTTATAACGATGGAAGCACATCTGAGCGTTTTAATGACTGTACACAATGTGAAACTGGATATACAACAGAAGATGAAGGCTCTTCTTCAATAGATGAATGTAAACGTGAGTGGTTTAGTGATTTTTGTTAAGATTTATGTTAAATAAACGCAATATACTTAATATAAATCATCTAGGGAAATGGCCTGTTTTTTAATGTATTTTTTGTTATGTTAAATTTTTATCAAAGAAAGATGTTTTAAATTTAAAGAAGACGTACATGTTGGCTTCATACCAACTGGAGTTGTCTCTTTAATGTCCAGGAATCTATCTGGGATTTCTGCTTTAAAGGGGAACGTTCACCATCTGCCTGACCAATCATACTTTAGTCCCTTAAAGGGACAGTCTGAATTTTTTCTAGGTCAAAAATATTTTTGAAGTTTGTGAAAACTATATTCTATAATGTGTAGAAATGTGCAATTTAAAGTATCTGAAAGTTTAAACTAAAAAAATTCAGCCGTTTGTTTTTAAAACTAGGAAAAACTGCTTAAGTAACAATAAGTACTCCCTGTTTTTAAATAACCCTTCTATAATAAATTCAGTTTGATCAAGGAGATACAGAGATACAATAAGCATACTTTAGAATTACTTTCATGTAACATTTGCCACGTTTTTGTTTATGAACACTTTTTTCGAAAAAAGCACTATGGCCCTTTAAGCTTCCAAATATATGTGTATCTATAATTTTCCGAGATTGGTAGATAAACATTCAATGCAATTTGTGGGGAGATTACACCGTTAACATATTTCAGCGTATTGTGATCCTGGTAAAGAAAGAAAGGATGATGCATGTGTTGACTGTGAACGAGGATTTTACAAGACTAATGATGTCGATATGTTATCGAAGTGTGTTCCGTGTGGTGATACTTTTACCACAGAGGGTAAAGCCAGTACTAGCTCTGTAGACTGTAATATCAGTAAGTAATATCATCTAAAACTACAGTAGAGAATGACAGTACTAGTTGTGATGACTGTAATATCAGTAAGTAATATCATCTAAAACTACAGTATAGAATGACAGTACTAGTCGTGACGACTGTAATATCAGTAAGTGATATCATCTAAAACTACAGTAGAGAATGACAGTACTAGTCGTGATGACTGTAATATCAGTAAGTAATATCTAAAACTACAGTAGAGAATGACAGTACTAGTCGTGATGACAGTAATATCAGTAAGTGATATCATCTAAAACTACAGTAGAGAATGTCAGTACTAGTCGTGATGACTGTAATATCAGTAAGTGATATCATCTAAAACTACAGTAGAGAATGACAGTACTAGTCGTGATAACTGTAATATCAGTAAGTGATGTCATCTAAAACTACAGTACAGAATGACAGAACTACTCGTAATGACTGTAATATCAGTAAGTGATATCATCTAAAACTACAATAGAGAATGACAGTACTAGTCGTGATAACTGTAATATCAGTAAGTAATATCATCTAAAACTACAGTGGGAATAACAGTACTAGTCGTGATGACTGTAATATGAGTAAGTGATATCATCTAAAACTACATTAGAGAATGATAGTACTAGTCGTGATGACTGTAATATCAGTAAGTGATATCATCTAAAACTACAGTGGGAATAACAATCAGTTTGTAATATCATCAATAAAATGATCTTTGCCCTTTATTTTTCGCAAATTTTATAATTTTGTTTTACAATTGAATTAAATTTAATATTTCAGGAATTTGTAACGCAGGCAGTAGACGATTCCCCGAAAATAACACCTGTTCTGAATGTCCTGTTGGATTTTACCAAGAGAAAGATTTACAGGATAGTTGTGACGAATGTCCCGGACAGACTACTACAAAAAATACCGGAAGTGACAATGAATTGCTTTGCCTCTGTGAGTGTTTTTTTTTTTTTTATGTCATTATTGTTTCATCGTTTTGTTTCAATTCGTATTTTATTTCATTTTATTAGTAGTATATGTACTCTCAATTTGTTCGCACGTTTCTCCATTCCATTTCATTCCATGGGTAAAAATGCAACCAAATTGAAGGAAGGAATAAAAAAACCAGACCACATCTATTTTATAAAAAAAATTTACAGATAGGGGTGGAATTAATATGTGTAGAAAAAGGGTATTTTTGATATGCTTTTTTTTTGATGGAATGTAGGAAATTGATTTAACGTGTTTGTTGGTCTTGTAAGAATTTTATGAAAATGCAGGATGTTTTATGAAATGTAGGATGTTTAGGTTTGTTTTGGGTACGCTCAATTTGGTTGCATTTTTACCCATGGAATGAAATGGAATGGGGAAACGTGCGAACAAATTGAGAGTACATATACTACTTTTATTTAATTTATGTAGTTTATAGTTCATTTTGTCCTATTATATAGTTTACTGCGACTCCGGACAACAAATAAAATCAGGGGAAGAAACCTGTGAAGATTGTCCTAGAGGTACATATAAATCTGAATCGAATCCTTTTGGAGGCTGTGTGGAGTGTTCTGATGGTACAACAACTGAAGATGTTGGATCTACTTCAGAATCAGATTGTTCTATAAGTAAGTTCTCCTTCTTTACATTATTTAATTTACTACGGAATGACAGTATTATTTGTAATATAATATCAGTGAGTAATATCATCTAAAACTACAGTAGAGAATGACAGTACTAGTCGTGATGACTGTAATATCAGTAAGTAATATCATCTAAAACTACAATAGAGAATGACAGTACCAGTCGCAATGTTTGTAATATCAGTAAGTAATATCATCTAAAACTACAGTAGAGAATGACAGTACTAGTCGTGATGTCTGTAATATCAGTAAGTAATATCATCTAAAACTACAATAGAGAATGACAGTACCAGTCGTGATGACTGTAATATCAGTAAGTAATATCATCGAAAACTCCAGTAGAGAATAACAGTACTAGTCGTGATAACTGTAATATCAGTAAGTAATATCATCTTAAACTACAGTAGAGAATGACAGTACTAGTCGTGATAACTGTAATATCAGTAAGTGATATCATCTAAAACTACAATACAGAATGACAGAACTACTCGTGATGACTGTAATATCAGTAAGTGATATCATCTAAAACTACAATAGAGAATGACAGTACTAGTCGTGATGACTGTAATATCAGTAAGTAATATCATCTAAAACTACAGTTGGAATAACAGTACTAGTCGTGATGACTGTAATATGAGTAAGTGATATCATCTAAAACTACATTAGAGAATGACAGTACTAGTCGTGATGACTGTAATATCAGTAAGTAATATCATCTAAAACTACAGTAGAGAACGACAGTACCAGTCGTGATGTCTGTAATATCAGTAAGTAATATCATCTAAAACTACAGTAGAGAATGACAGTACTAGTCGTGATGTCTGTATTATCAGTAAGTAATGTCATCTAAAACTACAGTAGAGAATGACAATAGTAGTCGTGATGACTATAATATCAGTAAGTGATATCATCTAAAACTACAGTGGGAATAACAATCAGTTTGTATTATCATCAATAAAATGATCTTTGCCCTGTTCTTTCGCAAATTTTATAATTTTGTTTTACAATTGAATTAAATTTAATATTTCAGGAATTTGTAGCGCAGGCAGTAGACGATTCCCCGAAAATAACACCTGTTCTGAATGTCCTGTTGGATTTTACCAAGAGAAAGATTTACAGGATAGTTGTGACGAATGTCCCGGACAGACTACTACAAAAAATACCGGAAGTGACAATGAATTGCTTTGCCTCTGTGAGTGTTTTTTTTTTTTTTATGTCATTATTGTTTTCATCGTTTTGTTTCAATTCGTATTTTATTTCATTTTATTAGTAGTATATGTACTCTCAATTTGTTCGCACGTTTCTCCATTCCATTTCATTCCATGGGTAAAAATGCAACCAAATTGAAGGAAGGAATAAAAAAACTAGACCACATCTATTTTATAAAAAAAATTTACAGATAGGGGTGGAATTAATATGTGTAGAAAAAGGGTATTTTTGATATGCTTTTTTTGATGGAATGTAGGAAATTGATTTAACGTGTTTGTTGGTCTTGTAAGAATTTTATGAAAATGCAGGATGTTTTATGAAATGTAGGATGTTTAGGTCTGTTTTGGGTACGCTCAATTTGGTTGCATTTTTACCCATGGAATGAAATGGAATGGGGAAACGTGCGAACAAATTGAGAGTACATATACTACTTTTATTTAATTAATGTAGTTTATCGTTCATTTTGTCCTATTATATAGTTTACTGCGACTCCGGACAACAAATAAAATCAGGGGAAGAAACCTGTGAAGATTGTCCTAGAGGTACATATAAATCTGAATCGAATCCATTTGGAAGCTGTGTGGAATGTTCTAGTGGTAAAACAACTGAAGATGTTGGATCTACTTCAGAATCAGATTGTTCTATAAGTAAGTTCTCCATATTTACATAATTTAATTTACTACGGAATGACAGTATTATTTGTAATATAATATCAGTGAGTAATATCATCTAAAACTACAGTAGAGAATGACAGTACTAGTCGTGATGACTGTAATATCAGTAAGTAATATCATCTAAAACTACAATAGAGAATGACAGTACCAGTCGCAATGTTTGTAATATCAGTAAGTAATATCATCTAAAACTACAGTAGAGAATGACAGTACTAGTCGTGATGTCTGTAATATCAGTAAGTAATATCATCTAAAACTACAATAGAGAATGACAGTACCAGTCGTGATGACTGTAATATCAGTAAGTAATATCATCGAAAACTCCAGTAGAGAATAACAGTACTAGTCGTGATAACTGTAATATCAGTAAGTAATATCATCTAAAACTACAGTAGAGAATGACAGTACTAGTCGTGATAACTGTAATATCAGTAAGTGATATCATCTAAAACTACAATACAGAATGACAGAACTACTCGTGATGACTGTAATATCAGTAAGTGATATCATCTAAAACTACAATAGAGAATGACAGTACTAGTCGTGATGACTGTAATATCAGTAAGTAATATCATCTAAAACTACAGTTGGAATAACAGTACTAGTCGTGATGACTGTAATATGAGTAAGTGATATCATCTAAAACTACATTAGAGAATGACAGTACTAGTCGTGATGACTGTAATATCAGTAAGTAATATCATCTAAAACTACAGTAGAGAACGACAGTACCAGTCGTGATGTCTGTAATATCAGTAAGTAATATCATCTAAAACTACAGTAGAGAATGACAGTACTAGTCGTGATGTCTGTATTATCAGTAAGTAATGTCATCTAAAACTACAGTAGAGAATGACAATAGTAGTCGTGATGACTATAATATCAGTAAGTGATATCATCTAAAACTACAGTGGGAATAACAATCAGTTTGTATGATCATCAATAAAATGATCTTTGCCCTGTTCTTTCGCAAATTTTATAATTTTGTTTTACAATTGAATTAAATTTAATATTTCAGGAATTTGTAGCGCAGGCAGTAGACGATTCCCCGAAAATAACACCTGTTCTGAATGTCCTGTTGGATTTTACCAAGAGAAAGATTTACAGGATAGTTGTGACGAATGTCCCGGACAGACTACTACAAAAAATACCGGAAGTGACAATGAATTGCTTTGCCTCTGTGAGTGTTTTTTTTTATGTCATTATTGTTTTCATCGTTTTGTTTCAATTCGTATTTTATTTCATTTTATTAGTAGTATATGTACTCTCAATTTGTTCGCACGTTTCCCCATTCCATTTCATTCCATGGGTAAAAATGCAACCGAATTGAAGGAAGGAATAAAAAAAACAGACCACATCTATTTTATAAAAAAATTTTACAGATAGGGGTGGAATTAATATGTGTAGAAAAAGGGTATTTTTGATATGCTTTTTTTGATGGAATGTAGGAAATTGATTTAACGTGTTTGTTGGTCTTGTAAGAATTTTATGAAAATGCAGGATGTTTTATGAAATGTAGGATGTTTAGGTCTGTTTTGGGTACGCTCAATTTGGTTGCATTTTTACCCATGGAATGAAATGGAATGGGGAAACGTGCGAACAAATTGAGAGTACATATACTACTTTTATTTAATTAATGTAGTTTATCGTTCATTTTGTCCTATTATATAGTTAACTGCGACTCCGGACAACAAATAAAATCAGGGGAAGAAACCTGTGAAGATTGTCCTAGAGGTACATATAAATCTGAATCGAATCCATTTGGAAGCTGTGTGGAATGTTCTAGTGGTAAAACAACTGAAGATGTTGGATCTACTTCAGAATCAGATTGTTCTATAAGTAAGTTCTCCATATTTACATAATTTAATTTACTACGGAATGACAGTATTATTTGTAATATAATATCAGTAAGTAATATCATCTAAAACTACAGTAGAGAATGACAGTACTAGTCGTGATGTCTGTAATATCAGTAAGTAATATCATCTAAAACTACAATAGAGAATGACAGTACTAGTCGTGATGTCTGTAATATCAGTAAGTAATATTATCTAAAACTACAATAGAGAATGACAGTACTAGTCGTGATGTCTGTAATATCAGTAAGTAATGTCATCTAAAACTACAATAGAGAATGACAGACCAGTCTTGATGTTTGTAATATCAGTAAGTAATATCATCTAAAACTACAGTAGAGAATGACAGTACTAGTTGTGATGTCTGTAATATCAGTAAGTAATATCATCTAAAACTACAGTAGAGAATGACAGTACTAGTCGTGAAGACTGTAATATCAGTAAGTAATATTATCTACAACTACAGTAGAGAATAACAGTACTAGTCGTGATGACTATAATATCAGTAAGTAATATCATCGAAAACTTCAGTAAAGAATAACAGTACTTGTCGTGATAACTGTAATATCAGTAAGTAATATCATCTAAAACTACAGTAGAGAATGACAGTACTAGTCGTGATGACTGTAATATCAGTAAGTGATATCATCTAAAACTACAGTAGAGAATGACAGTACTAGTCGTGATAACTGTAATATCAGTAAGTGATATCATCTAAAACTACAGTACAGAATTACAGAACTACTCGTGATGACTGTAATATCGGTAAGTGATATCATCTAAAACTACAGTACAGAATGACAGAACTACTCGTGATGACTGTAATATCAGTAAGTGATATCATCTAAAACTACAATAGAGAATGACAGTACTAGTCGTGATGACTGTAATATCAGTAAGTAATATCATCTAAAACTACAGTGGGAATAACAGTACTAGTCGTGATGACTGTAATATGAGTAAGTGATATCATCTAAAACTACATTAGAGAATGATAGTACTAGTCGCGATGACTGTAATATCAGTAAGTAATATCATCTAAAACTACTGTAGAGAACGACAGTACTAGTCGTGATGTCTGTAATATCAGTAAGTAATATCATCTAAAACTACAGTAGAGAATGACAATACTAGTCGTGATGACTATAATATCAGTAAGTGATATCATCTAAAACTACAGTGAGAATAACGATCAGTTTGTATTATCATCAATAAAATGATCTTTGCCCTGTTCTTTCGCAAATTTTATAATTTTGTTTTACAATTGAATTAAATTTAATATTTCAGGAATTTGTAACGCAGGCAATAGACGATTCCCCGAAAATAACACCTGTTCTGAATGTCCTGTTGGATTTTACCAAGAGAAAGATTTACAGGATAGTTGTGACGAATGTCCCGGACAGACTACTACAAAAAATACCGGAAGTGACAATGAATTGCTTTGCCTCTGTGAGTGTTTTTTTTTTATGTCATTATTGTTTTCATCGTTTTGTTTCAATTCGTATTTTATTTCATTTTATTAGTAGTATATGTACTCTCAATTTGTTCGCACGTTTCCCCATTCCATTTCATTCCATGGGTAAAAAAGGGGTGGAATTAATATGTGTAGAAAAAGGGTATTTTTGATATGCTTTTTTTGATGGAATGTAGGAAATTGATTTAACGTGTTTGTTGGTCTTGTAAGAATTTTATGAAAATGCAGGATGTTTTATGAAATGTAGGATGTTTAGGTCTGTTTTGGGTACGCTCAATTTGGTTGCATTTTTACCCATGGAATGAAATGGAATGGGGAAACGTGCGAACAAATTGAGAGTACATATACTACTTTTATTTAATTAATGTAGTTTATCGTTCATTTTGTCCTATTATATAGTTTACTGCGACTCCGGACAACAAATAAAATCAGGGGAAGAAACCTGTGAAGATTGTCCTAGAGGTACATATAAATCTGAATCGAATCCATTTGGAAGCTGTGTGGAATGTTCTAGTGGTAAAACAACTGAAGATGTTGGATCTACTTCAGAATCAGATTGTTCTATAAGTAAGTTCTCCATATTTACATAATTTAATTTACTACGGAATGACAGTATTATTTGTAATATAATATCAGTGAGTAATATCATCTAAAACTACAGTAGAGAATGACAGTACTAGTCGTGATGACTGTAATATCAGTAAGTAATATCATCTAAAACTACAATAGAGAATGACAGTACCAGTCGCAATGTTTGTAATATCAGTAAGTAATATCATCTAAAACTACAGTAGAGAATGACAGTACTAGTCGTGATGTCTGTAATATCAGTAAGTAATATCATCTAAAACTACAATAGAGAATGACAGTACCAGTCGTGATGACTGTAATATCAGTAAGTAATATCATCGAAAACTCCAGTAGAGAATAACAGTACTAGTCGTGATAACTGTAATATCAGTAAGTAATATCATCTAAAACTACAGTAGAGAATGACAGTACTAGTCGTGATAACTGTAATATCAGTAAGTGATATCATCTAAAACTACAATACAGAATGACAGAACTACTCGTGATGACTGTAATATCAGTAAGTGATATCATCTAAAACTACAATAGAGAATGACAGTACTAGTCGTGATGACTGTAATATCAGTAAGTAATATCATCTAAAACTACAGTTGGAATAACAGTACTAGTCGTGATGACTGTAATATGAGTAAGTGATATCATCTAAAACTACATTAGAGAATGACAGTACTAGTCGTGATGACTGTAATATCAGTAAGTAATATCATCTAAAACTACAGTAGAGAACGACAGTACCAGTCGTGATGTCTGTAATATCAGTAAGTAATATCATCTAAAACTACAGTAGAGAATGACAGTACTAGTCGTGATGTCTGTATTATCAGTAAGTAATGTCATCTAAAACTACAGTAGAGAATGACAGTACTAGTCGTGATGTCTGTAATATCAGTAAGTAATATCATCTAAAACTACAATAGAGAATGAAAGTACTAGTCGTGATGTCTGTAATATCAGTAAGTAATATCATCTAAAACTACAATAGAGAATGACAGTACTAGTCGTGATGTCTGTAATATCAGTAAGTAATATCATCTAAAACTACAATAGAGAATGACAGACCAGTCTTGATGTTTGTAATATCAGTAAGTAATATCATCTAAAACTACAGTAGAGAATGACAGTACTAGTCGTGATGTCTGTAATATCAGTAAGTAATATCATCTAAAACTACAGTAGAGAATGACAGTACTAGTCGTGAAGACTGTAATATCAGTAAGTAATATTATCTACAACTACAGTAGAGAATAACAGTACTAGTCGTGATGACTGTAATATCAGTAAGTAATATCATCGAAAACTTCAGTAAAGAATAACAGTACTAGTCGTGATAACTGTAATATCAGTAAGTAATATCATCTAAAACTACAGTAGAGAATGACAGTACTAGTCGTGATGACTGTAATATCAGTAAGTGATATCATCTAAAACTACAGTAGAGAATGACAGTACTAGTCGTGATAACTGTAATATCAGTAAGTGATATCATCTAAAACTACAGTACAGAATTACAGAACTACTCGTGATGACTGTAATATCGGTAAGTGATATCATCTAAAACTACAGTACAGAATGACAGAACTACTTGTGATGACTGTAATATCAGTAAGTGATATCATCTAAAACTACAATAGAGAATGACAGTACTAGTCGTGATGACTGTAATATCAGTAAGTAATATCATCTAAAACTACAGTGGGTATAACAGTACTAGTCGTGATGACTGTAATATGAGTAAGTGATATCATCTAAAACTACATTAGAGAATGATAGTACTAGTCGCGATGACTGTAATATCAGTAAGTAATATCATCTAAAACTACTGTAGAGAACGACAGTACTAGTCGTGATGTCTGTAATATCAGTAAGTAATATCATCTAAAACTACAGTAGAGAATGACAATACTAGTCGTGATGACTATAATATCAGTAAGTGATATCATCTAAAACTACAGTGAGAATAACAATCAGTTTGTATTATCATCAATAAAATGATCTTTGCCCTGTTCTTTCGCAAATTTTATAATTTTGTTTTACAATTGAATTAAATTTAATATTTCAGGAATTTGTAACGCAGGCAATAGACGATTCCCCGAAAATAACACCTGTTCTGAATGTCCTGTTGGATTTTACCAAGAGAAAGATTTACAGGATAGTTGTGACGAATGTCCCGGACAGACTACTACAAAAAATACCGGAAGTGACAATGAATTGCTTTGCCTCTGTGAGTGTTTTTTTTTTTATTATGTCATTATTGTTTTCATCGTTTTGTTTCAATTCGTATTTTATTTCATTTTATTAGTAGTATATGTATTCTCAATTTGTTCGCACGTTTCCCCATTCCATTTCATTCCATGGGTAAAAAAGGGGTGGAATTAATATGTGTAGAAAAAGGGTATTTTTGATATGCTTTTTTTGATGGAATGTAGGAAATTGATTTAACGTGTTTGTTGGTCTTGTAAGAATTTTATGAAAATGCAGGATGTTTTATGAAATGTAGGATGTTTAGGTCTGTTTTGGGTACGCTCAATTTGGTTGCATTTTTACCCATGGAATGAAATGGAATGGGGAAACGTGCGAACAAATTGAGAGTACATATACTACTTTTATTTAATTTATGTAGTTTATAGTTCATTTTGTCCTATTATATAGTTTACTGTGACTCCGGACAACAAATAAAATCAGGAGAAGAAACCTGTGAAGATTGTCCTAGAGGTACATATAAATCTGAATCGAATCCTTTTGGAGGCTGTGTGGAGTGTACTGATGGTAAAACAACTGAAGATGTTGGATCTACTTCAGAATCAGATTGTTTTATAAGTAAGTTCTCCATATTTACATAATTTAATTTACTACGGAATGACAGTATTATTTGTAATATAATATCAGTAAGTAATATCATCTAAAACTACAGTAGAGAATGACAGTACTAGTCGTGATGTCTGTAATATCAGTAAGTAATATCATCTAAAACTACAATAGAGACTGACAGTACTAGTCGTGATGTCTGTAATATCAGTAAGTAATATCATCTAAAACTACAGTAGAGAATGACAGTACTAGTCGTGATGACTGTAATATCACTGAGTAATAATACAAATCCGTACAAGCAAAACAATTCCGTTAATCAAAAATCTCGTCCAGAGCAGGACAAATTCGGGTGCAATAATAATATAGTAGTGGACTTCCCATACGAGAAGTACCATCATCTAAAACTACAGTAGAGAATGACAGTACAAGTCGTGATGACTGTAATATCAGTAAGTACTATCATCTAAAACTACAGTAGAGAATGACAGTACAAGTCGTGATGACTGTAATATCAGTAAGTACTATCATCTAAAACTACAGTAGAGAATGACAGTACTAGTCGTGACGACTGTAATATCAGTAAGTAATATAATCTAAAACTACAATAGAGAATGACAGTACTAGTTGTGATGACTGTAATATCAGTAAGTAATATCATCTAAAACTACAGTAGAGAATGACAGTACTAGTTGTGATGTCTGTAATATCAGTAAGTAATATCATCTAAAACTACAGTAGAGAATGACAGTACTAGTTGTGATGACTGTAATATCAGTTAGTAATATCATCTAATACTACAGTAGAGAATGACAGTACTAGTCGTGATGACTGTAATGTCAGTTAGTAATGTTATCTAAAACTACAGTAGAGAATGACAGTGCTAGTCGTGATGACTTTAATGTCAGTAAGTCATATCATCTAAAACTACAGTAGAGAATGACAGTACTAGTTGTGATGACTGTAATATCAGTAAGTAATATCATCTAAAACTACAGTAGAGAATAACAGTACTAGTCGTGATGACTGTAATATCAGTAAGTAATATCATCTAAAACTACAGTATAGAATGACAGTTCTAGTCGTGATGACTGTAATATCAGTAAGTAATATCATCTAAAACTACAGTAGAAAATGACAGTACTAGTCGTGATGACTGTAATATCAGTAAGTGATATCATCTAAAACTACAGTAGAGAATGACAGTAATAGTCCTGATGACTGTGATATCAGTAAGTAATATTATCTAAAACTACAGTAGAGAATGACAGTAATAGTCGTGATGACTGTAATATCAGTAAGTAATATCATCTAAAACTACAATAGAGAATGACAGTACTAGTCGTGATGACTGTAATATCAGTAAGTACTATCATCTAAAACTACAGTAGAGAATGACAGTACTAGTTGTGATGACTGTAATATCAGTAAGTACTATCATCTAAAACTATTGTAGAGTATTGATCGCGATGACTGTTATATCATTTTAAACTATCCATTTCATTTCAAACAATTTGTGTTTCAGAGAAATGTAACAGAGGACAAACTACAACTGAGGCGAAATGTATTGATTGTGATTTTGATACTTATCAAGAAGACGATTTACCTAAAAGTACAACCAAATGCACACCATGTTTTGGTCAGACAGGCACCAAACAAACTGGTAGTACTGATGCCAGTGAATGTTTACGTACGTTAAGTTTTCATATTATATGATATGAGTATATGTAGATTGTCATACAATAGATATGTAGATTGTCGCACAATAGATATGTAGATTGTCGTACAATAGATATGTAGATTGTCATACAATAAATATGTAGATTGTCGTACAATAGATATGTAGATTGTCATACAATAGATATGTAGATTGTCGTATAATAGATATGTAGATAATCATACAACAGATATGTAGATAATCATACAACATATATGTGGATTGTCGTACAATAGATATGTAGATTGTCATACAACAGATATGTAGATTGTCATACAATAGATATATAGATTGTCATACAATAGATATGTAGATAATCATACAACAGATATGTAGATAATCATACAACATATATGTGGATTGTCGTACAATAGATATGTAGATTGTCATACAACAGATATGTAGATTGTCATACAATAGATATATAGATTGTCATACAATAGATATGTAGATTGTCGTACAATAGATATGTAGATTGTCATACAACAGATATGTAGATTGTCATACAACAGATATGTAGATTGTCATACAATAGATATATAGATTGTCATACAATAGATATGTAGATTGTCGTAAATAGATATGTAGATTGTCATACAATAGATATATAGATTGTCATACAATAGATATATAGATTGTCATACAATAGATATGTAGATTGTCATACAACAGATATGTAGATTGTCATACAATAGATATATAGATTGTCATACAATAGATATATAGATTGTCGTACAATAGATATGTAGATTGTCATACAATAGATATATAGATTGTCATACAATAGATATGTAGATTGTCGTACAATATATATGTAGATTGTCATACAACAGATATGTAGATTGTCATACAACAGATATGTAGATTGTCATACAAGAGATATGTAGATTGTCATACAACGGATATGTAGATTGTCATACAACAGATATGTAGATTGTCATACAATAGATATGTAGATTGTCACACAACAGATATGTAGATTGTCATACAAGAGCTATGTAGATTGTCATACAACAGATATGTAGATTGTCGTACACCTGAAATTTGATTTTCGTTCAAATTTGGAGATATATTCAAAATTACTGCAAATTTCTTATAAAAAATCTCAGATTTTCTATAAAATTATCGCAGATTTTCTATAAAATTACTGTAGATTTATTATAAAATTACTGCAATTGCCCCTCGTACGCCTATGGGTACAACGTATGCAACTTTCTGACACAATTTGTGGTGATTGTCATACAACTTTAAGTCATATTATATTTCATTATTTAGTAGCGTATTTTACCTCGACTCTCATTTTTTCTTTTAGCATACTGTCTTCCTGGACAACAACACAACTCTAACAGTGGGAAATGTGAAGCATGTCCGAAAGGAAGTTATAACGGTGGAAGCAGATCCGACAGCTTTAATGACTGTACACAATGTGAAGCTAGATATACAACAGAAGATGAGGGCTCTTCTTCAATAGATGAATGTAAACGTGAGTGTTTTGCGCTATTTTCATGCAATTTAATCATTGATTGGCTGGTTTAATGCAAATGCAGTGTACAATGTCTAGAGAACGTAATTGATTGACTGAACTATTTTCTTTTCAATATGGCGATCTACAAATAATATATGAGGTTATCTAGCACTCTTGTCTAGTTACGAGTTGATACGAGTGAGATGAACGTACGTATTCGGTGTATTCCCACTTCGCCCCTTCCCGTTTCGCCCACAAACTTATCCCATTTTGCCCCTTCTCCATTTCGCCCCTTTCCTGTTTTGCCCCTTCCTGGTATACCCCTTTCCCATTTTACCCCTTTACCATTTTTCAGTACGCCCCTTTAGACTTCGCCCCTTCCCATTTCGCCCCTTTCCCGTTTCGCCCCTTCCTATTTCGTACACTTCACCTTTTAAAACTACTTATACCACTTAAGAAAGTGTGCTTGTTCCGGTTCGAATTATGGGGGCGAAATGGGAAAGGGGCCAAATGAGAAGGGGTCAAGTGGGAATAGGGGGCGAGATGGGAAAGGGGCGAATTGGGACAGGGGCAAAATCGAAAAGGGGTGAAATGGGAAATGGGCAAAGTAGAAAAGTGGCGAATTGGGAAGAGACCAAATAAAAAGGGGCAAAATGGGAAAGGGGCATAATGGGAATAGTTTGGGGGCGAAGTGGGAATAAACCATTCATTCATTCTTTTATTTATTAGTATCATTATTATTATTATTGTTATTATATCAACTAAAGCTTTCTTTTGTAGCTATCTGTAACCTTGGTGAATATTTAGATGAAGAAACTAAAACATGTGAAAAATGTCGTATAGGTGAATATTCTACCACTGAAAGTATAAATACCGAATGTAGTAAATGTGAAACAGGAAAATCAACAGCCAACACTGGTTCTACATCTGAAACAGATTGTAACCTAGGTGAGTTCAGTGGTTTACGGACCGGGCGGTTGGCCCGGCCTAGACCCTTGCGCCGATTTATTTTGTAAAAAGTGACTGGCTAGCAGATGAAACCGACTGGCTAGCCATTTGTTTTCGGTTAGCCGGTTTTGAACTGGCTGAATTGGCTAGCAAAAAAAAATCGGCGGTTTTCGGCGGCTAAAACGGATTTCCTCCATTAAACATTTGAATTATATTAATCAAACTACAATAGTTTTAAATTATCATGGATGAAAATTATCATGTTCAGCATGGTAGGTCTAAGTGACGATCGTCTTGAATTCATTTACAAAGTGGCAGAAATCGGCTGACTTAAATCGGAGGCGCTTTGTTTTCACAACTGGCAGATTATGGATGTAAAGAAATCGGCGGCGGTGGCTAATGGCGGCGGCGCAAGGGTCTAGCCCGGCCTCTCCCACCCCGACCCCTTTCTAATTCTTGAGAGGATTATACTTGGTTTCCTAACACTATTCGGTGGTGGTGCCAGCCTTCTGTATTTGAGGGTATAGACAAGGGGAGAATGATAGATGGAAGGGGATAACTGTGAGGGGAGGATTATGTTGGCCATCTATAGCCATTCTACCGTCAACATGCTATGTTTCTATTGTAGTGGCTTGTCAATTAGGGACACACCTAGTAGCAGGTGTTTGTGTTCCCTGTCCAATAGGATCATACCGTGATGGTACTCGTCAAACTTGTCAGCAATGTAAATCTTCAGAAACTACATTAAAAACAGGTGCTACCAGTCAGTCAATGTGCGTAGGTGAGTTATTTAAAAACCCAAACCAACATGAATGAATCCTCTAACTATTAAGAACATGTATAATATATAAACACAGCTTTATGGAACAACAACCACTGGTTAAAGTGCCTGCGAACGGCGGGTGAAACAGGTTGAAACGTTGCATACAACTTTGACCATGCCTGCGGACGACGGGTGAAACAGGTTGAAACGTTGCATACAACTTTGACCATGCCTGCGGACAACGGGGGAAACACGTCGAAACGTTGCATAAAACTTTTACTAGTGATTGTTATTCCATAAAGCTTTGTCTATATATGTATTATATTGTGCTTACAGTTCATAGATTCATAGACTCTCAACAACTAAATGTATTACTATACGACCAACAACAACAACATCCTAGCTTGCGAAATATGCTTACGGGAGAATTTGTGCTGTGTGACATCTTCAAACAATTAGTTTAAGTAAAATTGCTGGCAGCACCAACATAAAGAATACCTCTTTACAAAGCATTTAACATTTCCTAACCCCCTTGAATTTCTAGATAAATGCAAACCAGGGATACAGTATTATGTAGAGCATGATGAATGTAGGGAGTGTCCAACAGGTCAATACAAAGATGATACAATGCCTTTTTGTAATAAATGTCCAGAAGGTCAAACCACGATGAATACTGGAAGCACGTCATGTATTACATCCCAAGGTAAGTTCCCACTGCTTACTATCTCTCAGAATGATCAAAGAGCTTAATTCTCAAACTTGGCCATAGCCGTAGGGGCCCGCGACTCAATGAGGGGCAGACGGACATATTGTCCGAATTTTAATGCTATTTGGCCCGAGTTTGAGGATTTTTTTGCCCGAAAACATAATATTATGGGGGTGTGGGCGAGAGGGTCAGCTGCCCCCTGTCTCCTACGGCTATGAACCTGGCTAATAAGAGTTTATATTCATTAGCCATCTTGGCTGGTGTCCGAGACATTACTCGACCTGCGTTACAGATTACGTGACCATTTCACATGCGTTGGTAGTTGTGGTAACACTGGAGTTTTTTGTGTAACGGTTTTTTTTTATAAACAATATTTTATTAATACATTAAATGGATTAGGTAACAGGCTTAAGCCTATATGACCCCTCCCCAAGTTAGAGAGAAAAAAATGTTTGGAGTTTCGGGGTAATTTCGTGTCAATTCATTATCGTGGAAGTAAAATGTGAAACGATTTTTTTCAGTAATGGAAACACCTGCTCTCCGCACAACGTTTACCTTGAATGCATTCTTCTCCGGCAGGTCGGATATCTGCAGTGGCAATACAGGGCAGTTAGGTGGTCTTATACGGACAATAATGACCGAAGCTGTCAAGGCTCAGGCTACATTGTATGATGCTGTCTGTAGTCAAGCTGGTTGTGCTAATGTTGAAACAACTGTTCAAATCTGTACAGATTTTACCGCAGCTCGTACAAAACGTGGTGGTGCTGAAACGTTTGCTGAATCTACAACCGTCGTCCGGGATGTCCCGTAAGTTGTGCTTCTTTGTCCAAACATAAAATAATTCATTCAGTTCAACCTTTGTCACCCATTGAAAATAACATTACGTATAACACGGCAATATTAGGCAGCCATCTTGTCCTGTAAATGGGTAAGCGCAGACAACTCCTTTGTGAGGATTGTTCTTCTTGATTGGTTGAATTTGAAGCCAAAACATGTCCGAAGAATGGTTTTGATTGGCTGAACTAGGGTTCATTCAATTTGGCGATCATCTTTTAGTATATAAGGATATCTACCACGTTAGTCTACCACGTTAGTCTAGTTCCTAAGTTGATACGAGTGTGAAATACTCACCAGAAAGACTTCTATGAATGACTATAATGACATTACGTCTTCTTACAGACTTTGTTATGTGGAAAGTCTGCAATTTGTTGACCGATTTTATGGCCATATCGTTAATCATGCTTTTGAAAGAGTTTCTTCTCGTGCGAAAAAAAAAACAGTTCACCAAAATCAATCTTTTAACAAGAATTGTCTACCCTTGCCCAATTACCGGACAATATGGCCGCGAGTCATAATGTTAGTCTGGAACATTGACGAAGGAGGGACTTTTAAAAGAGGTACTTTTGCGGCTTTGCCTTGATATTTGTTTTACTGCTTTTAGATTGGAAGTGGCTTCGTCAACGGCAAGAAGAGAAACAGCAAAAGTTCTAGATGAAGCTCTGTACGATAGATCGTTATATGAAGATAGATTGGTAAGACTTATTATTTCAGGTTTTTTCAGCTATTTATAGCTGTCAACATGATGCTTGCTGCTTGTCTCAGTTAGATGAGAATAGGGAAAGCATGTCATCCACACTCTGCACATGTCTACACATCTTGCCCTGTTTCTCAAATAATCTTGTCGTAAGTTAGGTATTTTGCTATGACTAATTCAATACTTACGACAATTTTTAATCGTAAGACCTTTTCAGTGTACCCCGGAATGTAAACTAAATGTGCACGTATTTGGACTCTACAAGCCATCCTGATCCCCCCCCCCCCCTAAAGTTTGGACAAATCCACGCCCTTGATAATTCGTGATTGCTTTGATGAGTGTCACAATGGGAATTTGTAACTTGCACGGCGCGAAAGATAAACTTATTATAAAGTGAACAGATCTAGCTACGACAAAAATAAAGCAGTTAATTATGTCGAAAAACCGTAGAAGTAAATTCAAATTTAGACATCTTATGAAAAAGAAAAGTGGCTGTGCTTCATGAAAATTTGTAATATCTGAATATGTATTCTACTATACTATAGGGAGAAAATGATGTCCAGTTAAACAGATTTACTTTGAACGAGGCCCCGGCTTGTGAGGAAGGTCAGGAACGACCAGTAGATACCGAACCTTGTGGTAAATAATTTATATTAAGTTTATGAGAGAACGTTCAGCAATTTCGATTTGGGCCTTGAATATGTAAATAGCGCCCAAAATACTAGAACTCTTCAAAAAATCGCAAAACTTTTGCACTTTATTCACTTAAAAGATTTATACCCTTTCATGACCCCACCTCACCACTCCCCCTCCTCTTCCCAACTGAAAAAATATAGTAACGCCACTGGTCCTGTAGGAATATTATATTTACATTGTAGTTGATTGTCCTGTTGGAATATTATATTTACATTGTAGTTGATTGTCCTGTTGGAATATTATATTTACATTGTAGTTAATTGTCCTGTTGGAATATTATATTTACATTGTAGTTGATTGTCCTGCTGGAATATTATATTTACATTGAAGTTGATTGTCTTGCTGGAATATTATATTTACATTGTAGTTGATTGTCTTGTGGTATATTATATTTACATTGTAGTTGATTGTCCTGTTGGAATATTATATTTACATTGTAGTTGATTGTCCTGCTGGAATATTATATTTACATTGAAGTTGATTGTCCTGCTGGAATATTATATTTACATTGTAGTTGATTGTCTTGTTGGAATACTATATTTACATTGTAGTTGATTGTCCTGCTGGAATATTATATTTACTTTGTAGTTGATTGTCTTGTGGAATATTATATTTACATTGTAGTTGATTGTCCTGCTGGAATATTATATTTTCATTATAGTTGATTGTTCTGCTGGAATATTATATTTACATTGTAGTTGATTGTCCTGCTGGAATATTATATTTACATTGTAGTTGATTGTCCTGCTGGAATATTATATTTACATTGTAGTTGATTGTCTTGTGGAATATTATATTTACATTCTAGTTGATTGTCCTGCTGGAATATTATATTTACATTGTAGTTGATTGTCCTGCTGGAATATTATATTTACATTGTAGTTAATTGTCCTGCTGGAATATTATATTTACATTGTAGTTGATTGTCCTGCTAGAATATTATATTTACATTGTAGTTGATTGTCCTGCTAGAATATTATATTTACATTGTAGTTGATTGTCCTGCTGGAATATTATATTTACATTGTAGTTGATTGTCCTGCTGGAATATTATATTTACATTGTAGTTGATTGTCTTGTGGAATATTATATTTACATTGTAGTTGATTGTCCTGCTGGAATATTATATTTACATTGTAGTTGATTGTCCTGCTGGAATATTATATTTACATTGTAGTTGATTGTCCTGCTGGAATATTATATTTACATTGTAGTTGAATGTCCTGCTAGAATATTATATTTACATTGTAGTTGATTGTCCTGCTAGAATATTATATTTACATTGTAGTTGATTGTCCTGCTGGAATATTATATTTACATTGTAGTTAATTGCACTGTCGGTACATCTTATGATAAAGGCACTTTCAAATGTGTTGAATGTGAACAGGGATATTATCAACCTTCCACCAAACAAACCTGGTGTTTAAAATGTCCGGAAAGTGAAAGTACAGTTTCTAGTGGTTCAAAATCTGAATCTGACTGCCGTCGTAAGTACACCTTTTCTACCTGTTCATTTACGAGTCCTGGTGACTCAAAAAAAAAAAAATTAAGGTGAACCTTTCCTGAGATAAGCATTCTATTTCATTTCTATTCTATTCCATGGTAAGGAACAGTGAGTTCTTGGAAATAACCGTCTTTTTTTTTGTTCGGGGTAAGGAAATGCTTTTCCGTTTTGGAAACAACGTTCCGTTCATAAGGCTGCGTGCACATAGAAGTATACTTTTTGGGTATACGGTGTACGTTTTGAGCGACACGCGTGTACCTAGAATCGAACAAGGTAATTTCATAATACCTGGTCACATAAGAGGACACTAATCGAAATCGAAGTATTCTACGTATATTAAAGTAAAGTGTAGTATAGTAAAAATCGTGCTTGTTCGATTTTCGAGTAGTGTATACCGTATAGCCTACTTCTATGTGCACGCAGCCTAAGAGATCAGTTCCTGGGAGCACCGATCTGCTTTAGTTCGTGGTAAGAGATTGCACTAATCGCAAATAGAATCCATATCTCCATTTCACAAAAATTCCATATGCATTCTAAATAGATTATCAGAGTTTGGTTCCCCATTAATAACGTGTTTGTTCTGTTTCAGCGGTGTGTGAAATCTATCCTGGGTATTGTTTAAATGGTGGAACTTGTAAAGCGAGTGATGGTCGTGCAGCTTGTGATTGTACCGAGACTTATGAAGGCGATAAATGCGATGTGAAGAAAGGTAATTCAAACTTCAAACAAGAAAACCCGAGTTTATTCACAAACAGTCTCCGCTAGCGCTCTGCAACATATTATGGTTTACAGAGATTGCCAAGGATTGCCGATTGAGTATGCTCGTTCACTGTTAAGATCTCAAGCACACTCGTTATGAGCCGGAATTTGTCTCAGATATACATGTATAGATGAGAGATATGGCCAAGGGAAAGTGTCTCACCTTATAGTTGCAAGACGCTGCCATGGTGAAATTTTCCATGATTGTACAGTGTGTAACTTCGGTTCCAATAAGTTACAAGGTCTGTCTTTATTCTATGTATGTATATTTTATCAACACATTCTGCTGTTTTTGTTGCAGAGAGCCCAATGGAAATGACCCGATTATTGGGCGCCATCGTTGGTGGAAGCATTTCGTTGGTTATACTCATCATTTTGATTGTTGCTGCCTGTCTTTACTTCCGGTAAGGACCGTTAATAATTTATATCCTTAAATCCTTTTTGGACGTAATTTTTAAATTATCTTGCTCGTACGGACTTTATATAAACCTCATAGTTCCGGGATATTAAAGAGGCACAGGCTTCATTTTCGTGGCTCGATTTTTCCAAGTCTCAGAAACGGGGACTTTTTTAGCTCAGCAATTTAGTACTGGTTATCACAACTCACCATTGGAATTTGAGTCTTCAAATCCATGTGCATCCATTATTATTAGCATTTGAAAGTTATAATGCCCTACTACACATTAGCGATACTATGCAATATATAGAAAAGTCATCTATAGAAATAGAAGGAGAAATGTCTAATTTAAGATATATTTGAAGGAAATATGCAATTTTCGTACATTTCTAGTGCTTCTGAAGGATACTTAAGTATATTCAAGACCCAAATCAACCAATAAAAATGAAGACTGGTCCCCTTTAACCATCTAGCCCATTTCACAACTGAAAGCTAGGGCTTATGCCATCAAGAGCAACATGTACTTAACCTTTTTTGATATACTGGGGGTTTTTTTTTCAGAAAAAGAAATAAAGACAAAACAACAAATCGTAGCGCAACTCCAGCTAGAGAAGAGACCGGCACCCTGTCACCGTATGGATCTGTATATAGTTCTCAACAAGGTCCGCCATACGTGACCAGGTTATCTACGAAACAGAATAATCTTATGAAACCACAGTCTAGACTCACCTTTCCCATGGAGCAAAGACCTTTCACCAATCATTGATCTTAATTTGCTGTTTTCAGCAATCTGTATAAAAAATGTACCCTAATTGTTTTTTTGTTTTTTTTAGACTGATATTTTTGTTATTATTTTTCTTTTTTTCACTTATGTTCTCATTTAACAATTTATTATTAATATTTATTTTTTGTATTTGCCGCAATTTTACCTTTTCCCACTTTTTAAGACTATAATTTATTTCTTTAAATAAACAGTCTAATGAAAGATAATTGAGTGTTCTCCAACGTTTAAGTTTAAAGGCTGAAGACGTTAAAGCACGTTCCTAGAACGTCTTACTAACGTTCGACGAGCGTAGCAAGCGTTCGCCAACCGTTAATCAGTCGTTACTCAAGCGTTACTTAGTTGTTACTAATCGTTTGCTTTGCAGTGAACCATACGAGAACGCGCCTGACCTAGTTAGCCAGAATCAGGACACGAGGATAATTGGTTAGCTAAGTCCAAGGTAAGAGCTGAAAAATCAAGCTTTTCCCATAGCCTGTTGGTAAAACAGTGACACAGTCATCTCCGTAGTACACAGCTTCCAAGGTTTCAACCTGTTTGTCTTACAAAACGATATCTGGAAGTCCCAGCTTAACTTTCAAAAATTTAAAGCGTAAATAAATGTTTTCTTCGTGGGCGTCGCCATCTTGAATTATCGCGGACTATTTTGTGATTTGGCTGATTACAGTTTACATATAAATGTCTGTCATTTTAAAATTATATTATGCTGAAAATTATGTGTACATGTGATACGAAGGCTTAATTAAAATTTCATGGCTGTTTTCTTCAATCGACATATTTTGTCGGGCGTAATAATTTTAATGGACTCCAACTAGGTTCGGGTCTGTTATTTCAATGACGTAAGAACGACGCGATAGTTTCGGATGTGCAGTGAACGACTCACTGGCGACCTGCTAACAACCGCTGAACGGTTCCCTAGCGCTAACGCCAGTAAAGCGCTATTCTGACGTCATTTACACGTTAGTCACACGCTCAACACCTCAACACGCTCGCCCGTTGACAAATCGTTCGTCAGACGCCATTTGGTCGCTATTACACGCTTCTCGTGTGTTAGACACGCGCTAATCAAACGTTAGCCACACGTTCATCACACGTCAGATGTGTCATCGAACGCTCTAAAACGCTCAAAGTTTGAACGATTGAAACGTTCAGAGAACGTTGACTAGAACGTCATGGTGTGACGGACTCATTACATAGCGAACAGGGGCGTTTTAGCGGAAGGGGTCACTCTTGAGGGGCCATTATTCTCAAAAGCGTCGCAGGCCATTTGAGAAGGCCTGCCTTAGATATTTTCTGAAAAAAATGTAATGTAGAAATAAAATATTGTTTAAATCATAGTATTTGGACTTGTAAAAAAATGAAATTGAATGTACTTTTACGTCCTGCTTTTCTCCACCTGTATAGGCTAATGTTTTCTATTTCTAGGCTAAGTGTAAATCAGAGCACTCATCAGTGACAAAATATACCGAAATCGTGAACCATGAAAAACTAAACCGTTTAGAAATGGTACACTACATGATAAAGTTTTTTTTTTATGATAGAAAACGATTAAATTACAGCGATCTGTAGTGACACAGAGGGTCGTCCATTGTTCAAATATTTCGAGTATATCCTTACAAATTTAAAGGGCGGTCGGGTCATATAGGATGAAATATAATTTGAAATAAAAAACGGTACAAGCGAAACAATTCCGTTAATCGCAAAATTGCATCTTAAACATGACAAAATCGAGAGTAAAAGCTCCTACAAAGTACCATCAGGTATTTCGAAAAGAGTAAGCATGGTCTGCTTCTGTTATTTTACATGTACACTCACATTGTTCGAATTGACTACATTTTTGTATCTGATCGTAGGTATGGTAAAACCATTCCGCTAACCGTTGCCCAACATTTTGAGAACAGACATGGACTAGAGGTGATGTTCCGGCAAAATTTACCCTATTGTACACTGCAAAGTTTTGTGTTTCTAATTTTCTATTAGTCCATTCAGTAAACTTAAAAGAAAAGTACAATGTAAACTCCATTTTCAATCATTTAATTTGAAATTTCTGATTTAGGTTGGAGAAGCTTCTTGTCGGTTGATGGGACAATAAAATGAGGTCCCGGATGCTACAGGCTGAACACGTTAAGGATCCCTTGTCCGGTGAAAATCGAAAATATGAGTAGGCTAATATCACTGACCAAAACAGGTCATTTCTGCATGACATTTGCAGGTAATTCTCATTAAAGGTACAGAAAAGTAGGATGTAAAATCATGTTCATTCATTTTATTAAAATTATCCCTTGCCTTTGAAAAAGGCTCGTTATTACGGTGTGTTATATTCAAGCCGAACGCATCAACTCACAACAACAAAAGACCTTTTACAAACTCTATTATTATCATATACCAATGTATGTATATACCAGATTACTTGGACCAGGAAGCTCATACAGTTCGAGATTACATCTTTCTTAACAAAATATTGCTAAATTCTATTCTGTAAGGCTGTGTGCACATAGAAGTATACTTTTCGGGTATACGGTGTTCGTTTTGAGCGACACGCGTATACCTAAAATCAAACATAAGAGGACACTAATCGAAAACAAAGTATTCCTATACGTCTATTGTTCGAATTTCAAGTATTGTATTCCGTATACTTCTATGTGCGCGAGCCTAAGGGTTGAATAGACCAGATCATATTTTGTTTTTTTCAACGTATTATGGTGCTTGTGTGGTTTGTAGTAAGGTATAATCGTTATAAGATTTGAACGACATATAGAAGCGAGGAGCACATACAACAAAACAAAAGACAATATTATGGAAAATAACACACTTCTTTAATACAGTTAAGCTCTATATCCATATATCTTCCTACTTCTGTATGTCTTATAAACAATATAGTCTTAGAATTAAAACACTAAGAATATGTATATACTACTTCTGCATTCATTACATACTACGTTTCGAAACACATACAGGTAACGTAATAAAAGCAGTATATCCATATATCTTAGTGTTTTTATGTAATTTTCCTACTTCTATATCTTATAAACAATATAGTCTTAGAATTAGAATACTAAGATATATGGATATACTACTTCTGCATTCATTACATACTACGTACAGGTAACGTAATAAAAGCATTATATCCATATATCTTAGTGTTTTAATGTAATCTTCCAACTTCTAAATGTCTTATAAACAATATAGTCTTAGAATTAAAACACTAAGAATATGTATATACTACTTCTGCATTCATTACATACTACGTTTCGAAACACATACAGGTAACGTAATAAAAGCAGTATATCCATATATCTTAGTGTTTTTATGTAATTTTCCTACTTCTATATCTTATAAACAATATAGTCTTAGAATTAGAATACTAAGATATATGGATATACTACTTCTGCATTCATTACATACTACGTACAGGTAACGTAATAAAAGCATTATATCCATATATCTTAGTGTTTTAATGTAATCTTCCAACTTCTAAATGTCTTATAAACAATATAGTCTTAGAATTAAAACACTAAGATGTATGGATATACTACTTCTGCATTCATTACATACTACGTTTCGAAACACATACAGGTAACGTAATAAAAGCAGTATATCCATATATCTTAGTGTTTTAATATAATCTTCCTACTTCTATATGTCTTACAATATATATGGATATACTACTTCTGCATTCATTACATTACATTACATTACATACTACGTTTCGAAACACATACAGGTAACGTAATTAAAGCAGTATATCCATATATCTTAGTGTTTTAATGCAATCTTCCTACTTCTGTATCTTACAAACAGTAATATAGTAATATTTATATAAAACATATAGCAGCAATATCTACAAATACAAACAGTATTCATCTATATTTATGTAAAATATAAAGCAGCAATATCTACACATACAAACAGTATTCATCTATATTTATGTAAAATATAAAGCAGCAATATCTACACATACAAACAGTATTCATCTATATTTATGTAAAACATATAGCAGCAATATCTACTAATACAAACAGTATTCATCTATATTTATGTAAAATATAAAGCAGCAATATCTACACATACAAACAGTATTCATCTATATATAACAGCAATATGTACCAATACAAACAGTATTCATCTATATTTAACAGCAATATCTACTAATACAAACAGTATTCATCTATATTTATGTAAAATATAAAGCAGCAATATCTACTAATACAAACAGTATTCATCTATATTTATATAAAATATATAACAGCAATATGTACAAATACAAACAGTATTCATCTATATTTAACAGCAATATGTACAAATACAAACAGTATTCATCTATATTTAACAGCAATATCTACAAATACAAACAGTATTCATCTATATTTATATAAAATATATAACAGCAATATCTACAAATACAAACAGTATTCATCTATATTTATGTAAAACATATAACAGCAATATCTACTAATACAAACAGTATTCATCTATATTTATGTAAAACATATAACAGCAATATCTACTATTACAAACAGTATTCATCTATATATAACAGCAATATCTACTAATACAAACAGTATTCATCTATATTTATGTAAAATATAAAGCAGCAATATCTACACATACAAACAGTATTCATCTATATTTATGTAAAATATAAAGCAGCAATATCTACACATACAAACAGTATTCATCTATATTTATGTAAAATATAAAGCAGCAATATCTACACATACAAACAGTATTCATCTATATATAGTAGCAATATCTACTAATACAAACAGTATTCATCTATATTTATATAAAATATAAAGCAGCAATATCTACACATACAAACAGTATTCATCTATATTTATGTAAAACATATAGCAGCAATATCTACTAATACAAACAGTATTCATCTATATTTATGTAAAACATATAGCAGCAATATCTACTAATACAAACAGTATTCATCTATATTTATGTAAAATATAAAGCAGCAATATCTACTAATACAAACAGTATTCATCTATATTTATGTAAAATATAAAGCAGCAATATCTACACATACAAACAGTATTCATCTATATTTATGTAAAATATAAAGCAGCAATATCTACTAATACAAACAGTATTCATCTATATTTATATAAAACATATAACAGCAATATCTACACATACAAACAGTATTCATCTATATTTATATAAAATATAAAGCAGCAATATCTACACATACAAACAGTATTCATCTATATTTATGTAAAATATAAAGCAGTAATATCTACTAATACAAACAGTATTCATCTATATTTATGTAAAATATATAACAGCAATATCTACTAATACAAACAGTATTCATCTATATATAACAGCAATTTCTACTAATACAAACAGTATTCATCTATATATAACAGCAATATCTACTAATACAAACAGTATTCATCTATATATAACAGCAATATCTACTAATACAAACAGTATTCATCTATATTTATGTAAAATATAAAGCAGCAATATCAATACAAACAGTATTCATCTATATATAACAGCAATATCTACTAATACAAACAGTATTCATCTATATATATATATATCTACTAATACAAACAGTATTCATCTATATAAAGCAGCAATATCTTCTAATACAAACAGTATTCATCTATATATAACAGCAATATCTACTAATACAAACAGTATTCACGTATATTTATAAAACATATATAGTGTATTATACTAGAGTTCACGCCCCGTGATGAAGACGAGAGATTCAATTTCAACTGTGTCATCTTCATGAATAGGGGTTTTAATAAACAAATATTTTTATAAATAGGGTAAAGGGTCACTTTGTCTCTCTGTCTCTTCCCATTACACTTTCAATCGCGAGCAGTTTATCAGTAAACTCTTATTTCTTAAAGCAAAAAAAACTTACTCCTATGCAGATCAATTCCATATTTTTATCATTTTCAAAAATTGGCCAGGTTTACTAAATGTCGTTTTCTACAACTCGAGTTATCATCGCCAGATTCTACGTTTTACTGAAGACTTACTTATTCAGTGGATATAATTTATGCTCATAATGATTTCAGATCAAGCAAATAATTTTTTATTTTCAAATTTTTATGGGTAAAAAATCGCCCCTAAACCTCCTAAGAGGAGAGCGCTGCCAATGAGAAGGCTGAACGGAAAGGTCTCAGAAATCCACCTTAACTTTAAAACTTTTCACATGGGGGAGAATCCCCTTATGACGAGAACGCTGTCAACAAAATGTTGCCCCGTAAAATTATCTTGTGGAGAGAAGATAATAAATTAGAAGTCTGTTAGAATAAAAATCCTGCTATTGTCAATTATGTAAATATGTGGTGCAGCCTAAGTTTCAGGTTTCAGGTTCCAGAATTCAGCCCTTTTTTTATACTTTCTGGACTTCTTGTCTACTGGAGAATTGATGTCTATGCACCTCCTACCTAGAATTATAAGGAACATATGTGGGGTTTCTGAATCATTCAATGTAAATATATTCACAAAACGAAATCGACTCTCAAAAATGACAAGAATGAACCCTTTAAAATATTAGTTTATGGCTGAGTGACGCTGGTGATATGAGCTGTGATAACTGATAGTGGTTTGTTAAAATCCTGCATTAACCCAACCCATTATAATCGTACAAGCTACTAGACTATATATACACTTAAAGCTTATTGAATTGTCACTGGGGCCCGAGATGACATAGGAATAGGGGGCTTCAATATACGTGTCAAAATGAGGATAATTTTCACACTTTTCGGAATAATTTCATGTTTTTCATTCCATCAATGTTTAGTGGTAGTAACGGTAAGTGGAATTTTATCATTTTTTTTCTCAAAAATTCGACTTTTGTTGTAACTTGAAGAAAAGAGAGTAGAATAAATCGTTTGGTTGTTGGTATTAATAAGTTAATATTCGCATCAAATAAACTGGTATCACAGACTGGGTAGTTGTTGGTAGATGACAAGTTAATGTCCGTCTGCTTCCAGTAAACTGATATCACAGACTAGGTAGTTGTTGGTAGATGACAAGTTAACGTTCGCTTCCAGTAAACTGACATCACAGACTAGGTAGTTGTTGGTAGTTGACAAGTTACCGTTTGTCTTCTTCCAGTAAACTGATATCACAGTCTAGGTAGTTGTGGGTAGATAACAAGTTAATATTCGCATCCAGTAAACTTATATCACAGACTAGGTAGTTGTTGGTAGATGACAAGTTAACGTCTGATTCCAGTAAACTGATATCACAGAATTGGTAGTTGTTGGTAGATGACAAGTTAACGTCTGATTCCAGTAAACTGATATCACAGACTAGGTAGTTGTTGGTAAATGACAAGTTAACATATGCTTCCAGTAAACTGATATCACAAACTAGGTAGTTGTTGGTAGACGACATGTTAATGTCCTTCTGCTTCCAGTAAACTGATATCACAGACTAGGTAGTTGTTGGTAGATGACAAGTTAACATCTGCTTCCAGTAAACTGATATCACAGACTAGGTAGTTGTTGGTAGAGGACAAGTTAATATTCGCATCCAGTAAACTGATATCACAGACTAGGTAGCTGTTGGTCGATGACAAGTTACCGTCCGGCCACTTCCAGTAAACTGATATAACAGACTAGGAAGTTGTTGGTAGAGGACAAGTTAATATTCGCATCCAGTAAACTGATATCACAGACTAGGTAGCTGTTGGTCGATGACAAGTTAACGTCCGGCTGCGTCCAGTAAACTGATATCACAGACTAGGTAGTTGTTAGTAGATGACAAGTTAAAGTCCGGCTGCTTAAAGTAAACTTTTATCATAGACTAGGTAGTTGTTGGTAGGTGACTAGTTAACTTCCAGTAAACTGATATCACAGACTAGATAGGTGTTGGTAGACGACAAGTTACCGTCCGGCTGCTTCTAGTTAACTGATATCACAGACTAGGTAGTTGTTTGGTGTATAAAAAGTTCTCACTTGTTGCTCCGATGGGGCAATATAACAAGAACCTACCTTCTAGAGGTCAGGCACGTTAAAAGAATATCACCTCTTAGAATGAACAAAAAATATAAATTTATTCATCAGGGGACTTACCTGGTGGCATAACTATACAACATATTACCTATATAATCTGACGAATCCAGAAAACTATGTTTATATACAATAATTGAAAAACGCTTATTCAAATTTTAAACGTTTTTCAATGATAACCTGTAATTGTATGGAAAATTATATAGTTTTATGGGTTATTTGATTCCATTTGTATACTTTGGACACCGCTGATGGATATATAATCTTATTGACCAATTTGAGAATTTAATTTTTTTGTTCATACTAAGAGGTGGTATCGCTTTAAAGATTCTACGTTAGAGGAAGCAAATTGGGTGATCTGACACCGTTCGTTTATGCCAATAAACATGTTTCGTGTTCTTTGTTTAAGATAAGATTAGATTTATTGTCTCGTTTCGGGACAGCATGCAAAAATGTAAACAGAAAAATGATTTGCGATGCAAAGATAAAACTGAATGTTTGATATAATACGGTAAATAAAGAATAAAAATGAAAATTATAATAGTACACAATATACATACAACAACCATGGTTCGTTTTACTCTCTTTAAGTACCAAAACACAAGAAATGCCTCTATCTATACAAGATGTCGGATCGAACAAAATATTAAAGGGATTGTAGAGTGGTTTTCTAAACTTTGTATCGGGGGAACTGATAGCATTTACCGGAAGTTACTATTGATATATATCTATGCAGATCACTGACAGTTACGTCATAAAACGCGTTAGTGGAATTGCAAGAACCACAGACGTCGGAATGGAAATTGGAATGGCACAAATTGGTGCTATAAATGTCCCAGATACACGTACAGAGTTTACAATCCCTTTAATGGATAGATAAATTTGTAGAATAACAAGAAATAGAGGTTTGAGATTTTCGTTATTTGTCCGGTGATCTCTTCTAAATCTTGGGTTTTCAATTGGCTTTCTCGAGTGTCCCCGATAACGTACATGGAAACGACCCTGCCCCCTGAATTGTCATCGAAAACATGCAATTTTGAAGTATGATAAAGTCACAGCATTTTGCTTTTTAATACGTTGCTGGCAATGAACATTGCATGCATATCCGTCCAGATATTACAATATATATCAATGTTTTTTTTATACCTATAGCTCAGTTTGTGTCTCCGGAAAAAATGCCAAAATGTCCCCAGTCTGGGACATGTCCCCCAAGTTGAAAACCTAGGCCCTAAATAAGTAATGATTATATTATAGTAGTATATCTGTATTAACCTGTAATCAATACAACGGGCACTTGCTTATTAACTTTAGATCGTGACAAAATACTGTTTTTAAACTTGAAGCCGCGTGAAAAGGATTGAAACTTGAATCAGAACTTCCTGAATTGAAAATAATATCATATCACTAATTGACCGAGATATTCTTCTCTTATAAACATATGGCGGCATATTTCTTTGATGTTTCAGGTTGCTTCAAATCCCGTAATAACCTCTGAACATGTGAGAGGTTCTTTATTCTGAAGTGGTGGGTTTAGATCAAGTCTTACATTTGAGCAATCTAATCAAAATTAGATTACATTTCGTTTCGGTTATTTTTTGATTGTCGACTCCATGTAATCTAAAGACTTGTATAAGGAGGTCATCTTCTGGTTACGAATAAGCTATTTATAGCACGTGCCATCCCTCTGCCAATCAGAACACCGTTTATATTTGAATATTTTGTATTGCGTCATAATTTGGACTGCTGTGACAAGTTTTACTTTTGAAGGACAGGTTTTACTTTTAAGGGAAGGTTTTGTGAGAATTGCTATTTTCTTTTATGTTCCAAGTTTGAAGTAGGCTACTAAATGCAGTAGAGGTTTATTACAGGAATAATTATAGTGTTCAAAACCAATCAGAACCAGATATCCGCCTTATTATCCTTATTATTCTTTCAAATATGCCTACCAGCTCTGTTTCTGACCGCCGCCTCAGATCCTTATATTTTGATCCCATTTTTTGATAAAAACTGAGCCTACACTGCCCACAGGATTTATTTGATATATGAGCAGTCTTACTGAATATACAGATTCTTTTGATCATTATTAGTTTGTAATCACAGCCCCAGGGGCCGACAACACAACGAGAGCAGACCGACTTGTCCAAATTTAAATGATGCTCACCGGGCTGATTTTGCCCGATTTTTTGGAACTCGCTGCCCGTAAATGTACTAGCTGCCTCCCCTACACCCCACTGACCCCACCTGTCCCCCGTGCATTCTTACGGCTATGTTTGTAATACGGTGTTAAATTTCTGTATCATTTTCCTCCAACAAATACTGCTTTCAATATTTCAATATTTCGCAATGTTTGCCGTAAGTTATATAAATATGTAAATTTATTCATAATTCAATCTATATGCTCAGGGGTTATAAATACACAGTAAACTTATGTCAAATTTAACGCATGTTTAAAGGGGAATGTTCAGCAATTTCGAGGGTCGATTTCAGTCTGTAATGTATGTGAATACTAATAGCCTCCAGAAGTACTAGAACTTCACAAAAATTGCATAATCCCTTCAATTATATCCCTTTTTTTCCTAAACATTTATCTTACATTTTCTGTATTTGTCTTTTCTATATAACATATAGTCTTGCTAAACGACAACATTCCTTTTGCCCGATAAGGAACAAAACTATAAAACGTTGAGCTTCATTTTATTTTTTTAGAAGAGATTTAGTGTCTCTGGGGATTAGATCTGAAATGACTTCCTTTGGTATCAGATTTCATACCCCATAAATAAGTTTATTTTTCTCCGTATTTAACGTACTTAAAGGGGTTGTAAAGCGGTTTTTTAAACTTTGTATTTGCACCTCCAATTTCCATTCCAACTTTGTGGTTCTTGCAATTCCTAACGCATTTTATGACGTCACAGACAGTGATCTGCAAATATATCAATAGTAACTTCCGTTAAATCGCTGTCAGTGACGTCATAAAAAGCGTTAGTTTTAATGGAATTGCAAGAACCACAGCAATCGTATATACGTCGGCCATTTTCTATCAATAATAACCTCGTATGCATCAGGCGGATAAATCGCACTACTTTTGTCTCTATTGATGACGTCATCTGAAAAGTCTCTGACATCCAGACTTTTCCTATCTATAAGCATAATGTGCAAGGGAGGTAACTAACAACCCATTAACAGAACTATTTTTTATCGCGTAATCTCCTTCCGCCCATTGGCATTGGAAGGTTTTCTTCTATCTGCATACGAGGTTATTATTGATAAAAAATGGCCGACGTAAATACGATTGGAACCACAGACGTCGGAATGGAGATTGGAATGGCGCAAATTAATACTATCAGTGTCCCCGATACACATAAAAAGTTTAGAAAACCTCTTTACAATCCCTTTAAGGAATTGGGGTTTTTCAGCTTTATATGACTCCGATAGCATGAATTGGTACCAATTTAGACGTCTGGAAATATTAAAATCACACTAAAACAATTGTTTTATGACGTGGCTATCCCAAAGGCCCATTGGACATTATTAGCAGTTTTTTCGATATTGACGTTATTTCTATGAATACAAAAACCACTGACATCTAACGGAAAATTGGAATAGAATAAAAGCTCTTATTGGCCTAAATACACATAAAAAAGCTAGAACATTTCTTCAAATGACGACTCGCCGTTTATTAGTAAGACTTTGAAAACCCAGAAAATGAAGGATAAATGTTAAGGTAGGGGTATAATTGAAGGGATTTTACAATATGTGTGCAGTTCTAGTACTTATGGAGGCTATTTACATATATTCAAGACTCAAATCGACCCTCGAAAATGCTGAACATTCCCCTTTAAAGGACAGGCCCTTTGAAATAAATGTATGTCGTGGTATTTCCTTCCCCACCTTTCCCCTACCTACTGTCCCCATTGATTATAGAGAACAATAGGTTTATAAACCCCTGTAAAATAAATCTGGTATTTTAGGGTCAACATGGCGGTGTATATAATGTCATTTTGTGGTATCAAATTCCGCACACGTTTTCTCAATAAGCCTTTTGAAATACACAGATTATCCCTGGAGTGAATAAAGACCTGATTTTATTTATTTACGCAGAGTTTACTTTATTTTGGGTGTGGTTCGAAATTTGAAAATTTTCCCGATTAAATCTATTTTCACGTACCTAAAATTATAGGGGAATTCACAAAATTAATTGAGCAAGATATATATATATTATTTAGATCCTGGTGTACAGATAACTTTTATGTTTAAAATTTCAATAATAAGTCAATTACAGTCATGTGCAATTTCATAATTAATATTAGAGAGAAAGGAAAATTTTAAAGGGTTATACAACTTTTATAAAATATAATTGATGGTAGATATATAATTCGTAATGACTAAATTAACCATTGGAGCTTAACGGGGAAAATATGCGCACATCTTTTATGTTTTGAGGTGATTTATAGATTATATATATGTTAAAAAGCCGTTTAAAGAATTTCTCTTGGTTTCTGCTAAAATTGCCCTTTTTACGGTTGAAATTTCAATGGTTTCTTAATTGTTTTTGAGTATTTGGGACACTGATACCATCAATGTGTACAATCTTAATTTTTAATCAGACGTCTGTGGTTCATGTTAAATAGATTAGCTGGAACCACAGTTGTACCTTTAAGATTGGAAAAGTGGACATTGATGCTATGCTACAAAATTAAAAAAAAAACATCTTTACAAGTCCTTTAAAGGAATACAATCTCTTAAAATGAACAAAAAATGTAAATTTTTAAACTTGGTCAATAGGAATATATATTCATCAGGGGACTAACCTAGTGGCATAACTGTACAACAGATTACCTATAAATAATCTGATAAATCCTGAAAATTATGTTTATACTCAAATTTTGAACGTTTTTTCAATCATAACCTGTAATTGTATGGAAAATTACTTAGTTTTATGGGTTTATTTGATTCTGTTTGTAAACTGTAGACACTTTTGATGAATATATAGCCTACTCTTATTGGCCAAGTTTGAGAACTTAATTTTTTTGTTCATTCTAAGAGGTGGTATCACTTTAAGCTGCTGTCAGACCAAACTTATATATTTAAAGCGATACTACGTCTTTGGACACTGTTGATGAATATATGGGCAATTCCAGCGTTACTCACGTTACATTCTGAACACCCTCACTTGTCATTTCATCATAACTGTACATAACATTACAGTAGAATATACTTGAAAATTGATGTCTATAATCTAGAATGGTTCAGTTACATTTTACAATTTAAATGTCCTTGATATCATTTTTAAATTTAGCTGCAGGTGTAAAAATGTCACTGTTACTCACGTTACATAAAATGGACATCGAAATTTGTGCCTTTTAGTTTTTCTTGAAATTTACCCCCAAGCATCTTTTCTATTAAGATAACAATGTATGATGACTGAAGTTATTAATCACTCTGTGGAATAATTCATCATTAAACAATGAATTATATTTTTAGTACCAAGCTATTATTCAATCTTTTCCGAAAAAAATCGTTACTCACGTTACGTTACTCACGTTACATTGAATATCAATATGCAACAGATGATTTGTTCATCAATAAAACTAGTTTTAAGGATATATTAATAGGTATCTGCTTTTCAAACAACCTTTTGGTCATCAGGGAGGAATGATTCTAATTTTTTTATTCATTTTGAATATGTTTACTCAATATGATCTGTGTATTAGTATATGCAAAGGTTTTAATTTTCGGATGTAATTAATTATTGGATTGATTTTTGAAAAATAAACACACTTGAACAGTTTAATTGGCACAAATATTTTTGTTATTCTAATATTAACAAATATCAACAAATATGATAATCTCAGATTATACTCCCAGATTATTTTGAATTTTTCAAAAATGTTACTCACGTTACAAATGATTAATACAATTCAGTAATTGATTATTAACTACTATATAAGCTTATATACAATGTATATAAGCTTTTATAAGCTTAATATAATATTGAATATGTTGAACACATAACCATTATTTTTTATATTAATTAACTCTGAATAAGTTAACCAAAGTTATAAAACAGTATGTTGAAGTAGATAGGTAAATAGCATATTTTAAAAAAAATATCCAGGAGTCAGTTGCATCATTTTTGCATATTACCCTTTTTGGTCTTTAAAGTGGGAATTCTATTGCATAATGGCCTCTATTATTGATTGGAACAGGTTTCTTTAGTTTGCACAGAATGCTACCCTCATTATAAAATATTTCATCTTTTTTTTCGGGCCATTTCCAATTCTTTTCTACACGAATCATGGCATAGACCTTGTAATCCTGCTCAATAATACAAAAAACTTCTCCAGGATATGAAGCATCATCATACTGAACTAAAACTAAAAGTTATGATGACATCATAACGACATACTAGCTAAAAATAATTAAGATTAAAAAAAAAAATTTCCCAAAAACTAAAATTGTTGTTATTCGAGTTGTAATTAATAACATATCCATTTTTTTTTACAATTCCAATTGATTTTTAAAGTTCTGTGCTATACAAAATAACTTCAGTTAACTTAAGAGTAATGCCATTGTACACAGGCCTTTAATTCATAAAGGAATGGATTGTTACTCACGTTACATGTTCGCGCTGTTACACACGTTACAAATTTCAATTAGTTACCATATGCATATGGTGATACATATGGATGTTATACTTGGTAGTAATTTATCATACAACATATGGAAGGAAATTACAAATTATCCAAAAAATATCTTTATCAAATTTCTAAAAAAATAAACTTTTTGTATATTTTGTTACTCACGTTACGTGATCAATACAGGTATGATTTAAGGCATTTTTAATTATTCAATGAAAAGATGAACAAAATTTGTTTTCAATTTTTGGCAAACCCTTTTGTTGGGTCTTGTTTTGTTATATAATTGTTGTTAAAAACTAAATTTGATTAATAGACATTACCACAAAGATTTGACAGTAAATTTGTGGGAAAAAAAATCAGCAAATGTGACATAGTGATAGAAACAGCGTATTTTAATGTGCAGGAAGATATGGTATCAAAATTACCATTTCTATATTCTCAATATGTTTATTTGATAGAATTAACAGAAATATTAAAAAAAAATTCGATTTCAATTTTATAATGTCGTGTCCAGGTGTAGCTGGAATTGCCCATATACTCTTATTGACCAAGTTTGAGAACTTAATTTTTTTGTTCATTCTAAGAGCTTTAAGTAAACTACTAATCCTTCTATAGTAGATTATACTTTTTGAAAGTTGAGCAATGTGTTGGGCTATGTATAATGTATCTTCACTATTTGGATCAACTAAATATTTATCTTAAAAACACTAAGATATATGGATATACTACTTCTGCATTTATTACATACTACGTTTCGAAACACATACAGGTAACATTATCAAGTAATATAATGTAGAAGTAATGCAGAATTAGTATATCCATATATCTTCGTGTTTTTAATGTCATCTTCCTACTTCTATATCTTATAAACAATATAAATATTTATCATTAAACATAACTTAGTGAAATAACTTTGCGACTCATTGATGATTTGATATTCTTATTATAATGCTAAATAGTATGAATAGATAGATATACACCTATTAGCTTACAGGCCTGTAATATATAATACATGCACGTTGCTTTTGGAAAGAAAATACCAATATCGATATGTCCCAGGGCGATTGATTTTGTTTTCATTTAACAAACAATTTTAAAAATGGAAAATTATCAGGTTTTTGTCTTGGTTATTATCAGTCAAGTTAATCTAAAGTAAATTATTGCTGGCAATGGAATGTGATTGGATTATGATTTTGACTTAACTTTTTGTGATAAAACATATTTTCGTAAAACAAATTAGAAAACGAACACGTTACAGAAACGATTAACTACAACAATTTTCCACCCAAATGGTCCCCCTGAAAGTTACGTTTTCTACCGTATCGACAGTCCTGTACTTGATAGCACAACAAGGTTAGGAAATGAAGGAAAGGTCGGTAAAGGGATTGAAAAGTGATTATCTAAACTTTGTATGTGTATCAGGGACACTGATATAGCACCAATTTGCGCCATTCCAATTTCCATTCCGACGTCTGTGGTTCTTGCAGTTCCACTAAAACACTGTCCCCGATACACATACAAAGTGTAGAAAATCACTTTACAAACATATTTGCTTGACAGAGCTGAATTTTGAAGTTGACCTTTAAATGCAAATGCTATAATAAACAAACAGTCACGCCATATTTAATATTCTATAGTATGTAAACGTTATTAAGATACATGTATATGTATGTATAAAAGCTCGAGGACCCCCATGATGGTTTTTTCTAAACTTTGTATAGGGCTACTGAAAAAAAAAACCGCTTGTATAACATTAAATTGTTGGGCCGTAACTTGGCATATATAATATGATAGTGTGAGCTATTAACGAAATGGCAATGAAATGGAGTTTTACATCACAACTCCCAGCTTTCAAAGATCCATATAACAAAACACAAGACAATATCATGGAATATAACACACTTCTTTAATACAGTTAAGCACATAACTTTTCAACACAATATACACGTGTCGTCATCATTGTCTTGCTCCTCGCTTCTATATGTCGTTCAAATCTTATTTCAAAGATCCAAATTGTCAGTACGATTAAGGTGAGATCGTCTAGTGGTCATCGAGATTGAAATGATTAGAAAGTGGCTTGTCTTTCTTTAATTTGATATCTGATATGTGAGCATTGAAACGAGTGCGTAAATTATTTTATGTTTCTCCTACATATGCACAACGAGCAGAGACTTATGTACCAGATGGTTCAGCTTGTCTTGATTCTATACATTCATGTAGGTTTGGCATGGACAAGGCATTTTTAGATAGTTAGACATAGAATACTCTGATGGCCGAAGTTTCCTAGTCGTAAAGTATGAGGTTGTATCTTCTTGGCCTAGAAAGGAGGGGAAAAGATGGACCTAAAAAATAAAAATCTGTTCAAGGAAAACAAATCGTTAATCAAAAATCTCGTCCAGAGCATGACAAAATCGGGTGCAATAATCATATAGCAGAGGACTTCCCATACCATTAGAAGTACCATCATGTGTTTTGAAAAGAGTAAGCATGGTCTGTTAAACTCTGTTTCTGCTCATCTCACATGTCCACTCCTCGTATCAACTTCGGCCAAAGACAAGCGTAATAGATAACCTCGTGTTCTATACAGTAGTGGCCATATTGAATAAATTATAGTTCAGCCAATCACAATCATTCTTAAGAGAGTGTTGTCTCATTTCGCGATAAAGACAGCCAATCAAAATTAATCTCTAAACAGGAGTTATCTTCCCTTACCCATTTACCTGGCAAGATGGCCGCCTATTCTAATCGAGTCATTACATCGTCTAGAATAAAATGAATGCTCACATGTCCTTACTCAAGACGTATGAAATACGTTGAATGTTGAATTTTTACAGGTCTAAGATTAAGATTAATAACATGTAGACCCTGGGTTTTCAACCTGGGGGACGCGTCCCACACGTGGTACGTTTGACGATTTTGAGTGGGACGCGGGCTTGTCCCAAGTCCCTTAGAAAATTTTTCTTTTTGTATGATTTTCTCAGAATATACTAGAAATTAGTATTACAAAATCAAAATTACCTGTCGGGGGCTGTCAGAGGAATAAAGACACCGAATGTTTGCATGATGCGGGCACGAGATTCAACTAATCGACTCTTCGTATATCTCTGCTGTAGGTGAATTTGAAAATAGATAAGGACGCGTGTCCGAACCAAATCAAAATAAGGGACGCCACCCAAAAAAGGTTGAAAACCCAGGATGTAGACGAACCTAGTGCAATTTCATTTTTTAACAAACTGATATGGATCGTGGGAATAATATGTAAACAATTACATGGCATTTCTGTTAAATGAACAAACAAATTAAGTTCTCAAACTTATATAAATTTCTATAATTGATAAACGCCTTAAATTTGATTAAGGGTTTTTCAATTATTGTATATAAACATTGTTTTCTGGATGTATCAGATTATTTAGGTAATCTGTTTTATAGTTATGCAACCAGGCGAGTCTCTTGATGAATATATACTCCTATTGTCCAAGATTGAAAATTTAGATTTTTTGTTCATTCTATGAGGTTGTATTCCTTTAAAATATTATCTTTATATAGATTATGTTATCACGCGCGACCCTGAACCTTTGTGGATAAATTTGAATTTAGTTAAAGATGAACTGCAGATTTTTTTAATAGCTTATAATCATTCATTCCTTTTTAACGAAAAAATTCTGCATTCATCAACACAAAAAAAAAAAAAGAAATCGTCATTAAATCCTTTCAATTAAATCCAGTGAGTTATGAAATATTCGCCCTTTTCTACGAATTGTGTGATAACATTTATCTTGTTTTATTAAAATGAGTTGTATTGTTTCCTATCAGAGCATATCTATATAGGTAACGAGTAACCCTACACTGTCACGAATACACCCAGTTGATTTTTTTCTCAAAAATTAAATTTTCATATCAAAATTGAGTCATGAGCTATTGATCATGAAAAGATGAAAAAGATTCGACGCAGTACCTCCCTATGGAAATATTTTGCAGTCCAATGCATCATAAAGCTTGACGCCCAATAATTTTTTTTAATTTTTTTTTTCTTTTTTGCCCTGAATTCAGATTTTAGAAAACAACAAGTTGTCAATTGTTTATGCTGTTGTTGTTGTTAAAATTTTAAAAAGTTTATTTTTCATCATTTATACATGTATACTAAACAAACATAAGTGATTAGCGAGACATACTGACTGAACAGTAACTGAAAAAGCAGGATGACACAGAGTCTGGAAAATGAAGAATTTCATTAAAAAGGATTGTAAAGAGGTTTTCTAAACTTTGTATGTGTATCAGGGACACTGATAGCATCAATTTGCGCCATTCTGATTTCCATTCTGACATCTGTGGTTCTTGCAATTCCACTAAAACTAACGCGTTTTATGACGTCACTAATATTTATCCGCATAGATATCAATAGTAGCTTCCGGTAGATCACTGGTAGTGACGTCGTAAACGTGTTAGTTTTAGTGGAATTGAAAGAACCACAGACGTCGGAATGTAAATTAGAAAAGCGCAAATTGATGCTATCAGTGTCCCTGATACACATGCAAAGTATAGAAAATCACTTTACAATCCCTTTAAGGATTCGACATAAATTTAGTTTTATATTGCCCTATATGAGAGCAATAAAATGTATCCCAACGAATGGATAAGAATTTAAAAAATGCGTATTAGCTCAATAAATGATTAGAGAAAAGGTTTGCTTAGTTGATGTTCATCCCGCCTTATTAACTTAGATCATTTTATCAGTTTTTCACAAAAAGACTCGATATTATATTTACCAATCATACACCATTAACATTTTAATCTATTTACGTCCAAAATCATGTTTAGGGCACCACTGGAGCGTGTAACCAGGTTAAACCTGTAGGGAGGATATAATTAAAGGGCACTAGGTTATTCAGCTTTGTAAATGAATCGGATGTCTAACTAATGAGATGTCTAACCAATGGGGCACAACCAATCGGGGATACTTTGCAGATTCTAATTATATAATACATTGTAGCATTTCAATATCCTACGTTAATAGTCCAAGCTCCTAGCCGGACATGCTTGTTCTAACAGTGCGTGCAAATAATATATTCCCCGAGAAACAAGGTATAGAGGGTATTTGCGGGTGTTGCGCGCGATGCAGACCATGCTTACTCTTTTCAAAACACCTGATGGTACTTCTTTTTGGGGCATGCAACTATTACTCTGTATTTTGCCAGGTTTTTGAATGCGATATTAACTAACGGAATTATTTTGCTTGTTCAGATTTTTATTTGTAAAGGATGGCCTTCAGGATTTGTTCTGAAAGGCAATAACTTTTATTGTCCTTCTTGCCCTCTTGCTAAAATGTAGTTCTACTTCTACTGTTATCCCTGTAATTACCTACTTTTATACCGTGTTTCAATGGAAATTATAAAAGTCCTGACAAATACAAACGCAATCCAACTACTAACAACTACAACTACCAACAACTAAAACTACCAACAACTACCTAGTTTGCGATTTCAGCATCCGCTTAAAGCGAACTTTAACTTGTCATGTACCAACCAATACAAAATCAAAAAATCTTCTCTTGATCACTTTAAATTGATAAACATCACTATATATGCACTATTAATTTCTACAAAATCGTGACTATTTTGAATTATATTTTGGTGTTGTTATTGTACGATACAAAGGGCGTTTTAATAAATATAGACCCAATTAGAGGTGACTCCAGATTGAATAAAATCTTTATGAAGTTATAAAACGAAGATTTCAATGCACTAATTTTATTGTTGCGTAACTGAGGCCTCGAAAACTTATGATTTAAATATTGTAGATTTCTTATTGGTCAATCACTATAGTTGATTTAGTCTGCATTTTATTTACGTTATATTGTGGGGGGGGGGGGGGGGAGGGGGTTGTATTATTGTTTTTCCATCAATTTGTTTTCTCATCTACCTACGATTATGCTTTGAATCTTAAAATCGCGTAGCGAAAATCCGAGGAATTTCGGTATGGGGGTCTGGGTCGCGGTGAGGTCGGTTTGATTTTTCGTACCACGGACTCCTTCTCCTCCCCCTTTGGCACACAGGACCCCATTTTATTGTCCATTCCGAACGACAAAACGTCTTTTACATGCAGCAATATTGTTCCAAGTTTTAAATTACCTAAAGTACTTTACACACTGACAAAATTTTCGAAAACTTGTTGCTGAAACATCTAGGCAACACAAATTTAGTCCTGTATAGTAAAACAGAGATATTTCGGCTCATCCGGGTACATTCAAAACATATACAAAACCTGTCCATTTCAAGGGTATAAAAGTATCTTATTTAGAGGGTTGTTTGTTTGGTAAGTTACAGCAACACCCTTGAAAATATAATGGACTGGTTGTGTATATGTTTTGACGGTACCTGGATGAGGCGCAATATCTCTGTTTGACTATACACACACTACAACATTTTGGACCATATGTTTGGAAACTTGTTGCAGAATGTTTCCGACCTGTATACACTGACAACATTTTCGACAACATGGCTTTTCAGCAACATGTTGGCCAAAATGTTCTCAGTGTGTACAGTACTTAAATCGTGTAAAATATTCCCATTAATAAAAACTGTATTTTTCAGGCACCGGTGGTGACTCCAGACTCCATAGATTTCCACTGTGAAGAAGGTTAGTGTTTATTTTCAACCATTCTGTGATGCAAGTGGGCAAAATGATGTAAGGGTAAAAAAATATGTGGGGGACCGAGACACCGAGACAGGCATCGATAATACACGTCCTTGGGCAGATAATGTCCGTGTTATAATATGTCTACACAATTTATATTTACCCACTTACATATACCAGTGGTTCCCAACCTTTTTCAAGCCGTGGCCCAAATTCACGAAGCTCCCAGAGCCGTGGCCCCCGATTCAATTCCAAACTAGAGTAAAACAGGAAATATAGCGCAAGGAGGTCAGATGCATTTGACAAAAAGCAAATAAAGACCGTATACAGCAAAATATAGTTGAATAAAAGTTGGCTAAAGAAAACATAAGATACATCTTCATTTGCCATGGTCCCCTGACAAACACTAACGCTCCCGAAGGGGCCATGGCCCCCAGGTTGTGAACCACTGACATATACAAAAAATCTCTCCCATACAAGCTTGCGGATATAGAGGTTTGGGAATATACGACATCCAGGATTTAGAGAAGGTGGGGGTGGGGGGCGGGGGGGGGGGGGGGGGTCTCTGAAATAAAACATGCTTCAAATTCAACGGCACCGAGTGCACCAAATATTAAGAGGGTTCTGCCTACTCCATTGTAATATTTGACTTTCTTCTTAACATATAATATTGGTTTTCTCTCATTAACAAATCACATCTGTATATAGTAAAGACCAGTGATTCCCCACCTAGGGAGTCATGGGGCATTTGTCAGGGGACCTGTAAACTGAACTCTAAAGATAGTGGACCAGTGATTCTCCACCTAGGGAGTCATGGGGCATTTGTCAGGGGGCCTGTAAACTGAATTCTAAAGATAGTGGACCAGTGATTCCCCACCTAGGGAGTCATGGGGCATTTGTCAGGGGGCCTGTAAACTGAATTCTAAAGATAGTGGACCAGTGATTCTCCACCTAGGGAGTCATGGGGCATTTATCAGGGGGCCTGTAAACTGAATTCTAAAGATATAGTGGACCAGTGATACCCCCTAGGGAGCCATGGGGCATTTGTCAGAGGGCCTGTAAACTGAATTCTAAAAATGGTATTTACATCTTTTCAGAATTGTATCTGTAAAAAATCTGAGATTAGGCCATTTTGGCTATTTGGTAATGAACTGGGGGACACGGCTCTAAGAGTTTCATCAATTTGGGCCACGGTTTGAAAAAATCTGGCGCAGATTGATGCTATCAGTGTCCCCGATACACATACAAAGTTTCGAATCTTAATAATTTACCATCCCTCTTATGTCTGTTTTATTCAGGATGGATAAAGGAAGGTGGCCATTGTTACTGGCCGGTTGATAATCCAGCATCATTCATAATTGCCAGGGCCAACTGTCGACGGTAAGTAATATGCTATTTATATGAATTTTCTGAAATTTTTTCAAAAATGTACAGTACCGTGCAATAAATAGTCGTACAAAATGGTGGTGTGGTTACATTCGCTCTACGACCTTACATACTTGCACATCGCTTGGGAATTATTCCAAAGGGGGAAAATCATCACCTATGTATCAGAAACATTTGACTTGTCCAGGAGTAAAATTAGCAAGTTTTAAGACGTGTGTAAAATGGAAGGGGTCCATAGAATACACCCGAGACGAGGAAGACAACCTATTTCTATGTACGAATATATATTGCACGATTTTCAATATATTATGACGTCTATTGTTCCAGAAATTCCACATACTAAAAAGTGTTGATGATATCACAACCGCAAACTATGCATTACAGAGTTACAGAGACCTTCGCGTGTGTGGCGTTATCATGCACTAAGCTTAAAGAATTAAGGCGTTGCTGGAATCACAGACGTCTGATTGAAAATTACAATGGTTTGATGTTAACTGTTCGACCAAAAAACTTTTAGTCTCAGAACCTGGAATTAGGTAATACGGTCACACGATAATTTGGTCACAGTTATACAGGCACATGGTAATTTTGACACAGTAATAAGGTCACACGCTAATTTTGTCTCAATAATACGGCCACATGGTAATTTGGTCACAGTAATACGGTCACGGTAATTTTGTCACAGTAATACGGTCACACGGTAATTTGGTCACAGTTATACAGGCACATGGTAATTTTGTCACAGTAATAAGGTCACACGGTAATTTTGTCTCAATAATACGGCCACATGGTAATTTGGTCACAGTAATACGGTCACGGTAATTTTGTCACAGTAATACGGTCACGCGGTAATTTGGTCACAGTTATACAGGCACATGGTAATTTTGTCACAGTAATGAGGTCACACGGTAATTTTGTCTCAATGATACGGCCACATGGTAATTTGGTCACAGTAATACGGTCACGGTAATTTTGTCACAGTAATACGGTCACACGGTAATTTGGTCACAGTTATACAGGCACATGGTAATTTTGTCACAGTAATACGGTTACACGGTAATTTTGTCTCAATAATACGGTCACATGGTAATTTGGTCACAGTAAAACGGTCACGGTAATTTGTCACAGTTATACAGTCACATGGTAAATTGTCAAAGTAATACGGCCACCCGGTAATTTGGTCAGAGTAATACAGTCACATGGTAATACGGTCACATGGTAATTTGGTCACAGTAATACGGTCACACGATAATTTTGTCACATTAATACGGTCACATGGTAATTTTGTCACAGTAATACGGTCACCCGGTAATTTGGTCACAGTAATACGGTCACATGGTAATTTGTTCACGGTAATACGGCCACCCGGTAATTTGGTCACAGTAATACGGTCACACGATAATTTGGTCACAGTAATACGGTCACATGGTAATTTGGTCACAGTTATACGGTTACATGGTAATTTGATCACAATAATACGGTCACACGGTAATTTGGTCACAGTATTACGATCGCATAGTAATTTGATCACAGTAATACGGTCACATGATAATTTGATCACAATAATACGGTCACATGGTAATTTGGTCACAGTAATACGGTCACACGGTAATTTGGTTACAGTAATACGGTCACACGGTAATTTGGTCACAGTAAGACGAGCACACAAACTCGTTTTTAATGTATTGGTTTTTCTTTTAGACTTAGTGCTCGTTTGGTCAATATCAGGGATGAATCAGAAAATGATTTCGTTTATGGATTAGCCAAGGAAAAATCGTTCAAGAAGATATGGATTGATAACTTTGGTAAGTCGAAAAAAAGCGCATTACGATGTCTGGAATCCTCCGCCTCTACCATCCCGGCAAGTCATTTGATATTTGCGAATAGAAAAATCACGTTTTTCTGATGCAGGCTGCAATTAAAAGTTTGAATGTTTCTATTACGTTTGACGAGAGATCTGTCATAGTTTAGGTTATCAACCTTCAAAGTTGCCTACATTTAAAAATAAAATTTCTACATTTGAGATTGTGTAATCCTTTAACAGTAGCCCCACTGTCAAATTTCTACCTCATTCAGAAAGATTTTATGCAAAGAACAAGCTCTAGCATAAGCTGGTGATTGTGGTATGTTACTGCACACGAATAGAAAATCACAATAAAGAAAAATCAACTTTGTCACTTTTGCACAATTTATAATGTTTCTTTTTATTATTTCTAGAGGTATGCAAGGCATTTGGGTTGTATGATCTGTTCGAGCCAAAATCACAAAGTTTTCAATTTTTGGATTCAACTCCAGATTCAAATAACGAATGTATGTCACAAAATGAAAATGGCAAATGGGAGGTAACAAATTGTCTTGAGAGGCATCCATACTTGTGTCGGACCTTGGCATGTGTTGAGGGTGGTTACCGATGTCACGACATTACAGGATGTATCAGTAAGAAATGGGTTTGTGATGGGGAAAGGGATTGCAGGATATCAGGCTCAGACGAACAAAATTGCCGTAAGTAATATTGTTTATCCGAAAATTTATTGTCGTTTGAATGAAAAACAAAACAAAAACACATCTTTTTTCAGTTGACTTTATCGCTCAGTGAATTAGATAATTGCTTGCTTAACCAGAATGATTGGCTGAAAACACGCTCGCCTTATAAACCTTGTTAGATTACAATGAGTCGAAAATAAAAAAGTAACCGAAACGAAATGTAATCTAATTTTAATCATGTCATGTAGATACACATAGTGTTGCCTGTCCTCAGACTGACCAAACAGCAGTTTCTGAAAAGTTAGCCACGAAACTCCATTTTATTTTGACATCAGTGACGAATTTTGTCTCTTATTCAGCATGATTGGTAAAATATTTTTTATCCCCTGTGTTGTGCTTGTTACATGATGGTTAAAAATGACAACCAAATATAGAATTGAATAAGGTCATTTATTTCTTATAAATGACGGACAAGTCAAAATAACTTAAACATAAACTTTGCCACGAAACTCGATTTTATTTTGACAACAGTGACGAATTTTGTCTCTTATTCAGCATGATTGGTAAAATATTTTCTGACTTTTCTTTTGCAGCAAATCAATGTCGTTTTGAAGAAACTGGAATATCTGGTGAGATTGTTGTTAACCCCAGTAATCATTATACAAATGACGCCGATTGTATGTGGACTATTATTGGCCCAGTTGGAAAACAGATCAAAGTGTCGGTAAGATTTGGTTTTTATGTAACTTTGAGAAGTTAAAGCAGTGTTTTCCAACCTTTTTCAAGCTGTGGCCCCAATTCACGAAGCTTCCAGAGCCATGGCTCCCTGTTCTATTCCAAACTATGGTAAAATAGGGAATATTGCACAAGGGTTGTTGTCTAATGCCTCCTCATCATCGGGAGGTCAAATTCATTTGACCACAAGCAATTACAGATCTTACACAGCAAAATATAGAGAAAAAATTATATTCATCCTCATGTGCCATGGCCATCTGACAAACACCCCATGGCTCCCTAAGGGGTGGGGAGGGCATGGCCCCCAGGTTGGGAACCACTGAATTAAATTAATACAACCTCTCAGAGTGCACAAAAAATCTAAATTTTCAAACTTGGTGAATAAGAGTATTAATTCATCAGTGGATTTACCTGGTGGCATAACTATACAACAGATTACCCAAATAATCTGATAAAACTATGTTTATATACAATAAATGAAAAACGCTTAATCAAATTTAAGGCGTTTATCAATTATAACCTGTTATTATATGGAAAATTACATAGTTGTATGTTTTTTTTTGCATTCTCTTTGTATACTTTGTATGTGTATACTCTGATTGACCAAATTTGAGAACTTATTATTTTTGTTCATTCTAAGAGGTTGTATCACTTTAAGATCGGTTAACTAACAGTAGTAATGAAAACAACATTTCGCTATTATTTCAGATTGAAAATTTTGACACAGAAGAGCACAGAGATTTTGTTTACATCACTGATGTTACAAACGTTCGAGAATCTGTTATGCTCTCAGGTCAACAAAGTAACCAAGATTACTTCATGGCATCAAATAAAGCTCGTGTTTCATTTAAAGCAGATTCTAGCGTTGTTAAAACTGGTTTCAAAATCAAATGGACTTCAGGTAACTAACCCTAACCCTTACTTTTTATTTGATGTTGTATTTCATGAAGTATGCATAAAACATTAGAAAGAATCCCCACCCCGATGCACACTCAAGTTCGTGCCTCGTAGAAGGAAATCCAACATGCATGGCTGGAGAAATGGGGTAGCTCGGGAACCTCCTTCCCTGGAAATTGGCACTGTTTGCGGGATAATCCCCCGTGTTTTTTTTTCTTCTAAAAATAAGAACTTCATTTATAGGTTTCTAAACATGTATTTTATCATTAATTATTAGAATTGTATTCAAAATCAGTGAATGTTTTTTATGTTTGATTTAGAACTTCCCGAGTTGAACAGCGGTATAATGGAATTAACAGCTACTTCCGAATGGCAAGAATTGACTTCACCATTTTATCCCAATACCCCCAAGTATTTCAATAGTGAATGGTTGATAAAGACCGACGAGGGAGAGGTTATATTTTTTGAGGTAATATTCAAAAGAAATTCATCTTATAAAAAATAATAAAAATCCGTACAAGCAAAACAATTCTGTTAGTCAATATCGCATCCAAAAACCTGGCAAAATCGAGAGTAATAGTTGTATAGTAGTTGACTACCCAAAGTGAAGTACCATCAGGTGTACCATCATTATAATGATCTATATCATAGCCCTACTTGTCATAACCTTCATCGTCATTTGGCTCAACCATCGTCATCGTTCGAGACTATATAATGACTCGGTCATCACAGGCTGCCATCATGCCCAGTAAATTGGTAAGAATGACAATTGTAAACATGTAATTTCGAAGCATGATAAAGTCACAGCATTTTCCTTTAAATACAATAATATACACTCTCCGCAAATCAAACAAGAGATTAGTGTGCGAATTAGTGATTTTTCGTGTTTTTGAACAAATTTGGAAATTTCTGGCTCTATGAAGACAAACACTCCCTTTCAGTAATTAGATGCGGATCCATGGGGAGGTTGGGGAGGTCGAGCCCAATTCCCCCCTTTTTTGGCCGACAGTGCAAATCCTGGTACCCAATTTGACCAAACCCTCTAAAAATTTGTCGCGAGGGCCACCGTTCAATTGGAAGCATGTTATATTGTACGAGGAAATGAAGGTTGTTATGTTTGAGAGTTCGGTCCCTGACCAGGGTGTAAAAGTTCGATGACCTTGAATAAGTTAATGTTCATTCATAATTCCAGTCCACCCAGCTGTAAATGGGTACGGATAATCCGGGAAAGATCAATGCCAAGAGGTTTAGCCAAGGACCAGCCGGGAGATAGGATCCGCACGGAACCTAAGTTGTTATCCTTGTAAAATATGGATGTTTCTTTCTTTCTTTCTTTACAACCCCCTGGTAATACACTGTGTATGTAATTTCAGTTGAAAGAGTTTATCAAGGACATGGACGTTGAAACCGAGTGGAAACTTACTATTTTTGATGGTGAAGAATTATCATCAGAAAATACTCGAATAATAACAACTGGCCAGGCAGATGAGGAACATTTCAACCGTGTGGTTACTACAAAGTCCAATATCCTGAGGATTATTCTATATTTTAATGCTGAAATGCCACCTGGCCCCACTGGGTTTAAATTATCATACAGCAAAGGTATGAATCAGTTTTAAATGGGTTTATAAATATTAAATTATCTCCCTTGTACTCTGAGCTGAAGGAATGGAGGTAGTGTTGTGATATTAAAACCCCCGCACCCGCGAAGGTGCGGAAAATCCCAAGTTTTTAATGCTTAGTTTTCTGACTCTTTGAGGCTGCAAATAGAGTCAGCAAGTTTCGGACTATATGATTACATGATCTCTTCTTTAACAGATGGTGCCATCATCGTTTATAGTGTGATATTCAGCATCCCTTAGGAACCTTTGGAATGCACTGTTTGTTTGCGTCACAAAATCCCAGAGAGCAAAGATCTGATTGGTTAAAGAAGAGGTCATTAATTTAGGATAAGACAAAGGTCAATTTGACAGAAAGAGAAGAACGTTGTTGTTAGACCCTAATGTAGTGGCACGTACAACAGTTGGGTCAAGTTTTTTATAAGATTGAGTGTCCTAATTACATTCTTGTTTTCTTTCTGTTTAGGTTCTGATTTAAATTTGGCCCAATCCAAGGGTACTATACTCTCACCGGGTTATTTTAAATCAGAGTATCCACCATCGAAGAGTATTACGTGGACCATCAGAGACCCAGAGAATACCGGCCGACCATATACTATAAACATTAAGAACTTTCAACTTGCAGATACGGTAGACAACGTCATGGTAAGTTGTTAAAGGATTTGTAAAGTGGTTTTCTAATTTCTGTATGTGTATCGGGGAAACTGATGGCATCAATTTGCGCCATTCCAATTTCCATTCCGACGTCTGTGGTTCTTTCAATTCCACTAAAATGAATGCGTTTTATGACGTCACTGACAGTGATCTGCATAGATATAAATAGTAGCTTCCGGTAAATCACTGTCAGTGACGTCATCAAACGTGTTAGTTTTAGTGGAATTGTAAGAACCACAGACGTCGAAGAAATTGGAATGGTGCAAATTGATGCTATCAGTGTCCCCGATACACATACAAAGTTTAGAAAATCACTTTACAATCTCTTTAAATGATTTAAAAAACAGGATAGACATAATTAATAATAGTAATAATAATTTCTTTATTGGGTGATATATTGGACAATATCTATCTTACATTACATCGAGCCTATACAAAAACCAATACACAAACACAGTTCAATGTAATACGACTACTCCACATATTGTTAGTTTTATTGGAATTGCAAGAACCACAGACGTCGAAATGGAAATTGGAATGGCACAAATTGATGCTATCAATGTCCTCGATACACATACAAAGTTTAGAAGACCTCTTTACAATCCCTTTTACAACTGTCAATAGTAGTGAAATACAGATGTCACAGTGAACCTCTACCCTGATCAATATGATGCATCTGATTATAAGCAGAATCTAATTTCAGATGTTTGTGTCCTCATTACTCCATACAGGTGCAGAAAAGCAGGGGTCTTATTCTAAAAAAATTAACTTACAATGGTTTTAGTGTTTCAGTCTTCTAATTGGTCAATCACTAAAATCGATTTTTAATTTAGTTGTATCAACCAATCAGATTAATGTATTTCTTAAAATCTAGATTTTATCTATCCTAAGTTTTCGAGAATAGGGCCCCAGGACGTAAAACTAATTTTATTTCATTCCAGATTTCTGACCCAGACAGTTTATCAACTACTCATCATCCTACAGGCGGATACATGGGGACAGTGAGTGATGAGACAAAAACTATCGGAACTCAGTTTATCGTGAAATTCACTAGTAATCTGATTCAATCAGAAGGAAGATTCATGATAGAGTACTCTCTGGGTAAGTCCAGGAGGTGGGGGGAGGCTGTTTCTCAAAAAATCTTACGATAAATTTTGTCTTAAGTTAAGTATTTTATAATGAAAAATTCTTTATTACGGCAATTTTTAATCATGAGATTTTTTGAGAAACAGACCCCTGGAGTTTTGCATCTTAGCTGCAAAAAAAGATTACATTGAGTGACATTCCCCCAAATTGCATCTCAAGAGTCGAATGTTGTCAACAACAATGCTGTCCTAGTAGGCCTCGTAGTCGCATACATACAAGGAAATCGACATTTTTCAAAATTTCTGGGGGTAGAATTTCCTTCTCAAGAGTTGAAGAGCTCATCGAAAATATTGATTCAAATTCCCAGAACTGCTCCAACAAGCCTTCTTGAAAGTAACCCTTGGGCTCCGCAACAGATTATGGTTTTCGGAAACTGCCAAGGATTGCCGAATGAGTAGACTTCTTCGGACTGTTTCTGTGAAATCTTTTCTGTGCAAGTTGATTTCCAGATGAAAGGTTAAGCGTCAAGTGTTTGTTGACATTATGTACACGTATGCATAGAAATATATAGACTGGAAGTCTTAGTATTCTCATCGTTTATTGAACTTCTGTTTCAATTCATGGTTGACCTAGTTTCTTCTCTGGGACTAGATGACTTTAAGTGATATTGGCAGAGAGACTGGATGTTCTTGTCTAATTACATTGCGTTTAACATGGCTTTTAAATTGAAATGACTTCTTGCAGAAACCGGAAGTTAAGTGGGACTCCAGAATTCAACGCATGCGTGCCAACCATAAATCTTGTGTTATTATTCCCTATCTACATTTCTATGATGTATGTTTCAGGTTGTGAAAACATTCCAACTGCTTCGAATTTGGCGATATCCAATACTACCACCATACCCGGATCAACGGTAACGATTTCATGTGAAGCCGGATATTCATTTGCTCAAGCCGAGTATAATGATGAAACAGTAGTCGAGTTTGAATGTATGGAAGGGGGTAAATGGAATAAGGATGTGTTTCCTACATGCCAAGGTAAAATAATTCAATCATTTTTTGTAAGGTTTTTGATCACTGATCATTCGTATCAACTTCAGAACTAAACTATCGGCTAGATAACCTCAAGTAAATATACGAAAATTGCCATATTGAATAAATTATGGTTCAGCCAATCACAATCATTATCAGAGTGTTGTATTCTCATGCGTTAATATCAGCCAATGAAAATCAATCTCCTAACAAGAGTTGTCTTTTCTGCTCATTTACCGGGCAAGATGGCCGCCAAGAAGCTCAATTCCCCTCTGGAGATATTATTTTAAAAGGCGATACATCAGCTCAGCGTTACTAGCAGGTCATAATCCAAATGTGGATAATGCCAGTCTTTTAGTGAAGATGCCTTTGTAAGCCTTTCTCTATCCTGGAGCCTTGTTCTCGAAAACTTAACTTGATTTTAACGTTCAGGGGCCTTTTTTTAGAAAACTTAACTAAGATAAAATCAACATTTTAAGAAATACGGTTAAGAAAATCTGATTGGATAATAAAGCTATATTTAAAATCAGTTTTAGTGATTGTCCAACCAGATGACTGGTAGGCTACACTAAAATCATTGTAAGTTAAGGGTATTGATTGGGCTAGCGTTCGAGAAAAAAAACACGAGATGGAATTATTGCGAATTACTTATTATTTTTGGGCTCAGATTGTAGATAATTATTATTACTTTATTTGTAAACTATATAGAATGAAAAAAAACCAAAAGAAATTAGGTATTTCGTTAGTTTTTGCTAAAAAATTAGGAAAAAGTAGCAAAATGTGTCCCGGTTGATACAAGATTTCTCAGCCATTTTTTATTGGAAAATTACGATCTTGGTCTTGATTGAAAGCTTATTCAATAAGAATGAAACGTACAGAGAGTTTTTTCAAAAATTCTAATTAGTTTGGCCCCTAAAAAATGTTTGCCGTACCTACAAATAAATTTTCGTAAATTTTCGTATTTCCATGGTAACCACCAAAATAATATTTTTTTTTGGAAAATCGCTCTGTACGTTTCTCGGCAATGTAATTGTCTACATTTATGCCAAGTTTGATGTAGATTGATCCATTCACATTTTTTTAAACTTGTATCAAAGGTTTGAAATGTCCAATTTTTATGACATGTTTGAAAGGGCTGTCAACTCATTAAAAAAAATCTGATTGACATGAAATCAACCTTAAACTATCGAGAAGGACCCCAAATCATCAACAAATGCACAACAAGTCTCAAGAAATCATTATTTCATATACTTATTCCCATTTTAAATAACGTGAAATAGCCCAATTAACACCCTTAAGTTTTCGAGAATAAGGCCCCAGGTCATCTGATTGGTCAATCACTAAAATTGATTTTAAATATAGCTTTTTTAACCAATCAGATTGCTGTATTTCTTAAAATCTGGATCTTATCTAAGTTAAGTTTTCGAGAATAATGCCCCTGTTCTCTAGTTTTAAGTTGTGAGCTAACTTCAATATAAAAGATATTTCCGACGTCTTGATCCTGTTCCCCATGAAATGTGCATGCCCACACAAAATTTTAGAATATCGGATCCCAAGCAGACAAGCATTCACTCCTATTATTAAATAAATTTTGGTGATTCAAAAATATCACACCGCAGTCACTTTTACCAAGGTGTATTGTAAATTCGCTTTACTTTCCTATTTCAGAAATATATTGCGGTGTCCCAGATCCGATACAAAATGGTTATATAACGAACTTTACCGGAGGCGTTAAGAGTGGCGATCAAGTGGAGTTTACCTGCTATGACGGATTTCAGTTGACGACCCAGACATCATGGGTAACTTGTGGAAATAATGGCCAATACCAAGATGACGTTTCATGTGAAGGTATAAATTAGAGCTACACGTACTTAAATGATTGAAAGATTGATTGGGGCCCCCAAATATTATGTTGTCGTGCAAAAATCTCCGAAATCGGGCAAAATATCATTAAAATTCGGGCATTAAGTCGGTCCCACTTTCCCCTCTCCCCCCCCCCCCCCCCACCCCCATATGAATTTAACAACTTCCTTTATCATTTCAACAGTATTCACATGGTCATACCAACAGTATATACGATCATGCCTGACAATCTAACCCTGTTAAAGGGATTGTAAAGAGGTTTTCTAGCCTTTTTATGTGGACGAAGGACACTTCCAACATCTATTTCGTACATACAAAATATTCATTGGGTGCCCGTGGTTCCAGTTATTCCAGAAAGAAAAACAGGAAGTGACGTCACAATCTTGGAAAAAATCGGACTGGATGATCAGGTACAGGGCATTATAAATACATGTTGTCACAACGCTATGACTTATATGATATCGCTGTAACAACATTTATCTAATAACGTCATATCGTTGTAACAACATGTATTTATAATGCCCTGTACCTGATCATCCAGTCTCACTTATTTCAAGACAATGACGTCACTTCCCGTTTTTCTTTCTGGAATAACAGGAACCACAGGCACCCAATGAGAATTTTGACTGCACCAAATAGATGTTAGAAGTGTCTTTCATACACACAAAAAGGCTAGAAAACCTCTTTACAATCCCTTTAATGGGAGCAACGGTAAGATCATTAAGATCGTATACCGTTGCTAAAGGAACATTACTGAGCACTCAAGCTCAAATGTGTATCTCAGGCTCGGGCCAAGGTTTTAATGATGGTAATTTAACCGTTTCAGCATCAACGTGTGGCGGAGCTCCAAATGTGCTGAATGCAGTTGTAAATTCAGAAGGAAATAGCTTTGCCTCTGTTGCCTCATATGAATGTAAAGCTGGTTACGATTTGATTGGTTCAGCTGTACTGGTCTGTTTGACAACTGGAACTTGGTCTCATAATGCACCAGAATGTATCAGTGAGTATGCTTGTAAAAATTGTTTTTCTATTAGTCCCAATAGCGCTATTATTGTTCAATGTTGAAATATGACTTTGTAAGACCGAGACCTTTTTTCCAAGTTTGACTTCTGGCAACGACCCCCCTCCATAGTGGTGTGCAATAAGGACAATTTCGCCAAGACAGTGATATTAACCTTCTGTTATTTTCAATTTTCCGACCTAAACCTGCATCATTGACAGGGGGAAACTGCATAGCGAGATCAAGGGGGAATGCAAACCAGAGTTATTTGTATAGCCGAAGTACGTCGCGAAGCGCCACAGATGCGAAGAAAACGGGAAAAAGGCATCGATTTTTATTTTTCACAAATAATCAAACTCAACAAATTATAGGGCTGGGACCCGTACCCTTGAGAGTCCCCCACCGCTTTTCACCCCCACCCTTAATCCACGTTCTTGGGCGTGATGTCATTTAAAGGCTTGCTACATTATAAGTTACGACGTATCTTTTCAGAGAAGAAATGTGGTATTCCTAGATTTGAACATGCTACGACCGACACAACGGCTGCTGTAGACTTTGAAGACAAAGTGGCTTATGAATGTGAAGAGGGATATGTATTAAACGGAACAGATGAAATAACTTGTGGTTCCGATCAAAGATTTGATGCCAACATATCATGTGTGGGTAGGTGACAAGCTGTTTTATTTTTTTTATCTTTTTACTTGTAGGATTATCGGTTATTGTTATGTATATTTCATTTTTCGAAATAAGCAAATATGAAAAAAAAAATACAGGAACTGGGTGTTCCTTTAAATCGGTGATTCCCAAACGTGAGGCCATGGGACATTTATCAATGAATGTATATCTTTGTAGAAATGTATGTGTTAAAAATCTGTGGTTTTACCGCTTAATTCCTAGTTTGGGAATGAGTCGGGTGTTGGGGTGTGGTGGGGTGAGGGTTATTTTGAGGCTCTTAGAGTTTCCTGAATTTGAGTTTATTCAAAGAGTCCTCATAGCTAAAAGACAAAACTTCCCCTTTGATAAGGCAACACAGACAAATTTTGAATTTGAATTTTTAGATGAAAATGAATGTGATGAGGGTATGCCGTGTAATGCTGAATCTGATTGTATAAATACGATTGGTTCCTATAGATGTCAATGTAAACCTGGATTTGAGACCTCGGGTTCTACTTGTATTGGTATGTATTATTTCATTAATATTTAATCTTGAGTAGGTCACCCTGTGGATAATTACATTCTCTTTAGAGTAGTCTACTACCTTATAACTATTGCTCTCCATTTTGCCATGATTTTTGATGCGATTTTGATTAACGGGATTGTTTTGCTTGAACGGATTTTTATTCCAATTTATCATGATTGACCGCATTCAATTCTCTCATGAACATAGGATGGGTTAGGGTTAGGTAGGGTAGGGTTAACCCTAACCTTGTTGCTTTCAACCACTCTAACCTACCATAAGATGGCATTATATTTCCACAATTTGGTTTCTCCAAAAGTAGAAACAACATATGTTACAGGTTTAAACGTACTATTTAAATATTATTATTTATATTATTATATCAAATATTTGTATAAATCATTTGTATAGTATAATTGTATGATATATTTGTATAAAACGTATAATGTATTTGTATGATATATTTGTATAATGTATTTGTATAACGTATTTGTATAAAGCATTTGTATAAATTATTTGTATAAAGTATCTGTATAATATATTTGTATAAAGTATCTGTATAAAGTATTTGTATAAAGTATAATGTATTTGTATGAAGTATTTGTATAATGTATTTGTATAAAGTATTTGTATAAAGTATTTGTATAAAGTATGTGTATAATGTATTTGTATAATGTATTTGTATAAAGTATTTGTATAAAGTATTTGTATAATGTTTTTGTATAAAGTATGTGTATAAAGTATGTGTATGATAATTTCAGATATTGATGAGTGTAATAAAAAGATCGATGGTTGTACTGATATATGTAGCAACATTCCTGGGAGCTATGAATGTTCATGTAACGAAGGGTATTTCCTGTTTAGCATGGATGGAGACTACGGTAATATGAAATCGGACAAAGAAACTGGATTAAGGCTAGGAGATGTATTACGATTTGATCATACATGTGTTCGTAAGTAACATTCCCTTATTATTCATTTTAGTTACATAACTGCTTTTCTGTACCAGTATGGGCTAATGAGGACGGGCAAACGCCATACAGTCATGCAATGTGCAATGAGGGCAATTTTGACAGAACAGCGGTGTCCGTTCCGTAGGTGTGTGGGGATACGGTGTCCGTTCCAGTGGTGTGTGGGGATACGGTGTCCGTTCCGGTGGTGTGTGGGGATACGGTGTCCGTTCCGGTGGTGTGTGGGAATACGGTGTCCGTTCCAGTAGTGTGTGGGAGTGTCGATAATATTAGTGTTCCTATTTCAGCTGCTATATGCGATCGACCAGATGATATTGAAAATGGAACTATCCTATCATCACGACTGAAGTTTAAATTTGAAGAAAAGATAAGTTTCCAATGCGATCTGGGATTTAAGTTGGTAGGACTAGCAGAGTCAGGGTGTGGCTCGGATGGTGAGTGGACAAATGAGCCGCCAACATGTTCTAGTAAGTATTCACAAAATAGTATAATGAACTCAAAATCTGAATTTTCAAACTTGGTCAATAGCAGTATTATTATATTATATTCACCAGTAAAATTATCAGGTGTCATAATAGTATACAACAGTTTAACCGTTTAATCTCAAAGGAAAACTACGTTATATATATTAATTGAAAAACGGTTCTACATATTTGTTAGGCGTTTTTCAAAAGTATACATTTCATTTAAACCCATTTTGTTCTAAACCGTTTCATTTCAACCAATTACATTTTAACCCGTTTCATTTCAACACATTTTATTTCAACAAATTTCATTTCAACCCGTTGCATTTCATTCCTTCTGTTTTCAACCCATTTCATTTCAACCCATTTCATTGCAACCTGTTTCATTTCAACCAATTACATTTTAACTCATTTTATTTCAACTCATTTTATTTCAACCCGTTTCATTTCAACCAATTACATTTTAATCTATTTTATTTTATTCCATTTTATTTTAACCCATTTCATTTCAACCAATTACATTGTAATCTGTTTCATTTCAACCCATTTTATTTCATTCCTTTTCATTTTAACCCATTTCATTTCAACCCATTTTACTTTCTTCTTTTCACATTTTAAGAAATAACCTGTGATACATTGGAGTTGAAAGGATCTACAGAATCCCAGGATCTAATATCGAAGTACTATGGTCGAAACGATGAGCCAACAGATTTCGGTGAATCAGTCATAATAGAATGTGATTCAAAGGTCAACAAATCTCTTTACTGTGCTTACAATGTTGAAGACGGAAGTTATGAATTACTCGGTGACGAGCCAGAATGTCCCAGTAAGTATTCTGTTTAAAATTCCGAGGGTGCCCGTGATTGGCGAGGTCTGCAAGTTATGGATTCATGAAATGCTAAGAGCGTGGATTTAAGGGGGGGGGGGGGGGCGTGAACTCAAAATAGGGAGGGGGGACGAAAGGGTCTCGCCCTTGGAATGAACAATACTATCAATTAAAGAAATCTGAATCTGTTCAGAAAAAATGATAGGTGTAGACAAAATCAAAATACCAGAGAGGGAAATAGAAGGGTAGATTTTTAATGGTGCATATCCAGTCGGTACTCATATAGTGGTGTTGTGTCTAGTGACATATTATCCATTATGTGGAAGTTATACGAAATATACACGCCATAAGCTGGTGATTAAAGTATGTTACTGCACATGAATTGAAATGGGGAAATCAAAATTGTCACGTTTGTCATAAATTGGAAAGCAAAGATCGTAATTGTTGGAAATTTTGAGTAGTCCAAGTAGGACGCTTCATTCTGAGAATCGTTTAGTCGAAAATTGTAAATCGGAAGCGAATATATTCATTTTCTCCATTATAACTAATCTGAATGTCTGTATTCTTATTCTCTATTAAAACTAATCTGAATGTCTTTATTCTTATTCTCCATTATAACTAATCTGAATGTCTGTATTCTCCATTATAACTAATCTGAATGTCTGTATTCTTATTCTCCATTATAACTAATCTGAATGTCTGTATTCTCCATTATAACTAATCTGAATGTCTTTATTCTCCATTATAACTAATCTGAATGTCTGTATTCTTATTCTCCATTATAACTAATCTGAATGTTTTTATTCTTTTTCTCCATTATAACTAATCTGAATGTTTTTATTCTTATTCTCCATTATAACTAATCTGAATGTCTGTATTTTTATTCTCCATTATAACTAATCTGAATGTTTTTATTCTTATTCTCCATTATAACTAATCTGAATGTCTGTATTCTTATTCTCCATTATAACTAATCTGAATGTCTGTATTCTCCATTATAACTAATCTGAATGTCTGTATTCTTATTCTCCATTATAACTAATCTGAATGTCTGTATTCTTATTCTCCATTATAACTAATCTGAATGTCTGTATTCTCCATTATAACTAATCTGAATGTCTTTATTCTTATTCTCCATTATAACTAATCTGAATGTCTGTATTCTTATTCTCCATTATAACTAATCTGAATGTTTTTATTCTTATTCTCCATTATAACTAATCTGAATGTTTTTATTCTTATTCTCCATTATAACTAATCTGAATGTCTGTATTCTTATTCTCCATTATAACTAATCTGAATGTCTGTATTCTTATTCTCCATTATAACTAATCTGAATGTTTTTATTCTTATTCTCCATTATAACTAATCTGAATGTCTGTATTCTTATTCTCCATTATAACTAATCTGAATGTCTGTATTCTCCATTATAACTAATCTGAATGTCTGTATTCTTATTCTCCATTATAACTAATCTGAATGTCTGTATTCTTATTCTCCATTATAACTAATCTGAATGTCTTTATTCATTTTCTCCATTATAACTAATCTGAATGTTTTTATTCTTATTCTCTATTATAACTAATCTGAATGTCTTTATTCTTATTCTCCATTATAACTAATCTGAATGTCTTTATTTTTATTCTCCATTATAACTAATCTGAATGCCTTTATTCTTATTCTCCATTATAACTAATCTGAATGTCTGTATTTTTATTCTCCATTATAACTAATCTGAATGTCTTTATTCTTATTCTCCATTATAACTAATCTGAATGTCTTTATTTTTATTCTCCATTATAACTAATCTGAATGTCTGTATTCTTATTCTCCATTATAACTGATCTGAATGTCTGAATGTCTTTATTCTTATTCTCCATTATAACTAATCTGAATGTCTTTATTCTTATTCTCCATTATAACTAATCTGAATGTCTTTATTTTTATTCTCTATTATAACTAATCTGAATGTCTGTATTTTTATTCTCTATTATAACTAATCTGAATGTCTTTATTCTTATTCTCCATTATAACTAATCTGAATGTCTTTATTCTCCATTATAACTAATCTGAATGTCTGTATTCTTATTCTCCATTATAACTAATCTGAATGTCTTTATTCTTATTCTCCATTATAACTAATCTGAATGTCTTTATTCTTATTCTCCATTATAACTAATCTGAAAGTCTTTATTCTTATTCTCCATTATAACTGATCTAAATGTCTGTATTCTTATTCTCCATTATAACTAATCTGAATGTCTGTATTCTTATTCTCCATTATAACTAATCTGAATGTCTTTATTCTTATTCTCCATTATAACTAATCTGAATGTCTTTATTCTTATTCTCCATTATAACTAATCTGAATGTCTTTATTCTTATTCTCCATTATAACTAATCTGAATGCCTTTATTCTTATTCTCCATTATAACTAATCTGAATGCCTTTATTCTTATTCTCTAGTCATTGATTGTGGCCCAGTTTTGGACATTCCTGGAGCTAAAACACCAACTATTACAAACACATTTGTTAATACGATGTTTGAGTTTGAGTGCATGGATTCATTTAATCTGCTTGGAACATCGGACATGGAAAGTATGAGTACCAATGTACTTTGTGATGAGACTGGCAGATGGAGATATGGTAATCTAACTTGTTCCGGTGAGTTGAAAGACAATAGTTTTTCTTTTAAAGTTTTCAAGAGGTTTTCTAAATTCTGTATGTATCCAGTCTACAGTTTCTAGAGCTATTGAGACATTTTTCCAAATTTCCTCGGTTCAGATTTTAAACTGGCGATTTTTTTGTTTGAAAATTAAATTTATTCAATAGCTTATAAGTTATCCAAGTATTATATAATTGTTTTTGACAACTATTTCTGGGTAAAATATTGGAAGTTTGGTGAAATTTCACGATGTGTAAACTGAGACACCTATTTTGGTTGGTGGGATAAAAATAAAAAAAAATTATATCTGAGCATACAAAATTATTAAACAGAAAGAAAAATTCTTCAAATGTTAATCTAATTAAAAAAAATTGAAAACCCTTTGTACCAGAATTTGAAATATGAGTATACCGGTACATAATTTCAAGGTTTTTCGAAGATTATAGAGTGATTTTGTGACTGTATATTTGTTCCTCATAATAAATATTCCTTATTGAACAAACAGTATTATAATAAATAATCTATTATCATAAAATATCAGGGTTAGGGTTAGGGTTCCAAATGGAACAATTATTACATAACGAATGTCCTTTGGAACAGTTATTATAGTGGAACTTATATATATCGTCACAATTTCGTTAAGATGAAAAAGAAAAGCACCAGCATGACTTCAAGGTGATCTGGAATTCAGGACAAAACATAATGCAGCCATGATGACTGTCACATGTTCTGTTGAAACAAATGTTCAAGAAACTTTCCACATACAACTTTCGCCAATATCTTCATTAGATAAAATTTTGTCTCAAAACAAAAGTCATGCCAAATTAATAATAGTAAAAAGCCGCTATTTTTAATATGTTTTACAAAAAATAATTTTGTACAATCTTTTGCCCATCATGATTTGATTTTATTGTATTGAGAAGAAAGCTGACTGTTTGCTTACAATATTTAAACAGAAACTGATTGTGTTAGTGATATATTAACTGTTCACTAGCTGTCTGAAATTCATCTACCAAAACGGGCTCTCACTGATTCAGGACACGATATATCACAAACGCTCATTTGATTCAACTAATTGCTGTGGCCTATAGTATTGAGGATTTCTTCTTTTTTTTTTTAATGAAGAAAATTTTTTAGGTTTTTGATATTTCATTTATAACTACACATGAATCATTAAGAATAATGATTGTATTTAAAGGGGCAAGTTGTACTGACCCAGGAACACGGGGAAATGCTGTTCAGATCACAGAAGGCTATGGTATAGGACAGACAGTCACATATGAATGTATGACACAGGGCTATACACCTCACCCACATACAACATTGGAGTGCGTTGGGGCAGGAACTTGGAATGACACAACCCCTATTTGCAAAGGTATTTTTTCACTCAGATTTTTATCATTTTTAAGAGGTGTCTATTATTGTCCTTACTCCATACGTTTTGAGAGGACCAAAGACCAGCATATGCTCCCAGATTTTTTTCATTTCGAAGTGAATTGTACAAGGTGTACTGTAGATTTGATACAAAAATGCGAAAATCATATCTTGTAAACATTTCCTTCATTTCGCACACATGTGTCTTTGAACTGGTTGCCACCAACTGTTGCATTATTTAGTTTATGTTTTGTTTATTTTTAAAACCTTTAAAGAGATAGGGGCAATTTACAACAATTATGAAATTTATGGTTCTAATATGGAAATTACAAACATAAACTTGGTAAACAAGTTTCTAAAACGCTATAAAAATTCATCTAAACCTTCCCATCATATTAAAACCCTATGTAATAGATTTAAATGTGATTTGGAAGATAAGTTGAATTATTATACTATACGTTTTTTAAACTGACATAAGAAGGAATTCAGACCAGACATGGATGTCGGATTACGCAGAATGTCGTAGTACTCAGATGTCATAAATGACAGAGTGCACTGTGGTTTTACATTTCTCTTTTTTTCAGACACAACTCCACCCGAGTTTACAGACTGCCCTAGTGCTCCTATCGAAGTGAACTTATTAGAGGAAATAACACTAATGGTTCCCACCGCTACAGATAATTCTGGTTTTGTCTCCGTAAGCGTTTCACCAGATATTGGTATGAAAGCTTGGTTTCTAGAAGATAAAAATATAACGTATACAGCTACTGACGGTGAAAATAATGAAATTGAATGCATCGTAGAATATAAGGTTATAAATGGTATGTATTATTTACAGTCCCAATTTGTACATTACATCCTCAATTTGTACACGACATCCTCAATTTGTACATAATATCCTCAATTTGTACATGGCATCTTCAATTTGTACATTACATCCTCAATTTGTACACGACAGCTTTAATTTGTATATGATAGCTTCCATTTGTATATGACATATCCTCATTTTGTACATTACATCCTCAATTTATACTTGCCAGCCTCAATTTGTATATAACAGCCTCAATTTATAAACGACTGTGTTAATTTGAACATGATAGCTTCAATTTGTATAAGACATATCCTCATTTTGTACATTACATCCTCAATTTGTACATTTCATCCTCAATTTGTACATGGCATCCTCAATTTGTACATTACAGTCTCAATTTATATACGACTGCCTCAATTTGTATATGATAGCTTCAATTTGTATATGACATATCCTCATTTTGTACATTTCATCCTCAATTTGTACATAATATCCCCAATTTGTATATGACATCCTCAATTTGTAAATGATAGCTTCAATTTTTATATGACATATCCTCATTTTGAACATTACATCCTCAATTTGTACATGACATCCTCAATTTGTACATTACATCCTCAATTTGTACATGATATCCTCAATTTGTACATGATATCCTCAATTTGTACATGATATCCTCAATTTGTACTTGATATCCTCAATTTGTACATGACATCCTCAATTTGTACATGACATCCTCAATTTTTACATTACATCCTCAATTTGTACATTACATCCTCAATTTGTACATGGCATCCTCAATTTGTACATTACAGTCTCAATTTATATACGACTGCCTCAATTTGTATATGATAGCTTCAATTTGTATATGACATATCCTCATTTTGTACATTTCATCCTCAATTTGTACATAATATCCCATATTTGTACATGAAATCCTTAATTTGTATATGATAGCTTCAATTTTTATATGACATATCCTCATTTTGTACATAACATCCTTAATTTGTACTTGACATCCTCAATTTGTACATAACATCCTCAATTTGTACATGATATCCTCAATTTGTACATGACAGACTCATTTTGTACATGACATCCCCAATTTGTACTTGACATCCTCAATTTGTACATGACATCCTAAATTTGTACATGACAGCCTCATTTTCTACATGACAGCCTCAATTTATACATGACAATCTCAATTTGTACATGACATCCTCAATTTGTATTTGACATCCCCAATTTGTACGTAACATCCTCAATTTGTACATGACATCCTCAATTTGTACATAACATCCTCAATTTGTACATGATATCCTCAATTTGTATATGACATCCTCAATTTTTACATGTTAAACCTATGTTTATAGATATGTATATAAATATTTCTTTTATGCTTTCATGAATGTTGGGTTTTAATAATGATAAAACTTTTCTTTTAGCTAATATGAAGCCAGTCTTGACCTGTCCAGAATCCCTGACGTTGGATGTAAATGATACCTCATCTAAAATGATGGATTTAAAGGATAAAATTACATCAGATGGCCTATTGACCATTACGCCAGAAACTGTGGATTATGATTATTCTAAGATTAACACCTTAACTCAAGTTACCGCTATATCTACTGGAGAACAAGGTCAAGAATCACAGTGTACATTTGTTGTCAACGTCGAAGGTAAGTACAAATTAAGTGTGACAAGGGACTCAGGCAAAGAGTTTGGACGAATAACACAGGGGCAAAACATATAATGGGAAGTCCACTACTATATAACTATTGCTCCCGATTTTGTCATGCTCAGGACGAGATTTTTGATTAACGGAATTGTTTTGCTTGCTTTTTATTATATAACATTCACTTTCTTTGTGTATCACATGGATTTATGAATAATAAATAAAAAATACTATATAATACAATGAATATTCTAATTAGTTAAAGCGATACTACCTCTTAGAATGAACAAAAAAAAAAAAATTTCAAACTTGGTCAATAGGAGTATATATTCATCAGGGGACAATCCTAGTGGCATAACTATAAAACAGATTACCTAAATAATCTGATAAATCCAGAAAACTATGTTTAAATACAATAATTGATAAATTCCTTAATCCAATTTAAGGCATTTATCAATAATAATCTGTAATTGTATGGAAAATTACATAGTTTTATGGGTTTATTTGATTCTGTTTGTATACTTCGGACACTGTTGATGAATATATACTCTTATTGACCAAGTTTGAGAACTTTTTTTTGTTCATTCTAAGAGGTGGTATCGCTTTAATAGATCATATTATGAAATGAATATTTTAATAATGAATGTTTTATGATACATAATTATAAATTTTCATATACTTTATTTTTAACCAAACAGCTTCAGCATGTCTTGAAGTTACTTTGTTATCACCGGTTAATGCTGAAAGAAAATGTGAAATGAATTCCGAAACGTTGACTTGTACAACAACATGCAAATCTGGCAACTATTTCAAAAGTGGAAGCACTACTCTAACTTCAAGTTGTACTGGCAGTGCAGTATGGTCTGGTTCTGATCCTAATGAAGACTGTGTCGGTAAGTGTGAGCAAGCTTCTTTAAACAATCCTCTCTACCAACATAATAAAACCAAGCATGAACCGTAAAACAAATCTCGAAATCCATGTGAACATATTGGCAATACATTGGCAGCAGCTAATGAACTTTTCATTTGAGAAAGTATATCAAAAAATGAGTAAATATTTCATAATGAAAAGTGGTATCAGGTGTCTAGAAGAGTTAGCAAGGTATTTCTAATACATGTATAACCAAGTTAATTTGTTTTATATGTGTGTGCTACTATTGAAAGAATAGAATTTATTTTATGCACTTCATCTGGTTCACTGGTTCAAAACATTCACATTTCCAATCCTTGTTTATACATAACTTATAATAAATAATTTTTGAAATAAATCGAAATCATCAATGTACAGACAGTAACTTGTGTATTATTGTAACTTGTGTATTGTTGTAACTTGTGTATTGTTGTAATGTTGTAACTTGTGTAGGCCTATTGTTGTAACTTGTGTATTGTTGTAACTTGTGTATTGTTGTAACTTGTGTATTGTTGTAACTTGTGTATTGTTGTAACTTATGTATTGTTGTAACTTGTGTATTGTTGTAACTTGTGTATTGTTGTAACTTGTGTATTGTGGTAACGAGAATAATTTATGTTGATTTTTTCTTCTTATTTTCCAGTTCCACAGACTCCAGTTTATAGATATTCTTTAAAATTGAAATATTCCTTTGGAACATTTTTTAAAAATTGTAAAGACTCGTTTGAAGCAGGACTTTCATCAGAATGGACAGATATATCTTCTGCATTGAATAGAGTATGTAAAAGAGGATTTCAGGTTTATTATTCATTTGATGTCGATGAACTGGTAGTAGAAGAGGTTCCTGGAGAAATTAGCGAGGTTTGTTTTGAATAAAATAAAAATAGTTCTTACGATCTCAGATTTCTAAAATTTCAATCCCATAAAAATTCAAAACATAAACGCCACTTCTTTCATTTTTTAACAATTTCTTTTTAGTTCTTTTCAGAATATCTTTATAACTTTTCCATCCATTAAAATTCGAGTTCAAAACAAAAACACTTCTTCTTTCAATTTTGAAAAGATACCATTTTTCTTTTCTAATTCTTTTCAGAATATCTTTTTAACATTTCCACCCATAAAAATCATCATAAAACATAACGAACACCGTTTCTTTAATTCACAAAAGATAAACAATAATAACTGATCAGTCCTTATAGTATTTTACTTTTAAGTTAGTTAAAGTAAGACTTTCTGTAATATGTTGTTATCGTCACACTTGTTGGTCAAACCTTGATCGATGGTTTTAAATTGACCATAGGAAGCTTCCTAAGCGGTTTGACCAATATTGGCAATAACTTTCTTGTCGAATGTTAATTTTCCGTATTGAAAGAGAGTTTTATTCATAAAATAAATACTACAGCCACAAATTTACTATTTTAGGCAGATGTAACCACTGTTTTAAGAATAACAGATACCGTTGTTGATAAACAGAAATTCGATGATTGCAAAGACGAATTTGACTCTTATTTTGATGACATTTTTGGTTATAATACTTCTACGTGTGGTGAAGACGTAGTGAAAAGTATTGACATTCTCGACGAGTCTGGTGAGAGCTGTTCGGAAGAAGGCTATATGCTACAAACTATGGACGATGGTAAAGTTTTCTGCTGTAAGTATAAATATTTGAAAAAACATCCGACTACAATTCTACAAAACCAAACTTGAAATCCATACAACACATTATGGATACGATGGAATCAGGTAATGATCTTTCAATATAAGTAATTATAGCAGGCTCATACCTTTGTCTTACTCAATCAACCCTGGTTTTCCCCTGTCAGTGATGCTGGTTGGAGAATCTGACATGGCAAAGGCGTCTACTCGTTCGGATGGGACAATAAACCGAGGAGGGTGTGAACGTTAAAGATCCCTCAACAGTTGGAAATCGAAAATAAGGGAAAGCTTATGCCGCTGTCCTGACAAAATTTCCCTCATTGCACACTACATGGCGTTTGTATGTCATTACACTGGTGCACAAAAAGCAGGAAGTAAAAATGCCTTTCATTTCTCTGAATCAATAGGTAGAAAGGCCAGGTGCACGAGCCAGAGAAGTGTCAGGGGCCCAAAGTATGAATCATTTTGTGACTAAATGACTGTAAATTAGGGGGAACAGCCTAGAGAAAGCTGGGTCAGCTTTATACACCGTACATAGTTTCGTATGTGCCATGAAATGATTGTCAATTTATCTTCTAGTGCCGTGTGGACAGGGAACATTTTACAACTCAACCAGTGAAACATGTGATGAATGTGCTAATGGTGAATACCAAGACTCGGCCAATCAAAAGAGTTGTAAGCAATGTATGAATGCAGTCGATTCCGACTCACCTCGAAGATTTCAGCATCATTGTATAGGTCGGTTCAGTTAATATCGATTATTTATTTAGGGTGGTTAAACATCGGAAACGGGCAATAGTAGGCTCCGTGGGGACAGAGCATGAAACACATTATTTTGTTGCCGGAATCTGATAAACAGAATAAGCATCTCCATGTTTTATCCATGATGGTTATTATCTATTCTAAAGTATATCATCGAAAAAAAAACTTATATTATAAAAAATTGTATATAGTTATATGTATATTGGATTCTTTTTTTTTTACCAGAATCTGGTGTCTGTGGTCTTATTTTAACAGTTGTTGGCTGTCTGCTACTTACAATCTGTTAGATTTTAGGGACAATCTTATGTTATCGACATCAATTTTCTGTTAAAAACTCATGATTCAGTTCAGGCCGTCTCAAATGGTGGCCCGCGGGCCAAATCCTCAAGAATGGCCCCTCATGAGTGACCCCTTCCACTAAAACGCTCTGCTCCCTATGCTAGCATATTTTTTTCATAGCATGCATTTGGCCACAATTAATTGAGAAGGCCTGTCCTAGGTATTGATGTATGATCATTTTATTGTATGTTTGAAGTCTATTTCATGTTTTTTTTTATATCTACAGAAAACTGCCCCCCTGGATTCAGTAGGAATGCGGAAGAGATCTGTGTGGCCTGCCCTGCCGATGAGTTTAATGATGGCATTAATCCGTGTTCAAGCTGTCCTGCTGGTGGATCCACCCTGGGTATTATAGGTGTGACCTCCGAAACAGACTGTAAAGGTTGTTATTTTGATTTTTATAGGAGTTTCTCCAAGATCTAGATCTGTCCCGTGTCTCTCACAAATGACCACTAAAGCTCGTGATTTTATAGACGATGTCTATTGGTAGTTTTATATCAATGTTTCAACCACATTTTATTTCATTTAAACAAAAGGATGAGACACAAGTTACCGCATCTGGTTTTTACTAGGTCGATCAGTTGCAAAGAAGAAATGAGACGCTAAACTTGTATTACCAAAATAAGCAGTTTTTGATAACCAACACTGTATTGTACAAATAATGTAAATACCACTTCTACAACGTATACATGTATTTTTAACACCATTGTTTTTCAGCGCCCTGTCAGCCCGGATATTATTCAGCCACAGGATTTGAAGATTGCATCGCTTGTCCTAGAAATTTTTACTCTGAAGGAGGTGCAATTACCTGTACAGAATGCGAGCAAAATGAAATAACTACTCAGAGTGCTTCATTTTCGATAGATAACTGTACACTATGTAAGTATCATACTTGATTATTGATAACTGTACACAATGTAAGTATCATACTTGATTATTGATAACTGTACACGATGTAAGTATCATACTTGATTATTTATAAATGTACACGATGTAAGTATCATACTTGATTATTGATAATTGTACACAATGTAAGTATCATACTTGATTATTGATAACTGTACACGATGTAAGTATCAAACTTGATTATTGATAACTGTACATACTGTAAGTATCATACTTGATTATTGATAACTGAACACAATGTAAGTATCATACTTGATTATTGATAACTGTACACGATGTAAGTATCATACTTGATTATTGATAACTGTACACGATGTAAGTATCATACTTGATTATTGATAACTATACACGATGTAAGTATCATACTTGATTATTGATAACTGTACACGATGTAAGTATCATACTTGATTATTGATAACTGTACACGATGTAAGTATCATACTTGATTATTGATAACTGTACACAATGTAAGTATCATACTTGATTATTGATAACTGTACACAATGTAAGTATCATACTTGATTATTGATAACTGTACACGATGTAAGTATCATACTTGATTATTGATAACTGTACACGATGTAAGTATCACACTTGATTATTGATAACTGTACACAATGTAAGTATCATACCAAATCTTGTGTTAGCGTTCCGTGTTAGTGTTAACATAAATTTAAACAACATTTGAACTAATTTTTCGTGTTAATATAGTACTTTTTGGGAGTGAACACGCGACATTAGTATATCTGGTACTTAATTAAGTGTTTCAATATCAATTAAATAAAGTAATATTTGCAGGTGACCCGTGTTAACACTAACACGGAATATGACCTCACCCATTGTCCGTAAATATATTCTCGTATTAATATGTTATGTGCTAAAACCTGTATTTCAGCTGATGCATGTGATCCAAACCCGTGTGTACATGGCACCTGCAACTATGTAAATCACCAACCCATTTGTACCTGTACGGAAGGTGAACTATTTTTTAAGTGATATGTCTTTAAAATTTCAATACTGTACCACCTCTTTAAATGAACAACAACTTTAAGTTCTCAAAGAATATATAGTGTCTACAGCATACAAAAAGAATAAACCATAAAACTAAGTAATTTATTGAAAAACGCTTAATATTTTGTTCACGTTTTTTTGATCAGTCTTAGAGGAAGTATTTTTTAAAAAGATAATGGTGTTATATTATTGTTTATATTTAAGGTTATACTGGAAGATAATGATGTTATATTATTGTTTATATTAGAGGTTATACAGGAAGATAATGATGTTATATAATTGTTTATATTTAAGGTTATACAGGAAGATAATGATGTTATATTGTTGTTTATATTTAAGGTTATACAGGAAGATAATGATGTTATATAATTGTTTATATTTAAGGTTATACAGGAAGATAATGATGTTATAATATTGTTTATATTTAAGGTTATACAGGAAGATAATAATGTTATAATATTGTTTACATTTAAGGTTATACAGGAAGATAATGATGTTATATTGTTGTTTATATTTCAGGTTATACTGGAAAATAATGATGTTATATTATTGTTTATATTTAAGGTTATACAGGAAGATAATGATGTTATATTATTGTTTATATTTCAGGTTATACAGGAAGATAATGATGTTATATTATTGTTTTTATTTCAGGTTATACTGGAAAATAATTATGTTATATTATTGTTTATATTTAAGGTTATGCAGGAAGATAATGATGTTATATTATTGTTTATATTTAAGGTTATACAGGAAGATAATGATGTTATATTATTGTTTTTATTTCAGGTTATACTGGAAAATAATGATGTTATATTATTGTTTATATTTAAGGTTATACAGGAAGATAATGATGTTATAATATTGTTTGTATTTAAGGTTTTGCAGGAAGATAATGATGTTATAATATTGTTTATATTTAAGGTTATACAGGAAGATAATGATGTGATATTATTGTTTATATTTGAGGTTATACAGGAAGATAATGATGTTTTAATATTGTTTATATTTAAGGTTATACAGGAAGATAATGATGTGATATTATTGTTTATATTTGAGGTTATACAGGAAGATAATGATGTTTTAATATTGTTTATATTTCAGGTTATACAGGAAGATAATGGTGTTATATTATTGTTTATATTTCAGGTTATACAGGAAGATAATGATGTTATATTATTGTTTATATTAAAGGTTTTACGGGAAGATAATGATGTTGTATTATAGTTTATATTCAAGGTTATACAGGAAGATAATGATGTTGTAATATTGTTTATATTCAAGGTTATACAGGAAGATAATGATGTTGTAATATTATAATCATTACATCTGATGAGGACACGTGTATATTGTGTTGAAACGTGCTTATCCGTATTAAAGAAGTGTGTTATATTCCATAATATTGTCTTGTGTTTTGTTATATGTGCTCCTCGCTTCTATATGTCGTTCAAATCTTATATGTTATAATATTGTTTATATTTAAGGTTTTACTGGAAGATTTTGCGACGAAGAAATTGATAACTGTCAGTCAAATCCTTGCTGGAATAATGGAAAATGTAAATCTACTACTTCAGGATACACATGTGAATGTCCATCAGGTTCGTAATACTGTCATCTCCATCTCATATATCATGTACATTTTTAATTCGTGTTTATGGTCGTTTATCAGGACAAATGGTCAGAAATACATAATTGTTGATATTTTCGGATTTATGTCAGCCATTAACTTTTTCAAAATGGCTAATTTTCTCAAATGAATTTCGAGTAGCTCCATATCCAAAAATATTCACAACATAACAAAGTATCTGTGTGCCAAATTTGGTGCTTGTATCAAAATATGCAGAAGCAAGTTTCTATGCGGCTCCACTGTATACCTAACCATACCTATTTGGCCTCTCTTCCAGTGGCGTTTCTACGGCCCTCCCTGCCCCCCCACAAGAATTTAGACTGGCCCGGCCTTGCCCCCGCCCCCCACTTTGAAATTTTCGTATAATATTAAATACAGATGGTATGTGCTGGTAGCCCGTCCTGACAATTATTTGGCCCCAACGCGGCCCCTCCACCTAAAAATTCCTAGAAACGCCACTGCTCTCTTAGTCTCTTACTATGTAAACCTACATCAAGTGTTGCTTGTTTGCCCATCAAGATGGTGACAATGACAAGGATATGCAAATCTAAAGACACTTACGAAGTACTGTAGACGATAAAGTATTATCCTTCGAAACTCCTGACGGTACTTCTCTTTGGGGAAGTCCACTACTATATAACTATTGCTCTCGATTTTGTCATATTTGAATTGCAATCTTGATAAGCGAAATTGTTTCGCTTGTACGGATTTTTTTATTATCTTTTTAAGTGGTAAAAAAAATCCAAGTTAGACTATTCCTTTAATAAAAAAAACCAAACAATCCCAGCGTATTGTAAGTTATTTGTTGCTCAAAGGTTTTTTGAGGTATTTTTTTTTTAGTATTTTTTACATTGAATATTGTCATTGTAGAACGTAATTGTAAGATGGATCTTCTTGGAGACTTCACGACTGCAGTCTCGTATTTAGTAAATCCTTCTATGATAGACAGTGTAGATGATTGTTTACAGCGGTGTCTCGACATGAATGAGTGTTTTGTTTCAACATTTACTACTCTCCAAGACGGTTCTTATTGTGCCTTGTATGGAGAGGTATCTAGTGATGACAGGGTAGACAGTGGTACATATAAGATGTATAATAAGTCGTGTGAAGTAACTGAGTGTGAGTAGATTGGTTTTTGTAGTATTTCTCTTTTTGTGTTTTCGAGATGGTCGAGATATTCTTAGGATTCAGAATAAAGGGCGATAACCAACGTTTCCTCAATCATTATAGAACGTTGATCAGAATGTCATGGCTTGACAAACCCTTGAAGATCTTAAAGTAAATCAGAGAAAGATTTTTTTGGGAAAAAGATACGATATTGATCATAGAAAGTAGCCTTCCTCGAGTATTTATCAATCTGTGTATATTATTATATCTTAAAAATATCTATTCCGGTTTCCCCCTGTCAGTGATGCAGGTCGGAGGGGCTGACATGGAAAAGCGTCTAGTCGTTCGGATGGGACAATAAACCGAGGCCCTGTGTGCTATTGGCTGTGCACGTTAAAGATCCCTCGACAGTTGGAAATCGAAAATAAGAGCAAGCTAATGCCGCTGTCCTGGCAAAATTTCCCTCATTGCACACTGCATGGCGTTTGCCCGTCCCCAATTAGCCCATATAGGTGCAGAAAAGTAGGACGTAAAACTCCATTCATTTCATTTTCATTTTTTAAAAATATCTATTAACAGTAAACTGTGCTTCATCTTGTGGTCATGTACTTGATCACTAAATCATACTCTGTCCATCTATTATTTTTTTTATCTATATGTTGTATATTGTATCTATGTTTGTCCCCATGGGCTGAATGTGAGACAGGACCGTATCACTCGTAGTATTGGGCCTAATTCTGACCCATGTAAAATAAGAGTAAGTAAGAGTTTATTATTATTACTGTCAATACTTAACATTAGTTTCTATTTTGTTAATTTAGTTTTTCAGGGAACACAATGTGAGGAAGACCTAATTAATGATTGTGAGTCTAATCCATGTACTGAGTTTGGATATTGTCAAGATAATATCGATTCCGCAAAATGTATCTGTGTATCGCCTGCGTATGAACAACCTAGGTAATTATAATGTCAATCTAATTAAGATCAGATTACATTTCGTTTCGGTTATTTTTTGATTGTCGACTCCATGTAATCTAACCACTTTTATAAGGAGAGCATCTTCTGGTGACGAATTACTCGCCTTATATAAGTGGTTAGATACATGGAGTCTGTACTAAAAAAAAACGATTGTTATGAGTACATATATTTCCTGGGTTTTCAACTTGAGACACATGTCCCAGACTGGGGACTTTCGGACAATTTTCCCGGGGACACGAACAAAGCTATAGATCTTTAAAAAATGATATCGTATTATCTGAGTGGATATGCATATAATGTTCACTGCCAGCAGCATATTAAAAAGCAAAATGCTGTGACTTTATCATGCTTTAGAATTTCATGTTTTCAATGACTTCCTCTGACGATTCAGAGGATATGGTAATTTCCTCCTGCATAATTAGGAACACTTTAGAAAACCAGTTGAAAACCCAGGATATATTTGGACAATTCTTTAAATACCAGCAAAAGAGATCGTTAAATTCTTAGAGGAACGGTATCATAGAATAAAGAAAGCAAATCTTTTATTTAAAACGACTCTTATTCTGATAATAATCTCAGTATTTTATTTATAAAATATTTAATTGTCTGCCCTACTGTAAACTCTTTATTTGTTGATTAGTGGTATTGACCTGACCTATAATGTTAAACTGATTTAATTACATTTCACTCCTATTCAATAGCTGACCCTACTCACTAGTATGTTCAGATTAGTTCACCTCTTTCTTAACCTTTAGCCAAATATCTTCACTTTGCATTTTATTTTGAGCGAGTAAAGTCAATTTCGAACATCTATCATCATGCCGCTTAAAGGACGTCAAAATAAGGAGGAAACCTCGTAGGGGTAAATTCGTGTAATATACAGTGCGTTAACAGTACGGATTTAGGTCTGGGCGAAGATGAGCAAATCTCACCCCACCACCTTCTATTTTGGCCCATACCTACGGTGGCTCACATACGACAAAATTATTATTTTTAATTTTTAATTATAAACCTGATTTTGTATTTATAAACTTGAATTTTTAATTAAAAACTTCAATTTTCACCATGTTGGAAATTAGGTGATAATTCGGCAATAAATAATTAAAAACTTCAATTTTCACCATGGTAAAAATTAATATCCACCAAGGTGAAAATAATTTCCACCAAGGTGAAAATTAATATCCACCATGGTGAAAATTAATTTCCACCAAGGTGAAAAATAATTTCCACCCTGGTGAAAAATAATTTCCACCATGGTGAAAAATAATATCCACCAAGGTGAAAAATAATTTCCACCATGGTGAAAAATAATTTCCACCATGGTGAAAAATAATATCCACCAAGGTGAAAATTAATATCCACCATGGTGAAAAATAATATCCACCAAGGTGAAAAATAATTTCCACCATGGTGAAAAATAATATCCACCAAGGTGAAAATTAATATCCACCAAGGTGAAAATAATTTCCACCATGGTGAAAATTGAAGTTTTTAATTATTTATTGCCAAATTATCACCTAATTTCCACCATGGTGAAAACTATTTTCACCATGGTGGAAATTGAAGTTTTTAATTATTTATTACCGAATTATCACCTAATTTCCACCATGGTGAAAATTGAAGTTTTTAATTAAAAATTCAAGTTTATAAATACAAAATCAGGTTTATAATTAAAAATTAAAAATAATAATTTTGTCGTATGTGAGCCACCGTACATACCAAATATTTTTTTCATAGTTTAAAACATTTTTTGGTGAGGGCCAAACCTCTTACAAGTTTGTTGTGAGAGGTATTTGCTATGCTTTAAGGTGGTGTATATTATGTGATGTATATTCTTGTAGTATGTATGACTTACACTAAGCTTTCTCAAATAGCAGCCCGCAAAGCCTTTGCGTATGGTCTTTTAAGAGTGACCCCTTCCAATATGCTTAGCTCATTTTGGCCTTAAAATCGTTTTATAAAATGCATTTGGCCCTTTATAAGAATTAATTGAGAAGGTGTGACTTACACTGTATGCAGCTCATATCGATGTCAAACCGATAGCTAGTTTACAATATGGTTGTCCAGTCTAATTAAAATCAGACCCTAATTTCATTTCATTCGGTTTTTTAAATCCGGTTTTGTAAACACTATATAATGTCGTGTTTACAAAACCGGATTTAAAAAACCGAACGAAACGAAATTCTGAAATTTGACTGTATTGTTGTCTATTTTAGTTGCCAAGGTAAAGCTGATATTTGTGCTGATGCCTGTAGTGAACATGGGACATGTGAAACATTCGGCTCAATACGAGCTATATGTATCTGTGAACCTGATTACACTGGAGATAAATGTGAAACTGAAATAAGTAAGAAATACAAGTGGTTTTAAAACTTTGTATGTGTATCGGGGAAACTGATAACATCATTTTGCGCCATTCCAATTTCCATTCCGACGTTTGTGGTTCTTGCGATTCCACCAAAACTAACTCGTTTTATGACGTCACTGACAGTGATTTGCATAGATATCAATAGTAGCTTCCGGTAGATCACTGTTAGTGACATTGCAAATTGATGCTATCAGTGTCCCCGATACAAATACAAAGTTTAGAAAACCTCTTTATAATCCCTTTAATAGAATTTTGTTTTGCCAAGGAATTGAAAATATGAATTACTTTATGAACACTTGATTGTACTAGACAACCATTTCTCTCTTTTTGGCCATTCAAGGTTGTTTCGGTTGATACGTGAAGAATAAGTGTTGAGCATGATCCCCCCCCCCCCCCCTCCCTCCTTTACTCTCGACTGTTTTCACTTCATGTCGTAACCCCACCCCCTTTTGGCCGCCTTATTTAATTTCTTGCTAATTCTGGGGCCTTATTCTCGAAAACTTAACTTAGATAAAATCTAGATTTTAAGAAATACAGCAATCCGATTGGATAAAATACTTAATTTAAAACTGATTTTAGTAACTGACCAATCAGATTACTGGATCTCTTAAATCCTCTTAAGTTAAGTTTTCGAGATTAAGGGCCTTGATCATACAGTATCTTAATACGAGATACAGAACATTGCAAGGATCTCTAATATATATTTCAGAACAATGCGAGGACAACCCTAACGGTTGTTTGTATAACGGTACCTGTATGGAAACACCAGGAACCCCAGGTTATACCTGTGAATGTAAAGGAGGCTTTACGGGAGATCATTGTGAAATAGTCCCAGCACTCTGCCAAGAAGGGTCTTGTACCAATGGATTATGTTATGAGGATTATGATAACCAATCTCCAGTTTGTATTTGTGAAGATTTGTTCACGAATGGTATGCTATATTCATAATTTTAGATGTTTTCTTACAGATGCGAAGTTATTCGCTTTCACACCTATTGTATTTGAAAATACGTCTAGTTTATCTGGATATACAGCGCAAGTTTCAAAATGGTGCATTTTGCTTTTTTATGTCCTTTGAACTATAGTACTCGGCCTTTTAAAGACTGACATCTTGTTCGCTAAATGGACAAGAGCAAACAACTCTTGTGTCATGAATAATTTGATGACAATCTACTGTACAGAACGTGGTTATCTATTGGTCCTTAAATTGATAGGAGTGGTAAATATCAGTAACTAAATGTAGAATATCTACGCCTCTTTATCCTATCTCAACGTCTTGTTGACTAGTAATCGTTTCGAACTACGGAAGAGATCGATTCTTGTGATCGTTTTTTACAGTTATTTTTATTTTCCGATATTACAGTAAATGGTGTATGTCAATATAAAGATGAATGTACTAATTCAAAATGTGAAAATGGAGCAGCTTGCACATCAACAGAAGGAATAGCATCCTGTGCCTGTCCGAATGGATTTGAAGGTTCACTGTGCCAACATGAGACAGACGAATGCCAAGCGAACCCGTGTAAAAACGATGGAATATGCACTGATTTACCCATGGAGAAATTCAACTGTACATGTATGTCTGGATTTGAAGGTACGATAAGATAATATTTATTGTACATGTATATACGCCCATTAAAGCGATACTACGTCTTAGAATGAACAAAAGAATTGAATTTTCAAACTTGGTTAATAGAAGTCAGGGACAAACCTAGTGGCATAACTATAAAACAGATTACCTAAATAATCTGATAAATCCAGAAAACTATGTTTGAATACAATAATTGATAAATGCCTTACTCCAATTTAAGGCATTTATCAATAATAATCTGTAATTGTATGGAAAATTACATAGTTTTATGGGTTTATTTGATTCTGTTTGTATACTTTGGACACTGTTGATGAATAGTATACTCTTATTGACCAAGTTTGAGAACATAATTTTTTTGTTCATTCTAAGACGTAGCATTGTCAGACAGGAATGTTGGGGCATATGGTTCAACTGCTGCCCTTCCCATAGTCGTAGGGTCCCACTACTCAACAAGGGGGCAGACCGACTTATTGCCCGAATTTTAATGATATTTTGCCCGATTTTGAACACAGGGGAAGAAATCGTAGCTCGCCTCCGATGCCTTCTCACCTCCGATGCCTTCTCGCCTAGAATTTAATTTTTTTTGAATTTCACCTTCCTAAAGAAGAGTTTCAGAACAGGGCCTGAGTGAGATTTGTGTTTCTACTTTTGTATCCCCATACGAAAAGAGTTTTTACGGGCCCCCATGGTCCTCCAAAAAAATCGGATGGTCTGGCTTTAGTCCCCATGTTTTAAATTTTTCTTTGAGTTATTACATGCCTTGTGTTTTAGTCCCCTTGGCAATCAGTGGCCGTTGCTCAATACCTTCCCCGTCCTCATTAGCCCATACAAGTGCAGATGAGCAGGACGTAGAACTCCATTTCATTTCGCTCATTTTGCTCGGCCCCTCCACTAATGATTTCTAAAGAAAAAACTTTTGTCGCATTTCCACTTGCCCCGTTTTATTTCGAAGTAATTATGATTTTTATATTCAAGGTACAACGTGTGAGATAAATATCGATGATCGAGCTTGTAATACAGATAATACGGAGAGTAGTAAAGATTTAGTCAATGATTATATCTGTTATTGTAAACCAGGATTCAGGGGTAAAGACTGCTCAGTAAGTTGTTTTTCATTGTTATTAAAGGGATGTGTTCACTAACTATTTGACCAATAACATTTTTGTCTCAGAACCTGGAATTTTTGAGCTATTCTAATCCATAAAAATGTTCACAACTCTCCCTTGAAATTTAAGCCTTTAAATCCCCGAGTAGCCATAATTATGAGCGTTTGAAAGTCAAAAATACGACTCGCCGTTTAGCAAGACTATACGTTATATGGAAATGACAAATACAGAAAATGAAGGATAAATGTTTAGGTAGCGATATTATTGAAGGGATTATGCAATTTTTGTGCAGTTCTGGTACTTCTGGAGGCTATTTACTTACATATTATATTCAAGGCTCAAATCAACCCTCGAAAATGCTGAACATTTCCCTTAAATAACTTATTCAGTGGCATAGCGAAAAAGGTAGGTGATTGGAAGTGAATAGACTCAACTTCATGTAACAACAATCCAGTGGCGTTTCTAAAAAGAGGGGGAGGGGGGGCACTTTGAAATTTCATATAATGTTACATACGGATACCTGGTGCTGGTAGCCCTCCCTCCCCAGACACTTTTGTGGTCCAAACTCGTCACCCCCCCCCCCCCCTCCTTAAAGATTCTCAGAAACGCCACTGAAACAATCACTGGTTAAGGTTTGATGCAACATTTCGAAGTGTTTCCCCCGTCGTCTTCAGGCACATCGAAACATTTAAGGCATTAAACCTTAACCAGTGATTGTTGTTCCATAGAGCTGTGTCTATATATTGCGCTTACAATTGCTAAATGCCATTTAAAAACTTTTATTAGATTGGAATTCGTTAAGGCTTCTTGTAATATTTCTTCTAAAACGTTAAAATTCTTGCTTTCAGGAGGTTATAGATGAATGTGAATCGTTACCATGTCAACATAATGGAATATGTACTGATGGGGAAAATGACTATAGTTGTGAATGTGATACTGGATGGAATGGGAAGAGCTGTGAAGAGTCAGTTAGTTATTGTAATGAAACTGTTTGTAATGCTGGTGAATGTATCAGTTTAATAGACAACTATTTCTGCAAGTAAGACTAACAACAATATCTTTAAATCCCTCACGCCGATAGTCGCCGAACTTTTGTAAACCTATTGTCTGAACACCATTGCTTATATCAGTGGTTCCCAAACTGGGGACCATGGCCTCCTAGGGGGCCATGAAGCATGATGATGTGTATACTTTTTTCACTAGCCCAAATTATATTTAACTATATTTTGCTGTGTAAGGTCTGTAGTTGCCTGGGCCACTCTATGACAAAGGTTGGAAACCACTGGTTTATATCTCCCAATTTAATCTACCCCTCGAAATGATTTCCTTGCTGGAACCACAGACGTCTGATTGAAAATTGGGATGATGCAAATTGATACAGGAATTGCTGGAACCACAGACGTCTAATTGAAAATTGGGATGATGCAAATTGATGCAGGAATTGCTGGAACCACAGACATCTGATTGAAAATTACACATAAAAAAAGATATAAAACCTCTTTACAATCTCTTTCAGGCTAGGACTACGGTATAGTATAATACCAAAGATATTAGCCTGTTCTCCAATCCTTTTCATAATAGAATTGAATACATTTAATTTTGAAAAATTGTTTACGAACATGATATGTTATATTTTTTAGATGTACTTTCGGAGTAACTGGTGACAACTGTGAACAATCTCCAACCGTTTGTGATAAAATCAAACCCTGTGCACCTACTGGTACTTGTGAGGATACAGTTGGGTCTGCAAAATGTCAGTGTGAAGATGGTAAGTAAAAAATAAAATCCTTACAAGAAAAACAGTTCCGTTAATCAAAACCGCATCCAAAACCTGGCAAAACCGAGAGCAATAGCTGTATTACATACATACAGTATACTCCGGTGAGTGTCTGATAGAGCCTTGGGGTCTGAACTCCGGACCCTCCTTTTCACGTGACATTAAAGGTATATGTTCACTAACTGTTCGACCAATATTTTTTTGTCTCATAACCTGGAATTTTTTAGCTAGTCTAATCTGTATTAATGTTCACAACTCTCCCTCGAAATTTAAGCCTTCAAATCCCTGTGTGGTCATAATTATGAGCGTTTGAAAGTCAAAAATACGACTCGCTTTTTAACAAGACTATGCGTTATATAGAAAAAACAAGTACAGAAAATGAAAGATAAATGTCTACGGAGGGATATAATTGAAGGGATTTTGCGATTTTTGTGAAGTTCTAGTTCTTCTGGAGGCTATAAACATATATTAAAGGCTAAAATCGACCCTCGAAATTGCTGAACATTTCCCTTTAAAGAAAAAGAAAACTCTTTTTTTTTAAATATCTTCTCATGTGATCTCAAAGAAAAAGATTTTTAGATAAACCGATATTGTTTGATTCAGTATTTATTGACCTTGATTATTATTTTATAGGATATGAAGGCCATTCTTGTGAGTTGATAAGTGGAGAACCTTGTAAAGATGTGAATTGTAATGAAGGAACTTGTAATAAGGGAGTTTGTGAATGCCCAACAGGTTAGTTAAGTTTTGTTTCCCTAAAATACCCTAACATAATCACTACAGTATCATAGTATCTCACAATACCCCACAATATCTCACAATACAACACAGTATCTCACAATACAACACAATATCTCACAATACACCACAGTATCTCACAATACACCACAGTATCTCACAATACACCACAGTATCTCACAATACCACACAGTATCTCACAATACACCACAGTATCTCACAATACACCACAGTATCTCGCAATACACCACAGTATCTCACAATACCACCACAGTATCTCACAATACACCACAGTATCTCACAATACAACACAGTATCTCACAATACATCACAGTATCTCACAATACAACACAGTATCTCACAATACCACCACAGTATCTCACAATACAACACAGTATCTCACAATACACCATAGTATCTCACAATACCCCACAATATCTCACAATACAACACAGTATCTCACAAAACAACAGAATATCTCACAATACACCACAGTATCTCACAATACACCACAGTATCTCACAATACACCACAGTATCTCACAATACCACACAGTATCTCACAATACTACACAGTATCTCACAATACACCACAGTATCTCACAATACATCACAGTATCTCACAATACACCACAATATATCACAATACACCACAGTATCTCACAATACACCACAGTATCTCACAATACACCACAGTATCTCACAATACACCACAGTATCTCACAATACCACACAGTATCTCACAATACTACACAGTATCTCAAAATACAACACAGTATCTCACAATACAACACAGTATCTCACAATACACCACAGTATCTCACAATACACCACAGTATCTCACAATACACCACAGTATCTCACAATACATCACAGTATCTCACGATACCACCACAGTATCTCACAATACCACACAATATATCACAATACACCACAGTATCTCACAATACATCACAGTATCTCACAATAAACCACAATATATCACAATACATCACAGTATCTCACAATACACCACAGTATCTCACAATAAACCACAATATATCACAATACATCACAGTATCTCACAATACACCACAGTATCTCACAATACACCACAGTATCTCACAATACCACACAGTATCTCACAATACTACACAGTATCTCACAATACACCACAGTATCTCACAATACCACCACAGTATCTCACAATACATCACAGTATCTCACAATACACCACAATATATCACAATACTACACAGTATCTCACAATACACCACAGTATCTCACAATACACCACAGTATCTCACAATACACCACAGTCTCTCACAATACACCACAGTCTCTCACAATACACCACAGTGTCTCACAATACACCACAGTGTCTCACAATACAACACAGTGTCTCACAATACTACACAATATCTCACAATACAACACAGTATCTCACAATACACCACAGTATCATACAATACACCACAGTATCTCACAATACACCACAGTAACTCACAATACACCACAGTATCTCACAATACACCACAGTATCTCACAATACACCACAGTATCGTGAAATTATGATATATTTTTCAAACACTCAAATATTTATTTATATTTTGTAGGATATACAGGCTCAATGTGTCAATTGTTGGTTGATCCTTGTTTACCTTTAAACTGTCCCGCCTCAACGACTTGTATGAATCCAGAAAAACCATCTTGTGTATGTCCAGACCGTCAAGTTAGATCAGATTCTGGCTGTAAATGTAAGAACTCATATCAACTTCGGGTCGAGACTAGCGTACTAGATAACCTCTTATATTATACGGAGAACGCCATATTGAATAGATAATAGTTCAGCCAATCACTAGCATTCCTCAGATATTCTTGTTATCAGGATAATATAATATCAGCCAATCAAAATAGATGTCGAAACAAGAGAATTTTTTCTTTCCTAAAAATATTTTTATCAATATTTAAATAATTTTGTTTTATAATTTCCGGAATCTGAAAATTGAGTGGCCGAAATCAGAGGAGTTTTGGTGGTGGGAGTGAGAGTTTTAGATATGTCTTAAGATAATTATGTTTGTGTTGTAGATTCGGCGAATGATTTCGATATTTTCCTGAACTATGACGTACCAGGCTACAAGGAACCAACCACTGAATATTTTAAAATCAATAAAACAACAGGAATAAGTATTATACTCTGGGCAGGGTTTATAAAAGGACAAGACGAAAAGTTATTCCAGTTAGAAAACTCAGATGGGTACGTATTTAAATATATTTTTAGAAAAGGTGGAGATCGTCTTTTAGAAACATTGACTGTAAACTCGCCAACATTGACGAGATTTTTGGCTGTCCTTTTATTGTGTGATATGTACCAATATTTTTTGTATATTTCAGTTATCTTTTCTTTTTGAAATCGAATTCTGTTAACCTAAAGGATGGGCCAATGATTACACTGTCTGAAGGAAACACCTTTAACAATAAGAAATGGAATCATTTTGCTATGACCATCTCACCGACTGGTAGTCTCGAGATCACCATGAATGGTATCACGCTAGAGGAACAAGAAACTGACATCGAATCACAACTTACAGAGTGAGTAGAGTTTAGTCACATCTTTCAAGGGCGTGGATTTGTCAAAAGAAATTTGGGGGACCAACCAGCATGGGTTGTAGAGACCAGGTACGTCGCAGAGCACCACAAGCCCAAACATAAGGTTCTCATCTTACCTAGAGAAACAAATGGAAAATGGCGTCAATTCAGGCCCGTAGCCAGGCCTTTAAATGGGGGGGTGCTTACAGCCTGCAAGCGGAACTAGCAGGGGCGGAACCAGCTTTTTCGAAAAAGGTAGTTTCATAACTTAGCCGAGCGAAGCGAGGCAAAAAATTTTTTTGGCTTAAAAACAGATTTAGTATAAAATGTACTAATTTAACTGTTTTTGACGTGGACCAAGTATGTTTTATAGTAAACGTTAATGGGTTAGATATTTTTGATTTCGTATTCTCCCCATTCTTAAAAAAAAAAGACAAAGTAAAGTGGGCGTACGTAGTTCAAAAATAAATTCAGTTCGAAAAAAGCGGAACTCGAAATTTTTCGGGGGGGTGCGTTCGCACCCGACGCACCCCCCCTGCCTACGGGCCTGTCAATTTCGTGCATCCTGACAGGTGATATTTCCGGTAAATCCACGCCCTTGCAATCTTTCAAGGACCAGAAGCTTAGCTATTGTCGAAAACATCGTTTAGATTAGATCAATCGACAATCCTTGGCAGTTTCCGTTTTGTAGAGCGCTACAGTAACAGCCACGGAGACCGTATGAAAATTATATATGTTAAAACAGTATTGTTTCCTGATATTTGACGTTTCGGCTTACTGCCTTCTTCAGAAACACTCAAAATAGATCTCGATTTTATCTTATTTGTTATATTACTAACTATTAAACAGACCATGCTTACTCTTTTCGAAACACCTGATGGTACTTCTCGTATGGGAAGTCCACTACTATATAATTATTTCACTCGATTTTGTCATGCTCTGGACGAGATTTTTGATTAACGGAATTGTTTTGCTTGTACGGATTTTTATTATTAAACAAATCTACCGGTTAACGTGTGTGTATATTATTTTGTCTAACAACCATTTTTCATTTTACCACAGTTATGCCCGATTTAAAATTGGAGAAAATATGATTGGTTATATGTCTCGACTACGATTATGGAATCGTGTTTTAACTTCGACAGAAATACTCGAAAGTTACAACAATCCCGATGATATCCCAGATCCTGATCTAGCATTCGACTGGAAAGAGCTGCCAAACAGTAGATTTCAAACTAGGATGTCTCCTAGTAAAATACAAGATACCAGCAAGCCAATCTACCTGTGTGAAAATGGAGTTTATAATGAAAAATGTACTGACAAGATCAGTAAGTTGATAACTATTTTTTTAAGAAGAACTCAACTGGAGAATTTTTAAAGGGTGGGGGAGGGGGGGGGGGGTTTGTGAACATGGTCATGAAAAAAAATGTTTGCTTTTATCAAGTGAAGCTCGAAAATAGCCGCCCCTTCCCCCCTCCCCTCTCGTAAATACACCACTGAAAAACCTAGACCTAACTTTTATTGGCCTTCTAGTTAGCCATGGGGTGATTGTCAAGGGGCGCATGGTGTATGAGGATGTATATCATTTTTTCTCTAGCCCAACTTTTATTTAACTATATTTTGCTGTGTAAGGTTTATAGTTGCTTGTGTTCAAATGCATCTGACCTCCTGATGATGAGGAGGCACAAGACAACAACCCTTGTGCTATTATCTCTATTTTGCCTATTTTGGAATAGAACAGGGGGCCAATGCTTTGAGAGCTTCGTGAATTTGGGCCACAGCTTGAAGAAGGTTGGGAACCACTGCTCTAGTGTTATATATATATATCGGGTGGGCCAAAAGTAATGTCCCAACTTTTGACCTTCACTATAATCCAAAGCCTTTACTCAAATAGACTGAAATTTTACATATGATTAGTGTATGATATTATCTACCTTTGGTATATGAGTTTGAATGATATAGCGTCATTAACCGTTAAATGGCATACAAAACAAAATCAGAGGCCGAAAAAAACTATGCCGGAATGTTGTCATACCATTTGTTTCATATAAGAGGTGATCATTATGACCTCCATCTTCATTCTGTACAGCTCTCAGTCGTTCTTTCCACGAGGCAATACATTTTCTGACTTCAGCAGTTGAAATGTGATCCCAGCATGTTCGAATTTTTACCTTGAATTCTGTCTCTGTGAATAAAGTGCGACCTTAATAGACCTTTTCCGAGAGTGAGTCCCAGATGTTGTTAGCTAGGGGTATGAAATCTAACTGGACAGTTTATGTTTTAACATCATTTAGGCACCTCAAACCCAGGTCTGGACAGTTTATGTTTTAACATCATTTAGGCACCTCAAACCCAGGAACATCCCATATGACCCTTGATTGGCAGGTGGCACCATGGCACCATGTACATGGAGGGATAATTTCAGAAGACTCCGGCATTAAATTTTTCTACCTCTGATTTAGTTTTGTATGCCATTTAAAATTTAATGATGTTATATCATTCAAACTCGTACCAAAGGAAGATAATATCATAAACTAATCATATGCAAAATTTCAGTCAGTTTGAGTAAATGCCTTGGATAATAGTGAATGTCAAAAGTTGGGACATTACTTTAGGCCTACCCGATATATACATGTGAGACAAACTGATCTGTTTCTAGTCATTACAACGCCTCTTCTCTATATTCAGATAAATATTATTATTGTCATTTTCATAAATAAACCTATTGGCTGTGCACGTTAAAGATCCCTCGTCAGTTGGAAATCCAAAATAAGAGCAGGCTAATGCCGCTGTCCTGGCAAAATGTATCTCATTGCACACTGCAAGGCGTTTGCCCGTCATCAATTAGCCCATATAGGTGCGGAAAAGTAGGACTTAAAACTCCATTCATTCATTCATAGATAAACCCAACTTTAATATTTTTTTGTTTTTATTTAGATAAAGTTCCACCGACGGGATGTATTTCTGAATCTATCACTGAGGTACCATTTCCTACTAGTGAACGTTCCATACTGATCACAGAAGTAAAAACTCCACCTCCAATCTCTGGTGGTATACTTTACATCATGAACTCTTCATGTGAGAATTTTTATATTATTAGTCCTGTAAAGATATCAAATAAACTGGAACAAATTGCAAGAGAATTTTTCTCGATGGATTCTGGTAATCGGCATTGTCAAAAACTCCCAACCCAAAATCTTCCACTGAGAACCTTGGGGAAATCCCGTAATTAACATAAATCCAAAATGGCCGCCGGTACGAGATAGGACCCCCAATATCTCAGAACTGGGTCACTTTAGGGCATATAAATGTATTACAAGCAGATAGGAAACTATAGTCATAGTCTCTAAAAAACACATTCCCATCGTCCTGTGACGCCTCTGTGACGTCATACGTCGCTTACGCCCAAAGCCCTATAGGGCCCTATACATATATATAGGACTTTGCTTATGCAATTCTGAAGCTTGAACAGGGTCATACAAATGTTTTACTGTTTGATGATGTTTAACAGTATGTAGACATAAATTCACAAGCTTGAGCAGGCTCATACAAATGTTTGACTATGTTTGATGATGTTAAACAGTATGTAGACATAAATTCACAAGCTTGAACAGGCTCATACAAATGTTTTACTATGTTTGATGATGTTTAACAGTGAAGACTGAAATCCACAAAAAGTTTGAACATGGTCATACAAAAGTTTTACTATGTTTGATAATGTTTAACAGTGAAGACTGAAATCCACAAAAAGTTTGAACAGGGTTATTCAAATGTTTGACGATATTTTGAACAAATGTTTGATCGTATAAAGTAAGTGTAAAGATTTATTTTTGCTTTTGTAGCTGGTGTGGTTTTACCTATGGGATCACATGATGTAGTTTATGTTGGCAAAGATGAAGATGATAACCATGTCACATGTCGTTATAGAGCCCATATCAAATGTAAGTAGACGTTCGTCAAATATTAGAGGGATCTTAAAGGGATTGTAAAGTGATTGTCTAAACTGTGTATGTGTATCGGGGACACTGATAGCATCAATTTGCGCCATTCCAATTTCAATTCCGACTTCTGTGGTTCTTGAAATTCCACTAAAACTACCAGTGATCTGCATAGATATCAGTAGTAGCTTCCGGTAGATCACTGCCAGATCACTGTCGTCATAAAACGCGTTAGTTTTAGTGGGATTGCAAGAACCACAGACGTCGGAATGCAAGCTGAAATGTCGCAATTTGATGCAAGTTCCACGATACACATACAAAGTTAAGAAAATCACTTTACAATCCATCTAAAGAGGTTGGGCAAACTAATTATCTAGAAGGTAATCATCATTGGTTGATTGTCCAGACGGTGTATCTTCGGGGGGACGGGGGAATTGTCCTACACTCACTTTTTACTGATTGCACCAATTGCAACATTCAAATATTCATTTCGACATCTGTGGTTTCTACTAAACGTTACAAGAGGGGAAATGCAGAAATTCAATTATTCATCCTCCTCCGCCCCCAACCACCCTTTGTTACTTCACAAGTCAGTCTTAGGAATTGCATGAACCACGGACGTCTCTTGTATGAGATAAATGTAAGTGTATGAACCAAGCCCCACCCCTCACCCCGATTCCTCTTTCCAAGTTCCAGTGTGACCGCAAAAATATTTTTATTTTCAGCGCCAAGAGTAGAATGTGCATCATCCCCAGTGACAAGTACAATGGCTTCTGGTTCCTGTGCTGACACTGGTTTTTCACAATTATGTAGTACTGCCGATCATCGTCCATCAATTCCTACCCCCAATGTGTACACTTGTGGTAAACTTGGTTCCTATAACGGACTTGATTGGAGGACACCGACTACCGTGCCACCTTGTGGGGGTAAGTAATTATTGTATAAAAAAAAAACATCCGTTCATGCAAAAACAGTGGCGGATTAAGGAATTTCATAAAGGGGGTGGAAAATGAAAAAATTTGTCCCAAATCCGCGAGAGCCAAAGGCGCGAGCGACAATTCTTTGGATGTTCACATAGTGTAAGGTTCAAATATACATCTCTAAATGTATCCAAAGATTTGTCAACATTTTAATCAAATTATATATATAAATTGGTAATAATAAAATCACGTCAACACAGGTAAAAGGGGGGGGGGGGGGGTGGCTAGCCACCCGATTCACTCCCCTTAATCAGCCACTGAAAAGGGAAGTGTTTTTAAAAAAGTAAATATGGTGTGCTTTTCGCAACACTCGCCATTACTTTAACTTTCCCTCTTATTTTCTGATCTGAGCCTTATTTTGTGCTTATAATATGGTATTCGGTATTCAGACAATTGTGCTGTGACAAGAGTTCGAAAGAGTTTGTTACCAAGATGGTCCAATCAACTGTTGTTATTCAATTTCACTCCAATGATAAAAAATTTGCTGATACACACTATGCAAGCTGTAACTTGACATGACTTAACAAAAACTTGGTAATAAACGTACAACATTTTACCTGTATATATTGATAAATCCAGAAAACAAAATTAAGCGTTGTTCAATAACGAACTGTAATTTACAGGGTTTATCGGATTCTGTTTGTGTACATTTGACACTATCAACGAATGTATACTCTTATTGGTCAAGTTTGAGAATACCACCTTTTAGAATGAACAAAAAAATTAAGTTCTCAAACTTGGTCAATCAGAGTATATATATTCATCAACAGTGTCCAAAGTATATAAACAGAATGCAAAAAAACCCACGAAACTATGTAAATTTCCATATAATAACAGATTATAATTGATAAACGCCTTAAATTTTATTAAGTGTTTTTCAATTATTGTATATAAACATTGTTTTCTGGATTTATCAGATTATTTAGGTAATATGTTGTTTAGTTATGCAACCAGGCAAGTCCCCCGATGAGTATAAACTCCTATTGACCAAATTTGAGAACTTAAATGTTTTGCTCATTTTTATGAGGTGGTATGGTATTATTAAATATAAATCTGGGGCCATATTCTCGAAAACTTAACTCACAATGATTTTAGTGTTACAATCATCTGATTGCTTTATCACTAAAATTGATTTAAATACAGCTTTATTATCCAATCAGATAACTGTATTTCTTAAAATATGGATTTTATCTTAGTTAAATTTTCGAGAATAAGGCCCCTGTATACATTGTTATTATTTTTTAGCTGTAACTGAAGTCCAGATGACAGTAACAGCTGTTATACCGTATGATATGATAATACCGTGTAATACTCAACATGAAACATCTTTAAAACAAAAGATAGAACAGAAGATTCGAGGTATTAAGTGTTTGATGGAATTCAATGCCATTTTCATATGGAGATTATATGTTTGTTATTTGTTTGACTTTAGCCCCAGAATCTGAACATTTAGCTTAACTTATCAGTAATAATGTTCACAACGCTCCCTCGAAATTCCAGCTTTCAAATACCTATGTAGCCATAATCATCAGTGTTTGAAAGTCAAAATACGACTCGTGTTTTATTGAGACTATACTTTATATAAAACACATATACAGAAAATGAAAGATGACTGTTAAGTGAAGGGTATAATTGAATGGAATATACGATTTTTGTGCAGTTCTGGAGGCTATTTCCATATATATGCAAATCCCAAATCGACCCTCGAAAATACCGAATGTCTCCATTCAATGAGATGAGAAATGTGGACTTATTTAGGTTGGGACCCACGAAAGTGGCTTTCGAAACTATGTATGTGTATCGGGCACACTTAGCATCAATTTGCGCCATTCCAATTTCTATTCCGACGTCTGTGGTTCTTGCAATGCTACTAATAAAACTAACGCGTTTTATGACGTCACCGACAGTGATCTGCATAGATATCAATAGTAGATTCCGGTCATTTATAACTCTATGATTCCGGTAGATCACTGTCAATGACGTCATAAAACGCGCAAGTTTTAGTGGAATTGCAAGAACCACAGACGTCGGAATGGAAATTGGAATGTCGCAAATTGACGCTATCAGTGTCCCCGATACACATACAAAGTTTAGAAAATTACTTTACAATCCCTTTAAGATACGTGCATTTTATAGATTTCTTATGTTTCTTAAAGGACACACACACGTCCGTTTACTTGATTCCACCGCCTGAACATGACTTGTAATTTGTTGTATTTAGAATTGGGTGGTGTATGGAGTGGACTATGTACTGCCGGGTGTACTAATATTGAAGTAATAGTACGATGTAACGTTAATGAAAACAATCGTGTCACTGTTACTTTTACTATTAATAGTTTACCGTAAGTAGAATTGTTCACTTAAAATCTCATACTGGGGGTACCAGCCAACATCACATGGGGTACCTGAGAAGCCTCTCATACAATTTTAAAAAAGTATGAAATGGATTAAACTCCATCAACCGACAAATATCCTTTTACTTTCATGTTAGCTCTTAATGTTACTTAGTACTTAGGGTGGACGAAGGAGTAGCAGGAAATTGCTAGAGCATATGAATATAGATGTTTCTTTCTTTCTTTGGCTGATAGTACAGTGGAGAGACAATGAGACACCTCTATATAATCCAGAGTTAATTAACTTAATTAACATGTAAGATTTGAACGACATGTAGAAGCGAGGAGCACATGTAACAAAACACAAGACAATATTATGGAATTGAATCTCTGTATTGTTTTCTTGTTGCTATATATATTTTGTTATGTGTTTTATTCTCTTGCCATTACATCTGATGACGACACGTGTATCTGTGTTGAAACGTTATGTGCCTAACTGTATTACAGAAGTGTGTTATATTCCATAATATTGTCTTGTGTTTTGTTAATTAACATGGTCATGGTCAAAGAGCGAGAGGAGGGATAATGTTATTCATTATACTGATATATTAAATGCTGTTTTTGTAGATCAATGATTACAAATGCAAATACAAATGTTGAACTTAGCCCTGTTGATATTTTGAAACTTTCAATTCTGGATTCGGAAGACTTTGATATGACGGTATGGTAATTTTTTGTCAATGATGTGCATTTGCCCATTCCCCACCCCCAAGACAACTGGTTTGTCCTCCCATTTCATTTTTCCGAATTTCAAAATATGATGTTTTAATGACAAAATGAGTCAGAACGAAACCAATATTGTATAAAAAAAAAATATACTAAAACTTCCTTCGCTGGCGTGCAATCCATTCCAATTGCTACATTCACAAAATTCTTTGATTCAAAAAAGAAATAACCGATGTCCCTATGAAACCCTGTTCATGTACTCGTAATAACTCGACATGCAAATTGATTCCACCAGTGTAACTGGTAATAAAACTGGTACTGGTACACGTAAGAATATTAGAAAGTTCTTTATAATCCCTTGGTATATATTTGTTTTAAATTATAGGATGTAGGCGGTGCTGAAATACAAACAGTTGATGTAATGATAAACGGGGAAGGTTTCTGTCCAACTGGTAAAACATACCTGAATAATGCTTGTAGTAAGTATAAAATCGTATATCGTTGTACAACCAAATGATGTCCCTCATACAACACAACACAACACAGTGAGTTTCCTCCAATATATCGTTCGGATGGGACAATAAACCAAGGCCCTGTGTGCTACGATACCTCTCATTTCACAAAAATTGTTTTTTTGTTTACAAATCACTATTTTTTCTAATCGTGTTTGCTGAAATTATTTTGGAAATAAATATAAGACGTGGATATAGATCCCTCAACTAAATAACCAAATTTCACATTAATAAAGTTATACAAAAACAGATATTGTTACTTTAAAGTTACTTTTGTGCTTTTATCCCATGTTGCGATACGTATTGTATCGTGACCTTTGTATCGCGATTCGTATCGTATCGTATCGTGGCATGGGTTGCAAAAGACCCAAATCAACCCTTGATAATGCTGAACATTTCCCTTTTAACTTCAGATTTTTTTTTCAAATTTACAGTTTCCTGTGGCCCGGGATCATTTTACAATGCTTCAACTAAAAAATGTGAAGTTTGTGATTATGGATTCTACCAATCAGGAACAGAACAGACGAGTTGTACGGCTTGTCCGGATGAAGAGACTACATTGGCAAAGGCTTCAACAGAAATCACCAAGTGTGTCGGTAAGTCATGATCTTAAAGGAATACTACCATTTAGAATCTACTCGAGTTTTCAACTTGGGGGTCATGTCCCAGACTAGGGACATTTAGATATTTTCCTGGCGACACAAGCTAAAGGTATAAAAAAACATTGTAATATTGTGAATTATCAGGGTGAATATGTATGCATTATCCATTGCCAGCAACGTATTAAGAAGCAACACGCTGTGACTTTTTCATGCTTCAAAATTGCATGTTTTTGATGACTTCCGCTGACAATTCTGGGTACATGGTCATTACCTTGTGGGTAATCGGGGACAATTTGAGAAAACCAGTTAAACCCAGGATATAGAATGAACATAAAATCCACCAACGGACCACAATAAACCACAAAACCAAGTAATTTTCAATTAAATTACAGGTTATCATTGAAAAACGCTTAAAATATTTAAGGTAGTTTTTCCAGATTTATCAAATTATACGGATAATCTGTAGTCTAGTTATGACACCAGATAAGTTCCCTTATGAATATACAATATTTATTCTTATTGTTCAAGTTTGAGAATTTTGAGTTTTTTGGTCATTTTAAGAGGTAGTATATCTTTAAATGCCATTAAATTTAAAAATAAAAATTACCTTTGAACTGATTTATTATTTTTATTCTTCTTCCTCAGAAAAATGCGAACCTGGAAACTTTTTAGATGGGGATTCTTGTGCAGAATGTCCAAAAGATTTTTATCAACCAGAAGAGGGGAAGGACATGTGTATACCGTGTCCTTTAACTAAGAGGACACGAGGTAATGGTACCATAGATGCAGCAAGTTGTGTCGGTATGTATAAGTTTTTAAGTGAAAGTCGCAAATTTCCTCAATTGATTTAGTTTGCCAAATTCATAAATTGTAGAGCTATATAAAAAATACCACTGTTAAAATAGTGCTCAATACAATAATTGTAGAGTGATATAGAAATACCACTGTTAAAATAGTGTTCAATACATTAATTGTAGAGTGATATAGAAATACCAATGTTAAAATAGTGCTCAATACAATAATTGTAGTGGTATATAAAAAGTACCACTGTTAAAATAGTGCTCAATACAATAATTGCAGAGAAATATAGAAATACCACTGTTAAAATAGTGCTCAATACATTTATTGTAGAGTGATATAGAAATACCAATGTTAAAATAGTGCTCAATACAATAATTGCAGAGAAATATAGAAATACCACTGTTAAAATAGTGTTCAATACATTTATTGTAGAGTGATATAGAAATACCAATGTTAAAATAGTGCTCAATACAATAATTGCAGAGAAATATAGAAATACCACTGTTAAAATAGTGCTCAATACATTTATTGTAGAGTGATATAGAAATACCAATGTTAAAATAGTGCTCAATACAATAATTGCAGAGAAATATAGAAATACCACTGTTAAAATAGTGTTCAATACATTTATTGTAGAGTGATATAGAAATACCACTGTTAAAATAGTACTAAATACATTAATTGTAGGGTGATATAGAAATACCACTGTTAAAATAGTACTCAATACATTAATTGTAGAGCGATATAGAAATACCACTGTTAAAATAGTGATCAATACATTAATTGTAGAGTGATATAGAAATACCACTGTTAAAATAGTGATCAATACATTAATTGTAGAGTGATATAGAAATACCACTGTTTAAATAGTACTAAATGCATTAATTGTAGAGCGATACAGAAATACCACTGTTAAAATAGTGCTCAATACATTAATTGTAGGGCGATATAGAAATACCATTGTTAAGATAGGGCTCATCACAAGAGCGATAAAGAAATACCACTGTTAAAATAGTACTCAATACATTAATTGTAGAGCGATATAGAAATACCACTGTTAAAATAGTACTCAATACATTAATTGTAGAGCGATATAGAAATACCACTGTTAAAATAGTACTCAATACATTAATTGTAGAGCGATATAGAAATACCACTGTTAAAATAGTGATCAATACATTAATTGTAGGGCGATATAGAAATACTATTGTTAAGATAGGGCTCATCACAAGAGCGATAAAGAAATACCACTGTTTAAATAGTGCTCAATACATTAATTGTAGGGCGATATAGAAATACTATTGTTAAGATAGGGCTCATCACAAGAGCGATAAAGAAATACATGTACCAGTGTTTAAAATGATTTAAATTTTCATCATAATCTATTGTTTGATCTAAATTTTGATGAAGATATGAATTAATCTAATATAGCTTACGATTAAACTGAACAATTTATTGTAGTTTTTAATTTTAATTTTTTAGATGACTGCCCAGATGGCTATGAGATTTCATCGACTGAACCGGGAGAGTGTGTGATCTGTGAGCAAGATCATTACCGAGCCGCCTCTATAGACGACGTTTGTATGCTCTGTCCGGATGGCAAAGTGTCTATAGATAAAGGTGCTAAATCAGCTGGCGAATGTAAAATCAGTAAGTGATGGAATTTGATACATTACATAACATCGCGTGTGCTCTCTTCTTGCGACAGAAGGTGAAGGGGACGAGTAGGACCACGGGAGAGTATATTTAGGCCCAATGATGGGACGTTACTAATAAATGTTCACAATAGTGTTATCCTGGTAAGATAACAGTAACAGTACCGTGAAATAAATATTCATACATAGAAGTAGGTTGCCTTCCTCCTCTCGAATGTATCCTGTGTACCCCGTTCGGTCTACACGCTTCTTAAAACTTGCTAATTGTACTCCTGGACAAGTCCAACGTTTCTGATGCATAGGTGATGGTTTCCCCTCTTTGTAATAATCCGAGTATGTAGGGTTGTAGAGCGAATGTAATCACGCCGCCATTTTGAATGAATATATTTATTGCATGGTATTGTACATGTATGTATAATAACCACGACCAAGAATATAAGTTGTTGTCCGTGTAAGATAAATGCCAAGAGGTTTGATCAAGGAACATAGGGCTTTTAGATTACAAGCTAGTTACGTTACAACTGTTAAAGTCGTGCCTAAATTAACAGAACCCAGATTAACTGTGCCCAAATTAGAGAAGATAAAATGTTGCATTACGCAGAGCAAGAGATGCTAACTACTTCAAAGACAGTTTTCTATCTCTAAAAGTGAAATTATATAATCCTCAAAGAATTCAGAATTAGTAAACAGGTTACTGTGGACTTTCAATGAGCTCCAAGGTTCTATAGCACAGTAGTTAGCGCATCGTTCTTAACAAAAATGACGTAATCTTCACTCATAATTCCAGTTCACCCAGCTGTAAATGGGTACGGATAATCCGGGAAAGATCAATACCAAGAGGTTTAGCCAAGGACCAGCTGGGAGAAAGGATCCGCACGGAACCTAAGTTGTTATCCTTGTAAAATATAGATGTTTCTTTCTTTCTTTCTTTTGCTGCCTATATATCCACGTCCTTTTTCGCGAATACAGGGTGTGCCCAATATAAGGTAATCTCAAGTCCTGATCATCCTGGTAGACAAGATCATTGAGATCACAGTCAGTATCACTCGAATCAACTTCAGCACTAGACTAGCGTACAAGATAATCTTGTGTACGATACGCAGATTGCCATATTGAATAAATTATAGTTAATGGAGAGTATCTTCTTCTTTCGAAGTAAAAACAGCCATTTAAAATCAATCTCCGAACAAGAGTTATCTTCGCTTGCCCATTTACCGGGCAAGATGACCACCTATCAAGACCAAATCATTACATAGTCGCGACGAAGGATGATTCAGCATCTGTTCTCCCAAATACATATTTTAACAAATGACTGTATCCTTCCTTCCAGCTGGCTGTGATCCTGGGTCCTATTTTGATGTGGATGATGACTTCTGTAAAGATTGTCCTTTCGGAAAATACCAACCTGAGAAATGGAAGATAGAATGTATGACGTGTCCATCTGATACCTCAACACGTACTACTGGTTCTTCGTCGCTCAGTGATTGTGAATGTAAGTACCTTGATGCCTTCAGTACCATACAAAATTCAGGAGCAATTCCGTGAATCAAAAGCACATCCAAAGACGAGAGTAATAGTTGTATAGTAGTGGACTCCTCTAAAGAGAAGTATCATCAGGTGTTTAAAAAAAGTAAGAATTCTCTGCATCGTGCACGAAGCAAAACGACGTGCCGTTCTTCAATGAAATAACAAACACGAAAATAGTAACCCGACATTCTTCAACATGGATTCTTGTTCCATGTTCATATGTTCGTGTCTGATTCTGTTAACCAAGTCAGTCGCGATGTTTCATATGTCTATAGGTACACGTTTTTTGGACATGAAACTCTTATTTTATTCCCTTATCAATAAGTTGTTCTTTACACGAATTGCACTTGCCTTGGCTGCATTGCAGGTACAATATAGAACGATATTAAAGTCTTTTATTTTTTTTTCAAACTGAGCTTTTTTACGTATTACTTCTTAGGGGTGTGGGCCCGTGAATAGGCATGTTCCTTTAGCAACGGCTATATCATTTCATTTCAAATGTCTAACGTTGCTGAAGGAACATGGTGAATAGGGGGGCCCATGGTAGTTATACCACAGACTACTAAAGATAAAAATGAAAGATCTTTGTGATGTATTATTTTAGTTGCCTGTCTCGCTGGAAAAGAACAGAAGGACCTCAATGTCGATGAATGTACGCCTTGTGAACGAGGATATTACAAGCAAGATGGTAATGCCTTCGTCAATTGTACAAAATGTGAAGAATCTAAAACTACAGTGGGAACTGGCAGTACTACCCCCGAGAGTTGTAATATCAGTAAGTTATATCATCTAAAACTACAGTAGAGAATGACAGTACTAGTTGTGATGACTGTAATATCAGTAAGTAATATCATCTAAAACTACAGTAGAGAATGACAGTACTAGTCGTGATGACTGTAATATCAGTAAGTAATATCATCTAAAACTACAGTAGAGAATGACAGTACTAGTCGTGATGACTGTAATATCAGTAAGTAATATCATCTAAAACTACAGTAGAGAATGACAGTACTAGCCGTGATGACTGTAATATCAGTAAGTAATATCATCTAAAACTACAGTAGAGAATGACAGTACTAGTCGTGATGACTGTAATATCAGTAAGTAATATCATCTAAAACTACAATAGAGAATGACAGAACTAGTCGCGAAGACTGTAATATCAGTAAGTAATATTATCTAAAACTACAGTAGAGAATGACAGTACTAGTTGTGATAGCTGTAATATTAGTACTTAGTTCAAATCATCAATGAAATAAACTCATTTACACCCAGTTTGTTGGAATAGGCCAGCTCGTTGATTTGTTTTAAAAAAAAATATTTTTATCTTTCAGCAATCTGTAACGCAGGCAGTAGACGATTCCCGGAAAATAACACCTGTTCTGAATGTCCTGTTGGATTTTACCAAGAGAAAGATTTACAGGATAGTTGTGACGAATGTCCCGAGAAGACCAGCACAGAAAGTACCGGAAGTGACAATAAAACGCTCTGTCTCTGTAAGTGTTGTTTTTTGGTTCATTTTTTTTCTTTCAATTCACTTATAGTCTTTTTGTTTTGCTTCCTATATTGCCGATATGGGTTACTGTTAGGATCATTCGTGCTTATGTTTTATTATTTCCTTTCCTTTCGTTTAATTTATTTTATTTAAATCATTGTCTTTTTATTTAGTTACTTTATCGTTTATATATTCCCATTTTGTAGTTTACTGTGGAGCCGGACAGCAAATAAAATCAGGGGAAGAAGCCTGTGAAGATTGTCCTAGAGGTACATATAAATCTGAATCGAATCCATTTGGAAGCTGTGTGGAGTGTTCTGATGGTACAACAACTGAAGATGTTGGATCTACTTCAGATTCAGATTGTTCCTTACGTAAGTTGTACTTACATGTACTTTAACACTTTGCAACTACATTCAGAAGCGGATGCAAGGGGGGCTCCCCCTGCTCGAGACCGCCCCTCCCCCCCCCCCATCGCCCGCCCTTTTTTGGGCCTCTGAACTTCCCTGATAACGTCTTACATCCCTGAACTGACTGATCCCACTGGAGACTCACCGTCAATAATTGAGCAGATGGGCAGCGAGGAGCGAGCACACGTCATCATTACTCGCGACGGACTTCCATAACAACTTTCAAATTTGGTCCTCAATAATCATGATAATGAACTGGGGCCTTATCATTCAAAACTTAAGTTAAGATGATTTTAGGGATGCAGTAATCTGATTGGTCAGTAACTAACTAGTTTTAGATTAAATTTAAATATCCAATCAGATTGCTGTATTTCTTAAAATCTGGATTTTATCTAAGTTAAGTTTTCGAGAATAAGGCCCCTGGTTGAATAGATAGAATAAAATATCAACGATATATAATGAAATAAGACTACATGTATTAGTATGTTTTTAAGATTAGAGTTGGTCGTGCGTTGGGTTTTATTCATGGTGTTTTCATTCTAGCAAAATGTGACAAAGGACAGTTTATAATGGATGGAGCCTGTGAAGACTGTGTTGTTGATACTTACCAACCTCTTGATATGCCTAAACTTAATACCAATTGTTCACAATGTCCGACTGCTACCGGAACAGAAAATGTAGGCAGCGAAAGCGAACAAGATTGTAAACGTAAGTACCTTAAAATAGGCTGGACAGTCAGTGGCGTTACATGTTCCTTTTGCAACGGGTATCATTTCATTTCATTACATTAATCCGTTGCTATCATGATAAGACTTTCTCGTCATTAATTTTGATTAGTCGAACGATTATTGTTCGACCAGTTATATTCCTTGTGACAAATTATTGCGGGAAATCTTTCGAATGACCAGACGTCAAATTTCTTGTAGCAAATTTACCTTGTGATAATCGAGTCTCAACGGTCATAAATTGAATGTGACGTAGTGTTTTTTAAACGAGGTTATTAGTTGTTAATGACGAGAAAACCACGTCAATCCAGCAACGGTAGATAATGCCAATGTCTAACGTTGCTGAAGGAACATGGTGGCGTTATGACTTTGCACCTTACCCATTGATTGTTAATTTTCATTTTATCATTTGGCAACGTCTAATGAGAAACACTTATATTTAAAATTCATCGCATCGGTGTCCCATGTATATGCTAATCTGCAGTGTTGACGTATGTTATTATGTCTTGCAAGCTGTCTCTAATTTTTGTTTATAGGTTTTTGTGAAGCTGGAGAACAGTACAACCCTGAAACCATGGAATGTGAACAATGTCTTCAAGGCTTCTATAAACCTGCTGGAACCGTACAGGATCGTTTTAATAATTGTACTAAATGCCCAGATGACGACTTTACAACTGTCAATAACGGATCTACTCAAAGCACGGATTGTAATTTACGTGAGTCAATTTAACTGTTGAAAATATTTCCCCGTGTGCAATTCGCGTTTAAATTTGAATAAATTTGATATGCTTAAAGTGACTGTCTGCTCTAATAATGAACACAAAATTGATAAAAAATATGTGAAATTATTTCTTACAAATGAAATGAGATTTTTTCAAGTCTCAGAAACGGGGACTTTTTTAGCTCAGCAATTTAGTACTGGTTATCACAACTCACCATTGAAATTTGAGTCTTCAAATCCATGTGCATCAATAATTATTAGCATTTGAAAGTTATAATGCCCTACTACACATTAGCGATACTATGCAATATATAGAAAAGTCATCTATAGAAATAGAAGGAGAAATGTCTAATTCAAGATATATTTGAAGGAAATATGCAATTTTCGTACATTTCTAGTGCTTCTGAAGGATACTTAAATATATTCAATACCCAAATCAACCAATAAAAATGAAGACTGGTCCCCTTTAACAATCCCTTTAACTTCACATTGTTAAATGTTTGTAGGAGATTGTCCCCCAGGCCAGAAGATAGTTAATACAAATGACTGTGAAGTTTGTCCCTTTGGAACGTATCAACCATTGCGTCATCAACTAGATTGTATCTCTTGTATTGAAAACGAAAATACATCGTCAACTGGGTCAATTAATAAAGATAGCTGTCAGAGTAAGTATGATGTGCCGTGCCGGAAAATACGAACTGTCATACTAACTCTCACACAGAGTTGTCGGTTAAAAATTCTCTCATCATCAAAATTCTCGGATTTCGGCCATTCTATTCTGGAAATTATCTTATAAAAATGAAAAAAAAATTATTGGCCATGAAGTGGTGACCCTTCCCCCCCCCCCCCCCTACTTCAACCTGCTCAGCGGCTCCTCGATAGAGATACAATATATTTATCCTGATTGTCCTCTGTCAGTAGTGCAGGTTGACAAGGCTGACATGGGTGGGAATATCAATCAGCTTGGTGGCTTCAGACTGTGCACGTTACTGTTGCCGCTGACCTGGCAAAATTTCCCTCATTGCACACTGCATGAGCCAAGTAGCCCATATAGGTGCAGAAAAGCAGGACGTAAAACTCCATTCATTTGATTTCATTTCAAAAGTTGGATATCATAAACGAGTAGGCTGATGTCACCGTTCAGGCAAAGTTGCCCTCTTGCACATTGCATTACGTTTCCCGTTTTCACTTACCCAAAGTGGAAAGGGACATACAATTCAATTTCATTTGGTTTGTGTATTTCAGTTTATTGCCCGGCAGGCCAACAAGAAGTAGAATTATCGTGTACGTTATGTCCACCTGATACTTTTAAACCTAAGGCTGGTTATGATACTTGTGAGCCCTGTACAGGTGATCTGACCTCTAATAATGATCGCTTAACTTGTGATGTTTGTAAGTATTAAATTGTCATTAAATCCCCCTCTTCAACCCGGTTTCCCCCTGTCAGTGATGCAGGTCAGAGGGACTGACATGGAAAAAAGCGTCTAGTCGTTCGGATGTAGTAAGATAAAACCTGCCGTTGAGGGGTCAACGTCAGGCTGCCATGCTCTATCGTTTCATTACGGAAATTCAAATCCTTTATTAAGTCCCTATGTCCTTCAAACTCGGCACATCTCGATACATTTTCATAAAATAATAATTAAAAATGTAAATTAAATGATCTCCTAGCTCAATTAATACCTTTTATTTTGATCGAAAGTTTCCAAGCGAGAATTCTATCAGTGATGGCTGCCATAAAGGCGGAGCTTACAGGTTGTGAGCGAGTTATCTCTGGTTAAAACATGTAAACTCCGCCCACATCCGCCAACAGTTTAAAAACAAAAATGGCGGTCCAAGTCGATCTGGGACTGCTTCAAATTTTGTTTCGGCGTAAGACGGCACTTTTGAGAGTTTCTTGTGAAGTTTTTGTATTCCATCGATAAGAAAATTCTTCGAAATTTCCGAAAAACGTAAATTTATAAAGGTAGGCCAATTCGTTAAGACCTGAGAGTCGTTCAAACGCCGGGGACCCTGGTATCCGGACAACCGCTATGGGATTTAATAGGCCGGATCCCCAACTAGTTCGGATGTGACAATAAACCGAGGTCCCATGTGCTATTGGCTGTGCACGTAAAAGATCCCTCGGTAGTTGGAAATCGAAAATAAGAGCAGGCTAATGCCGCTGTCCTGGCAAAATTTTCCCCATTGCACACTGCATCATACAGGTGCAGAAAAGTAGGACGTAAAACTCCATTCATTTCATTTCAAATCCCCTCTCTCCCTTCTGTTACGCTTTAATTCAGATCCTCACTTTGAATTCATGTTATTTATTTGTTTTCAGTATTTTGTGGAACTGGAAAGCAGGAGGATAATGGAGCATGTGAGCCATGTTTAAAGGGTTCTTATAAAGATGTCCGAGGGAACACCGAGTGTAAGGCATGCCCTGCTAACTATACCACAACTGGTAGGGGGGCTGAATCAAAATCAGATTGTAACGAATGTAAGTATTTTTACTTTCTGTAAATAGCAATCCGTACAAGTAAAACAATTCCGTTAATCAAAAATCTCGCCCAGAGAATGACAAAATCGGTTGCAATAATTATATAGTACACTTTTATAGTGAACTTTTTTTGTCTATATGTTGTATATTGTATCTATGTTTGTCCCAAGTGGCTGAGTGTGAGACAGGACCGTATCACTCGTGGTATTGGGCCTAATTCTGACCCATGTAAAATAAAGAGTTTATTATTATTATTTACCATCAGGTGTTTCGAAAAGAATAAGCATGTTCTGCCTCGCTCGCGACACCCGCCACTACTATATAGGTCAAAATCGACTAATGCCTTCATTGTCTTGGTGAAGGGGCTGGAAGCTTACTGCCCTCATGCCATTTTCCATTTATTCTCGAAGGGGAAAACCTTCTGATAGGTGCTTCCACCTACGGTGCTTCGCGGACTACAAGCTCTCGTGTTTATTGGGTTTTTTTCTTCTTTTTTTGACAAATCCACGCCCTTAGTACTTGAATTGGGCTTGAAAGGACTAAAAATATTTATTATTACACATCTAGCGATATTGAAGATCAAAGTGTGTCTTTTTGTTCGTGATTTAAAAAGCTGTTTATATTCCAGTGTTCTGTGAACCAGGATTTTACTCAAAAGATACAAGCTGTCAGCCTTGTGACGTTGGTAAATATAATGATGGAAAAGGAGCAACAGAATGTCAAATGTGCCCATCTGACAGAACTACACCTTCCACAGGCTCCACTAGTACATCAGACTGTTCTTTAGGTAAGTATTTATGCTACCTACAGACTCGAGTAGTATATCAGTATATCAGGGCCTTATATATCAGATATCTGTATTTCTTAAAATCTGGAAGTTAAGTTTTCGAGACTTTTCTAGGTAGTACATCAGACTGTTCTAGGTAGTACATCAAACTGTTTTAGGTACTACATCAGACATTTCTAGGTAGTACATCAGACTGTTCTAGGTAGTACATCAGACTGTTCTAGGTAGTACATCAGACTGATCTAGGTAGTACATCAGACTGTTTTAGGTAGTACATCAGACTGTTCTAGGTAGTATATCAGACTGATCTAGGTAGTACATCAGACTGTTCTAGGTAGTACATCAAACTGTTCTTTAGGTAAGTATTTATACTACCTTCAGACTCGAGTAGTATACCAGACTGATCTAGGTAGTACATCAGACTGATCTAGGTAGTACATCAGACTTTTCTACGCAGTACATCAGACTGATCTAGGTAGTACATCAGACTGTTCTAGGTAGTACATCAGACTGTTTTAGGTAGTACATCAGACTGATCTGGGTAGTACATCAGACTTTTCTAGGTAATACATCAGACTGTTCTAGGTAGTACATCAGACTGATCTAGGTAGAACAGACTTTTCTAGGTAGTACATCAGACTTTTCTAGGTAGTACACCAAACTGATCTAGGTAGTACATCAGACTGATCTAGGTAGTACATCAGACTGTGCTAGGTAGTACTTCAGACTGTTCTAGGTAGTACATCAGGCTGTTCTAGGTACCGTAGTACATCAAACTGATCTAGGTAGTACATCAGACTGTTCTAGGTAGTACATCAGACTGTTCTAGGTAGTATAGGTAGTATATCAGATTGATCTAGGTAGTACATCAGACTGTTCTAGGTAGTACATCAGACTGTTCTAGGTAGTACATCAGGCTGTTCTAGGTAGTTCTTCAGACTGTTCTAGGTAATACATCAGACTGTTCTAGGTAGTACATCAGACTCGACTTGTACAAACGTTTGTTTACATTGTCTCTATACTCATTCGGCTCAGCTTCATGACTCCGCCACAAAAGGCAGCCATCTTGCCTGGTAAATAGAATTAGAATCATAGCCGTAGGGGCCCACGACTCAATAGGGGTGCAAACCGAATTATTGCCCGAATTTTAATGATATTTTGTCTCTTACGGCTATGATTTTATACAGTAGATTAGCTTCATTTGAATTGTGTTTCAGCTTTTTGCGCTGCAGGCCAGTACCGAGAAAGTGATTTAGTGTGTACCAACTGTACCTATGGCCAGTATCAAAATATGACGGGTTCAACTACATGTGAAGAGTGTCCTGATAATACTAACACAACAAACACAGGCTCTACAAGTCAAGATCATTGTCTTGGTAAGTTTCAAAAAATAGATTTTACCATTGTATAACCCAGTCAACGGCAGGTTTTATCTGACTAGTATAACCTGTACTTACTAGTCATTCCAACGTCTGTGGTTCCTTCAATTACAATAAAACTAACGCGTTTTATAATGTCACTAATAGTGATCTGTACAGATATCAATAGTAGCTTCCGGTAGATCACTGTCAGTGACGTCATAAACGCGTTAGTTTTAGAGGAATTGCAAGAACCACAGACGTCGGAATGGAAATTGAAATGGCGCAGATTGATGCTATCAGTGTCCCCGATACGCATACAAAGTTTACAAAAACTCTTTACAATCCCTTTAAAGGGATACTGCTACCAATGTATTAACGTATGGCTGGAAGGCTTTAAGCTTTCAAATCCGTGTGTATCCATAATTATTCGCGTTCAATAATGGAAATTACGTCTAGTATTCTAGTGAAAGTGTGCATATTAAAATAATATACAAAATGATTAAATTTCTAGTTATAGATATAAATTTATTGTGATTTTACGATGTTCGTGCAGTTATAGAACTCCCACCTGATACTGATATAAGATGACAACCATAAAACTTACTTTCTATATTACAGTAATATGTACCAGTGGACAATACCGTAATGATACCGAGAATGTTTGTATGGCCTGTGAAAAAGGATATTACCAACCAGATGTGTTTATGGATTCGTGCATAAAATGTCCAGACGACTTCACGACAGCCACAACCGGATCTAAAACAGAGCAAGACTGCAAAAGTACGTACCACGTATAATACTATCAGTTTATAAATAGAAAATATAGAGCAAATGAAATGAAATCGAGTTATACCGCTTACTACAGTTCTGTTTCTGGGCTAATGAGAATGGGCAGGTCGGTTTCTGTTAGTTGTTGGTAGATGACAAGTTAACGATCGCTTCCAGCAGCAGCTGATATTGCAAACTAGGTAGTTGTTGGTAGATAACAAGTTAACGTTCGCTTCCAGCAGCAGTTGATATCGCAAACTAGGTAGTTGTTGGTAGATGACCAGAATTAACGTTCGCTTCCAGCAGCAGCTGATATCGCAAACTAGGTAGTTGTTGGTGGTTGACAAGTTAACGTTCGCTTCCTGCAGCAGCTGATATCGCAAACTAGGCTAGTTTGGTTTGGTTAGATTATCTGATAGATGTTGGAAAGTTTTATTCCATTAAATTGCTATTTATACCGAGGTAACGTGTGATTTTGTCCCTTTCAGTAATCTGTCCTGTTGGTAAATATCGTAATCCTACAGACCGTGATGTCTGTACACCATGTAGTAACAACACCTACCAGGATCAAGTCGGCCAAATTAAGTGCGAAGCCTGTAAAGAGGGAGAAGTAACTGAACAGATTGGATCAACTAAAGCTACAGACTGTCTTCGTAAGTTTATTCATTAATTCATTCATTTATTAATTCATTCATTCATTCATCGTTTTATCCATTTATCCATTCATATAATCATTCATATAAACATTCGTTTTTTCGCCCGTTAGTTCATAGATATATTGATTTATTCATTCTTTCATTAATTTGTTCGTGCGTTCATTTATTTGTTCGTTCTTTCATAAATCTATTCATTTATTCATTCAATCATCGTTTTATCTATCTATTCATTAATTCATAAACGTATGCATTCATCCATCTGATAATTCATCCATCCCGTTCATTCATTCATTCCTTTAATCCATTCATTCTATTCATTCATTCCATTCCTTCAATGATAGTTTTATCTATTGATTCATTTATTCCTATATTCATTCATTCCTTTATTCATTCATCGTTGTTTTCATGCATTCATTCATTCATAAACATATACATTAGCCATTCATTCATTCACTGTGAGATTGTATGGTTCGGTTCCATTCGGTTCCATTGTTTATTTTTCATTCATTGTATTTTGCAGCCAACTGTGAAGCTGGAGAATATTTAGTTAGAGAATCTAGAATGTGTGAGAAATGTCCGTTAGGTGAATATTCTACCACTGGTGGATTGACAACAACCTGTAGTAAATGTGAAACAGGAAAGACAACAGCTAATAATGGATCTACATCTAGCGCCGATTGTAACCTAGGTGAGATTTCTTTTGTTTGTGTTATGATGGAAATATAAATTATGTGTTTAGTACCACATTGCACATTTGTCCTTCTTCATGAACCCAATAGTAAAACTGCAATTCATCTGTATATATTTAAATAAAAGTTGAGCTAGAGAAAAAATGATATGTATACATCCCAATGCGCCATGTCCCACTGAAAAACACCCCATGGCTGCCTAGTGGGCCATGGCCCCAGGTTGGGAATCACTGCTATACACGGTATACAGTGAAAGAAGGCTCGAGAAAGTGGGAGTGGCAGTAGCGTATTTAATTTTTCTCTCTTTTTTCACTTCATAATCGCAAGATTTGAAGGTTTTCATACCGATCTAAAAATGTCTTGTGTGGAACTTTCCCCAGTTCGGCACCACCTTTACCTTGACCAGGGGCCGCGGAGCTTTCTCAAGATTTCTTCTTGGGCCAAAAAGTTATCAACAAAAAGACTTAAAACTTCAATTCATCTGTATACCCACGATTGTTTTGTAGATGACTGTGAGAAAGGATACAAGCGAGAAGCTGGTGGTTGTGTAGAATGTCCTCTAGGAACATATCAACCTGAAACCTCTCAGACTACTTGTATTGATTGTCCAACCGGTAAAACAACGCTCATAAAGGCTGGTACGAGTGATACACTGTGTGTAGGTAAGTCACCCTTTCTCTTCATTCGGCTCAACCATCATCAATTTGTTCGAGACTATGTAATGACTAGGTCATAATAATCTGCCATCTTGCCCGGGAAATTGCCAGGAAAAGACAACTCTTGTTTGAAGATTGTTTTTGACTGGCTATTTTTCCGCGAAAGAAGACGATACTGACTGGCTGACCTATAATGTATTCAATATGGCGACTACCGTATAGTATACGAGGTAATCGAGCAACTAGTCTAGTTCCGAAGTTGATACGAGTGCCTTTCACTCATTTGTTAATGTTTGAAACATTTTGACTCGGTCATGACAGGCAGCCATATTGACGATGCAAAGGAAAGAAAAGACAACTCTTGTTTGAAGATTGATTTTGATTGGCAAATTTGAAGACTGGAGCAGACAACTCTGTCTGACTAATGATTTTGATTAGCTCATCAAATTTTATTTTCAATATGGCGGACTCCCTATGTTATACCAGGCTATATATCGAGTGTTGGAAAAAATAATGTCCAGAAATTTTTTTTTCGATTACTGCCCTGAATAAAGAAATGTGGCTGCCCTAAAAAAAATTAATGTGGCTGCAATAAATTTGTAATGTTTATGATTTTTATGTTTGTAGATGATTGTGACCCCGGTCAAGAATATATTATAAGTTCAAAACAATGCGAGGCATGTCCCATAGGTTTTTACAAAAATAACGATATGATAACTTGTGCTAAATGCCCAGACGGACAGACGACAACTAACACTGGGGGCAAAGAATGTGTAACTTCTTTTGGTAAGTACTCTACCCTGCCACAGGCCTTCTCAAATGACACCCGGTACCCTCATGAGTGGCCTGCTGAAACGCTCCGCCCGCCTAGCTCGCTCCGTTACCTAAGCTCTATAAAACCCAAACACAAACAATCCTTACAAGGGGCCTTATTCTCGAAAACTTAACTTAATGTGATTTTAGTGATCCAGTAATCTGATTGGTCAGTAACTAAAATCCGTTTTAAATAAGGTATTATTATCCAATCAAATTGCTGTATTTCTTAAAATCCAGATTTTATCTAAGTTAAGTTTTCGAGAATAAGGCCCCAGGTGCACAGATCGCTTTTTCATTGCGGGGGAACCAGTGTCATTTGTACTGATCACAATATACAGTGGCGGATCCAGGGGGGGGGCGTAGAGGGTGTACGCCCCCCCTTTACTTGGTCTTTTTTTTTTTTTTTTTAAAGTTAGACTGTATTACGACATCAAAAATGTCTAACCCATTAACGTTTACTATAAAACATACATAGTCCATGTCAGAAACCGTTAAATTGGTTCAAAATATGTTTTTAAGCCAAAAAAAAGGTCAAAAATTTGTGCCCATTTGTAACGATGATTGAATGACTTGAGATGATTTTCGAAAAGAACGAATGAATTTTCCTGTCATATGAGCATAAAAAAATTGTTGGGACTTAGATGTTCTCGGATGCCAGATTGTGCCTATTTTATGTCTGTTTCAGACACTCTACTCAACCAAGCTTGACCATTTGTGGGGGTGGGGTGGGGCATAGGGTATCATTTTTACCCCGAAAATGTTCTTACTATTTTCATATGTACGCAATATTTTCATGGCTTCGAAGGGGAGGCGAAGGCCTTGCTCTACGAGCCTTACTTTTTAAAGGAATACAACCTCTTAAAATGAACAAAAAATCTAAATTTTCAAACTTGGTCAATAGGAGTTTATATTCATCAAGAGACTTACCTAGTTGCCTAACTATACGACAGATTACCTAAATAAATCCAGAAAACAATGTTTATATACAATAATTGAAAAACCCTTGATCAAATTTAAGGCATTTATGAATTATAACCTGTTATTATGTGGAAATTTACATAGTTTCATGGTTTTTTGCATTCTGTTTGTATACTTTAAACATCGTTGATGAATAAACACTCTGATTGACCGAGAACTTAATTTATTTGTCCATTCTAAGAGGTTGTATCGTTTTAAAATGACTTTTTGTTATAGTCACAGAGGCACCAGAAACACCTACCACCAGGACAACGTTTACAATGGTTACAGAATTCACTATTATTGGTGGCTGCGATAATGGTATTAATAGAGAGCAATTAAGTGGCTTGATAGTGACTATTATTAGAGAACTAATCACTGCCCAGGCTAGATTATATTCTGCTATCTGTAGCCAGATGAACTGTGGAAATATTGTAACAACAGTAAATCTTTGTATAGATCCGGATCCACGTAAGAAACGTGCTACTGATTCAAAAGTTACAGCTAAAACCGTAGTCAGTGACGTACCGTGAGTTGTTTTAACATTTTTCTTATGCGCGTAAAGGGATTAGAAAGAGGTTTTATAAACTTTGTATATGTATTGGGGACACTGATAGCATCAATTTGTGCCATTCCAATTTCCATTCCGACTTCTGTGGCCATAATTATGAGCATTTGAAAGTCAAAAATAAGACTCGTCGTTTATTAAGACTATGCTTTATATAGAAAACACAAATACAAAAATTGAAAGATAAATGTTTAGGTAGCGATATAATTGGAGGGATTGTGCGATTTTTGTGCAGTTTTGGTACTTTCGGAGGTTATTTACATATATTCAAGGCTCAAACAGATACTCGAAAATGCTGAACATTCCCCTCTAATCTTTACGTTTTTATCATTGGTGATATCTATACAGTGTAGACCCTACATATGCTTAATAGACCAACATACAACTCAAATGGTGTCAGAAATGTTCAATATTGTTATGTTATTTTGCAGTGTTGAAGTAGAATCTGCTGAAGCAACAAGAGATACAGAGAGAGTTCTAGAACTAGCCCTATACGATAGATCATTGTTTGAACAAGATATGGTAAGTTGCAAGTCACATAGGAGCGATACTATAGCATGGGTAGTCATTTCAAATCTAATGGTTTAAAATTACCAAATTTTCGGTACCTATACCTAACTTTCACGGAGACCGTTTTATGAATATCCTGTTTCAAAACCGTTCTTTCTTTCAGGAAAAGAATGGTTTGAGATTTGAAGAACTGACGTCCATCACCAAGACTCAGGCTTGTCAAGATGGCCAATATCAACAAAATGATACTTGTGGTAAGTCATTTATTCGCCGCACCTCCCCTAGAAAAATGTTATCACCAGGGACGTCCATGTGAGTTGGGTGTACTGAAGGAAGGGGGTAGGGGTAGTAGAGGAACGGGGTGTTATGACGTCCACAATATTTTACATTTACATTTTAGTTGACTGTCCTGCTGGAATATTTTATTTACATTGTAGTTGATTGTCCTGTTGGAATATTATATTTACATTGTAGTTGCTTGTCCTGCTGGAATATTATATTTACATTGTAGATGATTGTCCTGCTGGAATATTATATTTACATTGTAGTTGATTGTCCCGCTGGAATATTATATTTACATTGTAGTTGATTGTCCTGCTGGAATATTATATTTACATTGTAGTTGATTGTCCTGTTAGAATATTAAACTTATATTGTAGTTGATTGTCCTGTTGGAATATTATATTTACTTTGTAGTTGATTGTCCTGTTAGAATATTATATTTACATTGTAGTTGATTGTCCTGCTGGAATATTATATTTACTTTGTAGTTGATTGTCCTGTTAGAATATTATATTTATATTGTAGTTGATTGTCCTGTTGGAATATTATATTTACTTTGTAGTTGATTGTCCTGCTGGAATATTATATTTACATTATTATATTTACATTGTAGTTGATTGTCCTGTTGGAATATTATATTTACATTGCAGTTGATTGTCCTGCTGGACTATTATATTTACACTGTAGTTGATTGTCCTGCTGGAATATTATATTTACATTGTAGTTGATTGTCCTGTTAGAATATTATATTTATATTGTAGTTGATTGTCCTGCTAGAATATTATATTTACATTGTAGATGATTGTCCTGCTGGAATATTATATTTACATTGTAGTTGATTGTCCTGTTGGAATATTATATTTACATTATTATATTTACATTGTAGTTGATTGTCCTGCTGGAATATTATATTTACATTGCAGTTGATTGTCCTGCTGGAATATTATATTTACATTGTAGTTGATTGTCCTGCTTGAATATTATATTTACATTATTATATTTATATTGTAGTTGATTGTCCTGCTTGAATATTATATTTACATTGTAGTTGATTGTCCTGTTGGAATATTATATTTACATTGTAGTTGATTGTCCTGCTAGAATATTATATTTACATTGTAGATGATTGTCCTGCTAGAATATTATATTTACATTGTAGATGATTGTCCTGCTGGAATATTATATTTATATTGTAGTTGATTGTCCTGTTGGAATATTATATTTACATTGTAGTTGATTGTCCTGCTAGAATATTATATTTATATTGTAGTTGATTGTCCTGTTAGAATATTATATTTATATTGTAGTTGATTGTCCTGCTGGTATATTATATTTATATTGTAGATGATTGTCCTGTTGGAATATTATATTTACATTGTAGTTGACTGTCCTGTTGGAATATTATATTTATATTGTAGTTGACTGTCCTGTTGGAATATTATATTTACATTGTAGTTGACTGTCCTGTTGGAATATTATATTTATATTGTAGTTGACTGTCCTGTTGGAATATTATATTTACATTGTAGTTGATTGTCTTGTGGTATATTATATTTATATTGTAGATGATTGTCCTGCTGGAATATTATATTTACATTGTAGATGACTGTCCTGCTGGAATATTATATTTACATTGTAGTTGATTGTCCTGCTGGAATATTATATTTACATTGTAGTTGCTTATCCTGCTAGACTATTATATTTATGTTGTAGTTAATTGTCCTGCTGGAATGTTATATTTACATTGTAGTTGATTGTTCTGCTGGAATATTATATTTACATTTAGTTGATTGTCCTGCTGGGATATTATATTTACATTGTAGTTGATTGTCCTGTTGGAATATTATATTTACATTGTTATTATATTTACATTGTAGTTGATTGTCCTGCTGGAATATTTTATTTACATTGTAGTTGATTGTCCTGCTGGAATATTATATTTACAATATTTTATTTACATTGTAGTTGATTGTCCTGTAGGAATATTATATTTACATTGTAGTTGATTGTCCTGTAGGAATATTATATTTACATTGTAGTTGATTGTCCTGCTGGAATATTATATTTACATTGTAGTTGCTTATCCTGCTAGACTATTATATTTATGTTGTAGTTAATTGTCCTGCTGGAATGTTATATTTACATTGTAGTTGATTGTTCTGCTGGAATATTATATTTACATTTAGTTGATTGTCCTGCTGGGATATTATATTTACATTGTAGTTGATTGTCCTGTTGGAATATTATATTTACATTGTTATTATATTTACATTGTAGTTGATTGTCCTGCTGGAATATTTTATTTACATTGTAGTTGATTGTCCTGCTGGAATATTATATTTACAATATTTTATTTACATTGTAGTTGATTGTCCTGCTGGAATATTATATTTGCATTGTAGTTGATTGTCCCGCTGGAACATATTATGATAAAGTTGGTGTGAAATGTGTTGACTGTGAACGAGGATTTTATCAACCTTCCACCAAACAGATGAGTTGCACAAAGTGTCCTGGTGTAAAAACTACTGCTGCTACCAAGTCGACATCAGTAACTGCCTGTGTTTGTAAGTAGAATTTTGTTTATAAGCAGTAGCTGTGTCAGTCTCATGAAAATGGGATACAGAAAGGGGAACGGACTAATAAGTGAGGGAAGGGAGTGGGAAACTGTCGTCGGTTTATATTTCAAATATTGAAGAACAAAATGCGCAAGCCTGCCGAATTCAGTGGCGTGGTGGCTCTAAATTGGCTGGGTGGGCACAAACCCTTTTTGGCGCTCCCTGCAACTCATGGTTCCCTGGCACACCCTAAGGTATTCTGTTCAGGTATGGATCACAATGCATGAATGCACTGATGCACATGTAAAACCTCTGGAGCCCTTCGACCGTGGAACACCGCGTCGAAGAGGAGGAACGAGGTAATACGGGGTTCCTTTCATGGAAAATTTTGGAAATTAAGACTGTTGTGGGTGCGATGTAGATATATTTCAGGCACTTGCAGCCCTGATAAAAATATTCAATACTGAAACGCAAAACACAATTTTTTTAGGTTATCAGTAAATGAAAGATTCTGAGAGTGACATTTTTTATATCACATGGATTTTGGTAACATAATTTTTTTTCAAGTGGATTAACTAAATAGGCTTCATCCTTGGGTGATTACAAACATTCACACTATTGTCTTCATTGTCCTTAAAGTTTTCGTTTTAACTGTAGTAAACGCGGGTTAATTCAACATTGTTCTAAAATTGAAATTAGGCTTTGGACCGCAGAAGTAAATACAAAGATCCAAAATAATTAATTCAGTCCGTAGGAAGACCGGAAAGACCTAATTTTGAAGTACAAAAGCAATTTTACCATTTGTCATAGTGAACGCTTGTAGCGAGCGCGGACCTATGAGAGACCCTCATAGTTGTCTCCCTTGAATAACTGTAAGCAGTGAAATGTAACATTTCGGCGCACTCCCTTCATTTATCACAACTTAAAAGGCTTTATCCTTGGGTGATTACAAACACTCACACCAAGTTTCATCAAAATCCATCAAGAAATCAGCTCTCTATCGGGTCCACAAACAATTCAAGAACGAGGGCAATAATTCATAGTAAATATTGTTCAATTGCTCTTATTTTCAATAGGCTTAATCCTTGGGTGATTACAAACACTCACACCAAGACCCTCGGAAACTTCAAGGCTTTAGCTATTTGAAACAATGCAGGAAGGCTATTTGACGCTATATTTTTGCTATGTTTATGACTGCGTTAGGTCGGCTCAACTTTACCGACGGATATCAATAACGGGGGGCGGATCCAGGATTTATAGAAATGTGGGGGGGGGGGGGGGGACTCTGAAATATAACATGCTTCAAATGGAACGGCACTGCGAGCGCCGAAGGCGCGAGCGGCAATTTTATAGAGTGTTCTGACATTATTCGGTCAAAAATAAGGGGGAGGGCCCGAGTTGTATTGGGACTTAAAGAATAAGCTCGAAAATAATTATTTTTTAACGACCGACTTTTTTTCGAAGGGCTTTTGGCGCCCCCTTGCGACGTTGGCGCCCCCTGGTTTCCCATGCCCCCGGCCACCACGCCACTGCTGCCGATCATATAGATTTTGTCCATTAAACTGTTGCTGGGAAGTGAATATTAGGCCTATAATGTCATCAAAGCATCCCTCACTGACCAAAAATAAAAAAATGGAAAAACGTTATATCTATGACATGATATATGTCCTAATCGTTTATAATTTTAATCGTATACTATTTTGAGATTTTTAATCGTTATTTTCACTTTGATAATATTATTTCGCCCTTTTCGAACATTAGTATTTGCTCTGGCCAATTCAACATCTCTATTCAGAGACCTTCCTGTCTAAGCAAAAATTTATCCATGTGCTTTCAGCTCCTTGTGATTTGGATACAGAATATTGTATGAATGGCGGTTCATGTAGTAGTGACAGTGGTGAGGTCGAGTGTCGCTGTCCCGAGGCTTATGAGGGTGAGAAGTGTCAAACTAGGAAAGGTAACTCCATTTTATTACTTGAAATAACGGAACACAATTATATAGTATACTAGTCCTTAGTTTTATTACACACAACGTTTCAACAATTTACATTGTCATCTTCGACTTCAGGTGAATGTGATATTTACCCCTATATATCGCTAAAGGATTATTTATTACTTTCTCTCCTTGAAAAAAAAATCGGTGGTTAGATTGGTCCATCCATGTTGTATTGTATCATGTAGGTGATATTCGTGAAGGGGGTTGACTACTTAAAGATATTTCTGTGGGGTGCGGGAGGGGGGAGCTGACCCTCATATCAGCTCAGGATGGTGATAAAAGTCGTACATGCAATACAGTTCTGAAAGTAAAAATACTATGTTAATTAGCTCCAAATAGATATGGTGTTTCCAAAAGAATTTCCTTTGTGATTTGCTGTTATTTGTGATCTATTGTAGATGGCCAATCAAGTTTAGGACCAATACTCGGTGGGGCTGTTGGAGGCAGTGTAGCATTGTTGCTTGTAATTCTTATTATAGTAGGCTGTTGTGTTCGCCTCAAGTAAGTTAGAAATCTTTTCAGTGTCAAATTGACCTTGTTTTACTGGCTTCCATTGTCCAGTCGGTTAGACCGTATATAATCATGGCGTCATTTGCTTGGATTACGTGGAACAAAACTAATTTATACAGAGATGTGAAAGTCGAATTATCTTGAATAAGTCATCGTCACTCATAAGATTCCAGGCGACCTAGCTTTAAAACAGTGGTTCCATCCAACCTGGACTATGGTCCTTAGGTGAATTTAACAATCGAAACTATGTCTTTGTCAAATACGTGTATATTTTAATACGTCTTATTGTACTGAGCCATATACAAATTGACAGAATAGTTTCATTGGTATTGACTTATACTTGTACAATTTTCTTGTACATATTTTCCCCGTCCTCAATTAGCCCATATAGGTGCAGAAAAGCAGGACGTAAAACTCCATTCATTTCATTTTCATTTTTGTACATATTTTCATTAACTTTATTGTTGTTAATTTTTTTTTATAGGAATCGAAAATCGAAAGAAAAATCAAATGGAGCATTGTTCCCCAAGAATGAAAAAGACTATTTCTACCCATACGGTTCTCAATCTTCAAACATAGGCAACCCTATCAAACCAATCAGTGCCACTGCCATGCCGAATCCCATGTATTTAGGATATAGAGACAACTGGGAAGACGTGGAAATGGATTCACCAGCTTTTTACGATTCCAGAAATGATGGTTTTAAACAAAATGGCCGTCATTATTAAATAGAATAACAGGATTGCATTTATCGTGTTTTAAACTCTATCACAGTGCGGCTGGCCCGACTGTTTCCAACATTTTTATATTTTTTTTTTCATTGAGTGCCATGTGCTTCGAGCACCTTGACAATTACAATTCTGTGACTCAACCACCACCTAATTTCTAGCAACTCCATTGATGCTACACAATGATGGAGCCATACCACTATGTATACAGTAAAAACCCGCGTATAAGAACAAGTGGATTAAGTACCATTTATATAAGAACACACTCAGCCTGAAAAAAGGATTAAAACTACTTTTCATTGCACACATAATAGTTCCACCCATTAATTAGCTGGGGTTAACCCCAGGGTTAACTCAACATTTGACCTCACCCATTGTATGTATATAATATTGATTTCAAATATTGGTAGTCAAGTATGTTCCTTATTTTAAGAAAACATAAACACACTTACAGGCTGATTTTGCAAATAACCATTTATTTAAGAACCAAATCAGTCTTTACCTTCAAAATAGGTGTTTTTATACGCTGGTTTTTACTGTAGTATTGGGTGTTATAGAAGATACTCTCCTATAGAAGCACTGGCCAAGGTCACAGTGTAAAACTTACCAGCTGATGGCTAGTTGTTAGTGAGGTGGTAAGATTGTAAACAGGACTTATTTTGATAAACGCGTATAAATGTTTTCTTGGAATTCTTTTACTATCCAGAGTATTGTTTCTCAAAAAATCTTACGATTAAAAATTGTCGTAAGTGTGGAATTATTCATTGTTAAAATGCCAAAGTAACGTATCGTAAGATTTTTTGAGAAACAAGACCCAGAGTATTGTTTTAAACATTTTTATTAAATTCATATTTAATTCTTTTTTATCACAAAATGAAAAGTGACATAAAACAGAGATCCGTTTTTTTCTTTATAATATTAATAATGCTTTCAGATACTAATCTCTCTAACTATTGCTTTCAAAGTATAACATTTTTTTTATTTTTGAAGAAGTATGGCAAGATATTACGAAGAATTATTGTCCTTTGATATGAATCAAATTTCTGCATGATTTGTTACATAATTTAAAAATAAAACCCAGTTCCTAGCCTTGTGCTGAAGATAAATTTTGTGGTTAAATCCCTAAGTCGTCTTGAGTCTATGCAAGAATTAGTAAGAAAATCTCTTAGGACTTAGTTAAATGCTAGGAACCAGACCCTGGTCTATATTTCATTATATATTCGTCGTTACAAATTTGCATTTAGGCCCAGAACCTATGTTCAATCATTGAACATTTTCAATTTTTTTTTTGCTCAATTTGCTGTATTATAATTTGTCTAATGATCCTGCCCAAATATTGTATACTAACTATTTTTGTATTTTTTTAATAATACATTTTTATATGATATTTTGTTGTTGATTGTACCTGTAAATTATTACAGAGTTCTCCCCCCTTAATTGTAAATTTCATGATTTTTAAGATTTACATTTACATTGACTAGCAAAGCAATCAAAATCAAATTTAACAGCTACAATTCAAACAAAACGTTGACTTTTAACAAGTGTTGATTTGTTTCCAAAGGGGGGGGGGGGGGGTTTGTTCGAACCCTTCCTGGCTACGGATGTGGACTGATGGCTACTATTGACCAAGATAAAGAAATGTTCCATTCCAAGTGAATCCATTTTCTCGGCGTTGCATTAACAGACTCCCCTCCCTTTTGCCTCCTTGTAGCTCAAGCCAGGATCCCTTCCAACTAACTGGTATTTCAGGCTTAGTTAAAGATGACACCCTTTTTTTCACTACTAAATTTTATTTACAAGAACTATAATAGTCTGTGATACCCAGATTTATTTTGTAGTCACATATTACCCTAGTTTAAGCCAATCAAAACCGTTCTCAATCTCAATTTTTTCAGAATCTTTTAATCAATGAGTCCTTATAGTTTCCTTCATTTATAATTGTTCATGTATCATCTTTCAATAACTTGGACTCATTTTACATGATACATGTTGACCTCTGGGTTATGACCTCTAGGCAGGGGCGCCGGAAGGAAATGTTAGCGGTGGGGGCGGAGCTGTCATATAAAGGGCACTATCTGTGCAGGATCTACGCAGGACGGAGAGGGTACGTGAACACCAGCTGACTGCAGATCTGGGCTGCCGCATGGTTTATAGTATCGGCCCGCTCTTATTTTAGGGGGATGTGAGCCCAATCCAGATAAAATCCTCATTTTGCGTCTTTATTCCGTAATTATTATGACATAAAAATTGTCTGTGTCTCCGTGGCAAAAAATGCACATGTTTGCCCCCCCCCCCCCCCTCGCCCCCTCATGTGAGGGACAGTCGCCCCTGTGTGGTTCCGGCGCCCCTGCCTCTAGGGTCAAATTAAACAGTACAAAACCATCTGGGTATCTTATATCAAAAAAATTTAACAAATTATAAAACTACTAAAGATATTATAATTTACATCTTTTATTTATCTAAATCTAAGCTATTTATCAGCAGGTTTGATAGAAAAATACTCAAATTTTACATTTAAAGGCATTTCTTGGAAGAGAATTTTCAATGCCCAGAACTTAATAGATCCTATAAGACACATTTTCCAGATTTAAATGCCTAAAATTTAATAATTTTTCTACCTAATTTCAAATTTATTGCTTGTTTATATTCCAGGAAACTGAAAAGTTAAAATGCTCAATAATCTCAATAAAATCTAAAATATAACCTTTCGTCAAAAATAATTTAAAAATAAATATTTCTAAGTAGATAAATAAATAAGACAAAAATACTTCAGGTTTGAAATGGATTATTTGGGGAGAGGCTGGTCCAGAATCAGTGTTTCTTATTGTCAGAAATGGATACAACTTGCCAGACATGATGATGCTCTATAAATCACTTACAATGTTACAATGTATCATTTTAAAACTTGGTCCTACTGTTGCCAGGGTTACAGGATGATATCCAGATTTTCCATGGTAACAGAATGATATTCAGATATCCAGATTTGCCATGGTAACAAAATGATATTCAGATATCCAGATTTGCCATGGTAACAGGATGATATGCAAATTTGGACCAGCCTCTCTCCCTATTACTATATATCATTGCTTCCCAGTAGTTGAAACTCAATTTAAACTATCTACTATCTCAGTTTAAAAACAGAGCACATGGTTTGTGTACAATTCAATACCAATGCATAATCCAAAGTGATAAAGGCATTAATATAATCATACACAGCCCATGTTTTCATAAAAAAAACTATTGTTGTAGCTCCTTCCATAGATGAAGGTACTTTTATCGGAGACAAGCCAATAGTCATATTTGCATTCTGAAACACGATCCAGATAGCTGAAAAAAACTTTAACCACTGGAAAAGCAATTAATTGACAATTATATTCAAACTCTATACAAACAATATATTTACACATTTTGATGATAGGAAGAAGATTTTGATTAAAAGTTTAAGGTTTCCATGGAAAAGCCAATCATCTTGATGAGCCATCATATAGATATATATTAACTGACTACAGTGAAATAGTCAAACCAATTAAAGTGATATTGTCCCCTAAATGTCTGCTTCAACAGTTCATCCAGATCCCATTCAGCTATTCGTAGCATTTTCAGAATTAAAAATCAGACATCCATGGAGCTTTTTCTTGAAAAACTAAAACATAAAATCCAGTTATTTGATTGGATAATACAAAATTCTCTAATCAGAAGACAGGATTCAAAAATAAGGACGTAGATCTCCAGAAAATCATCAAAAACGTATCGTCAACATAAATGACTAGAAGGAACAACTTGACATTTTTGTTGATTTTCTGAATAACTAAGGCCTTACTCTTACTTAATCTTGTCTTCTGATTGGAGAATTTTCTATAATACTAAGACCCCTAGATGTCTGATTTTTATAAGATTTGAACGACATTTAGAAGTGAGGAGCACATATAACAAAACACAAGACAATATTATAGAATATAACACACATATAACACACACCTAACTGTATTAAAGTGTGTTATATTTCATAATATTGTCTTGTGTTTTGTTTTAAGTCTGATTTTCAATTCTGAAAATGCTACAGACAACTGACATTGATCAAGATCAACTGGTGAAGAAGATATTTAGGCGACAATATAACTTTAATTGATTTGACTGCTCATCAAGTGGATTGAATCTTCCATGACCAAACCTTAAACTAGTCCAAGATACGCTGACCCCCTTCCAGCCTCTGACAGCTATTTTAACAATCGACGGCGGAAGAGTCAGAAAGGCCACAAAAATTAAGCAAAACATCACACCTCTAACGACAAAGGAGTTTTAAGCATATTAGTTATTTATATTCATATTTGCTTTTATGTGTGTGGCAATTATTGCAATATAAACGCCACTGTTAGCCATGTGACCTAACATGATGTCATATTTGCTTAGATACTCCAGACAAAATGGTGGCGTAATCTTTGATAAAGAAATAGTTCTCTAAAAATCTGATGACCTTGAGTTAAATCCAATAAAAATCTGAGCGCATTCATTCAATTTTGCAGCGAACCTGTGTCATGATATACGACCTTACACGCCATAGAGTAACAGTTTTATTGCTTAAATATTAATTTTTGTGGCCTATTTTTTCTGACTCTCCACTACCAAACAACAACTGTTAAAATAGATATCAGAGGCTGGAAGAGGGTCAGCAAGTCTTGGACTAACCTTCACCATTCTTAACAATTCAATGAAAATATATAATATCAGCTTAATGCAATCTTAACAAATAACAAAGACATTTATACAGATCTTATAAAACAAGCATATCTATTGGTCATAATGAGTGAAAGACCACACCAGGTTTTAGGGTTATTACGGATATTAACAGTTTTTAAGACGTAATATACAAACATTTTCACGTCTTTTGTGAAATGATATGTTTATAAGTTTATGTGTTTATAAGTTTACAAGCCTAGGTTTTCAAAGTAACTTCTGTAAGTTCAGAGGCCTTATTCTCGAAAACTTAAGTTAATTTTAGTGTTACTAGTCATCTGATTGGTCAATCAACAAAATCAATTTTAAATTTGACTTTATCATCCAATCATATTACTGTATTTCCTAAAATTTGGATTATATCTAAGTTAAGTTTTCAAGAATAAGGCCCCTGCAGTCAAAGCTCAAACGCTTGCTAACTGGATGCAGCAAATATATCAAATTGGGCTTCATCTTGACTGTGAATGAAGCTTAGAAAAATAAATTTTAGGATTTATAAGAATAAGGGTCATGTCCAGGAGTAAATCTAACAATTTCCTGAATTACTTGAAAGCTTAAAACTTAGGAATGATAGAATTTTATATTTATCTTAAACAAAAGAACCAGATAGGGCTAATGAAGACTGACAAGAGGATCTGTCATGCAGTGTACAATGAGGAGAAATTTGCAAGGACAGCAGCATCAGCCTGCCCTATTTTTATTTCCAACTGTCGATGGATTTCTAATTTGCATAGCACACAATGCAATCCTGAAACATCAAATAACAGGACAAAAATATACATGTAGTTCTAAATAACTAGACTTTTACTAATTAAGTGTGCTTAAGTACCTTAAAATAGTGAGCTACATATATCACATTAACACTTAAAGGAATATAACCGCTTAGAATGAACAAAAAATCTCAATTTTCAAACTTTGTCAATAGGAGTATATATTCAACAGGGGACTTACTTGGTAGCATTTATATACAGAAGATTAGCTAAATAATCTGATAAATCCAAAAAAACTATGTTTATATACAATAATTGAAAAACGCTTACTCAAATTTTAAGGGTTTTTCAATAATAACCGGGAATTGTATGGAAAATTACATAGTTTTAGTGGTTTATTGGATTCTGTTTGTATACAACATTGATGAATATATACTCTTATTGACCAAGTTTGAGAACTTAATTTTTTTGTTTATTCTAAGAGGTTGTATTGCTTTAAAAAAGAGCTTTGTGACTAATAATAAAGCTTGGACCAGATTCAATATTCAGAATTAAATGACTATAAATATATATTCAAATATGAAGACTTAATAAAACTAAAATCTCTTAAAATTTAACATTTTTATCTGATTGGCCAATCAGTAAATTAACTTTGGAATAGTAATCAATCTGAATAAAAAAATCTGGATTTACAAAATAAATCTAAAACTGGATTTTACAAAATAGATCTAAAACTGGATTTTACAATCTAAAACTGGATTTTACAAAATAAATCTAAAACGGGACTTTACAATCTAAAACTGGATTTTACAAAATAAACCTAGATTTTATTTAGTTAAATTGGGATTTTCAGAATAAGTCCACTTACTTTTAAATCTGAATTAAACATACAAAAATATACATGCATGTTCAAAAAACTTTAAAATTCTAAAACTGAATTAAGCAAAAAGCAGACTATAACAGAAGTAATGAGTTTACTCCTCTAAAGCAAGCAGAATGTTTTTCTAAAACTATATACAAGAACAAGTATAGGCAAGACATGTTACTCTAACAATGGTGTTTAATACTTTGTGAGAGTTTATGAAAATGAGACAGGCCAAAGGAAAATAAATCAGGATGCAGCTAAATTGATCACAACTTGATTACAACGCCAACAGGAATACATGGAGGCACAAGAAATAGCTTGATCCCTTATTTGCACCCCTACTTTATTTTTAAGATAATTTCAATTTTCTTGTCAGAATGTACCAAATCAATCATACTTTAAAAAGTTTCTTAAGTGGGGACTGCCTCTCTGCCTTATTTCTAATTTCAACCCTGATCCCTAATCATACTCATCATCCACAGGCATCTTTAAACATGTTTGATCAGATCTATGAGTATGATCTGGTTTGTGTATGGCTATTGCACTAGGATCAATTAGTATTTTGTGTTGATCAGAATGCACATCAACAGTGGGTGATGTAGGACTTGTAGGAGATGTAGCTATATCATCTTCACCATTCATTAGTCGTGAACTTTCTGAGCTATGTCCTTTATCTTCCACTTGAATAGGAAATTTCTCTGAAAAAAAACAACAAATCATTAGAGCCTTGATATCCTGTCGTTTGGTACTACTACATTATCATCATTATGCAAAATCAAGTTTTAATAGGAGTTATTTCCCATTATTAATATCTCCTTGACAAGGCCAATACATGAAATGCTCACTTTGAGAGAAATTGAACTACAGATGTGATCACTGAATATGAATAATATCTGGGATGACTTTGAAATAGGCACGATTCCAGTCATTGGTTTATGAGTTATTGCCCTTAACTTAGTGAAAAAACGTTAAAATTAACTCGTGTACACGATAGAGGCTAGAGTTTTCATTCGATTTGATTCATCTAAATCATCTGGCAAGCTATCTTTTTAGATATAGTTAAAACGATACAACCTCTTAGAATGAACAAAAAAATAAAGTTCTCAAACTTGGTCAATAAGAGTATATATTCATCAACGATGTCCAAGGTATACAAACAGAATCTTAATAAATGTCTATATAATAACAGGTTTGATTGATAAACGCCTTAAATTTGTTTAAGGGTTTTTCAATTATTGTATATAAACATTGTTTTATGGATTTATCAGATTATTTAGGTAATCTGTTGTATAGTTATGCAACCAGGCAAGTCCCTTAATGAATATAAACTCCTATTGACCAAATTTGAAAATTTAGATATTTTGTTCATTCTAAGAGGTTGTATTCCTTTAAACTTACTTTCATTGACGGTTGGTGGCTCTTCCTTCTTGAAAAATACTACCAATTTTTGTATCAAATCATGTATGGGAGAGTGAGCAAAGCAAGCCATTTTCATCGTGTAAAGACAAAAAATGAAAGCAATAATACTGCCAACTATAAATACTAGAACACAAATAGCAACAACAATAATACTCCAATTGGTTCCACTTTCAGACTCTGAAAGAAAAAATGAAAGTCATGGAAGAAAATTTCGAAAATGATTCTGAAAACAGTAAAATGTTAAAGTGACACTTTGTCAATGAACAAGTTCAGAGGTATAACCTACATACACAAACCGCTCTTTTTCACTTTTCTTTACAGGATTAAAGGCATAAATTTAAAATGTATCACATGAAGATTTGATGCATTCTCAGCTAATAATGTGCCTTTAAAAATGTTATTTTATTATATTTTTTCTGATAAACTGGCATGTAAATAAGTAGTAGTGGTTTAAGTATGATTTTCGTCACAAACCACTAAACTGATTGAAATATCTAAAGCTATTTATAAATAATAAATCAGATAAAGCTTACCTGAACTACCTAAAGATTTCGATGGTGTTGTAACAGCCTTTGTTGCTGGTGTAGAGATCGTTGTTGATTCTAGAAGAAAAATTAAAATATTAAGGGTATTGATTGGGCTAGCGTTCGAGAAAAAAAAACACGAGATGGAATTTATGCGAATTACTTATTATTTTTGGGCTCAGGTTGTAGATAATTATTATTACTTTATTTGTAAACTATATAGAATGAAAGAAACCGACAAGAAATTAGGTATTTCGTTAGTTTTTGCTAAAAATCAGCAAATCATCAACAAATGCACAACAAGTCTCAAGAAATCATTATTTCATAAACTTATTCCATTTTTTCATAACGTGAAATAGCCTAAGTAACACCCTTAAGATATTCATTAAGTCAAATATTCAATGACTTGCAAACCATATGCCTTCGATAATCGATATGCATTCAAAATGCGCCTGAACTTTCCTATGGATGTATTGACTAACTCAGTGAGACAGTGACAAACTAAGTGACGAACACAGTGACGCAATGACTGATGCAGTGACAAACTCACTGACATTAGTGACGAAATGACTGACACAGCCACAGCGGCTCGTAGTTATATTTTTTTTTTAAATATTGTTATACGGTAATAAGAAAAATGAGAAGGGAGGACAGTAATTTTGGGGTCAAAATTAAAATAGAAATTCGGCGCTTTTCTTCGCCTCAAAAACGGCCAAGTCTTTGGTCTAACCGATATATTTAGGTAAATAAAGCAGATTTTGAATGATAGACTGGTTTACGACGGAGTAAATACCGTTTTTTAGTTCCAAGCGGAGCGAACATGGTCCGGACAACTTCATTGTAGGTCATTTTCCGCTTGCTTCGAAGACGAAATACCAGATGAGTTTTCATTGGTCCAAATTTGAGTTATTTATAGACGTCATTGTATGACGCCCAGATAAATAAATTTCTATTTTTATTAGGACCAATGAAAACTCATCTAGTATTTCGTCTCGAAGCAAGCGGAAAATGACCTACAATGAAGTTGTCCGGACCATGTTTGCTACGTTGGAACTCAAAAACGGTAATTACTCCGTCGTAAACCAGTCTATCATTCAAAATCTGCTTTATTTACCTAAATATATCGGTTAGACCAAAGACTTGGCCGTTTTCGAGGCGAAGAATTTCACCTGAGATCAGGAATGGTGATGGTGTTGGTGATGGTTTCTGGTTTTATTAAAGGGATTGTAAAGAGGTTTCTGGTTTTATTAAAGGGATTGTAAAGAGGTTTCTGGTTTTATTAAAGGGATTGTTAAGAGGTTTCTGGTTTTATTAAAGGGATTGTTAAGAGGTTTCTGGTTTTATTTAAGGGATTGTAAAGAGGTTTCTGGTTTTATCAAAGGGATTGTAAAGAGGTTTATGTGCATTTTTGACAATGATAGCATCAATTTGCACCATTACAATTTTCAATCAGACATCTGTGGTTTCAGCAATTTTACAAAGTGGAATGTTCAACAACTGGGTTAGATATTCGTACTCTAATGATGAACATAAATTTTTATCTAAGCTAATCTGTTATAAGCTCTCCCTTGAAATTTCAAAAATATTTTTGTTAGACAATGCCTTATATAGAAAACACTAAACAGAAATCAGAATACAAATGTTTAGTTATAGATATATTAAATGGGAATAAGTGATTTTTGTACAGTTCTAAAGTACTGATAGTTATATATTTATGACTCAAATACACCCTTTAAACTCAGTGTTTGATGACGTCACACCCTGGTAATATGCTTGTGTATTACAAATATTCAATCACCCTACAAAATTAGGTCAGTTGACCGACTTTTATTAATAAATAAAAAATTGAAACTTGGATTTTCCATCTTCTATTTATAGCACAATCACCCCACCCAACCTTGGACAAATGATAGCAATCATTTTCAAATACATGTACATGTAAATTATATTTTCACGGTGGGTTCAGTCACTGAACTTCAGTGTTTGATGACGTCACACACGAAATGCTTGTATCACAAATTTTAATCCTACCTATAAAAGGTCATGTAAATTTCTAGAAGATATTTAATAAGACCCACTTGTATTTTCCATCTTCTATTTTTAGCTTTATCACACAACCTAACCTTTGTTCAGACTGGTACTATTTCATGTACCCTTCAACCTCAATATTTGATGACGTCACACCCAGTTAATATGCTTGTGTATTACAAATATCCACTGGGATCACCCTACAAAATTAGGTCAGTTGACCGACTTTTATTAATGAATAAAAAATTGTAATCTTGTGTTTCCCATTTCTATTTTTAGCATAACAATCACCCCACCCAACCTTGTGCCAGGTGATAGCAAACTTTTTCATATACATGTAAACTATATTTTCACGTCGACGTTGTATAACAAATTTTAATCCTACTTCATGTAAATTTCTAGAAGATAAATAAAAACATCACACTTGTATTTTCCATCTTCTATTTTTAGCATTATCACACCACCCAATGTAGGAACAGGTGATATCAAACTATTTTATATAGGATGTAGACCCTACATTTTCACTTTAAGGTCAACGAAGAATTTCGCAATTCATTCTGTAGCTATGTCAAGTAGATGTCAAGTAGATGTCAAACAGATGTATGTCAAGTCAATAGATCTCCTTTCAAAAGCTTACATTATCTATATTTAAATCCAATATAATAACATTCAAATAACCGTTTGTTTTTAACAGGCCACCCTTGTGGCACAAGTGGGCCATAATAGGCAGCCATCTTTCTTGGTAACAAGACAAGCACAGATAACTCTGGTTAAAGATTTATATTGATTATATTGAAGACAAATTAACTTTTATAAAGTATTATTTCGATACATCTAATATGGCATTCTCCGTATAGTATTATCTAGTTTATCTAGCACGTTAGATACGGTGATTGGTCTCTGTATAGCCTGGTTTTCAACTTGGGGGGAACGTCCCAGACTGGGGACATTTGGCCATTCTCCAGGGGACACAAAACTGATCTATAGGTCTGAAAAAATATGCTATATCTTGTACCACAATTTAAGTTTGTATTGAAACAAGGTCCTGTGACTATATCATGCTTCGAAATTGAATGTTTTCTATGACTTATGTAGACAATTCAGGGGACATGATCATTTCCATACGCATTTTTGGGGACATCAGAGAAAACCATTTGAAAACCCAGACTGTATAGTATACAAGGTTATCTATCATGTTAGTCTAGTTGTGAAGTTGATACGAATGCCCTCTTGGTTCTTTTAAAAATTGTAAAATTATGAATTAATATGTGAAGTCACATAAATAATAGGGTTACTCAATTATAAGTATATATCCCCGCTTCCCAATCTTTTTGACTCTTTGTACCCCTGTTTTGTTTACGCAATCCCCTGGGGCCCTACACACACCCTTAGTAACATTAAGAGCCAATATGAAAGTCAGTGGCTATTTGACGGCTAGTTTAGTTTGATATTTAATCTATGTCTAATCACTACTATGCCTGTACATGATATTATATATCAATTATATATGTAAATTTTAAGGTAGATTGATTAAGGGTGTTAATTGGGCTATTTCACGTTATGAAAAAATGGAATAAGTATATGAAATAATGATTTCTTGAGATTTGTTGTGCATTTGTTGATGATTTGGGGTCCTTCTCGATAGTTTAAGGTTGATTTCATGTCAATCAGATTTTTTTTAATGAGTTGACAGCCCTTTCAAACATGTCATAAAAATTGGACATTTCAAACCTTTGATACAAGTTTAAAAAAATGTGAATGGATCAATCTACATCAAACTTGACATAAATGTAGACAATTACATTGCCGAGAAACATACAGAGCGATTTTCCAAAAAAAAATATTATTTTGGTGGTTACCATGGAAATACGAAAATTTACAGGTAGGTACGGCAAACATTTTCCAGGGGCCAAACTGATTAGAATTTTCGAAAAAACTCTCTGTACGTTTCATCCTTATTGAATAAGCTTTCAATCAAGACCAAGATCGTAATTTTCCAATAAAAATGGCTGAGAAATCTTGTATCAACCGGGACACATTTTGCTACTTTTTCCTAATTTTTTTGCAAAAACTAACGAAATACCTAATTTCTTTTCGTTTTTTTTTCATTCTATATAGTTTACAAATAAAGTAATAATAATTATCTACAATCTGAGCCCAAAAATAAAACTTCCATCTCGTGTTTTTTTTCTCGAACGCTAGCCCAATCAATACCCTTAAGAGTATAAGCTTATTACACTACTTTTTGAAGAGGCTTCTCAGGTGCCCCCTGTGGTGTTCGCTGGTACCCCCAAGTGGTACTAATACCCCTGGTTGGGAACCAAGTATATATATGAAAGCTGTATACTTTTCAATTGTATCGCCCTTCACGGTGCATAATTTGAATGTGAATTTACAACAAAACTAGGTCAATTGTGTAAGATACATGAGGATGTATCATTTTGCTTCATAACTTGGACATACTTTGAAAACATGGTTCATCTTGTACAAGGTCAAGGCTAGGTCAGCACAATCAAATTACGAGACATTTCCATATGACTCATAGACATAATATTTTCAAAACTGTACATTTATTTTTGATTTATTTATTTATTTAAAAGGGATGTGTTCACTAACCCTTCAACCAAAAAAACCTAGAATGTTCAAGCTAATCTAATCCATAATAATCTCAACTCAGAATTTTAGCCTTCAAATCCCTGTGTATCCATAAATATCAGTCAAAAATACAACTGGTCGTTTAGTAAGACTATGACTTTTTTTAGAAAACAAGTATACAGAAAATGAAAGATAACTTTTAAGGTACAGGTATAATTGAAGGAATTATGGTACTTCTGGAGGTTATTTACATATATTAAAGGCTCAAATAGGCACTCAAAAATGCTGAACATTCCCACTTTAAGTTTATTGAAATCTGTAATGTTAAATTTAGGGATAGGTCTGCATGCCTCGTAATACTTGATATGACAATAGTTATTAATAGATCTTACGCATACAAACAATTGGCATGTATACTGACATCTTATATTCATATCAATTTAATCTTTAACATCGAAATATATAGCCTACATCTTATACAGTTTTCATATCAATTTAATCTGTATGGTTGAAAAATGTCAAAGTAAAATAAAATCTAAGGTTCTGCTGGACAGGGGCGCCAGCCACTGCCCCACCCCCCTGCCGTCGACCCTGGGAGAGGGTGGAGAGGGGGGTGTGGAGTGGTGGAATATGTGCCCTTTTCATATGTATTCAAGGAAATTTTTTTGTTTTTGTGTCCTTTAACCCAGACCACCAAGCTTGAAGCTTCCTTCCCTCCATTTCCATTTCCTATGATATCTTGTCTATATGATATAGAAATGATGCACAGTAGAGCCCCTCTCCCGCCTACAGGACTTGCAAGCAGAGTATGTCCTGAGTAAAATTTGGATACAAATCAGGAAACTCTTAATATCCTAGGAAGGAACAACTAGTCAACTCGACACACTTTTTTGTAACTTGGCTGTACTCGTAAACATGTTTAAAAATTTAGTGTCCACGAGTACAGCCAAGCTACATAAGAGTGTGTCGAGTTACCAGGATTTCTTTACGAGTCCCTTCCGAGGATATTAGGAGTTGTATCCAAATTTTACTCGGGACATGCTCTGTTTGCAATGCAACTCCTGTAGGTAGGAGAGGGGCTTAAGTCTTCCAACCAGTTCATTATTACGATAGCTGTATACATCTTAAATTTATTCAAATTTGTTTGAAACTTCTTTTAGGAGGTCTTATTAAATATATACTTGATTTGATATTTAATTCATCAACACACTCAACCCATTGTCTATTAGGCCTATTAAATTTTTTAAATAGATGCTAAGTGGTTAATTATAGAGTTTTACTTACTCTTGTCACAAATCTCCTTGCATTGGTGGATTATTTTTCCTTGTTCAGGAGAACAGGTACAATCCACACATCTTTTGTCAAGTTCTATATGACTGCAAAACTGATCAGGACCACAAGTGTCACCATAGCATTTCTCCCCTTCTGTCACTGTCAGTCTAGCTTGTACAAATATCAGTAAACTCAAGAAACAGCAAATTTCCTTCATTTTCACTACTGTTTTTCAACACACGATGTTGTTCCGCCACTTGTTAATGTAAGAATGCCGCAGATTATACAGGTACTATAATAAGTATAGGCTACCGTACATAAGATCGTTGATTCCTGATAGGCTAAAATTATATTAAAATTAGGGGAATTCCCTTTCAAATGATCCAGTACTAATGATCCGGTTGGTTCTTGAAGGCAAGAACAATCTAGAATTTAACAAGGACCAGCTTTCTCGTCCGTACTGTCTCGCGTCAAACTTCTTTATAAGCTTGTGTTGTTATGACTATTTTTAAATTTACACACGACATCATGAGATTGCATTTTGTGATGCAATACCTACTTATACCAGAAAAATTGAGGCAACATTATCACAACGGGCAAAACGATGTCACAGGACACAGGAAGGCAGTGGTTTGCAGCAAAGCAGAGAACTTCTGTGCATCGAAGAACTCATTTTGCTTTAGGAGTTTAGGCATGTGTTATGCAGGCTACTTTCAGTTTGTTTGTGTGACCTTGACCTTATACTTGAACCTTTAAATTCTTAGTTTCGTACCTTGGAATAGTTTTGCAGTAAGTGTTTTCAAACAAAAAATAATCCAAAACTCTTTTATAATAAATTTCATATTAAAACGTTATTTCTTTTCTTTGAAAAGTGTTATTCGTTTTTTTTTTTGTAGTGTTGATTTACGAAAGTCACTTTTTGTGCTATTGAAACACATTCCCGCAAATTTCAAATTTCGTCAAGGAAGTCATTGGTAAACTGCTTTTATTTTCAAATATTTTCTATTATTTAAGTCCCTGACCTGTTGCTTTATCATTTTTAAACTTTATTTCAAGATTTTCTTTAGCCATATTTGTTTTTTTGTGATTTCATGACAAAAGTGACATGTCCATTCTTGTTTTTTGTTTGTAAATAAACTTTGTTCGTCCGCCATTTTTTGACCATTCAAAATTATAACCAGCCAGTACTGACAGTAGCCTTTAATAAGTGCAAGTTTTAGGCCTATTTTGTTCTGGTACATTGACAACAGCTGATATAAATAAGATGGAATTTTTGCTCCAATTCCAAACCTAATAAATATAGTTATATAAAAAAGGGTCTCAGTCGCACAGTGATTGTTTGTGATATCTGCATCCGCTGGAACCGATTGTTGACTTTACATCTACCAACATCAGTGATGCTGTTTCTTCCATAGGCTGCTTAGCTTAGGTTAGGTTAGATAATAAGGTCAAATTGTAGTCTGAAACTTGCTGACTCTTTTCCCGGCCTCTATTATAATAGCTTAAATCAAGTGAAATGTGAATTATGTGATTGTCAGTTTTAAACCTACCAGACATTGTTATCATCAATAACAGTTACTTACAACCAGACATTTTATTATTGCGAATTAATGCGCACCCCAACCAGTCAACTTTATAGGTGGTCTAGAAGCGGTTCCCGCTTACCATGGACAGAAAACAGTATGAACAGTATGAAGCTATTTGGACAGATATGGCTGGGAGAGAGTCAGAAAAACTAGGCCCAAAAAACTTGCAGTTTTCTGCACCTCCATACCATCATTACCCTCTAGCCTGCGCCATCCGTGTCACGGCTACATGCTACAAGTTGGTGCTAAGGCTTGATTTCTGATTTCTTTATCCGCATTAACTGTCATTGTCACCCCAATTGACTTCCTTTTTGACTTTTTTTCAATTTGATATATTTCCAACTCGTTGCAGAAATATAAAAAAAAATCACATATTGAGCAAAAAAAACATGGTCCTAATTGTTAAAAGTCTTGTAAAATTAAGGTAATTTATTACAGGAAGATATCTATTAAAGTAAGGAAAGACAATCAGAAACTCAACCATGGATGATTATACTAAGATAGAAAAGATTGGAGAGGGTAAGTATACAATACCTCGTCAATGGAGTATTATCAAATAACTGACTTTATAAAACACACAAGATAACTGTGTATTCTCGATCTTAGAACTAATAGACAAATGTCGTCACAATTCTATTCCTAGCTATAAGAAGGTTTAGGGAATAAATATCCAGTTCAAGTGCGTTGGAAAATAACACCGACATTTGACCAACAATTCGAATAGTGAAAATAGACATTTGTAACCTTAATATGTCTGAGTAAATTTTTAAATGCTTAAAGGGATTGTAAAGAGGTTTTCTAAACTTTGTATGTGCATTGGGGACACCGATAGCATCAATTTGCACCATTCCAATTTCCATTCCAAAGTCTGTGGTTCTTGCAGTTCCTCTTAAACTAATGCGTTTTATGACGTCACCCCCACTGATCTGCATAGATATCAATGGTAGCTTCCAGTAGGTCAGTGGGGGATGTCATAAAAAACGCTGTTGTTAAGTGGAATTGCAAGAACCACAGACATTGGAATGGAAATTGGAATGGCGCAAATTGATGCTATCAGTGTACCCGATACACATACCATGTTTAGAAAACCTCTTTACAACCCCATTAAGCATTATTAATAAGAATAATTTATGAAAAATAATGCCCGTATTGGCGCTTTTAGTGTCTCCCTCCAATACATCTCTGAAGTTTGATTGAGTGAGAGTCTAATAATTTTATTGATTTTGTTTAAAGGTACATATGGTGTAGTGTATAAAGGAAGACATAAGCAGAGTAAGAGACTTGTAGCTCTGAAGAAAATTCGTCTAGAGAGTGAGGAAGAAGGGGTACCCTCAACCGCTATCAGAGAAATATCTTTATTGAAGGAACTACATCACCCAAATATTGTTTGGTGAGTGCTAGTTTGAAACTTTGCTGAAATTTGTAGTTTTGTGTCCAGTCAAGCAAGATGTTTGTCAATTTGGGTTAATGATAATAATAATAAACTCCATGGTTTTAGATTACAAATTAGCAACCCCCAAATTATATGTGCTAAAATTAACAAAAATTAGATATACCTCCATGCGATTTAGGTACTGAATAGCGATAGACGCCAACAAATTTGATTATGACAATAGACCACACCCATTAATAAAAATCATATGACCTCCAGAGAGTTGTAAATTGGTGACAAAGCTTCTGTAGTCCTCTGAGGGTCCCTGTCCCCTGCTCTGCTCAGCCAATACAGGGTGTGCCCAAATTAAGGTAATTTTCTGCACTAAACTCTTACATTGGTCAGAATTAGACCCAATTCCACAAAATGACAAATTAATATTTTGGTCTTCACAATGTCCAAATGATTATATTTTTGTTATTAATATTTTTCAGTTTAGAAGATGTTTTGATGCAAGAGAACAAGTTATACCTAGTGTTTGAGTTTTTATCCATGGATTTAAAACGTTATATGGACACTATTCCTAATGGACAGTTTGTAGATAAAATGTTAGTCAAGGTAAGTAAGTGTTTGTCAAGTCTTTGGTAGTTGCAGTGGCAGGTGTTACGTCAAGCAGGGTATGTTTACTCTTCTAGACACCTGATACCACTTATCATTATGATGTAATTACTCCTTTATTGATATACTTCCTCAAATGAAAAGTTCATTAGATGCTGCCTACGAGTTTATGTGTAGTTCAAGATTTGGTTTACAGTTGGACTCGTTAGTAAGTTGCTAGGGTTTTATTAGATTTTTAGTCTAAATATTGATATTTTTCATTTATTAATTGTGATAAGTATAATTTATGTACCAATGTGTAGTATTCCACATTATAATATGTGATTATAAAAGAATTAAAATGTTTTCCAGCAAATGTGTCATTGAGTTTTATGGCTTCCATTTAAGCTAAATGATATTTATAACTGAAAACTTTCTAGCAGTATAAAAATCACAAATCAGAATGGTACAAATAAACCTTGTGAGTGTCATTGATACACATGGAAAACTTTTTTGATCCTCTTAACAAAAAAAAAATTGACAATCAAACTTAACATTGAATATTATAATATTTTATTTCAGAGTTATACATATCAGATATTACAAGGTATTTTATTTTGTCATCAAAGACGAGTTTTACATCGCGATTTAAAACCTCAGAATTTACTAATAGACAATAAAGGTGTGATAAAACTGGCTGATTTTGGTCTGGCCCGTGCTTTCGGTATTCCTGTTAGAGTTTATACACATGAGGTATGTATCTAGTAGTTAAATTTTTCATCCTACATTTCATAAGCTTTTTGTTAAACAACTAACTGTCATTTTGATAATGAAATCTATCTTTAAATAAGGGAAACATTCATCTTTTTCAGTGGTACTAAAACTACATGAAAATAGAATACCTCAAACTTTGTCTTTTGATTTCTAAATGTGTTTTCTTAATACGACAGTCTCACTAAAATTCAACTCATACTTTTTCACTTTCAAACAATGATAGTTATTAATATATGCTGTATTTTGGACAAATTTCTTCATTTTAAGTGGTAATATTTCTTTGAAGTTAAAGAGATTGTAAAGAGGTTTACTAAACTTTGTATGTGTATTTGGGACACTGATTGCATGAATTTGCACCATTCTAAATTCTGTTCCGACGTTTGTGGTTCTTTGAATTCCACTAAAACTAATGCGTTTTATGACATCACTGACAGTGATCTGCATAGATATCAATAATAGCTTCACTGACAGTGATCTGCATAGATATCAATAGTAGCTTCCGGTAATCGTAGATCACTGTCAGTGACTTCATAAGACGCATTAGTTTTAGTGGAATTGCAAGAACCACAGACGTCGGAACGGAAATTGGAATGGAGCAAATCAATGCTATCAGTGTCCATGATACACATACAAAGTTTAGAAAACCACTTTACAATCTCTTTAAGAGAATCAGTGATCACAGTGTCAGTGATATTCTGTGATATATTGTCAATAATCTCTATTATAGGTTGTGACATTGTGGTATAGAGCACCCGAGATCCTGTTAGGGTCCCCACGTTATTCCACACCAGTTGATATGTGGAGTATAGGTTGTATATTCGCTGAGATGGTCACTAAACGTCCTCTTTTCCATGGTGATTCAGAAATTGATCAGTTATTTAGAGTATTCAGGTAATTTAGATTATAGTTCTTGAGCAAAACAGTCAGCATATTTCTCTTCTTTTGTTGCAGAAAATTATGGATACACATGACTATGAAGGTTCAAATTTGGATGACAAACTGCAAACAATATTACTTATTAGCTTGGCTAAACAAAAAAATGAGATATGACTTGAATTCTCATTATATTTTATGATTTTATTTGAACCACATTAATATTATATGTTATGGTATGACAATAAAAATCTGTATAAGCAAAACAGCACCGTTTAATAAAAACCAAACAGATGTACCATCAGGTGTTTTGATAAGATTGAGCATGATTGACTTCTCATCCAACACCCTCCATTAACACATAGGTCAACTATATTAAGCATAGATTGAATGGTGTCTTAACGATTTCTCTCTGTCTAAGTTTGAGAAGAAGTTATTGAAGATATATTTGTGTACATTTCAGAACACTAACGACACCTACAGATGAGACGTGGCCAGGAGTTACTGCGTTACCCGATTATAAAAATAACTTCCCTAAATGGAAGACTAATCAACTAGCTGGCAGTGTAAAACAGTTAGATAGTGTCGGCCTAGACTTGTTACTGGTAAGTTTATAGTCATAAATATGAACATTTCACCGCAATCGTATCATCTTTGGCACTATGACATGAACAAGAGTTTCTTCCCTTGCCCATTTACCGGGCAAGATGGCCAAGTCATTACATAGTCTCGAACAAAATGAAGAAGGTTTAGCGGAAAGCATTTGACCGATGACCAGTTTATCAAGCCCCTTTGGTATTTTTGTAACCAGTCAATTCTGACCAATCTGGTTTAGGGTTAGTTGGGTCACCGCCCAGCTATGCCCTTTTTGGTGATAGTCACTGGTCACAAAATTGTTACTTGGGAATATCGTAGCCGGTCACCACCTGGAAAAATTCACATGATTGTGATTAGAGTGGCCTTTAATTTCTGTTGGATTGTCAAATCCAGTGACCTTTTATAAGTCATCTTGATAGAACTTATAGAAAGGACCCTTGTGATCCTAAGATGTTATAAATATTGTTCTATCTTACAATTATCATTCCTTTTTTCATGAGACAAATCTCCCATTCTTGATACATGTGAAAGCTTGATAACTCTGTCTGTATGAGCATGTGAAACGTTGAGTTATTAAATGTCAGAAATAGTAAATCCATATATTTTGTGCTTTTATGTCTAAAGCTGAAAGCAACACCTCACAAAACAATAATGACATTAGTTTCCAGATGTTTTGTGTATCATTCACTTACTGAATTGTAATATCATTTCAGAGAACTTTAGAATATGATCCTGCCAAGAGAATTTCAGCGAAAGAAGCCTTAAACCACTCGTATTTCTCTGACTTAGACACAATGGCTTTACCAGCCTCCCAGCATATTGCTTAATTATGAAACAATCTGACTATTAGTATAAGATCACAGAATGATTTGCATTTTTGTTTCAACATTATGATCTACAGAAATAAGATTATTTGCAAGAATCCCATAAATTTAATTTCCATGAACCCTTTTATACAGCTTTTCAAGATGAGCTTTGTTACATTTGACAAAAGGCTCAAGTTCTGAAGCTTTTAAATCTACTTGTTATTTCAAATAAAATGTGTACTTGGTCATTTGAACACATAGAAATATTTCTATCTCCCAAAGAAATAGGGGCCTTCTTCTCTAAATCTTAACTTACAATCAGTCATCTGATTGGACTATCACTAAAATTTGAATTTAAATAAATCTTAATTATCCAATAAGATAACTGTATTTCTTAAAGTCTGGAGAATTTTTGAGAATAAAGCCCCAGTGCAATTAATCTCCATGTCTTCTGTGATCTTATAGAATTAATTTTACTGAATTCACTTATTGAGGGAAAATGGGCAAGTGCTATTTGTGTAGTTTGGATGAAGAAAGTGCTTGTTTAGATAAATGCAAAATGTTAATCTGATTGATTGTTCTGTACTTAAAGGGATTGTAAAGAGGTTTTCTAAACTTTGTATGTATCGGAAGCTACGATCTATGCAGATCACTGTCATAAATGCGTTAGTTTTAGTGGAATTGCAAGAACCACAAATGTCGGAATGGAAATTAGAATGGCGAAAATTGATGCTATCAGTGTCCCTGATACACATACCGGTACATACAAGTTTAGAAAACCATTTTACAATCCTTCAATGATAAACATTTGTAGTGCTAAAGTACTTAATATTTGTGGTATTTTGAGTTAAAAAAAATCATAAAAATTGAATAATTAGTCAAGCCAGAATATTTGTGGACGTCACGTCTTTGTTTGACTCGAACAGTTAATATTAGTAAGTCTCGTATATTTCATCCGTTTTCACTGCCAACTTATGTAATACATTGATGTACATGTACATAGACATTCACTTTCCCAATTATGGTTTTGACTACAATGATGGCGGATTCAAAATTCTTAAATTTATTTGTTCATAAAAATTTGGCGTTAGAGGTTGTGTTCGTTCTGGATTCATGGCATCAGAAATTCCAATAAGTTGGACCATTGTTCACAATGCATTCCACGTGACCTCGTGACCTGAATCAGCCATTCATTGATACACGTTCGAACTTTGATTTTTTAATGTTCTCTTTATTCCTTTTCTATTATTTTTATTCTTCTATATTTCTGTAGACTTAGTTTCTAGATTTAGAGGAGTAAAATTACACTTTTTCTCTTTTTTTATTTTCCCCCCTTTTTTTTTTATCAAATTGTTTCTTGGTGCCTTTACAAATAAACCCTAAAATCAAATAATAGCTCAATTCCCAAATGAGCACTGTATATTAAAGTGAATGTCTTCAACCCTAAAAACAACTTGCTGAACAAGGGCAGAGTGTCAAAAACCAGGGCCCTTATTCTCGAAAACGTAACTTATCTAAAATTGATTTTAGTAATTGACCAATCAAAAAACTGATTAGTTTTCAAGAATAAGGTCCCAAATCGGTTTCATTGGGTCTGGTATTTTGTAATGGAGAATCCACTTTCAACTATCTCTTAGATTTGTGAAACTTAACCCTGTAATTTGATGATGTATTTCTATTGTTTGTATTCAGTTATCTCTCTCTCTGTCTAATTCTGATAGTTTTTTATTTGTTAAATATCATGATAAACCCCTGTAAATAGTCCAATATGAATTAAAATATTCACCATTCTCTTTGTGTGTTACTGTATAATCCCAACTTTCAAACTGTGTAAACATCAGTACTTCTCTTTAATGCTGGGTTGTAATGCTGTCTTTTTGTGGCAGTGGAATATCTCAGTTAGTAGGGTGATGGATTACTGTTTGCTAGGCGATAAGGTGCCATGGGTTCAAATCCCCCTCCTGGTAAGAAAAATTCGGATGCCATGTTCAGTGTTTTCGAGAGTCTGAAAATAGAAATTTTGCTTGGACAGTGGCATTAGCCTACTCCGATTTCCATCTGTAGAGGGATTTTAAATGATACAGACAGGAGCAAACAAGACCTCAGTTAATTTCCCATCTAAATGACCAGACGTGTTTTTTACAACTTGCATCACTGATAGGGGGAAACTAAGTTCAAAAATCAGCTTAGCAACAACTAATTCAGTGAGCCCCTCAACCAGCAGTAATGGTATTACCGGTATAAGTAAAGTAATATCACTTTAAGAATTTAATAATTCAAATACATTCAACATACACACAGACTAACATTCTATACATAAGTATTTCATTTACAGTTCCAGTCAAATTAACTGCCCAGTGCAAGTAAGTGTTTTGGTTGAAAGTGCACAACTATTGGTGCTCCAACACTTATTGATAGTTCATTTCAAAATAAAGAAAGTTAATCTGGGGCCTTATTCTGGAAAACAACTCAGTTTTCAAGAATAAGGTCCGTGGTCCTTTATATTATCTGTAAAGTACTTAATTAAAGTTTTCATATGTGCACTAATGCCACAAAAAAAATTGTTTTTATGTCCATGAAAAATTTATTGTTAGATTTTTTTGTGAAACAGTATGGGGGCCATGGATTTCCATTTCAATCCATGAAACAAATTAAAACAATATTCATAAATCATAAACATGTACAACTCTCTCTTACGATATCCCATTCAATCACTGTGATATATTCTTAAACAAATTTATACAATAACGTCATGAATTTCAACGTCCAATCAAAATCCTTGTATTATACATATTTTACATATATAATTATTGCTTAAAAACTTAACAAAATGTTTCATTATAATATTTAGAATTTGGTTAAGTGGAAAAAAATGTTTATACAGGGACCTTATTCTCAAGTGTTCCAGTCATTTGATTGGTCAATCACTAAAATCGATTTTAAATTCAGAATTATCATCCAATCAGAGTACTGTATTTCTTAAAATCAGTATTTTACCTAAGTTAAGTTTTCGAGAATTAGGCCCCAGATATAGTACCTTTTCAATACCCAAATGAAAGCATTTTATGTGGCTATGGAATTCAAAATAGTTTTTGACACTATGCCAGCCAAACTTCTAAGAGTTGAATTCACAAGTCCCTGCACTGGGGCCTTATTCTCGAAAACTTAACTAAGATAAAATCCAGATTTTAAGAAATACAGTACTCTGATCAATCAATTTTAGTAATTGTCCAATCAGATGACTGGAGATCTAAAATCATTTTAAGTTAAGATTTCGAGAATAAGACCCCTGATTGGTCAATTACTACAAACAATTTCAAATTTAACATAATCATCCAATCAGATAACTGTATTTTTAAATGTCTGTATAATATCTAAGTTAAGTTTTCGAGAAGGCCCCAGTTTTACACTAAATCTTGCCACAATATTACTTATTTCTTGTACAAAATTCTAAATATCATAATACGATTTCATTCAACTAAAATATAACAACAAAATTCAGCACTAAAATTACTTTCAAAATAAACAGAGGCCTTATTCTTAAAAACTGCAACACTAAAATCATCTTAAGTTTTTGAGAATAAGGCTTCTATTTAATTACATCTTTTTCAATCTTCATATCTTAATCTTAATTTTTTAATATTCTTTTGATTTTCTCATAACTCTTTTTTTTGACAGCGATGTGAGTTTAAAGATTGGCTGACATTGAAACAAGCTTGGATTTATTTTTGACCTCCTCTAAGAAAAACCTTGCTTTGTCAGATATTTTACTAACCCTGCCATTCATACTACTAAAGTTTTCTTTGAAATCATTTTGATTGTGAACTTTCTCTATCAATGAAAGTAACAAGAATTATAGTTCCACATTAAAGAATAAAATTCCAAGTTTCCACTTGAAAGTGTGTGGCATATACGTGACCATATAACATGACGGTCTATTACCATGACATCATTTGGCATATCGTAGTTTGTAAATCCAGTAATTTGATTGCATTGCAGGCCAGAAAATACAGCCAACCAGGGGCCTTATTCAAGAAAACTTAACTTAAAATGATTTTAGTGTTCCAGTCATCTGATTGGTCAATTACTAAAATTGATTTTAAATATATCTTTATTATCCAATCAGATTACTGTATTTCTTAAAATCTGGATTTTATCTTAATTAAGTTTTTGGGAATAAGGCCCCAGAATGCTTATCTTCTAATAATATTATTTACTCTGTCAAGAGCTGTGTCATTAAGACAGTATTTGCAGTTGCATGATCCAATCATATGGCTACATTACAAACTCAGAGATAAAAGAAAAATGTTTCATGATATCAAGGTATTAGATGCAGTTTGTAACACTTTGTGAAGATACAACGTGGACTAAGACATGAAGTCCAGGGCCCAGTTCCTAGATAGCCTTGTTCTAAAGATAAATTTTGTGCTTAAAACCTTAAGTCGACTTGAGTCTATGCAAGAATTAGTAAGACAATCTCAAGTCGAATATCGGACTTAGTTAAATGCTAGGAACCAGGGGCCTGTTTCTCAAAAAATCTTACGATAAATTTTGGCTTAAGTTGAGCATTTTGCAAATAATAATTCCACACTTACGACAATCTTTAATCGTAAGATTTTTTGAGAAACAAGCTCCGGACCCTGATTGTCCCCCTTGAAAATATGGCGCGTACCTCGACTTACTGAACAATAATAATAATAATAATAAATATCACAATAATTTGCTGATTAAAATAAAGTCTGATAGTTTTAACTACTGTCAACTACGTTGAGCTGGAGTAGAATAAACAGATACGAAGGAATCTGTGCTACCAGCTGCTAATTTGACCTGAAATATAATCAAAATACAAAATAAAACAGATACCCTGCTTGGTAAGATTACGTGTGCCCAATCGCCACTTTCGGAAGTGAATATAGTGTTAAAATTAAACAAACTACAAACTTCTTCATTTAAAAATTGAAGACATAAACCATCTGCATATAAAATTTTTTAAATCCGCAACGAAAGGAGCTACGGTAGAATTTGGCCACATATTTTGGAAACAATCGAAGCCTTAGGATTTCTATGAAAGAGTAAACACCTAAGCACTTAAAGATTGTTTAGTGAATAAGTGGCCAGATAAGCTTTCAACTTGTTCCTTTCAGAAAATAACAATTCTAAATATACTTACAAAATAAGGATGAAATGCTAGACAACTAATAGTACCAATTCTCTGACCGAGGAAACCTTCGTGGTATTTAATAGTACTAAGATTATCACCTGATTGGTTATAGATTGTAATAGATTGATTTAATGCTCCACTGAAATAAACATAAATATTTCATGATTATCATGGAAATCACTATTTTATTACAGAAAATGACCTGAGGCTTTATTCTTAAAAACTTAACTTAAGTTGATTTTAGTGTTCCATAGAGCAGTCGATTACTGCGTCGTTCTTTACAACATAATGTCATTTGTGGTCGTTATGTTTGAGAGTTCGGTTCTCGATCAGGGTGTGAAAGTCCGATGACTTTGAATAAGTCATTTTCAGTCAGTCAACAACCCAGCTGTTAGTTGATACGGATAATCTAGGAAAGATCAATGCCAAGAGGTTTGGTCAAAGATCAGGAAGGCAAAAGGATCCTCACAAACCTAAGTTGTTATCCTTGTAAAACATACACGTTTCTTTCTTTATTTTCTTACTAGTATTAATCTAAAGATGACTCTTACCATGCTATAACATCAGCTCTACAATGAGCTTCCATGGCAGTTAAATTAGACTGAGCTGAAAATTCTTTCACAGATTCTGTAAATCTTGGATCCCAAAATTTTATTTCCCCTCCAGTGCTGTAAAAATAAACGTTGAATTCTTGAAATTTTTGAATTTTTTTGAGCTTTTACTCAAAATCTAATTTTCATTACTCAAGGGCCTGTTTCTTACAAAATCATACGATTAAAAATTGTCGTAAGAGTGGAATTATATATCGCAAAATGCCGAAATTAGGACAATATTTATTATAAGATTTCTTTAGAAACATGAGCAATGCAATGAATGATTGAATACCATTAATATGGACATACCGGTATATTAATTAATGTCATTATAACTCACCAAGCACTGATTATTTTCCCCTCAGAACCTTTCTGTAGATGAACTTTACACACCATACTACTGTGTTCCTGTAACGTCATCACTCGACTAGAATATAATGAACAAAGACTAATTTTGGCTGGCAATGATGTCAAAATTTATACATTCAAAAGGACATGCCAAAATAGATGTATAATACCAGTATACCATAGTTGTGTATCCGTGCCATCAAAATACATAAGTTTTGAACTCTCTGATTAGTCCAAAACAAAGTCATGCCATTGGCTAACATTAGATCCTCGTTTCTTTGTCGCTTTGTATTGAAAAGATTTATCACAAAGCTTATAGTGTTTTAGGGTAATTTTATTTCATACACAATAAAATGAACAATAAATATTCTGATATTACAAAGATAGAAGATTTTCGCAATGTCACTCACCATTCTGGAGCAGCCAATCTTCTGTCAAATAATCTAACAGTTCCATCACCACAACCTGCTATAATTAAAGACCTTCCACTGGAATCGCAGGATAAACTTGTCACAGAACTATCAGCCCCAGTTGGAATATCCTGAAATAAATTATTTATATATAAATCATGGACTAAATATAATATATAAATTGCTAACAACTTCAACTTTCCATTAACACTTATTCCAAAAATTCTATATTTGGATTTTCATTTGTTTTGATTATTTATATGCAAACATAACATATTTTTTCAACAGTATACAAGTGACAAGAAAACATTGGAAAGAACTAAGTATTTGGTTTGAAATTGCTCTAAACCCAATTTTTTTCAAGATGATATGCATGTTCTCAACTGGTACTTAAAGAGATTGCAGAAAGTTTTTTTTTAATCTAGGACCTGGGAGAAGGTGAAATAGATTAAGTTTGTACCTGTATTTTAAGTTCTTTCTGTGTGTCCCAGATTCTAATAATTCTAACATCACCTGATGCGATTAACATTCCAGTTTCTTGTTCCCATTCTGTGATTAACCCTGATCCTAGAAACACAGATACAAATATATCAATTTTAAAACTTAAAGCAGGCCTTCTAAATTAATTTTTGTAAACGGCCAAATAATATTAAATAATACAAAAAATATCAGGGCCAAATAGAGTAGCATAGCGACCAGAGCGTTTTAGTGAAAGGGGTCATTTATAAGGGGGGCCACTCTTGAGGGCGTCGGGGGCCGCCATTTGAGAAGGACTGACTTAAAGCCTATTATCAAGATCACCTTTGGCTATCATATTTAGATCCCATATTTTCTTCAAATCAAACAATATTAAGAGCCTCTTAGAAGCAATAATTCTAAAGTAAAAAGAAAATTCATTATACTTAGCCAATTTTTTTTTCAAGAAAACCATAACCCTTAGAAATCCATGTGCAAAATACAGAGCCATTTTAAGTATGTATTAAACTCAAATTTTTTAAATTATTGGGGTTAAGCCACCACAAGTCTGCCTGACTGGCTCTGCATTATATGATGGAATCAAAATTTTTCCCACTGTAGCCCATTACATCTGTAAATATTCGGCCATCAAAAAAGGTAAAACTTACTTCTAGTTAATGGTAACATATCTGATAAAGCTTGAAATGAGGTGACTAATTCTTTCCCCCTACCATCATCTACCATATAATTTCTCCATACTCTAACAGCTCCATCATCTACAATAGAAATTAAATGAGGTGATTAATTCTTTCCCAGAACAATTGCCTACCGTAGATAGGTACGTTAACAGCGCTGGTTTAGTACTGTTGATCTTCTTGCTTAAGGGTGTTAATTGGGCTATTTGACGTTATGGAAAAATGGAATAAGTATATGAAATAATGATTTCTTGAGACTTGTTGTGCATTTGTTGATGATTTGGGGTCCTTCTCAATAGTTTAAGGTTGATTTCATGTCAATCAGATTTTTTTTAATGAGTTGACAGCCCTTTCAAACATGTCATAAAAATTGGACATTTCAAACCTTTGATACAAGTTTAAAAAAATGTGAATGGATCAATCTACACCAAACTTGGCATAAATGTAGACAATTACATCGCCGAGAAACGTACAGAGCGATTTTCCAAAAAAAACTATTATTTTGGTGGTTACCATGGAAATACGAAAATTTACGAAAATTTACACGTAGGTACGGCAAACATTTTCCAGGGGCCGAACTGATTAGAATTTTCGAAAAAACTCTCTGTACGTTTCATACTTATTGAATAAGCTTTCAATCAAGACCAAGATCGTAATTTTCCAATAAAAAATGGCTGAGAAATCTTGTATCAACCGGGACACATTTTGCTACTTTTTCCTAATTTTTTAGCAAAAACTAACGAAAGACCTAATTTCTTTTCGTTTTTTTTCATTCTATATAGTTTACAAATAAAATAATTATAATTATCTACAATCTGAGCCCAAAAATAATAAGTAATTCGCAAAACTTCCATCTCGTGTTTTTTTTCTCGAACGCTAGCCCAATCAATACCCTTAAAATCGAATTAGATTATACTTATGTCTCATGTAAAATTGCCAACCATTTTACATATGCAATAGAGGCTTATGTATACTTTAATTCCATATCAAACTGTTGTTGAATATTAAATGTGCACAGCTTGTTGCACTTTTAATTTTTCCATTCAAACTAGGGAATGCTTCTACGTTGTCATCTCCAACATCTGCACCATTTTGAAACTTAGAGAAAGTTGGCAATAGAAAATCTTTTTTTTGCCTGTTAGTTCTTAACTTTACAGCTTTCATTTCTGTAGTGATTTTAAAGAAATCTAAGATCCTCACCAATATAAATAAAATCAATGACCTACCTGAACCACACATTAATAATGAAATATCATGAGGGTTGATAAAGTCCATGGTAGTTATTCGACTTTGTTTAGGATTCATGTTGTTTAAATGACTTAATTTACTGCCTAGTTCCCAGTCCCACATGCTGAAAATATAGCAGGTGACATATTCAATGTCCTAGATATATGTCAAGGGATATGCCATAAAAAACATCAAAGCTAATGAAAGAGACAATTTTTCGAACAAATTCAGAAACAATATGCTCTGATATTGAAATTTTGACATGCTATTTGTTCGGGGCAGTACTTATACAATTTTTATTCGATGACTCTCATATTTTCAGGGTCTAACAAGGACATGTTGAAGTAAATCTGTGAGAATTTTGAAAGATATCGGTTTATCAGCAGATAATTCCCGTCAAACTTAGGGACATTTTTTTTGGCACATGTGATATAATGCAAAGGAACCTTCAAATATATTATGCTATTGGTCTCAACATTTTGAAATTTAAATAATTGTTAGATAAAGTTGAAAGTAAATGAATTTCAATCAAATATCACAGGAATGTCATGTTTCATTTAAATAATAGATCAAGGAAATGCTTATTATATTATGATAGAAACTCAAGTTTTTCATTTGTATTAAGCATCTATCTTGCCATATATAGTTAAATCATACCAACACAACTTCAGATACATCAAATAATAAGAGAAAAAACTAATGTATATCATCATACCTGACACCCTCTTTATCAGCTACAGCTAGGTAAGACTCGTAAGGATGAAACTTGATAACTGATGGTGTACCTTGATTTCTATTTACAAATATCTGATCATCTAATCTATTAAAACCTGAAAAATATTATATAATAATGATTTTTTATGAAGTCAGTTTCACATGGTGTTATATTGTTTATTCTTGATAAGAATAAGAGTGTTTATCAATAATTCAGTTTATTTGGAAAAAGCACATGTAGGCATCCTACAAGGGCAGATAACTCTCCCGACAGGAAGTAGAGACAGGAAGTTGAGACAGGAAGTACAGCCCACAGGGTCTAGTTAACATTAAGCAATGGTAATCCCAAAGGCATATGTAATATTCACTTTGGGCCATACTACATCTCCCGTATTTTTAAGTTTGATAAACTTTAATAATTTAAAGCTGATCAAACTTTTACATGACAAATGATAAATGTCCTAGAAGCACTTAGAAATTTGTAGTTATAATAATGTCTATCAAAATTGTTCAATAAATCGTTTTGGTTTAATCTTGATTCTTTTTGATTTGCGTGGAAGATCTTCAGTATCTGGTTTAGGTTTGACTAAGATGTTTGGTTTTACTGTTTCATCTTCAGCAGAGTGTGCTTTGAGTATCTTGCGAGTCATCTTCCGATTACGTCGAACTTCTAAGTTGTTTTCTGTTTTAATGAGGTATGATCTTGGACTATCGTGACATTTTATGACTGATCCAGTTGTCCGAAGATCCGGGATCCAAACTTCGTCACCTGGGGAAAGATCTTGAGCTTCTGACGCTCGGTGTCGTTGATCGTAATTCATTTTCATTTTGTTACGATACTCTCTCTCCCTTTTTCTAACGAGATTTGTATCAGGTGTAGATGGTATCAATTCATCCGGTTGACATGGGATTCTAGATCGAAGACTTCGTCCCATGCTAAGTTGTGCCGGTGAGAATCCATTTTGAAGAGGTGTGTTCCTGTATTGGAGTAAGGCTAAATACTCATCATCACATTTCTTCAGCATCATCTTAACGGTTTGGACGGCACGTTCAGCTTCTCCGTTAGATTGTGGGTAGTGTGGTGAGGATGTTATGTGTTGAAATGACCAATTCTCTGCAAATGACTTGAATTCAGCAGAAGAAAATTGTGGACCATTATCTGTAAACAGGATATCTGGAATACCATGTCTGCCAGTGCCTCGTCTAAGGAATTGTTACTGGGCGGCAGTTAAATGACAGGCGAAGTTGAAAACTAGATCGCAGGAAATGCATTCAGTGAAACAGACATCAAAATAATGGTCTCTATGAAATGCGGCGATATTTGATATTTATTTGAAACTAAACCCCTACGAAAAAAAAACAACAGAAGAATTATTCCGAAACATTTATTCAAGAGAACCAGAACATCATCATCGCCGTCATCACAAATCTCAAATGTTCAAAGCTTAGAAATTATGTTCTAACGAAAAGAACTGCCTCACAGAACGCACACCCCGTGTATAGGGGTTGGGGCATTATATCACAAGAACATTTTGAAAATTAGAGTTGATTTCCTTGCATCTGATGCCTTTCCCAAAGCATTAGACCTAACTTGTTGTTCAGTTATCTGGCAACACACCTAGAAAAATAGCTTGGATCATCCAGGTGATTAGAAGGTTACTATAGAACAAGTTGTCGTGTGCACTTGTGATACATATTACCATGCCATATTATTCTTATTTCTGTTATGTTATGTTATGTTATGTTAATCATATTTTACATTAAAGAATTTCGATTGCTAGCGATATTTTAACAATATAGGACTGCCGACCGGCACTGACTTTTGTGTTCACTGGGCGGCAGAATACCGCCACTGGGCGGCAGCGTTGCCGCCTAGTCACAGTGTTAGTCGAGGCACTGCTATAGATCTTTTTCAGTAGGTTGATAGTCGTAAGTGAAGTAGCAGTTTTGGGCAAAATACAAATTTCAACATCTCTAGAGTAATAGTCTACTGCTAACAGATATTGACGATCCTTGTATTGAAAAAAATCTGCCCCAACTCTGGACCATGGTCTATCTGGAAATTCTGTCCCTTTCATTGGTTCTACATGATCACGTCGATATTTGGAACAAGTTGGGCACTTTCGAACTAGTTTTTCAATATCTTTGGTAATACCGGGCCACCATACTGCAGAAGCAGCATTACTACAAGTTTTGGTAATTCCTTGATGACCATCATGTAGATATAGTAAAATATCTGGTCGAATCTTGACTGGAATAACAAGTTGTTGGCCTCGTAATAGTAAATCATTATGGATTGACAGTGTACCACGTTCCTTCCAATAAGGTCTCAAGCTTTTGGGAAGTTTGTTGATTTCTGGCCATCCAGATTTCGTATACTGGTAGATAAGATTAAGGTTTTCGTCCTTCCTTGTTTCGGATCTAATTTCATCTAGTCTCCTATCAGACGCTGGCAAGTTGACCATTACAGCATTAACATAACAGTCGGACTCTAGCTCTAAATCATCAGGCACTGAAGATTTGGTTGCTGCAGGAACTCGAGATAAAGTATCAGCTGTATACAAGTTTTTGCCTGGAACATGGTTGATGGAGAAATCAAACCGCATAAGTCTCATTCTGAAACGTTGTAGGCGAATTGGTAGTTCATCTATGAGTTTGGTTGAGAATAAAGGTACCAAAGGTTTGTGATCTGTTTCTACGTGAAAGCGTAGACCAATGAGAAGATTGGACCAATGTTCAAGAGCCCAGGTCATGGCTAATGCTTCCTTCTCAATTTGAGCATACCTTTTCTCCGTTGAAGTCATAGATCTGCTTGCGTAAGCAACTGCTTTTAGTTTTCCTGATGTTTGTCGTTGGAGGAGGACAGCACCTAAACTGCTTGCGTCTGCAGAAACTATAGTCTCCTTATTGGTATCATATAAAGCCAAGACTGTTTCAGACTGCAAGTCGGTCTTAAGTTGATTAAAAGCTTGTTCATGAGATGAAGTCCAGAGCCATGCTGTACTTTTCTTCAGGAGATCTCTGAGTGGAACTGTTCTCTCAGCAAGGTAGGGGTAAAACTTCGTCTGTTGGTTGACCATACCCAAAAATCGTCTTAATTCTGATATGTTGGTTGGTGCTGGCATGTCAACTATTGCTTGAACTTTAGATGGGTCTTTATGAATACCAGTTTCATCAATGACCTGGCCAAGGTATTCGAGACGATTGCAAGAGAATTTGCATTTTTCAAGATTTAGTGTCAAGCCAAGTTTTACAAGTCTTTTGAGGACAGCTTTCAACCTCTGGTTATGTTCTGTCATATCTCTGCCTATTATAAGAATATCATCCATGTGGCAAAGAACTCCTGGTAAGTCGCCAAGTTCTTGATCCATACGCTTCTGGAAATATTCAGGAGCACTGGATATGCCGTAAGGGAGTCGTTTGCAACGGAATCTACCAAATGGAGTAATAAAGGTAGTAAGGTGGGTACTTTCTTTGTGTAAAGAAATTTGTTGAAATCCAGAATTAGCATCCAATTTTGAAAATACAGCTCCATTGGCAATTCTTCCAAGTGTGTCTTCGACCTTTGGCATAGGGTAGATTTCACGTTTAACGGCTTGATTCAGACGAGTGAAATCAATACAGAGTCGGACGTTACCATTTGGTTTGACGACAGTAACCATACCAGAACACCAATCGGAAGGCTCTTCATCAGCTGATTCGATGACATCCTGACTTAGCATTCTCTGCAACTCTGCCTTCACCTTGTCTAGTAAAGGGAGTGCTACTCTTCTAGGGGTGTTGAGACAAAAGGGTTTAGCGTTTTCAGTCAGACTGATCTTATACTCCCCTGGAATGTTACCAAGACCATTAAAGAGTTGAGGATATTCTTTGATGACCTCTTCTTTAAGTACTGGTACTGGAACATCAGTTGTAGCATTTATCGAGCGAACACTATAAACTCCTGGGATGTCATGTATGAGGCTTAGGCTGTTTATGGCTGGTATTCCCAATAGTAGTTTGTTACAATTGGTGATATAAACCTTTTCTGGAATTTGTATTTTATTATTAGCAAGTGTCATTGATGCAAATCCATATACCTCTAATGGTGTTCCATTTGCCCCAATCAATGTACGATCTGGAGGTTGCAAAATTCCATATGCTGGTTTGTAGATCTCTTTTGGCATGCAGGTAACTTGAGCAGCAGTGTCAATACACCATTCATGTTTGTCTTGATTGGTTGTTAGTTGAATGTGGAATCCTCTGCCAGAGTTATTAGAATTCTCAACTGCTCCAACAAAAACTGTGCTTTCTTCAGAAGGGCCACCAATAATTGCATTAATGGAGGATTTTGAAGAGCTTCCGCATATCACAGCAAAATGACCATATTTGTGACATTTCTCGCATCTGTGTCGTGCGGCTGGACAATTACGTTTGCCAACGGCATGAAAAGTGTTACAATATGAACAGCTACCCGTTGACGTAGTTTTTGGTATTGTTGATGTTCTGGATCCATTTGGTTTATATGATAGTTGTGGTTTTCCGGAGTTTTGACTCTTAGCCCCATTTTCTGTATGTGGCACCTTAGACTTTTGGTTGCGATTAACATGCATTCTTCCAGAATTTCTGCCTGGGGAATTGTAGCTGATGGCTTCAATTGTGGCTGTTTTCGACTCTTTGAGTTCACGATGAGTAGCTTCCCTTATTTGAAGAATTTCCATCGTTTTGTCTAACGAAATTGATCCACCTATATCATAAAGTTTTAATTTAGTTGAGTCATCTTTGCAAGTAAAGATCAATTTGTCTCGAACAGATTGTTCATAAAAATCAGCTGGAAATTTACACTCCTTTGCATGTTCCTGCACTGTGTTGATCCAAGCATCAATATCTTGGCCTGGCTCTCGCTTTAAATGCAGCCAAAACACCTCTCTCAACATCAGTTGTGGGTCTCTTTTACAGAAATGACTGTCAAACTTTGACATGACAACCACCATTTTAGTTTTATCTTCTGCTGGAATATTTCTACCTTGTCGATCTGGATCAGGTCTTTCAGGTAAATATGTAAAATTAGTGTAAATTTCTAATGCAGCCTCACCAATATGGTTTAATAGCAATCCAATTTTCACAGTGTCCGATTTGTTTGAAGCTCCTGCAGCTTGCAGAAATATTTCAAAATTTCGCTTCCACTTGGACCAAGTAAGAGCAGGATTTTTACTGTGAGTAATCAAAGATCCTGGAGGTTTCACATATGAGAGAAGTCCTTCCATTATTGAGTCTATTTGTAAGGCCTAGGCCTAGGCTACATTTTTCCAGAAAATTCCAATTGACACTTCGTCATTATGTTAGTGGCCGGCCAATTTTTGTGGCCAATGGCTACACTAAAAATTAGGACTTATTGTAATTCTCGTAATAAAAACGAAAAACGAATTTATTGTAATTCAAGTAAACTAATTTTGAGGAATGTTTGTAATTGTTGTAATAAAATCATAAAACGAATTGTTTTTCAAACAGTTGTATTTATAATAAAACAGACAAATCACTAGTCATCTTATGTTATTAATGATTGTTGTAAAAGAGTTTATTATTTCTTTCTCTTCTATAGTGATGAGGGTGGGATTCACCTTTTGACTGAACTAGTATATGGCTAAAAACTGATTTTTTTTTTTATGGAATGTGTTTATATTGGAAACTATTGGTCCATCTAAGCCATTAATATAAAAAAAGATCTAAAAAAATTTGAAATCTTAAGGTTTTAATCGAGCACTGGCCAGTGAGCGAAATATGGCGGACGGATCGGCCAAAGACGAAGACTCTACATGGCCAATTGTTTATTCTCTTATAGCGATGGGGGTGGGGCAGATTTTATGACGGATTTGGCATATTCCTAACCCTACAGCTCCATCTTAGCCGTTCATATCGAAAAATTACCATAAAAATTATATCTTAAGGCCTTAAGCCGTTACTGGCCAGTGAGCGAAATTAGAGACGAAGACTCTACATGGCCAATTTTTTATTCTCTTATAGCGATGAGGGTGGGGCAGTTTTTTTTGATGGAATGTGTTTATATGGCACCCTATTGGTCCATCTAAGATATTAACATGAAAAAATCTAAACAATTTGAAATCTTAAGGCTTAAATCGAGTACTGGCCAGTGAGCGAAATCCAATATGGCGGACCGATCGGCCAAATTTTTATTCTCTTATAGCGATGGGGGTGGGGCGGATTTTTTGACAGATTGGGCATATTCCCAATCCAACAGCTCCATCCTAGCCGTTCATACCGCTAGATTTAAAAAAAAAATATGTTTTTAGGCCTAAAGCCGTTACTGGCCAGTGAGCGAAATTAGAGACGAAGACTCTTCACGGCCAATTTTTTCTTCCTTAATAGTAATGGGGGTGGGGCAGTTTTTTTCATGGAATGTGTTTATATGGCACCCTAATGATCCATCTAAGATATTAACATGAAAAAAATCTAAAAAAAAATGAAATCTTAAGGCTTAAATCGAGTACTGGCCAGTGAGCGAAATCCAATATGGCGGACCGATCGGCCAAAGACGAAGACTCTACATGGCCAATTTTTTATTCTCTTATAGCGATAGGGGTGGGGCAGTTTTTTTGATGGAATGTGTTTATAAGGCATCCTATTGGTCCATCTAAGATATTAACATGAAAAAAATCTAAAAAATTTGAAATCTTAAGGCTTAAATCGAGTACTGGCCAGTGAGCGAAATCCAATATGGCGGACCGATCGGCCAAAGACGAAGACTCTACATGGCCAATTTTTTATTCTCTTATAGCGATGGGTGTGGGGCAGTTTTTTTGGTGGATTTGGCATTTTCCTAACCCTACAGCTACGTCTGAGCCGTTCATATCGAAAAATTACCATAAAAATTATATCATAAGGCCTTAAGCCGTTACTGGCCAGTGAGCGAAATTAGAGACGAAGACTCTACATGGCCAATTTTTTATTCTCTTATAGCGATGGGGGTGGGGCAGTTTTTTTCATGGAATGTGTTTATATGGCACCCTAATGATCCATCTAAGATATTAACATGAAAAAAATCTAAAAAAAATGAAATCTTAAGGCTTAAACCGAGTACTGGCCAGTGAGCGAAATCCAATATGGCGGACCGATCGGCCAAAGACGAAGACTCTACATGGCCAATTTTTTATTCTCTTATAGCGATAGGGGTGGGGCAGTTTTTTTGGTGGATTTGGCATTTTACTAACCCTACAGCTCCGTCTTAGCCGTTCATATCGCTAGATTGCAAAAAAAAATGTATTTTTTAGGCCTAAAGCCGTTACTGGCCAGTGAGCGAAATTAGAGACGAAGACTCGACATGGCCAATTTTTTCTTCCTTTATAGTGATGGGGGTGGGGCAGTTTTTTTCATGGAATGTGTTTATATGGCACCCTTATGGTCTATCTAATATATTAACATGAAAAAAATCTAAAAAATTTGAAATCTTAAGGCTTAAATCGAGTACTGGCCAATGAGCGAAATCCAATATGGCGGACCGATCGGCCAAAGACGAAGACTCTACATGGCCAATTTTTTATTCTCTTATAGCGATGGGGGTGGGGCAGATTTTATGACGGATTTGGCATATTCCTAACCCTACAGCTCCATCTTAGCCGTTCATATCGAAAAATTACCATAAAAATTATATCTTAAGGCCTAAAGCCGTTACTGGCCAGTGAGCGAAATTAGAGACGAAGACTCTACATGGCCAATTTTTTATTCTCTTATAGCGATGAGGGTGGGGCAGTTTTTTTGATGGAATGTGTTTATATGGCATCCTATTGGTCCATCTAAGATATTAACATGAAAAAAATTAAAAAAATTTGAAATCTTAAGGCTTAAATCGAGTACTGGCCAGTGAGCGAAATCCAATATGGCGGACCGATTGGCCAAAGACGAAGACTCTACATGGCCAATTTTTTATTCTCTTATAGCGATGGGGGTGGGGCGGATTTTTTGACAGATTGGGCATATTCCCAATCCAACAGCTCCATCCTAGCCGTTCATACCGCTAGATTTTAAAAAAAATATATTTTTAGGCCTAAAGCCGTTACTGGCCAGTGAGCGAAATTAGAGACGAAGACTTTACACGGCCAATTTTTTCTTCCTTTATAGTGATGGGGGTGGGGCAGTTTTTTTCATGGAATGTGTTTATATGGCACCCTTATGGTCTATCTAATATATTAACATAAAAAAAATCTAAAAAATTTGAAATCTTAAGGCTTAAATCGAGTACTGGCCAGTAAGCGAAATCCAATATGGCGGACCGATCGGCCAAAGACGAAAACTCTACATGGCCAATTTTTTATTCTCTTATAGCGATGGGGGTGGGGCAGATTTTATGACGGATTTGGCATATTCCTAACCCTACAGCTCCATCTTAGCCGTTCATATCGAAAAATTACCATAAAAATTATATCTTAAGGCCTTAAGCCGTTACTGGCCAGTGAGCGAAATTAGAGACGAAGACTCTACATGGCCAATTTTTTATTCTCTTATAGCGATGAGGGTGGGGCAGTTTTTTTGATGGAATGTGTTTATATGGCATCCTATTGGTCCATCTAAGATATTAACATGAACAAAATTAAAAAAATTTGAGATCTTAAGGCTTAAATCGAGTACTGGCCAGTGAGCGAAATCCAATATGGCGGACCGATCGGCCAAAGACGAAGACTCTACATGGCCAATTTTTTATTCTCTTATAGCGATGGGGGTGGGGCGGATGTTTTGACAGATTGGGCATATTCCCAATCCAACAGCTCCATCCTAGCCGTTCATACCGCTAGATTTAAAAAAAAAATTTTTTTTAGGCCTAAAGCCGTTACTGGCCAGTGAGCGAAATTAGAGACGAAGACTCTACATGGCCAATTTTTTCTTCCTTTATAGTGATGGGGGTGGGGCAGTTTTTTTCATGGAATGTGTTTATATGGCACCCTTATGGTCCATCTAAGATATTAACATGAAAAAAATCTAAAAAATTTGAAATCTTAAGGCTTAAATCGAGTACTGGCCAGTGAGCGAAATCCAATATGGCGGACCGATCGGCCAAAGACGAAGACTCTACATGGCCAATTTTTTATTCTCTTATAGCGATGGGTGTGGGGCAGATTTTTTGGTGGATTTGGCATTTTACTAACCCTACAGCTCCATCTTAGCCGTTCATATCGCTAGATTGCAAAAAATGTATTTTTTAGGCCTAAAGCCGTTACTGGCCAGTGAGCGAAATTAGAGACGAAGACTCGACATGGCCAATTTTTTCTTCCTTTATAGTGATGGGGGTGGGGCACTTTTTCTCATGGAATGTGTTTATATGGCACCCTTATGGTCTATCTAATATATTAACATGAAAAAAATCTAAAAAATTTGAAATCTTAAGGCTTAAATCGAGTACTGGCCAGTAAGCGAAATCCAATATGGCGGACCGATCGGCCAAAGACGAAGACTCTACATGGCCAATTTTTTATTCTCTTATAGCGATGGGGGTGGGGCAGATTTTATGACGGATTTGGCATATTCCTAACCCTACAGCTCCATCTTAGCCGTTCATATCGAAAAATTACCATAAAAATTATATCTTAAGGCCTTAAGCCGTTACTGGCCAGTGAGCGAAATTAGAGACGAAGACTCTACATGGCCAATTTTTTATTCTCTTATAGCGATGGGGGTGGGGCGGATGTTTTGACAGATTGGGCATATTCCCAATCCAACAGCTCCATCCTAGCCGTTCATACCGCTAGATTTAAAAAAAAAAATTTTTTTAAGCCTAAAGCCGTTACTGGCCAGTGAGCGAAATTAGAGACGAAGACTCTACATGGCCAATTTTTTCTTCCTTTATAGTGATGGGGGTGGGGCAGTTTTTTTCATGGAATGTGTTTATATGGCACCCTTATGGTCCATCTAAGATATTAACATGAAAAAAATCTAAAAAATTTGAAATCTTAAGGCTTAAATCGAGTACTGGCCAGTGAGCGAAATCCAATATGGCGGACCGATCGGCCAAAGACGAAGACTCTACATGGCCAATTTTTTATTCTCTTATAGCGATGGGTGTGGGGCAGATTTTTTGGTGGATTTGGCATTTTACTAACCCTACAGCTCCATCTTAGCCGTTCATATCGCTAGATTGCAAAAAATGTATTTTTTAGGCCTAAAGCCGTTACTGGCCAGTGAGCGAAATTAGAGACGAAGACTCGACATGGCCAATTTTTTCTTCCTTTATAGTGATGGGGGTGGGGCACTTTTTCTCATGGAATGTGTTTATATGGCACCCTTATGGTCTATCTAATATATTAACATGAAAAAAATCTAAAAAATTTGAAATCTTAAGGCTTAAATCGAGTACTGGCCAGTAAGCGAAATCCAATATGGCGGACCGATCGGCCAAAGACGAAGACTCTACATGGCCAATTTTTTATTCTCTTATAGCGATGGGGGTGGGGCAGATTTTATGACGGATTTGGCATATTCCTAACCCTACAGCTCCATCTTAGCCGTTCATATCGAAAAATTACCATAAAAATTATATCTTAAGGCCTTAAGCCGTTACTGGCCAGTGAGCGAAATTAGAGACGAAGACTCTACATGGCCAATTTTTTATTCTCTTATAGCGATGAGGGTGGGGCAGTTTTTTGATGGAATGTGTTTATATGACATCCTATTGGTCCATCTAAGATATTAACATGAAAAAAATTAAAAATATTTTAGATCTTAAGGCTTAAATCGAGTACTGGCCAGTGAGCGAAATCCAATATGGCGGACCGATCGGCCAAAGACGAAGACTCTACATGGCCAATTTTTTATTCTCTTATAGCGATGGGGGTGGGGCGGATGTTTTGACAGATTGGGCATATTCCCAATCCAACAGCTCCATCCTAGCCGTTCATACCGCTAGATTTAAAAAAAAAATATATTTTTAGGCCTAAAGCCGTTACTGGCCAGTGAGCGAAATTAGAGACGAAGACTCTACATGGCCAATTTTTTATTCTCTTATAGCGATGAGGGTGGGGCAGTTTTTTTTGATGGAATGTGTTTATATGGCATCCTATTGGTCCATCTAAGATATTAACATGAACAAAATTAAAAAAATTTGAGATCTTAAGGCTTAAATCGAGTACTGGCCAGTGAGCGAAATCCAATATGGCGGACCGATCGGCCAAAGACGAAGACTCTACATGGCCAATTTTTTATTCTCTTATAGCGATGGGGGTGGGGCGGATGTTTTGACAGATTGGGCATATTCCCAATCCAACAGCTCCATCTTAGCCGTTCATATCGAAAAATTACCATAAAAATTATATCTTAAGGCCTTAAGCCGTTACTGGCCAGTGAGCGAAATTAGAGACGAAGACTCTACATGGCCAATTTTTTATTCTCTTATAGCGATGAGGGTGGGGCAGTTTTTTTGATGGAATGTGTTTATATGGCATCCTATTGGTCCATCTAAGATATTAACATGAAAAAAATTAAAAATATTTTAGATCTTAAGGCTTAAATCGAGTACTGGCCAGTGAGCGAAATCCAATATGGCGGACCGATCGGCCAAAGACGAAGACTCTACATGGCCAATTTTTTATTCTCTTATAGCGATGGGGGTGGGGCGGATTTTTTGACAGATTGGGCTTATTCCCAATCCAACAGCTCCATCCTAGCCGTTCATACCGCTAGATTTAAAAACAAATGTATTTTTAGGCCTAAAGCCGTTACTGGCCAGTGAGCGAAATTAGAGACGAAGACTCTACACGGTCAATTTTTTCTTCCTTTATAGTGATGGGGGTGGGGCAGTTTTTTTCATGGAATGTGTTTATATGGCACCCTTATGGTCCATCTAAGATATTAATATGAAAAAAATTAAAAAAATTTGAAATCTTAAGGCTTAAATCGAGTACTGGCCAGTGAGCGAAATCCAATATGGCGGACCGATCGGCCAAAGACGAAGACTCTACATGGTCAATTTTTTATTCTCTTATAGCGATGGGTGTGGGGCAGATTTTTTGGTGGATTTGGCATTTTACTAACCCTACAGCTCCGTCTTAGCCGTTCATATCGCTAGATTGCAAAAAAATGTATTTTTTAGGCCTTAAGCCGTTACTGGCCAGTGAGCGAAATTAGAGACGAAGACTCTACATGGCCAATTTTTTCTTCCTTTATAGTGATGGGGGTGGGGCAGTTTTTTTCATGGAATATATGGCACCCTAATGGTCCATCTAAGATATTAACATAAAAAAAATCTAAAAAATTTGAAATCTAAAGGCTTAAATCGAGTACTGGCCAGTGAGCGAAATCCAATATGGCGGACCGATCGGCCAAAGACGAAGACTCTACATGGCCAATTTTTTATTCTCTTATAGCGATGGGGGTGGGGCAGATTTTATGACGGATTTGGCATATTCCCAATCCTACAGCTCCATCTTAGCCGTTCATATCGAAAAAGATTTAAGCCTTAAGATTTCAATTTTTTTAGATTTTTTTCATGTTAATATCTTAGATGGACCACAAGGATGCCATATAAACACATTTCATCAAAAAAACTGCCCCACCCCCATCACTATAAAGGAAGAAAAAAATGGCCATGTTGGGTCTTCGTCTCTAATTTCGCTCACTGGCCAGTAACGGCTTAAGGCCTTAAGATATAATTTTTATGGTAATTTTTCGATATGAACGGCTAAGACGTAGCTGTAGGGTTACGAAAATGCCAAATCCGCCAAGAAATCTGCCCCACCCCCATCGCTATAAGAGAATAAAAAATTTGCCATGTAAAGTCTTCGTCTTTGGCCGATCGGTCCGGCATATTGGATTTCGCTCACTGGCCAGTACTCGATTTTAACCTTAAGATTTCAATTTTTTTAGAATTTTTTCATGTTAATATCTTAAATGGACCAATAGGATGCCATATAAACACATTCCATCAAAAAAACTGCCCCACTCCCATCACTATAAAGGAAGAACAAATTGGCCATGTTGGGTCTTCGTCTTTGGCTGATCGGTCCGCCATATTGGATTTCGCTCACTGGCCAGTACACGATTTAAGCCTTAAGATTTCAAATTTTTTAGATTTTTTTCATGTTAATATCTTAGATGGACCACAAGGATGCCATATAAACACATTTCATCAAAAAAACTGCCCCACCCCCATCACTATAAAGGAAGAAAAAATTGGCCATGTTGGGTCTTCGTCTCTAATTTCGCTCACTGGCCAGTAACGGCTTAAGGCCTTAAGATATAATTTTTATGGTAATTTTTCGACATGAACGGCTAAGACGTAGCTGTAGGGTTACGAAAATGCCAAATCCGCCAAGAAATCTGCCCCACCCCATCGCTATAAGAGAATAAAAAATTGGCCATGTAAAGTCTTCGTCTTTGGCCGATCGGTCCGCCATATTGGATTTCGCTCACTGGCCAGTTCTCGATTTTAACCTTAAGATTTCAAATTTTTTAGAATTTTTTCATGTTAATATCTTAAATGGACCAATATGATGCCATATAAACACATTCCATCAAAAAAACTGCCTCACTCCCATCACTATAAAGGAAGAAAAAATTGGCCATTTTGGGTCTTCGTCTTTGGCTGATCGGTCCGCCATATTGGATTTCGCTAACTGGCCAGTACACGATTTAAGCCTTAAGATTTCAAATTTTTTAGATTTTTTTCATGTTAATATCTTAGATGGACCACAAAGATGCCATATAAACACATTCCATCAAAAAAACTGCCCCACCCCCATCACTATAAAGGAAGAAAAAATTGGCCATGTTGGGTCTTCGTCTCTAATTTCGCTCACTGGCCAGTGACGCCTTAAGGCCTTAAGATATAATTTTTAGGGTAATTTTTCGATATGAACGGCTAAGATGTAGCTGTAGGGTTACGAAAATGCCAAGAAATCTGCCCCACCCCCATCGCTATAAGAGAATAAAAAATTGGCCATGTAAAGTCTTCGTCTTTGGCCGATCGGTCCGACATATTGGATTTCGCTCACTGGCCAGTACTCGATTTTAACCTTAGGATTTCAAATTTTTTAGAATTTTTTCATGTTAATATCTTAACTGGACCAATAGGATGCCATATAAACACATTCCATCAAAATAACTGTCCCACCCCCATCGCTATAAGAGAATAAAAAATTGGCCATGTCGAGTCTTCGTCTCTAATTTCGCTCACTGGCCAGTAACGGCTTAAGGCCTTAAGATATAATTTTTATGGTAATTTTTCGATATGAACGGCTAAGACGTAGCTGTAGGATTGGGAATATACCAAATCCGTTATAAAATCAGCCCTACCCCCATCGCTATAGGAGAATAAAAAATTGGCCATGTAGAGTCTTCGTCTTTGGCCGATCAGTCCGCCATATTGGATTTCGCTCACTGGCCAGTACTCGATTTAAGCCTTAAGATTTCAAATTTTTTAGATTTTTTTCATGTTAATATCTTAGATGGACCATAAGGATGCCATATAAACACATTTCATCAAAAAAAAAACTGCCCCACCCCATCACTATAGAGGAAGAAAAAATTGGCCATGTCGAGTCTTCGTCTCTAATTTCGCTCACTGGCCAGTAACGGCTTTAGGCCTTAAGATATAATTTTTATGGTAATTTTTCGATTTGAACGGCTAAGATGGAGCTGTTGGATTGGGAATATGCCAAATCCGCCAAGAAATCTGCCCCACCCCCATCGCTATAAGAGAATAAAAAATTGGCCATGTAGAGTCTTCGTCTTTGGCCGATCGGTCCGCCATATTGGATTTCGCTCACTGGCCAGTACTCGATTTAAGCCTTAAGATTTCAAATTGTTTAGATTTTTTTCATGTTAATATCTTAGATGGACCAACAGGATGCCATATAAACACATTCCATCAAAAAAACTACCCCACCCCCATCACTATAGAGGAAGAAAAAATTGGCCATGTAGAGTCTTCGTCTCTAATTTCGCTCACTGGCCAGTAACAGCTTCAGGCCTTAAGATATAATTTTTATGGTAATTTTTCGATATGAACGGCTAAGACGTAGCTGTAGGATTGGGAATATGCCAAATCCGTTATAAAATCAGCCCTACCCCCATCGCTATAGGAGAATAAAAAATTGGCCATGTAAAGTCTTCGTCTTTGGCCGATCGGTCCGCCATATTGGATTTCGCTCACTGGCCAGTACTCGATTTAAGCCTAAAGATTTCAATTTTTTTTAGATTTTTTCCATGTTAATGGCTTAGATGGACCGATAGGATGCCATATAAACACATTCCATCAAAAAAACTGCCCCACCCTCATCACTATAGAGGAAGAAAAAATTGGCCATGTCGAGTCTTCGTCTCTAATTCCGCTCACTGGCCAGTAACGGCTTTAGGCCTAAAAAATATATTTTTTTTATAATCTAGCGGTAAGAACGGCTAGGATGGAGCTGTAGGATTATGTCTAATCTGTCAAAAAATCCGCCCCACCCCCATCGCTATAAGAGAATAAAAAATTGGCCATGTAGAGTCTTCGTCTTTGGCCGATCGGTCCGCCATATTGGATTTCGCTCACTGGCCAGTACTCGATTTTAGCCTTAAGATTTCAAATTTTTAAAAAAAAATTCATGTTAATATCTTAGATGGTCCAACAGGATGCCATATAAACACATTCCATCAAAAAAACTGCCCCACCCCCATCACTATAGAGGAAGAAAAAATTGGCCATGTAGAGTCTTCGTCTCTAATTTCGCTCACTGGCCAGTAACAGCTTAAGGCCTTAAGATATAATTTTTATGGTAATTTTTCGATATGAACGGCTAAGATGGAGCTGTAGGATTGGGAAGATGCCAAATCCGTCATAAAATCTGCCCCACACCCATCGCTATAGGAGAATAAAAAATTGGCCATGTAGAGTCTTCGTCTTTGGCCGATCGGTCCGGCATATTGGATTTCGCTCACTGGCCAGTACTCGATTTAAGCCTTAAGATTTCAATTTTTTTTAGATTTTTTCCATGTTAATATCTTAGATGGACCAATAGGATGCTATATAAACACATTCCATCAAAAAAACTGCCCCACCCCCATCGCTATAAGAGAATAAAAAATTGGCCATGTCGGGTCTTCGTCTCTAATTTCGCTCACTGGCCAGTAACGGCTTTAGGCCTTAAGATATAATTTTTATGGTAATTTTTCGATATGAACGGCTAAGATGGAGCTGTAGGATTGGGAATATGCCAAATCCGTTATAAAATCCACCCTACCTCCATCGCTATAGGAGAATAAAAAATTGGCCATGAAGAGTCTTCGTCTTTGGCCGATCGGTCCGCCATATTGGATTTCGCTCACTGGCCAGTACTCGATTTAAGCCTTAAGATTTCAAATTTTTTAGATTGTTTAATGTTAATATCTTAGATGGACCACAAGGATGCCATATAAACACATTCCATCAAAAAAACTGCCCCACCCCCATCACTATAGAGGAAGAAACAATTGGCCATATCGAGTCTTCGTCTCTAATTTCGCTCACTGGCCAGTAACGGCTTAAGGCCTTAAGATATAATTTTTATGGTAATTTTTCGATATGAACGGCTAAGATGGAGCTGTAGGATTGGGAATATGCCAAATCCGTCATAAAATCTTCCCCACACCCATCGCTATAAGAGAATAAAAAATTGGCCATGTAGAGTCTTCGTCTTTGGCCGATCGGTCCGCCATATTGGATTTCGCTCACTGGCCAGTACTCGATTTAAGCCTTAAGATTTCAATTTTTTTTAGATTTTTTCCATGTTAATGGCTTAGATGGACCGATAGGATGCCATATAAACACATTCCATCAAAAAAACTGCCCCACCCTCATCACTATAGAGGAAGAAAAAATTGGCCATGTCGAGTCTTCGTCTCTAATTCCGCTCAGTGGCCAGTAACGGCTTTAGGCCTTAAGATATAATTTTTATGGTAATTTTTCGATATGAACGGCTAAGATGGAGCTGTAGGATTGGGAATATGTCTAATCTGTCAAAAAATCCGCCCCACCCCCATCGCTATAAGAGAATAAAAAATTGGCCATGTAGAGTCTTCGTCTTTGGCCGATCGGTCCGCCATATTGGATTTCGCTCACTGGCCAGTACTCGATTTTAGCCTTAAGATTTCAAATTTTTAAAGAAAAATTCATGTTAATATCTTAGATGGTCCAACAGGATGCCATATAAACACATTCCATCAAAAAAACTGCCCCACCCCCATCACTATAGAGGAAGAAAAAATTGGCCATGTAGAGTCTTCGTCTCTAATTTCGCTCACTGGCCAGTAACTGCTTAAGGCCTTAAGATATAATTTTTATGGTAATTTTTCGATATGAACGGCTAAGATGGAGCTGTAGGATTGGGAATATGCCAAATCCGCCAAGAAATCTGCCCCACCCCCATCGCTATAAGAGAATAAGAAATTGGCCATGTAGAGTCTTCGCCTTTGGCCGATCGATCCGCCATATTGGATTTCGCTCACTACTCGATTTAAGCCTTAAGATTTCAAATTTTTTAGATTTTTTTCATGTTAATATCTTAGAAGGACCAAAAGGATGCCAAATAAACACATTCCATCAAAAAAAACGCCCCACCCCCATCACTATAAAGGAAGAAAAAATTGGCCATGTTGGGTCTTCGTCTCTAATTTCGCTCACTGGCCAGTAACGGCTTTAGGCCTTAAGATATAATGTTTATGGTAATTTTTCGATATGAACGGCTAAGATTGAGCTGTAGGATTGGGAATATGCCAAATCCGTCATAAAATCTGCCCCACACCCATCGCTATAGAAGAAGAAAAAATTGGCCATGTAGAGTCTTCGTCTTTTAGCCGATCGGTCCGCCATATTGGATTTCGCTCACTGGCCAGTACTCGATTTAAGCCTTAAGATTTCAATTTTTGTTTATATTAATGGCTTAGATGGACCACAAGGATGCCATATAAACACATTCCATCAAAAAAACTGCCCCACCCCCATCACTACAGAGGAAGAAAAAATTGGCCATGTCGAGTCTTCGTCTCTAATTTCGCTCACTGGCCAGTAACGGCTTTAGTCCTTAAGATATAGTTTTTATGGTAATTTTTCGAAATGAACGGCTAAGACGTAGCTGTAGGATTGGGAATATGCCAAATCCGTTATAAAATCAGCCCTACCCCCATCGCTATAGGAGAATAAAAAATTGGCCATGTCGAGTCTTCGTCTCTAATTTCGCTCACTGGCCAGTAACGGCTTTAGGCCTTAAGATATAATTTTTATAGTAATTTTTCGATATGAACGGCTAAGATGGAGCTGTAGGTTTGGGAATATGCCAAATCCGCCAAGAAATCTGCCCCACCCCCATCGCTATAACAGGATAAAAAATTGGCCATGTAGAGTCTTCGTCTTTGGCCGATCGGTCCGCCATATTGGATTTCGCTCACTGGCCAGTACTCGATTTTAGCCTTAAGATTTCAAATTTTTTAGAATTTTTTCATGTTAATATCTTAGATGGACCAATAGGATGCCATATAAATACATTCCATCAAAAAAACTACCCCACCCCCATCGCTATAAGAGAATAAAAAATTGGCCATGTAGAGTGTTCGTCTCTAATTTCGCTCACTGGCCAGTAACGGCTTAAGGCCTTAAGATATAATTTTTATGGTAATTTTTCGATATGAACGGCTAAGACGTAGCTGTAGGATTGGGAATATGCCAAATCCGTTATAAAATCCGCCCTACCCCCATCGCTATAAGAGAATAAAAAATTGGCCATGTAGAGTCTTCGTCTTTGGCCGATTGGTCCGCCATATTGGATTTCGCTCACTGGCCAGTACTCAATTTAAGCCTTAAGATTTCAAATTTTTTAGATTTTTTTAATATTAATGGCCTAGATGGACCGATAGGATGCCATATAAACACATTCCATCAAAAAAAAAAAATGCCCCATCCCCATCACTAATTGCCCATGTCGAGTCTTCGTCTCTAATTTCGCCCACTGACCAGTTACGGGTTTAGGCCTTAAGATGTAATTTTTATGGTAATTTTTCGATATGAAAGGCTAAGATGGAGCTGTAGGATTGGGAATATGCCAAATCCGTTATAAAATCGGTCCCACACCCATCGCTATAAGAGAATAAAGAATTGGCCATGTAGAGTTTTCGTCTTTGACTTGTCGGTCCTTCATTTTACCCACTGGCCACTAATAGATTTAGATCTAAAGGTTACATCTTTTTAAATATTGCCATAGGTACTTTTACAGGCACTGTAAGATCGAATGTGACATTCTACTGCAAAATTATTTTTAATTTGAATCGTTTTTTATCATAATATTGTAAATCGTAATTTAATTCCTCTATTTGTACATTACCACTTATGATAGAAAAATTGTTTGTCGTTTGTCGTTAATTTTTTGTAATTCATAATTCGATTCTTTATTTTGTACACAGCCACTGGCCGGCCATAAAAAAATCAAAAATTGGCCAAAAATATTGGGACGAAGCCCTAACTCGAAAATTCTTGTTGAACTGGTTTGTTTACAGTTTGAATAGATGAATCTGGCACAGATTATCCTTGAATTTTCTTTTGAAAATCGTTCCTGGTTGTAGACAGGGTAAGTCACTATTCTGACACCATGTTATATTGTTTATTCTTGATAAGAATAAGAGTGTTTATCAATAATTCAGTTTATTTGGAAAAAGCACATGTAGGCATCCTACAAGGGCAGATAACTCTCCCGACAGGAAGTAGAGACAGGAAGTAGAGACAGGAAGTACAGCCCACAGGGTCTAGTTAACATTAAGCAATGGTAATCCCAAAGGCATATGTAATATTCACTTTGGGCCATACTACACATGGTGGCATGCTTTAAAATATTGCTATCAAGTTGAAAAAAATTACTCCACAATAGAATGATGTATAAAATATTCATAGTAAAATGCAGAAATCTTCTCTTTTTTTTTCTTTACAAGAAATCATTTTTAATTGAACATTACCAAATGAAAAAAAAAAATTGTTTAGACAACAAAAACCTCATATCAATTCCTCATGTGAAAAGTTTATAAGCTGTTACCTATGTTTTGTGAAAATGTCTTTTTGGATTTTGGGTATCATTTTGCAGTTCTGGTTTCTTTATTAACTCTTTGATAGAGAACTCTAAAGAAAATTAAAATTAATCAAACCTGCTCTTATCTGTTCCTCTCTAGCCTCTTGTTGAACTTGAGAATTTCTGTATAATCGGAATTCTCGTTCCTGATATTTTTTACTTTCAGGATCTTTGTCTTCAGCCAGTCTCATGACAGGTTTGGCGAAGTAGGAACAACTCCATTGAAAGAATTCTGTAGCTACTTCAGAAGAAGATTTTATATTAGCTAGCTCATCTTCTTTGTCTTCTAACTGTAACAACAACAAAAAATGTCTTAAATGAAATTTTCAACATTGTCATGTGTATCGGGGACACTGATAGCATCAATTTGCACCATTCCTATTTCTATTTCGTCTGTGTTTCTTGCAATTACACTAAAACTAACACGTTTTATGACGTCACTGACAGTGATCTACCGGAAGCTACTATTGATATATATGCAGATCACTGTCAGTGACGTCATATATATAGAGTGTTGGCTGAATCCATGTTCAGCTTTTTTGAAAGGTGTGGGTGATAGGTGGGGAAGCTGTTTGTTTGATTGAATATTCAAGATAGACATAGTGATTTGAGTAATAAGCAATTAAATCAAAAAACTCGTCAAAGTGCCAAATAGTAAATCATCAAAATCTTTCATATGAAATTAGATATAAATTGGTTAAATTTTACATTAATTGAAAAACTTACGTGATTGGGACCTTTATCAAAGAGTTTACGAGAGCGAGGAAATTGTACTGAATGAGGATGTGAACCAGGTGTTCTAGATGGTGAATCAGTATTTTTACTATCTTCATGATGTGATATACTATTCTGTGGTGGAGTTCTGTAAAATAAAAATTTGATAATATTTATCTATGTGCTGTCATATGCTCTACCTCAGGCCTTCTCAATGGGGGCTTGTGGGCAAAATCTGGTCAGCAATGCCCTCAAGAGTGGTCCCTCAAAAATGACCCCTTCTGCTTAAACGCTCTGCTCGCTATGTTAGTTAAGCTCTATTTGGCTCTTATATTTCATTCATAAAATGCATTTGGCCCTTTACAAAAAATAATTGACAAGGTCTGGTCTACAATATAAGTCCTGGTAACCGGATCCTACCAAAATGGGAATGAGAAAGATTTTATCATCATCAGAGAGGCTCGTGGTCAATTTTACAAAAATTACTTGAGAAGGCCTGCTCTACCTCATATCACTAGAGTGTTCAGGGCAAGATGTTTTATCTTATTCACACCCCGGTTCAAGGGTCAATTATATAAGGTTTATCTAAATGGACATTCATGCAAATGTGACAGGGTATAAAAAGTACTTATAGGCTTGGGAGGAAATGTGTAAAAGAAAAGAAAAGAAACATCTATATTTTACAAGGATAAAACTTAGGTTCCGTGAGGATCCTTCCTCCCAGCTGGTCCTTAGCCAAACCTCTTGGCATAGAACTCAAGAGCAGAGTGGGCTGTAGCCGTACAAATTCTCAAATTACTCAAGTATCTCCCACTGTTCTGTGCCTAATTCAATTAAGACAATAACTGTACAATCAGACAAATTACACTTACCCTATAGTCATATGTACAGGGGGTTTATTGGAGGGACTAGATGGGGCTGAACTTGTCATTGCAACACTTTGTATTGGTTTTGATTTAACATTGGTAGTTGCCTGCAAAATATGTCAATAAAGTAATTCAATAATATGAGATAAAACAGCAAATCTCTTTGATTTGTCAAATGAATTCCAATTCAGTTGGAACTTTCAACTAAAATCCAGGGGCCTTATTCTCAAAAACTTATTTTACAATAATTCTGTCTATGGTTCTTGCAATTCCACTAAACTGACACATTTTATGACATCACTGACAGTGATCTGCAAAAATATCAATAGTAGCTTCCGGTAGATCACTATCAGTGATGTCATAAAACGTGTTAGTTTTAGTAGAAACACAGACGTCGGAATGGACATTGGATTGGCGCAAATTGATGCTATCAGTCTCCCCGATACACATACAAAGTGTAGAAAACCTCTTTACAATCCCTTAAAGTTTAAACTGGTATGCTTTTGAAACTCTAGATAATAAAGATTATAAATTGCAATCACATATATAAAATCTAAAAAAATATGAGACCATCGGGCCGATTTGAGAAACTTCACTCGCTAAACTTACCCTTGATTTCACAGAATTAACAATAGTCTTGGCCATATCAGCTACCTCAGGATGAGCGTCCATTGCTAACTGTAATAACGTCTTCCAGACATTGATGTATACATTATTAAAACTATGAATGGTGCCTGCAAGTGAAGTGCTGGAAGAGTAACGTCTGGTTCTATCTACCGTTAAAGAATTCTCGAAGCTCCCCGAACCATCCATACTTACTAAACTTGTACTAGCTGTTATAAAAATAAATATAGCAAATGGTGAGAGCAAGCAAGGTTAGTGACATATAAACATATACCGGCAATATGGTGTGATTGTATCCTTAACAGCTGTTGATTTCATTGCATTTAATAATTATATCCAGTAGCCTAAATTACAATATTTGTCTTTGTTGTGGTGATTTTTTTTAGAAAGAAACAGCTCTAAATCATCAATCATTTTGTTATCATACATAAAAAAATATCAAGCTGCGGTGTAATACAATTTAATAAAAATAAAGAAAAGCATTCTTTAAAAGAATTTAAACAAATTTCTTGCTAAAATGTCAAAAAATAAAATGAAATCAACTGCTTAGATCAGATCATGGAAATAACCTTGGCTGCATTTAATTGCGGAGAGAAAAGAAACTAAGAAAAAACTGCCAATTTTAGAGGAGATACCACAAATTTTAAAGTGTATTTTAATTCGTTAATGGAAAAGGACATAATAAAACAGAGTGAAAAATTTGGCAAAAGAAAATAGTAAACTTATATTTGTACATCTAGGGACATACAAGATAATAAAAGATAATTTATTTGATAAAAAAAGTAGCACATTCTATAGAGCCAAGGGTAAAGCCATTGATCAGATAGTGCTAATGGAAAATTATGAACGATACAAATATATGAATGTCTTGAACGAAGTATGAAAGGGTGTGGTCAATGGTTCGTGAAATTATTGCATGACATTTAACCTTTGACCCCTGTTAAATTGTCCCGTTAAATAATATGAATGCATAATAATCTGCACTTTTGTAATAGCATAAATTATATTTTAACTTAACCAACATAGAAAGCATAAAATAATAACAATAAAAAAAACATGCAAAATTCTAAAAATAAAATTTCAATTAAAAAATCTTACACAGATTCACTCCTTTAAGGCTATTTCTTGATGCACTTTTCTTAAGATTTGATATAAAAGGATCTGTAATAAATACGAAGCAAACATGGATATTTGAATATCTAAAATTTATTAAAAATTAAAACAAAATTGCTAAACTTTTAAATGCTTCATTTATCTGTCACTCACGTTTCTTAAATCGTAGAAATTTGGAAATTTGTCTATTAACAAAAGTTTCAACATGCATAGGGGGATAATGAGGTGCAGACAAAAAATGTATTTGATGCACATGCTAGTGCCTGGAGAAGGAGTTAGGGATGGAATCATGCAATTGGCAGGTGACATAAGTGTAGCATGGAAGGAAATATAAAACAGCAACTTTAACTTATAAAACTTTATCCATCTATTATAGATTTTTATAAGGATAATATTGCAATATGCATAGATAGATTTGCTTTCGTCAGAATTTGACAAATAATTCATAAGCAATTCTTAGTCTACCCGTACAACAAACTTGTAAGGATTGATCAGACATATATATGGCAATCTGCATAACAGACTTGTACGTAATAATTTAACAAATGACACCTTTGGATTTCTTGTAAAATCTAGCAGGGCCTTAGAGGCTTGTTTTGTAGGTCTCATTTGTTAAATCATTACGTACAAAGCTGTTATGCAGATTGCCATATATATGTCTGATCCGGTGTTGCAGGCAGATTCACGGATTCGAAATCCGGAATCTGGGCAAACTGTTGTAACCGAGTGACACAGATTCTGAATCCAATGTCCAATAGACAAGCTAGGACAACCCACACAACAAACTTGTTAGGAATGATCAAACACGGCTAAGACAACCTACACAACAAACTTGTTAGGACTGATCAGACAAGACAACCCGCAAAACAAACTTGTAAGTAATAATCAAAGCTAGAGCCATCCGCAAAACAAACACGTTAGTATTAATAAAGCTGACAAGCTAAGTACTAAAAATTGATCAAAATGAACACTCGACCCTACCAGATTGATTAACTACATTCCACCCACTAGCCGTTTCCGCAGTAACAACAGGTCCAGGTTTGATGATCTTTGATTCGTCGTCTTGTAGTTGAGTAGCAACAGCAGCAAAATGAGTTTCAAATTGAACAACCAATCCACCAAATGCTACAGCTAATTCCTGTAAAAATAAAATGGTTGGATGTCAGTTTATTTCATTAAATAAGAAAGTAACCACAAACAAATAAACCTTATTTGGCTTTGCAGTCCTGAGGCCTTTTTCTCTAAAAGATAAAATCAAGATTTTAATAAATACAGTAATCTGATTGGATAAAAAAGATTCAATTTTTTTTAGGTGATTGATAAATCAGATGACTGGAACACTAAAATAATCTTTTGTTTTCGAGAATAAACCCTTGGCTTTCTTAGGAAACCTTTTAACATAACAGCCTTTAAGTTTTAAACCACGAGTGAATTCCTTCTCTAAGCATAGCCTACCTAGTCTTAAGAATTTATCATCAAAAATCAACAGAAAAGGTCACTTACCTTCCGAACAAGGGGACTACCATCTGATCCAACTTGTGTAAGTTTCATACCAACTCCTAAATCTATATTGTTAGCATGGTCTGTACGCTCGGAAGAGGAACTAATAAATGCACCCAACGCATAAACTGCTGCTGCTCTTACCTGTGGAAGTAAGTATTTTGAAAATAAAAATCAGAATGAAAAAGCCAGTTCAAAAGTCTTCTTTGAAGTATTTTGATTAGTCAGGTAAAAAGCATCATCCCAGCATCGGTGCTTTTACTAAAATACTGTACACACTGACAACATTTTCGACAACATGTTGGCCAATAATTCAATTCAATATGCAATAATTCATAGTAAATATTCTTTGATTTTGTTGATTTACAATAGGGTTTATCCTTGGGTGATTATGAACACTCACAACAAGTTTTGTCAAAATCCCTCCAGAATTGTTAGTAGCCTGTAGAGTATTTACGAGCAATTGTGGACAGACCGACGGACTGACAACAATATACGCGCCCATTTCATATCTCTTACCTCAGGGCAGGCATCATCTAATAAATTATAGAGTTTTTCATGAGCTGAATCTCGCACACCACACCATCTAGCATTGTCAAAATTTACCCATACCTAAATAATATAGAAATCAGTTTTAACATCCTACTTTTCTGCACCAGTTTGGTTTAAGAAGGGTACACACATAATGAAGTATTTGAAGACAATTTGGCCACAACAGGATTCTTATTCAATTTCCAGCTGTCAAGACAAAACTCATCTCTGAATCCATTTGGCTCAACCTCAGTCTAATTAAAATCAGACCCTAATTTCGTTTCGTTCGTTTTTTTTTTTAAATCCGGTTATTTAACCACTACATTAGGGTCTGAGAACGAGACGCGATAACAAACGTTCACGTTAACTTTGACCTAACCTTAATAAAAAAATGACCTAATAAACTAGTCTACAGCACTTAGGAATCCTAGAATGCACCTATTGTTCGAGAACAAAATCCCAGCGCAGGAGAGGGCAAAGATCTGATTGGTTAAAACAAAGGTCATTAAGGTTAGGTCAAAGTTAACGTGAACGCTTGTTACCAAGTCTCGTTCTCAGACCCTAATGTAGTGGTTAAAAAAAATGAATTTAAAAAATAAACAAACGAAACGAAATTAGGGTCCGATTTTAATTAGACTGGCTCAACCTTGTCATTTTGTTCGAGATTTTATAATGACTGGGCCATGATAGGCAGCCATATTTCCCTTTAAATGGTCAGGAAAAGACAACTCTTGTTGATTGTTTTTGATTAGCTATATTTTCCGCGAAAGAAGATGACATACTCTGAAGAATGATTGTGATTTACTGAACTATAATTTATAAAATATGGCGACTACCGTATAGTATACGAGGTTATCTAGCCACTCGTCTAGTTCCGAAGTAGATACAAGTGCTCGGAACCAAGAAATAGTAATTCAAATTGCAAGAGTTTTCTTTATATTTACCTTTCCAAGGCAGAGAGCTAACCACTGTCTAAATTTAGGATTTGGATCTGTAATTTGAATAAGACAAGTTGATATCACACTTCCTTGTAAAGCTGCCTCCTGAAATAAAAAGTTGTTATTCATTACATTAAATTAAAAAAATATAGCAAATGATTTTCTAATTCACGTACATTTATATCTTAATTCATTCAAATTCTTTTTTAAAGTGAAATACAAAATCCAATTGATTATATCAGTGAATGAAGTCATTTGTGATAAATGTTGGCTTCAAAACGAGTTGAGGAAGATCATACATGTCTACTTTTAATTTAGAAAAATATAGACAGCAAGTGTGGAAATCAATAAAATCTATCCCATAATACTAACCTGACCTTGTCTATACTCGTTAACTATCATTGATAACACAAACGCTGCCATGGTTCGATGTTCAGCCTGGAGAAAAAATATAGGCTACATATTACTTCTCACTTTTGAAAAGAGGCTGTAGATTTGTGGCCAAATTAATATCATTGCATCACTTGATTTGTGAAATTCTGGATTCTTATATTCTTAACAATTTAATGGGTTTGCTGATATACGGACAACAATTTGTAGCAAACCACACAAATAACATTATATACTGCTAAGAGTAAGATTATTAACAATAACACTGATAACGACTCTAATGTGAGCATTAAATGGCACTTAATATATATATACACACACACAAGAAACAAGAGAACTTACTGACATATAACTATCTCCTAAAACAGAGAGAAAATATTTGTGACCATTATCTTTAACTAAATCAGCTTGGCAAGACTGAAACAAACAAAAAATGGCAAATTTAAAGGAATAAACTTTAAATTTTTTAACCTTTCCATTCTTGAGAAAAAAATTAAGCAATCCTAGCACTTAACTAAGCACATGAACTCTTCTATTATTCTTCGACACATTTTGGAAATGTTGTCAACATTAAAATAGCTTGTCACATAATAACTCATAAATAAATTTTGATTCCTTTAAAACTACATTGCTAGTAAAATAATAATCTGATACTCACACTGTCAACAGCTAATATTTTAGCCCAAATAAACACTAACAGGGGTCGTAGTTCACGAGCTGAACTTTGTAATAATTTTAAAACATAAGGAAATATTCCAACAGATAGGGCCTGAAAATATACAAAATAGTATTAGATGTTCAAAAGATCTTGATTATTGGACACTTCTTTTTACACAAAAACCAATAATTGGTTCCAGAGATGGCCCCAGGGCCCAGTTTCACAAAATTCTAACTTAGATAAAATCCAGATTTTAAGAAATATAGTGATATGATTGAATAATAAAGCAACATTTAAAATCGATTTTAGTGATTGACCAATCAAATTATTGGAACTCTAAAATTGTCTTAACTTAGGATTTTGTGGATTGCAAGTAGGAAAGATCCAACATTAGGCTTGGGCGGTAAGCTCTGCTAACATAGATAATGATATTTACAAATAATGTCATGATGCATGCAAGGTCGGATTAATACTGTTTAAAATTGAAACTCACCAAACTAACGGCCCAGGGTCCTAGATCTAGAAATCTACCCAGTAAATCTAACGCTCGTAATCTATGTACCTGACTTAATAACACCTAGAAAATATATAATAATATAACGTTAGAAAAGAGGTTCAAAACAGACACTCCAAAAGCATTGATTTTGGAACTATTCTATTTCCAGAAGTGTTATAAAACTTGTATTGTAAAGAGGTTTTCTAAACACGTTTTATGACATCACTACCAGTGATCTGCATAGATATCAATAGTAGCTTCCGGTAGATAACTGACAGTGACGTCATAAAACGCGCTTGTTTTAGTAGAATTGCAAGAACCAGACGTTGGAATGGAAATTGGAATGGCACAAATTGATGCAATCAGTGTTCTCGATACACAGACAAAGTTTAAAATTTAAAATTAGCTCTTCTGCTTAGTTATATATATTATATGAGCATGAAATGTCATTTATCTTAAAATAGAGAGAAAGTCACAAACCTGTAAGACTATAGGTAGTTGTTCTGGAGGACGTCTCTCTTCATAACCATACGACAACCACACTTGAAACGCTGTCAGCTGTTCAGCAAAGAAATTACTGTGAGCTAGTATAGCCCCCTCTTCTTCACCTTTCTGTGGTAGTTGTTTTAAACATAGATCTAATGCCAGGTCCCATGCTTGCCTGTAATAAGAAAAAACAAGGGTATATCAACATACAGTAATCAACTAAATAACGGGCTCGTAGGAAGTAATTTCACATTGGGGGGGGGTGGGGGGGGGGGGGGGGAACGAGTAAAAACTAATTCTCAAGGGCGGTTGTGCAGAATTCAAGGCGACTTCTGCCTATATAAAGCAATTTTGATTTTACTGGCCCTAACAACATACCAGTAATTTCTTGTTTTATCTTAAAAAAAGATTTTTTTATTGCTTCAGTCATTAATGCCAAAATTATTGGGGATGCCCCCCTATACTATGGGCCTGAATAATATAGTTATCAAAGACAGGCAATTTGATTATGCTTGATTTTTATGGAAATTGATTCAAAGCGTTCAAATGCACTAGGAACCTTGGTATTTGTGCGCTTTATAAATTCAGATGTTATGTTATGTCATGTTACACAATATGCAAATAAAATGGTGTCCTGAACTAATTTCTTCACCTCATTGGGCTAATAATAAAAGGCTATGAATTGTGCAATGAGGGAAATTTTACCACAAAAGCAGCATTAGTGTCATATTGTATTATCATGGTCTAACATATTGTTATATTTTGGTCTTGAAATATCATGTCTGTATCAAGAGTTATCGGCCTGGAGAGATAGGTGGCTAGCCTAAATAAAGATGGAGGTCTAAATTACAATGACTGTGTTTTATCTCTAAATCCATTCCATCCATTGAAACACACACCCCAACAGAACATTAGGTTACTTCTGTTTCCACTCTCAAGGGATCTTTGATATGCACATGGCATCAGTTTTTCGCTCCAACTAAAAGACAGAATTTTGTTTTTCATGTCAGCCCTTGATGCAGCGTCGCAGACAAACGATCTAAAATTCACTTACCACATGGGATGTTGATATGTTGGGGGTAGTTTGGGACTAGACTGGGGCGTACAGTTGTACGATCTCATAATTCTTTCTGCCAGCAGGAAATTACGAAATAAACTTGCTACTAATAAATCTTGCCGAAATAACTTCTGGAACAATTCTGAAAATATAAGCACAAATTGACTTTTAACTACCAAACAAACTTAATGACATCAACAATGTTAAAGAGATGTTGAAATAAAACAGATAATTTCAGACTTGTTAAGCTATTAAAATATTTCTGAAAGAAGTGTTTTCATTACTAAGCTTTTGTCAACCAAACAGTGCCAATGCACATGATCTTGTCAATCCTGAGCAACATATACCATAGGGGCGAATCCAGGATTTAGAGAAAAGGGAGGGTTCTGAAATATAACGTGCTTCAAATTTGACGGCAAATTTTTATAGGGTTCTGACATAAGTCAGGGGGGACTCGAGCCGGGGGAGCCCCCCTTGGATCCGCTCCTGGACCATACTATAAGATAAAGAAAGTAACCTACCTCTAGGAAGTGTATTCCATGCTATAGTATCAGTTATTGCTGTAAATATCCAGTTTAATTCTCCCAACATCGTTCTTCTATCATTTAACTGACCTGGTATTCTACAATTACAACATAAATCAATCAAAACACCCCAAAAACATATTTCAAAACGATAACAATTTAACAACATCTTTTTCCCGGTATTCTACAAACACAACATAAATCAATTTTAGAAAAGAAAGAAAAACAACCATATACAACCACAACTAGTATATCAAGAATTCTTTCTATCAGTTGGTTTTTGCCAAAAACTCTAGGACTTTACATTGAATTTTCCCAGAATGTCTACCCTTGAAAGCTGGGATGACTGGAATGATATTTGTTTGATGCAAGCAATCTAACTACCAGGGGCCTGTTTCACTAAATTTTAACTTTTAAGATTTTAAGAAATACAGTAATCTGATTGGATAATAAAACAACATTTAAAATCGATTTTAGTGATTGACCAATCAGAAGACTGGAACACTAAAATTATCTAGAAGTTAGAATTTTGTGAAACTGGCCCCTGAACTACAGTTTATCTTTTAAGTATTAATAGCATATCTTAAAAATATTACCATAAAAGAAAGCACCAGCAAACATAGCAGAGATATTTTCGTAAAGCGCTAAAAAATATTGATACACTTACTTTTAAGATTGTTATAATGTAGAAAAATAAATAGAAATAAGAAATCACTTACTTGTCCACCATTTCTAGGGTGAGACCAGGAACAAGTTTACTGTTATTCTGTAACACGTACCATTTCAGGGCTATTTTGATTGGCGTACTAAGACAAGAGGTAAAAAGGTCTGCGGGTAAATCAGGATTCATGGGCAGTAACTCTGTGGCTCCGCAAGCGGCAAGTTGGATACAATGTTTGGTTGTATTGGTACCTGAACCAGACCAATGACCTCCATTTACTGCATTACTCTACAAATCAAAATTCACAATGACAAATCATAGGAAACTAAGATGACATGTTAAATTATGATTCCAATAAACTGATATTGAAGACTATCGACTTGCAAAATTGAGCAGAATGAAAGGTTTCTGTCGTCTACATCAAATCACATAACACACGTCAACATTGTTCTTCAGACAGCCAGGCTAATGTTATTGAAACAATGTCAGTTAAGACCCTAAGATTGTTTTGATCTTAGTTTTTAAATACTGACCAATGGCCTATATCAATGTCAAGAGGTTTGGCTAAGGACCATATTATGGTAGACAGGATCTTCAGAAAAGATAACAACTTCGGATCCGTGCAGATCCTTTCTCCCAGCTGGTCCTTGGCCAAACCTCTTGCAAGGCATGAAATAACTCTACAAATCGGGCCGGACAGTTTGTCCGGCACAAATCAATTTGTTCCGGACATCGGATAATTTGTACCGGACATATTTTCTTTATAATAGTGTATGCCAAAACCGGCTTTATATGACAGAAATTCGCCGCTCTCTCACTTGTACATATAGGTTACCAACTAGCAAATACTAATTTATGTCACTGGAAAAGACATTATTTATATTCCCGATAGGCTACTTCTCAAAGAATGGTCAAGCCGTAAAAATGAAATCGGTACCGATAAAAATTGAAGAACAGAACGTCTTCTATTATCTAATTGGACAATAAGAGAAACTTATTTATAGAAGCCAATGAATTTCGCCCTTTCATTTTTTCTACTTTCGGTTTTGACAATCTGGCGTCTGGCGAAGTTTATCAACATCCGGCGGTGCCACTTTAACACGATGCTTCTAAAAAAAATCCGGGTCGGAAGTCAGAGTACATCAATGTATAAAATCCTTACCTCATATTTGAAATATGAGTAAAAACGTGATTGAATTTCGCCATAATATATTATACAAATGATTACCGTGTCTTATTCTGATATTATATGGTAATTATAGAAATAAAACTACTTCAAAATTCGTGAAAATATTTGTACTAATTTGGGTCTACACCGCCCCATTGTTATTTTACTTGATTATCCAGACGCTCCCTGTAGTCTTATTCGACCTTTTTTCAATCTCGATTCTTACGCGTGCGACCTTGAGTCAATGTTAAAATGGGAAAATGAAATTACAATGACATATAGATATGAAATTTCATTAATCTATTAACCTTTACTTATTGTTTTGGCAAATGCATTGTTCCCGCTTTAGTAGATCTGTTACTGTTGTAACTATTAAACTTTATTACCGTTTTGACTATTAAAATTTATTACCGGTTTGACTTAAAATTCGTTACCGTTTTGACTCGTTGCCGTTTTATCTGACATTCTTATGCCGTTCTTTTTACGATTTGAAGTCAATGCGATGGATGAAAATAAACATGTTTGAAGGACATAAAACTTCTACAGTCTGTTAAAAACGATCGGATTGACTAAAATTGACGATCATCCAAAGAGAAAATATTTAACTTTCGTTAATTTTGTATCGGACAAAATGTCCGCCTCAAATGACATTGTACCGGACATGAGCCGAAATTGTATCGGACAATGTCCGTGTCCGGACGCTTATTTCATGCCTTGACCTCTTGGCATTTATCTTTCCCAGATTATCCGTACCCATGAACAGCTGGGTGGACTGGAATTATGAGTGAAGATGACTTATTCAAGATCATCGGACTTTCACACTCTGATCGGGAACTGAAATCTCAAACATAACAACCTTCATTTCCTCGTATCCAAGCAAATGACGTCATGAACCTAAGCTGTTATTTTTGCAATAGATGGTTCTTCTTCTTTAACGTTAAAAAATCTTACCTCCATTTCCTGTTCTCTCTGTGTGGCAAAATGTTTAAAGGAATCCACAATCATCATGGCGTTAGAACAGTCATACACGTAAATAGAAGGGCTGCCCATCCACGTTTGTAAGTCATATATTGAGAGAGGTATATATTGTGTATAGTTCTACAAAAATAAACAAAACATTTTGAATTTCTTTTTAAAAACAATCAATCATTCATAAATAAGACTGTATTGGTACCAAGTGTATTAAATTCAATATTTACCTTATTAAAGACCCAGATTTCACCATTAACTGTAGGTCTGGGTACACCATGTCCATTGTAATGGAACAACACTCTTTCTTCCTAATGAAAGAAATATACATAATCAATTCAATTTATATTTTTCTCATGAGATACAATAACCAAATTACACAAATTTCAGACACCAATTTATCTTTTTTATCATGATTGCTTGAATGAAAAGTCCTGTCGAAAAAACAATGGTACAATCCAGCTTGAGTGTTTAACAAGGTATGAGCCAAGGAGCTAATCTAACAGCAAACAGTACTGTTTTAGCCGTCTGTGTTTCTGGGTTACAGAAACTTCTGTATCAGCACTGCACTCATAAAGACTAGACGGTCAAAACAGTCCTGATTGCAGTTAACAAAATTTATAAATAAATCAATACCTTAGCATTTCTTCTTAAAGATGTGCATAATTTTTTAACTTCATCTACAGTAGGATCTAAGCTTTGTTTATATCGAGCTCTAGGCTGCCATCTTTCATATTGTTTCTGTAGTTGAGCTCCAATTGTCTCTAAAGCTTTCTGACCATTCATTGATAGAGGATCTGCAATCAAATTAGGTTAGAATATTAATCATTGTCTGAAGATTTTCTTATTTTTCCTAAATTGATTTTAACCTAAGACTGATATTTACAATATCTTTGCAAAATGTTATTCAAAACACCCTCTCTCCTTTTCCAGTCACATCCAATTGCTTTCATTTCTTTGTTCGATCCTTAACCAATTTCTAATCCACCAAGCTTGCTTTGGTACCTTGTAAGACCAGACAGCAATAACCTTTGGCTTGTTTGAGAAACCATATCTATATTTTGCAAAAATATAAGTAGGCTTATTGTTAAAAGAATGAATAGTATAAACCAATATGCTTGCTTATCAAGCGATGGATTTGTCATTTTAATGCATTTCAGTGTTTAGCTCTCAACTGTAGGCAATTTTACAGTTATGAGCTTATGAGTATCAGTATGGTGATTTTGATACATTACATACCAATCCAACATTCCAGTTTGGCACAAGGTGAAGTTTTGACAATATCTGGTGGATCGACACCAACATTTAAACACAGAACCAGAGCTACACTCACAGTCTTCATCTAAAATATAAAACCAACAATCAAAAACTACAGCAAATAAGAAGTCTCTCAAAATTACTTATCATTACTGCATATGGTAACTTATAAATTAGAAGAACGAAACTACAATAACTAAACAACAAAACATAGTTACTTGTCAGAATATTGCTCAGCAAATTATGAAATTAATTCAAAGTCATTTAAGTCATTTATTAAGACATTTAAGAAGCAAAAATAAGTGGGTGTATGTATGTAGACCTTCAATCAAGAAGAATTTTGACACCTGCTTCCAATTACATCAAGAAGAGGATCACAGATTAGTTAAATAAAGTTGACAGACAATGACACAAAGAATACGGAAGGGGAATAAGAAAGCGATTAAGGGGAAACAAACCCGTTCTTTCATTCGCCATGACTGAGCGTGCTGAGCCAAGGTGCTGCAGCCAGTTATTTTGTTGGTATGTCGGGCTTCATTGAAGCTCACAGGAAGCAGCCAAACTTGTGGATCACTTTCTCTGTCATCGTAAGGACTCGGTAGAGGGTCGACTGACATGTTGTCAAGATATATAAGCTTAATAAACAGTCGTTTTTGTAGAAAAAATATTTCTCGTCCAAAAAACCAACGTGAACTCCGCCATCTTGGGTAGACAAATGTCTTTAAAGATGAAAACTGTAAAAACGTCCCTATAAGCTAATGATTTGTCCTTTTTCCTAAATTGTAATTAAAATAGATGCGTAAGTATTTTTAACTAATGTAATCTTTTGTGTATTTATAAAATTACAATAAATTTGATTCTAAACTCGTTTTAGATTGGAGAGTATATTTACCAAAGGGAGTTAACTTTTGTAAACAAAAAATGGAAGGCGAAGGAGCTGCGGCAGAGAATAATTCCGACTCCACTGAAAATTTACAGGCTTTTGAATATGATTCTGATGATGACGTGGATATTTTTGACCATTTTGGCATCGATGCCATTGACAGAGCATGTCGCATCATATATCCTGACCAGCCAAACCCTTTACAAGCCTCTGCAATGATAAAGTTTTGGTTTGTTTACATTTTATGAATTTTGACATATTATGACATATTAATTAGGCCTAGGTAGAATCCATACTTTTCAATCGTTGGAATGAATTTTAATTATTTTCACAGCGTTTAAGGACCATAGCTATTTCAGAAGACATAAACTTTGTAGAATGTGGCTTATCTTGGCCCATCTTATCCACCTTGTCCACCCCTCTCCTCGCAGTTTTTGATCGCGTCGGAGACATGTCAACTCAGAGACAGTTAAGTCGGAGACACAAGTTAACTCGGAGACATTTTGTCTCTGAGTTGGCTCTACCAATGTTGTCTCCAAGTTGCATATTGACTGGTATTCCTCCTTGCTCTCCGTGACTAAAGTTGTTCCTTATAAGAAATTATATAAAATTGAACCCAAAATTTTAGTGAATTCATCAAGGATATTATAAAATGTTAAATTATATTTATAGGTTGGGTGGACCTGATCCACTAGATTATATCAGTATGTACAGTAATGAAGGTGATTTGAGTAAAAATATTCCACCACACTGGCATTATATCAGCTATGGTTTCAGTGATTTACATGGTGATGGCAGAGTACATAGGTACAACTTCTCTCTTGTATTGTCCGAATTGTTTATACCAAGTTCTATTTCCACTGAAAAATGACTTAATACCTACTAACCTAGTTGGTGTACTTTATTTATTCCTTTGTTATAGATATGATTGTTCACTTTTTGTTGCTTCAGCTATTGTGGTAAAATTGAATCTAAGGGAGACCTTCTCGAATGACCCCTTCCTGCTAAAACGCTATGCTCGTTATGCAAGCTAATCTCTATTTGGCCCTTTACTAAAATTAAGGCCTGATCTAAGGTATCTCATATTACCTATGACTGTTAACTAACAATGAGTAAATGTGTACATCTTTATGATTTATATAAGACAATCTTCAAGAGGTGATGCCAGTGGTTTTGGTTTTGAGTTGACTTTTAGACTAAAGAGGAACCCAGAAGAAGAAACACCACCAATGTGGCCTTCAACTTTAATGAATAGACTAGCTAGATATGTGTTTCAAACTGGTAAGTAGGCAGTGAATTCCAGGTTCTGAGACTAAAATTTAATTGGTCGATCAGTTAGTGAACATATCCCTTTAAGTTGGAAGAGCTCCTAGTGAGAAGAGGAATTCTTTTTTTTACCAGCCCTGCTTACACTGTTTTCAAGATGAATAACTGTTTCTTTAATTTCAGGTAACGTCCTACATATTGGTGATCACATCCCATGGGACTCGTTGAATGGTGATCCTGAATCTCGTATTGCTCATATACTGATAGCTGAGGATCCTCAATTATTAGATCTGGATACCCAACATGGTGTACTAGATTTTAGACAGGTGATTATAAGACTTTTTTTTAATACATGAAAGAATTATTGGTTCCTGGGCAAACCTCTTGACAAAGATTTTTACAAGAATAACAACTTAAATTCTTGAGATCCTGGCTCTTGGCCAAACTTCTTGGGATTGATCTTTCCCAGATTGTCCATACTCACTTGAGATATCACTAGACTTACATACACTCTCTAGGATTAGAACCCAAAACCCCAACACCAATAACAATAGGGCCTACTCTTGCTGACCTCTGTACTGTATGCCTCTGAAATCAGATATACATTATTCAAAGAGTTTTAAGTAAACATGTTGTTTGTATTCCAGATAGTAGGAGTAACTGATGATGAAGTAAAAACAGCTCAGAAATGGAAAGGAAGTGGAGTTCTATCACTTCTACCTAATTTACCACAGTAAGTTTTGATTCATTGTTGAAAAAAGAAAGATCATGAAATGGACTATTTCCAGTGGGGTTTCTTCCAAAGTTTTTTCTTAAAAGTTGTTATCAATTTACTATAGGATAATAAAAGTTTATGAGCTCCCTTTGACCATCACCCTGCCCAAGCCACCCCTATGCAACACCACTTCCAATTTCACAATAATATGAAGATCCTCTGTGTGTCTAACACTACAATTTTTCTCGGAGTTTATTCATTTTAATATTAATCACCATTTTACAAATTTTTTGATGTATTTTAAATTTTCATTTTTCAGAGTAGGCCCGTTTTATATCACAGATGTAAATAGAAAAGAATCTATTTTTGAACACGATCCCAGCTTGAAGAAAATGGTGGCGGAAGGAATTGAGAAGGAGGGATCTAATTTAGGTCATGTGACTGCCATGTGTGAATGGTCAGAATGTATTGATAACAGGTATGGGTTTACTTTTGTTCAATGTTTCTCCAATAAGTAAAATTCTTCCAGTTGTCTGATTTCATACAGTATGCTCAGCTGTGACTAAGATTGACTTTAATAATGAAAAATCCTCAAAACTGGGGACAATCTTATCATAGGGGTAGATTTTGAACATTTTAGTTTGGGTATGAACTGTGGACAAAGCAATCTTAAGCTCTCTTATCATAGGGGTAGAATATGAACATTTAATTGAAAGATTTCCATTTGAAGAGCTGACAAAGAAAGAACCATCCATTTTTTATGATGATCCTTTCTATTACCTCTTCCTTAGCCAAATCTCTTGGCATTGCTCTTTCCCTGTTATCCCTTCTCAGTTGGGTTGAATATGAGGAAGGATGACTTATTCCAGATCACCAGAACATAGAACCATGACCACTATTTATTTATCGAGCAATTGAACTCGTGTAAAGATTTCAGTGCACTGACTGACTGTCCTGGCTAAATTTACTTATTATTTGACTAAAGATTTCTTGTTTCAGTTTGATCAACACATCATCGTACCTAGAGAAACTAGATATTAGTCGAGACGAGGCTGAGAATACCCCTCCCGTATTCCCCGAATATAACGACATAGTTTATAAAGATACACCAGTACCTGTTAATCTAGACTCCGTTCATCTTTATTTTGATGCAAGGGCTGCAGAGTTACTTCCCATGGTTGTGAGGTAGGCTTCATTTATTATGCTCCATATTAGCGAGTACTCATTAAAAGCAGGAGTCATCTTCTGCAATATGATAAACGATGAGATATTTGCCTCCAATTGTTACGATCAAGGTCAATATATGTGAGGCAAAAGGTCATGACAAGTCAAGGTCATTATGATGTAAGTTCAAGGTCCTTTTCAGGCTAATCAGGTAAAGTTAGACCATTTACTTTGACAAATGAAGTTAAAACAAATTTGTCCTCATTGGGCTAAAAAAGATGGGGCACAATGTTGTTGATGTTGAGCAAAAAAAAACATTACATTCATTCAAGTTTTTTTTTCTTCTTTCAGAACACGTTTAAAGAAAGACTTATTTTTTATATTCCACAATGCTGAGAACCTTGCTATACATTTAATACCTACTGATATGAAGGAGGCTGAGGGTATTTTTGTCACTGAAAAAGATCCAATTAAAATGCAAGGCTCATATTTACAGGTGAGGGAGACAATTCGCTGCAATTCTTCAATAGTATTGCTCTTATTGTGATGAAGCTTAAAAGGATTTTTTCTAAACTTTGTATGTGTATCAGGGACACTGTTAGCATCAATTTGCATCATTCCAGTTTCCATTCCGACATCTGTGGTTCTTGCAATTCCACTACAACTAACGCGTTTTATGACGTCACTGACAGTGATCTGCATAGATATCAATAGTAGCTTCTTGTAGATTACTGTCAGTGCCCAATATATGAACACAATCTAAATTGTTTGATTTGCCTCATTTCTGAAAGATTGACCCACCCATCCATAGACATGTGTTTGATGTCATTTCAGATTTTTTGTACTACAAGTTTTATCAATGAAATGGAGAAAGAATTTGAAATTTTACAACCAGAAGATACAAATAAAAAGGCAAGTATTCTATATCTCTTATAAGCATTTCTTGCACTTTTTTGGAAATAATCATTGAAAGAAATTGCAATTAACTAATTTAACAGTGTTAAAAATCCATAATAATCAAAAATCTCATCCAAAGAATGACAAAATTGAGAGCACTCTATGTGAAACTACCATCAGATATTGAGCATTTTATTATAAACGTAATTTCAAGAAATATATCGGGTTTATAATGGATATTAGCAAATATTTAAAACTTAACATTTTTTCTGATTAATTTCATGTTGAAGAATCTCCTTTTAAATTTGTTTAATTTAAAGAAAGTTTTTTTATTTTTCAGAAAGAAATAAATTATCCTCTAGAATTTAAATTCAACAATCCTAATGTTCAGATCACTGTAAATAAAGAGGGAACAGGGGCAATAACTCATGAATAACTTTAGATGATCTCAAAACACTGGCAGCATCATTACACATCATTGTCATCATGTAACCTGCTTTAGTTGGTGAAATTAATGTGACTTCCCTCCCCCACCCCCTCTTAAAAAAAAATTTCAACATTTTATTGTTATATACATATGCAGCTTTACATGGATTATTTGAAATGTCTTTTGAACAGGTGACATTCTAGAAATAAAAGGTGTTTTTGTGGGACGATTTGATTTGGTCGATTAGCTATTTTGCGCATTTGTGAGCCAGTTCGATTAGTTTAATCGGTGCATTTGTGAGACTATTTTCCTAAACTGATTAGGCTAATCGACCTAACCGTCCCGAGAGGTGGTTAGGCGATTCGATTAGGTGTTATAAGATGGCGGAATGTGCCAGTTTGTAATACTATTGGCTGATATATCAATGACAACATATATAACATACATGTGATCTTCTTTTGTTGACAGTCAAGGCTGCCTAATCACAGGTACATTTGTGGACCACAGGAAATTACACCAAATGGTACTAGCAAATCGAAACCATATCGAATCGACCACAAAAACGCCTAATGACTACAGATATCTAGATGGAAATTTGCCTGTTATACAGATAGTAATTGTTTTCTTATTGATACCCAACTAGTGTATCTGTATCTTAAAACTCTATGCATCTCTATAATATATATTTTGATATCCCTCATCTTTACACATTCCTTATATTGTGATTCTCTTCCTGTGATATCTGTACATTTTACAAGGATTATAAAGATGTTTCCATTATTAATTATGTGTATAGGGGACACTGATAGCATTAATTTACACTAATCCACTTTTTTGACGTCACTTAAGCAAAGAACCTTTTTGACGTCACTTACACAAAGAACCTTTTTAATATTACTTGCAGCGGTTGCAAATCAATCCTATCAGTGTCTCTGATACACTTTAAAAAGTTGATTTTGAAAATAGTGCTATAAATTATCATGATATTTTAAATTTTCATTTGTGCTCCATCATTCCAATTATCACCTAATAGTCCCTACCTATCTTGTTAGAGTCCAGATTACTTGTTGATAACCTGTCACAAAAATACCTTAGACCTTCACTTTAGGTTGACAAATTTTGGTTGACATTCATCTTGTTTTATTCGTTTGTCATGTTTCTAATATTGCTCAATGTATAATAAAAGTTATCTCCTTTCTAAAAAAAACACTGCTGATTCTTATTACAATTGAGATATAAATATATTTATTTATTTATTTACAATATTTTTTAAATCTGTATGAATATATTTTGTTGTTTTGTTAAAATTCTGAATAGGGTATATGATATATCATGATAATATTGTTTTACTCATCTCCAATATTTTATATTAATTTATTTAAAGACAGAGCAAGGCTTGTTCTAAAGCTCTTTTATCGGGCATTTTCAGTAAAAAATCTTCAAAATGGCGTCCAGACAATATTGACTTGGGAATCACAGGTGAAAAATTCAATTTTTTTAAGTCACTGTGTATAATGCGCACCCCTTGTTTGACGGGTACTTTTCAGGGTAAAAAAGTGCGCACTATATTCTGAATTATACAGTATATCGATGTATAATTGAAAGAAAATCTAAATTTAATAAATTTTGCTATTTTCTGTGAAATAAGGTGCATGGAAAAGAAACATTCATGTCAACAAAATTGAGTTTTGAGCTTCATCTTAATAATAATACATTAATATTTTTTTTAATATTTTGCTAAAATACACAATTTGACTGCACCTTTAAAGTAATAATAACCTCTGGTGATAAGGAAATAGAAAATTTCTAACAATGCATTTATTTTTCATAATAAAATTTAATTTATAATTATGTGTATTTTTTTCAATTTCAAATTATCATCATCGTGTCCCACTCGCGCTTGTATTTTGACTCCAGCTTATTTCCATGGAGATCCTTTTGAACAGTTCTTGATATGTAACTCTGCAAGACCATCATATCCCTCACATGTCAACAAATATTTTGTTTTAAGTCGTAAACAAAATATATTCTCTGCTCAAGAAAATTGGCATCCCGTAATAAAAGAATAACACCATTGCAGATGATTTTATCAGGTCAAGTGTTCAACTTAAAATTTCTAGCTAAAAGAAATATCTCTGATGAATCAGTTCTGCTTGAAGCAGGCTTCACAACTTTTACTGTCTCAAAATACGTTTTCAAATCATTTTCAAATCTCTTTTGATTGGCTCCCATCCACAATTTACATAGGATTGTCCCCCCTGGATTTAAAACTCCTAGTCCGAATTGAAGCACAGCTTGACATAGTTCTATAATAGCATCATGGTCCATGGATTTAATACCGGAAGCATTTGGAGCCATGTCACTCAGAATCACATCAGCTTTTAGTTCATTTAAAATGTCCAATATTTTAGATTGTGATTGTGGATGAGTAAAATCACATTCTGAAAGAATTTCGACCTCATCAATTGGCTCAATATGTTGAATATCTATTCCAATTACAGTTCCAATTCCTGAAAGAAGAAAAAACAGAACATTAATAAAGTATTGTTACACGACTGTAAAAAGAAGCAAAGACAGCCACTACTTTTAAGCATGACCTTGAATGAGAAAATATATGTTAAATTTACTGATACCAAAATTTTCTTGAAAATATCTAAACAGAGTATTTGTGATGAAATCTATCTAACTAAAGCACTAAATGCAACAATGGTAAGATTAAATAAGGGCCTATGTGAAACAGCAGTACAACTCCATTGAATAAATCATGCTCCAAATCAACTCATGGGATTTTGACAGTACTGATAAATAGAATGTAGAATTCAATATCCATGCTATTGCAGAAATTCAACCAAATGTGAAACGTTTTGCTCTCTGAGGTAACTCTACATCCCTTCCTCTTTTCTTGTTGAAACTTACTGTGTTTCTTTCTGTCCACCCTGTCTATTGCAACTTGGCACCAAGATCCCGGAGCAGCCCCACAGTCAATCACAACATCTCCTGGTCGAAAAATTCTATATTTATCATCTATTTCTATCAGTTTATAGGCACTACGACATCTGTAATTGTTTTCCCAAGCTTTCTGAACGTATGGATCATTTGACTGCCTTTTCAGCCATTCTTGTGAAGATTTGCCCTTTCCCTTCAATTTCAGACGGCCATTTTTGTCCAGTGTTTTGGATAAGTGAAAATGACGTTGACAAACTTTCTTGATATGAAAACGTCCCCATAGTATGCGATTAAACGTTAAAAATGACATTTTCTTAGCAACTGCAATTTTTGTTTAGAGAAGGGTATCCCCAGGAATTCCCCACTTCCGGTATGTCATATTGTGGAGTTCCCTATTTCCGATGACGTCATTGAGGGAATCCCTCAAATTCTGAAAACACCACTTAAAAATTGTAAAATTCGTCTGCTTATTATCTGTCTTTGTGTATTGTTTAAATGTTATATTATCAAGCTTTTAGTCACGATGATTCCCTCAAGAATCTTAACACGAAATTTGGCTGAATGGAAATCTATGCATAATAATCTAAGATCAGTGTCGACAAAGTTTGGATTCTATGGAGAACTAAAAAAAGATAATTTTTCAGAAAGCAGAAATTCAGACCACAAAAACTTGAGGTCCAGGATTAAATCTTGCGACCTTAAACCTAGAAATTTTAGTACCACAAGATGTAACAGTTGTGCTGTCAATGGTGAGTATAAGTCAAAAATAGTCCACACATTTACTTAGACTAACATCTCAAGATGTACCCGCCCGCTTACCCGCTCAACGGCAGGTTTTATCTGACTAGTACCCGCTCAACGGCAGGTTTTATCTGACTACTCAAGATGAGACCAATAAGAGTTAGAGGGCAAAAAAGTTTGATAATCTAGAGCTGATGCCTCATTACAACCTAGTTTGTCAGCAAGGCATCCCTTTGTGAGAGTCCACATAGCTAATTTTGTTCAAGTAAATAACTTCATTAGCTAATCTTATTCTTTCAGCAACTGATAATTTTGATGTTTTGTTGGATCCAAAGAAGAATACTGGAAATGAAGAAGATTTGGTGACTATGTTTCAATCTGCCATGAGAAAAGTTCCACAACAAGGTAAATTAGGAGAGTAGATATTTGTCTCTTAGACTCAGCTGTTGTTAGTGATTCAGTGATTCAGATTGCCATTTTCCTGAAACGGATATGTTCACTAACTGTTCAACCAAAGAACTTTTAGTCTCAAAACATGGAATGTTTTGCTTAATATAATCCGTAATAATTCCCCTTTAAATAGTTTATATAAGAGCCTTATGACATCACTAGTGTAAAAAGCTGTTATGATATGTAAGAGCACAGATATCTGACTACAAATTGGAATGATGCAAATTGATGCAATCAAACCTTAATAATGTGACAACTTTCTTTTTTTTAAGTTGTCATAGTAACAACAGCTAAACAAGATAAAAATGGAAAATGGGTGAAACGGGGAATAACTTGTAGTTCGTTTACCAGTGTTTCTATCAAACCACCAATTTTATCATTCTGTATTCACACACCTAGGTAAGGAATTGTTTTTCAAGGATACCAACAATGTGTTTCAGATTCCCTCTTCACAAATAAAGCTGTTTTCCTGGGGGGTTTTTATAATGAAAAAAGATGATCCAATACAGATATTACTGATAATAGGATTGTAAGCTACTGTCAGCCTTGAGCATTACTTTAGTTGGCTTACTAAATTGTTTTTCATGACACACTAAGGGGGAGATAATCAGAATTATCTCCCTTGGCACACTAAGGGGGAGATAATCAGAATTATATTAAACTTCATTCCAAATTGTCTCCCTTAGCACACTAAAGGGAGATAATTCAGAAGAATGAGAAATACTTGAGAGTTGGTTATTATTTTCAGTCGGATGCATGATATTTTACAAGAAAATGAAAAATTTGCAGTTCATGTGTTAGCTCAAGACCAGGTATATGTTTTTCTTTGTCTCACATATAAAAATCCCCCTCATTGCACATTGCAAGGTATTTTGCTCATTCATACAACCAAATGTTTATGAAGCTTAACTTAAAAGCTCTTAACTATAATATCGCCTAACACAGGGCCTTTTCAAATTGAGGCCTGGACGCCCTTGTGAATGGCCCCTCGAGAGTGACCCATTCTGCTAAAACTCTATGCTTGCTATGCTAGCTAAGATCTATTTGGCTCTTATAAATGCATTTGGCCCCTTACAAAAATTATTTGAGAAGGCCTGACCTAACATATACAGTTCATATTTTCTAGATACACCAATGTTTACATTTTGCCTCATCCTGGGCCAGTGATTCGTGTCAGTTTGAGAGTATACCTCATGTACAAGGAGAAAAGGTAAGTGAGAGTTTTTTGGGGGGTTTAAGGTTTTAATAACTTAACCCTTTCAACCCGACAAGCCGGTATACCGGCCCATCCTTACGTTATATATACCCGCCAAGCCGGTTAATCGGCCGTTGTCAAGTGACGTCATACAACGTTAACGTAATACGTTTTAAGAAATATTGCTGGGAGCTCAGGGTATATGACGTTACTTCAGGGTTCAAAGGGTTAATTGTATAGCAGACAACAATCAAACTTACTACCAACAGAGCTATTGTAGTGATATACAAAGTTTCATGCTAGAATTTTTTTTTCTCAATTTATCTTCTTTTACTTTTTTAGGGGTTACCTATAATAATGGGATCGCTAGCGGTATTACTATGTACTACTCACTCTACCCATTCAGTAGGAGACCACCATGTATATTATGGTCATATACAAAATGCCAGCGTCTCACATGATCTTCAAGATCCACTACTATACTTTGTGAGGTAGGTATATTTGACATGGATCACTCCTTAATCCTGCATTATTATTGAAAGTTTTTTCAAAAAGATTCTTTTAGCTTGATGTTATTAATGGTATATAAGCATGACATGGCCCACTTCTTTAGGATTCAATTGGCCTATGATACAGTTGACAAACCAAATGGCACGTTTTCAACAAGGTGAGAATTCACTGGAGAGATCAGATCCCAATACTGGATAATATTATGCCTCGCCATTTAGAATTCAGAAAGTTTCTTGTCAATATTTCATGAAGCAATTTAAGGATTTTTAATGAAATCAAATGTACATTGAGTGAGGTCAGAACTCGAGGTTAGTGTTACACTAGTGATACACTTACGTACTAATCTAACACTAACCAAGAGTTCTGACCTCACACTCATTGAATTGTTTGGAACAGTTATTCTAACATAATTTGCTGATTTTGTTTCAGATCTTTCCGTTCTGTGGGTGATCAAGTATTTCTACAAGCGTTTGAAGACACAACTCTACCATTTGAAGACTGGACTCATGAAGCACATCTTCGTATGGCGTGGAACTATATCAAACAATATGGTAGAGATCAAGCTACTCCCTATATCAAGTAGGTACTGAGTATGTTTCATGTAAAATCTAAATATTATAAAGGTACAAGGGACAACAATTTCATTGACAATTTCTTCCTTTTTAAGGGGTTGATTTTGACCTTGAATATATGTAAATAGTCTTCAGAGGTACTACAACTGCATGAATATCACATAATCCCTTGTAGTATGCCGTAAACTCGAAAATATTCTATAGTGTTTTCTGACACTAATGTATAATTCGTCACTAACTAGTGAACCTATTCTTTTAACATTCGGATTATCAAATTATTTTCCTTTGGTTGTATATATTCATATTCACTTTAACATTCAGTTGTAAAGACATTTTAAATTGGTGCATGTTCGCACTTTAAGAGTGTATTTTGTGTATTATAGACTTGGGATTCAGAAATATAATGAGAAGAACAAAGATAAGGTAGGAGTTTGCTGTTAAAGATTATTTCCGAAAAATGCACATCAAGATGTTAAAAAAAACAAAAAAAATGCAGGAAATCAGAAGCAGGTCACAGCTCATACGTGTAACAAAATGACTAGAGCCTTAAAGTCAGTGGTGCCAGTCTGAGGAGTGGTCTTGGAAATAGCGACTAGGTGTTTTGATGAGAAATAAAATGGGTGTTTGTCTGTCTTGTCCAGGCAAATTTTCCCTCATTGCACATGTATGGTGTGATCTGTCTTCAATAGCTCATTTAGCTGACGTTTATCAAGACATATAAAACATCATGTCATATATTGATTGTTAATTTCAGATACAAACAGGCTATCATGAAACAATCACCATGTTTTTTATTCATTTGGTAACAGATGCCATTAACAAGGTGACAAGTGACGTCTCGTTCGATGATTTTCTCTGTCAAAATCAACATCTACTGGACAATAGTTTACTGTTTCAGTATTATAGTAAAGATATACTGTCTAATAGTGAGGCCAGGTTACGGTAAGTTATCTCTGGTTACTTTGATGTCATTTGCTTATTACTTCAATCAAATGGTCATGGGTTCCAATCTCAGTTCATGTGTGAATATCTCGTGACGGAATAAGTCGGGCCTTATTCTCGAAAACTTAACTTACAATGATTATAGTGTTCCAGTCATCTGATTGGTCAATCTCTAAAATTGATTTTAAATATAGCTTTATTATCCAATCAGATTACTGTATTTCTTAAAATCTGGATTTTATCTTAGTTAAGTTTTCGACAATAAGGCCCCTGGCTGTAAATGGGCAATGATCATATTGTAAAGTGCTATGATTCAGGTTTGAACATGGACCAGCTGGCAGACAGCATTGAGAAACAATTATCCTATGTAAAAAATGCGATGTTGCTTTCTTGTTTAGGCCTGAATTATTGCTGGAATTCCAAAGGTCTGGATATTCTGATCACAAGGAGAAAACTGTCGCCTCTCAATTTACTTTAACGAGTATTCAACATTTGTTAACCAATATTTTTCTTTTTACAGTTTTGTGGAACCAGATAAGCATCCATTACCATGTTAAAATCTTGTGCTAGTATAGTCAACAAAAAATATTACGACCTTATGAGGTCTTTTTAAAACATGAACAGTGCACTTTATTTCTTGGTAAATATGCGTTAGTGTTGAATTGAACTGTGTACAATTGTCTTTGCTTGAACCATGTTATTGTCATTCGGTGCAGCTAATCTTCCCTGTGATTAAATTTACCAGTTTTGTCGCTCAATATTGTCAAATGCTCCACACCTTGTTCTAAATGACTACAAAAGAAAGCTTCCACACTAATTCTCCAATGACATAGAATACTGTTAGTTTATGTATAGACTCAGACCAGTGGCGTTTCTACGGGGGTGGGGGGTGACCACTTTGAAATATTGTATAATGTTACATACAGAATACCTGATGCTGGTCGACCCCCTGACAATTATTTGGCCCAAACTTGGCCCCCTCCACCTAAAGATTCCTAGAAATGCCACCGACTCAGACTCGTTCAGATAAATTTTAGTTACCTCTTTAATGAATTGAATATCAGAAATGGTTGTGTATTTAACTAGAGCAAACTTTATTAATATTAGAATTTTAATTGTTTCATATTGAATTAGGCTACACTGCAGGAATATTACTATTTGTTTTTTAAGTTTATTTATAAATTCTTTATATTTGAATGTAATGATGTATCAGTCTTAGAAGTTGTTATATTAAAACTTTAAACTATTTTTAATTCAGTGATACTTTAACCCAGGCCTTCTCAAACAATCTTGAGAATAGCCCCCCCATCCGCTAAATCGCTCTGCTTGCATTGCTACTTAGGCCCTTATATTTGTTTTCATCAATTGAGAAGGCCTGATTTAAACTGTTTTATTGTGTTTTAATGACAATATTTTATATTGTATGAAAAGCTATTCAAAGTGTACACAGAATTTGTTTCTTGGGGACTAGATTTTACTTTTTCCAATAGCCAACTGTATTGGAAGCTCATAACCTGCAAGAGATCTCGACACTTTCCACGTTGTCCCCTCCAACCTGCATCACCAACAGGGGTAACTCTATTCACAGAGCCATAAAATCTCCAGATTCAAATAGGTTAGTTGAGAACTGAAGATACATTTACACATGTATTTTTCTACCAAAGCTAGTCTATGAATCTGTAGCAGGGGCGTGCTCCCCAGGCTCAAGCTCCCCTCCCCCATTTTTGGCCGACAGAGTCCTCCCTTCTCTAAATCCTGGATCCGCTCCTGTGTAAGGGCAATGCAATATTACATTTTTATAGTAATAGGAATGTCATTCCACCTGCCAATATTATATGCTGTGCATTCTCTACATTTATCATGTCTGCTCAACTGTGCATATTCTACATTAACATATACCAGCCCATCTCAATAGGCGTTTTTGTCGCACGATTCGATTTGGTCCATTAGCTATTTTGCGCATTTGTGAGCCAGTTCGATTTGGCTAATCGGTGCATTTGTGAGACCGTTTACCTAAACTGATTAGGCTAATCGTCCCAAGAGGTGGTTAGGCGATTCGATTAGGTGTTATAAGATGGCGGAATGTGCCAGTTCGTAATACTATTGGCTGATATATCAAATACGTCATATATAACATACATGTGACCTTTTGTTGACAGTTAAGGCTGCCTAATCGCCGGAACATTTGTGGACCACAGCAAATTACTACAAATTACACCAAATCGTACTAGCAAATCGAATCGTTCCACAAAAACGCCTAATATGTATTCCAGTATGCCAGGCTTTCTCAATTAATTTTTGTAAATGGCAAAATGCATTTTATGAAAAAAATTAAGGGTCAAATATAGCTTAAATAGCAATGCTAGCAGAGTGATTTAGTGGAAGGGTCACTTTTGAGGGGCCATTCTCAAGATCGTCTGGGGCCCACGGGCTGCCATTTGAGAAGGCCTGTAGTATTCTATTTGGGAAAGAACAAAGACAGTAATTTTTTTTCAAGATTTATTTATTTTGATGATTTGGGGGCGTGTAAATTAATCTTCCTCTTCATCATCATCACCTCCTCCTCCTCCAGCTTCGGCTCTCTTCATGTTCTTCCTCTTTACTCGACCTAAAAACATAAAAAATATTTATCAAGATCTGTAACTCCAAAATCAAAACATTGGTATAATAAAAATACAAAGCAAAACATATCCGTTAATCAAAATTGCATCCAAATACATGGCAAAATCAAGTAATAGTTGTTAAGGAGTGGACCACTCCAAAGAGAAGTACCATCAGGGGCCTTATTCTCGAAAACTTAACTTATGATGATTTTAATGATCCGGTCATCTGATTGATCAATCACTAAAATCAGTTTTGAACACAGCCTTATTATCCAATCAGATTGCTATATTTCTTAAAATCTGGATTTTATCTAAGTTAAGTTTTTGAGAATAAGGCCCCAGGTGTCTCTAAAAGAGTAAGCATGGTCAGCAAAAGCTATCACGAGCTGTTTTGTCAAGGGAGATCACTTTGCAAAAAGTTTCTCATCTTTCTACATCACAGCAACAATCCTGCTTAATGTATGCAGAGACCAACTTATAGAGTAACCTTAGTTAAGTTTTAAACTGCAGAGTCTGGCTTTACTCAATTTCTTAGATCAAGGAAAGGGCACGCACTGTAGGCCTCCTTGCAAAAATAGGGCCTGTTTCTCAAAAATTCTTACGATTAAAGATTGTCGTATGTATTGAATTATTCATTGTACAATTCTGAACTTGACAAAATTTATCGCAAGATTTTTTGAGAAATAGGCCCCTAGTCTAAAAGTAGTGTAAACCTACCTGGTCTGCCACCACCATAGGGTGATCTAAGAGAGAAGTCAATGTGTTTCTGTGAATCTAGTCTTACAATATAACTGGGAATATTCACCACCTGTTTTCGTACTCTGAAATATCAAAATAAACACAATGACTTCCTTTGACTACGGATTTTAAAGGGAAATGAACAGCAACAATATAATTATCTACAGTATGGTTCACATAAGCAGTAATATGTTAAGCACAGGTCAATGTAAGGACTGTTATTTTGCTCATCAATTGAAGTTAAAGGGATTGTAAAGTGAATTTCTAAACTTTGTATGTATATCGTGGACATTAACAGTATCGATTTGCGCCATTCCAATTTCCATTTGACACCTGTGGTTCTTGCAATTCCACTTAAACTAACGCGTAAAACGTCACTAATAGATTTAGTGGAATTGCAAGAACCACAGGTGTCGAATGAAATTGGAATGGCGCAAATTGATGCTATCAGTTTCCGCGAAGAAAACCGCTTTACAATCCCTTTAAGTGTCAGAAAAGGTCCTTTCTATACTCTCGCACTAACTATGCAAAACCTCTTCCTTTTGTATTTTTCTAGTTTTAAATCTGTATTGCATTTACAAGACATACCTTTTTAAACAAAATAATGGGACAAACATGGACATATGACAGAAGTCAAAGTGGCCCATGATGAAATTTTGGTTGTTTTAATGGAATCCACAAATCCATGATCATATGACAATGAGCCAAATTGGATCAGGATGTATTTTGTTTCATTTCCCATCCAAACTTCAACCAGTTTTCACCATCAAATTTAACCTGTAGTCTAAGGATATACCCTTGTCTGTACTCCTAGTCATAAAACAGTTAGTTTCAGTGGACTAGAGTGTTTATATAAAATCCTCACTGAAGATTAAATGAATATTATGAAGGAATGGATTTGGGGATGGGTTGATTTTATACCAATAATTATTGTTTTAAATTTGGTTTTGGGAATAAAAATTACCATGATTTAGAAAGCCCGCAAGGACCCTTCTCAGAACATTAGCGATTTAAACTATGCTAGCTCGACACTGATCGTTACTTGTCTTACAGTTGATCCTGCTGTAAATGGGTATGGAAGAATCTATCAAAGATCAATGTCAAGAGGTTTGGCCAAGGACCAGCTGTTAGAAAGGGTCTTCATGAACCAAAGGTTTATCCTGTTAAAGAACGATTTTTGTCTCTCTACCCATAACAAACCAATGAACCTACCGAATATGTCTTTGTCTGATGAGGACACGAGCATGATGGATACTCTTAGCCAAACCAAGTTTAAATACTTGGGTCTGGAGTCTTCTTTCTAAGAAATCTTCTAATCTTAAACCCAAAACGTAATCCAGTTTCATTTTGGATTCATCAAGGACACCAATTCGGATCAATCGTCTCAATAAAGCATTACCTGGAATAGATATGAAAACATTCTAGAGCAAATACAAAAAAATAATCCTACTTTGAAAGCCTACAAGACCAGTGTATTTAGATTTAGAATATCTTTGCTAAATTTTGAAGACTCTTCCATATGCCAACTCTTTCTACATTAGATTTTTTAATTCAATATTGCCTCAATAGTAATTTTGTATTTCCTCACCTTCAAAGAGACGTTTTGGATCTTTTTCTTCTCGTGTCAACAATTCTCGAGCAGCCTTTCGGATTTTACCAAGAGTATATTTTACACGCCATACTTCTCTCTTGTTTCTCAAACCATATTCACCAATAATCTTCAATTCTTGATCCAATCGTTCTTTTTCAAAAGGACGTCTTGGAGTAGCATAAGTTTTACTCTGGACTCTAGGAATTCGACCCATCTTGATTTAGTCTGAAAAGAAACCATTGCTTATATACCAAATAGAAATCAGATTTTACACACAAACTTATCTCAAGGATCCAAAAACTGGTTAGCAACAAGAAAATTCACCTGTCCTGCAAAAAGGGGGTGGGGCACAGGCTCTCGTGTCTTCAAATAGAGTCAACTATTGAAGACACAAAGAGTCTGTGGGTGGAGAGGGGTTAGTGAAGATACAGACACGAGTTGCCCAGGCTATAATAGTCATTTGCTTGCATGACTATCACTTTCGGTTGGCGATCTTTAGCCTAGTTTATACAATCAAGGCCAAAAGGTATGAACATTGGCCAGGGAAACCTTTCGGGAATCAAACCAGAACCTATGATATTTGTCAAAGAAATTCTTGATTGTTTAGATGATAACAGCACCATCAAAGAGGAGATTATGATTTCTTTTTCAGAGCTTTCAAAGAACACGACATACCGTTAGGACGAACCCACGTGGAAAGACCGTCTATATGGTGCGCATGACAAAAGTCTATACGCGTATGATTATCTTCCTCTCTGAATCGGTAATATCGATGAATGTATTTTCTATTAGGAAAAATCAATTTGATTTGACTTTTTGTTTAGATGTATTGAGAACGGACAAAGTATTTATATGTCGAAAAGTCCTTAAAAATTTATAAGAGAATCGGCACTATTTGATTAAAGTTGCGGTGAAGTGGTTTTGTTAAAAATTACGGTCAAAGGGAAACAACTCTATTTAACATTAGTATACTACGGCCTACAATGGTGTTATATCACTGTGTTTAATCAGTACGTGGTTCAAAGTTTGTATTATTATTCAGACTTTGAGTAATCTAAATTTCGCATAAGGATGAATATCATTTTTTCTCTAGCCCAACTTTTATTTAACTATATTTTTGCAGTGTAAGATCTGTAGTTGCTTGTGGTCAAATGCATCTGACCTCCTGATGATAAGGAGGCACAAAACAACAACCCTTGCGCTATATTCCCTATTTTGCCCTAGTTTGGAATTGAACAGCTAGGGGGCCATAGATCTGGGAGCTTCGTGAATTTGGGCCAAAGGTTGAAAAAGGTAAGGAACCACTGCACTGGTTTAACAGACGAACTAGGCAAATTATACCTTGTCTAAGCTATTTAGTGTTCACAATCAAACTTTAAACCTTCAAACCCACAGATTATAGCACATGGGGTCACATTTTTTCTCATTCAATTGAAACCATCCCATGACAACTTATGAATATGCATAAGATCACCAGCTAAGAGTTCAGCAAGTTATTGGCCATACAGGAATAATTTATAAAGATAAAACAAAAATAATTTTCAAAGAAGTTTTATTTGCCAAAACTACCATATAATTTATTCCACTCTATATAGAGATCTAAATCTTTAATTGATACACTCGCTCGAACTTGGGATAATGATTCCATAAAATCTTCTAAACTTATAGCTCGAACCTGGAGAATAAAATATAAAATATTAATAATTCAATCTGGGTATATTTGGTTCACTCTACCACTTTTATACTGTTTGTCATTCCTAATTCAAAATAAGCAAATGAAAGAAAAGAACTAATTCAATATTTTACATCTTTTGATAGTGATCTACCGGAAGCTACTATTGATAGGCCTATCTATGCAGATCAGTGTCAGTGACGTCATAAAAAATGTTAGTTTTAATGGAATTGCAAGAACCACTGACACTGACGTTGGAATGGAAATTAGAATGGTGCAAATTGATGCTATCAGTGTTCCCGATACACATACGAAGTTTAGAAAAACTTTTTACAATCCCTTTAAAGAAAAGATCTATTAAAAAAAAATCACAGCATGAAGCTTATCAAAGTCCCAAATAGACGTAAAAAGTTTAGAAAACCTCTTTACAATCTCCTCATGACAATTAAGTCTGATATTTCTGTTTTTCTGATCTACGTACCTCTTCATTAGTGATAGTTTCTATCTGATCAAAGGGAATACTTCTAATAGGACCTAGAGCTGCTTCACGACATAGATTAGCCATATCACTTCCAGAATAACCTAGAAAATAAACAGATAATATTACAATCAACACTTTCATCCTTGATATGAGATAATGATTAGCACACGTTTTCCAGCCATGACTGACTGGCAAGCTCAAATGTCTGTTTTCTAGAAAAATCTGATGGACATTCTCAATATTTCAAAACCAATAAGTATCATTATTTAACTTTTAGGAAACAATTGAGAAATGTGTAGCAAACTGCGTATAGGATATTCATCAAATTTTGTGACCGTTTGTCAACTTTTAATGAATTTCGTTGGTGCAAATCAAGCCTAATGCTAAGAACATAGGCCTGTTACATCAAATACTAGACAGAGAGTAGGCTCATGCAATGATGTATATATGTTTTCTTTAAATATTTGAAAGACCTCAGAGTATCAATCCAATTGTGAAGACAATTAAATATGACTCGTGACAACATACCATCAGATTTTTGACAGATAATATCTAAATCCTGGTCTGTTAGTTGATGTTTTTGTTGTTTTAAAAGATTAATGACTATTTGTCTACGAGCTATATCTTCTGGTAGTGGTATATACAGTCTCTTTACAAATCTTCTACGTGCTGCTTCATCTATCTCTTGGGGTCTAAGAAGATGAAAATAGATTTAAATTTTGGTATTATTCCACATGGTATGGGGCCTGAGTTTTAGTGGAATTGCAAGAACCACAGATGTCTGAATGAAAATGAGAATGGTGCAAATTGATTCCATCAGTGTCCTTGATACACACAAAATTTCAGGAAACCTTTTTACAATTCACATTCACATTCCCTTGAAGATATTCTATGCAAGACACAGCTGCCCTTTGGCACATATTTTTCAATCCAAGATATTAAAGGCAATAATAAGTAGTATATGAAGAAGTTAATTATAAAGTAAGACTTAATAAACTCTGACCTATTTGTGGCACCAATAATCAATATTCTATCTTCAGAATCAGTAGCAGCACCATCCTAAAAAATATACCAAATAGTAAATGATTTACTACAAACATCACTTTTAATAGGTTCTTATGACATACTGTACACCATCTCATACCCTACATAACATAACATATGTTCATCAAGTTAATACAACATTTGTACTACATTTGTCTCTTCACACACATTTGACATAAAAAAAAAAGATTTCGGGGAAATGTTAATCTGATTAATCAACAAAAACAAATTTTCTGCTTTTTAACAACTATAAAAGAACAATTTTTATATAAGATGGAATTCTAAAGCTATGTCAGTGAATCAAACCTACCAACTGCACGAGAAATTCTGTTTTAATTCTTCGAGAAGCCTCATGTTCATTATCTGATCTCTGAGACAGGAGTGAGTCAATCTCATCTATAAATATTACGGCTGGTTGGTTACATCTCGCTACGGCAAATAACGCTCGTACCATCTTCTCTCCTTCTCCTACCTGTAACACAAAATATCATCAAAATATCATCAAAATAACATCAAAATAATATCAAAATAATATCAATAATAGCACAAAACAGGGCCTACTTTAACTAATCCTTTATCTGAATTTGTGTCAAAAATTGGTTTAAAACCACCCCTCTTAAATGCTAAATTTTTCATAGTTTTGTTGCTGAACCATTAATTTAAAGAACGAAGGACATTATTTGAATGAGATGACATAACTGCCTTATAATGTTGTTAATTTACATTTTTGCCAATTACAATTCTACAATTCTACAAAATAAATGTCTGTATTATCATATCAATTAAAGATAGCTTGCCAGGCAAGGTAACATACGCCCACTTCAGCAAATTTGAATATTTGAAAAAGTTGATTGCACCATCGTTCTTCTTCGAGCTGATATTTAGATGAATCAATTCGAATGAAAGCTCTAGCCTCTATCGAGGGCAATAACTCATAAACCGACAACGACCGACGACTCATCCGAGATATTATCAAGATGAATACACATACCAAGTTTCATTCAAATCGGATAAAAACTCTGGCTTCTATCACGTACACAAGTTAATTTTAACGTTTTTTCACTAAGTCAAGGGCAATAACTCATAAACCGACGACTAGAATTGCGCCATTTTCAAACTCATCCGAGATATTATCAAGATGAATACACATACCAAGTTTCATTCAAATCGGATAAAAACTCTGGCTTCTATCACGTACACAAGTTAATTTTAACGTTTTTTCGCTAAGTCAAGGGCAATAACTCATAAACCGACGACTAGAATCGTGCCATTTTCGAACTCATCCGAGATATTATCAAGATGAATACACATACCAAGTTTCATTCAAATCGGATAAAAACTCTGGCTTCTATCGCGTACACAAGTTAATTTTAACGTTTTTTTCGCTTAGTCAAGGGCCATAACTCATGAGGGCAATAACTCATAAACCGACAACGACCGACAACTCATCCGAGATATTATCAAGATGAATACACATACCAAGTTTCATTCAAATCGGATAAAAACTCTAGCTTTTATCACGTACACAAGTTAATTTTAACGTTTTTTCGCTAAGTCAAGGGCAATAACTCATAAACCGACGACTAGAATTGCGCCATTTTCGAACTCATCCGAGATATTATCAAGATGAATACACATACCAAGTTTCATTCAAATCGGATAAAAACTCTGGCTTCTATCGCGTACACAAGTTAATTTTAACGTTTTTTCACTAAGTCAAGGGCAATAACTCATAAACCGACGACTAGAATTGCGCCATTTTAGAACTCATCCGAGATATTATCAAGATGAATACACATACCAAGTTTCATTCGAATCGGATAAAAACTCTGGTGTCTATCGCGTACACAAGAAATTGTTGACGGACCGACGGACGGACGGACGGCATGACGGACGGACGGACGGACGGACAGGGGTGACGGCAATATACGTCCACATTTTCATGTGGGCGTATAAAAATTCAAACATCCACTAATTATCGTTATAATATTCCTGCACTGATTATTATGCTTCAACACTATAACATTGGTAATTTAAAACAGAACATAAAAACCAATCCAGCAACTTACCCATTTAGAAGTTAAAGAAGAGGCACTGATACAGAAAAATGTTGATTTCGACTGACTTGCTATACATTTACCTACAACAACACAAAATACATTCTGATGGATAATATCTCCAAGTTTATCATTACTGTTTCTAATTGACAAGAGGTCATATGCTGATGTTATTATGGACAAGACAGCTTGTATGAAAATGGAGATTATAGCTTTGGATTGAAAACAAATCAATATTCAATACAACATTTTCTTTATACATTGGTAGCAGCAAATTAACCATTCATATGAAGAAATATATCAAATATTTTTCAATATTACCCCTTCAAACTTTATAAAATGTTAAATATCCATATACCCGGTAGGTATGGTATTCGTAGAGGAGTTAAGGTTACTTACCTATCAGAGTCTTGCCTGTTCCTGGAGGACCAAATAATAACAAACCTTTTGGTGGACCTCTTAATCCAGTAAATATATCTCTGAAATTAACATCTAGTAATTAATGAAGGTAGGATTGTAGGCATTACAAAACTGATGCAAGGAAACAAACATTATTACAAGGCCGACACTCTGAATGGGGATATCCAAATTACTAGCTTTAGTTAGCACTGGTAAATAGACAATATACTTTATGACAAAGATTCTGTCTTAGTCATAGTAGTCTACTCTAATCTAAAAGTTGCGAAATATACATACGGTCTAAGCATCGGCCACACCACAATCTCTTTAATAGTTTTCTTGGCAAATTCCAAACCAGCAACATCATCCCAGGTCAGCTTTGGTCCATGATCCATGATCTATTCAAAAACATAATCATACAAAACTGACTTTTACTACTAAGTATGTAAACTATTATAGAACATATACACCAAAAGGGAAGATTCAACTGGTGAGGTAAAATAAAATTCACAATTCAAGAAATAAAGGTTTAGGAATAGAGTCAGGTCTGAGGAATTTACTCCAACTTTTTGAACTTTCAAACAGAGTCAGAGGTTTTTTGTCGTATTTTAAGAACTCAATGCCTATTCTATGTGAGCATATCTGACTTGTCACATTGACAAGAGAAAATGCAAACTATATCTGATCACATCCTAAGCATGAAAACATTCAAGCTGGCTGAGATATGAATAAAAATCTGTACAAGCAAAATCACATCCAAAATCATGGCAAAATCAAGAGTAAAAGTTATAGTGGACGACTCCAAAGAGAAGTACCACCAGGTGTTTCGAAAAGAGTAATCATGGTCTGGTTTAGGGAGCCTGTTATTTTGTACTGTACTCTACCTCATTGTTGATCAGTTCAATCATCTTGGGATCAATTCCTTTCAATCTTTCATCCACTAGTTCTTCAGTATCATCATTACCAGCTCTATTATCTGGTTGTATCATACACCTAATAATAATAATAATAAACAGAAATATCAATTCCTTTCAATCTTTCATCAACTGGTTCTTCAGTATCATCATTACCAGCTCTATTATCAGGTTGTATCATACACCTAATAATAATAATAATAAACAGAAATATCAATTCCTTTCAATCTTTCATCAACTGGTTCTTCAGTATCATCATTACCAGCTCTATTATCTGGTTGTATCATACACCTAATAATAATAATAATAATAAACAGAAATATCAATTCCTTTCAATCTTTCATCAACTAGTTCTTCAGTATCATCATTACCAGCTCTATTATCTGGTTGTATCATACACCTAATAATAATAATAATAAACAGAAATATCAATTCCTTTCAATCTTTCATCAACTAGTTCTTCAGTATCATCATTACCAGCTCTATTATCTGGTTGTATCATACACCTAATAATAATAATAATAAACAGAAATATCAATTCCTTTCAATCTTTCATCAACTAGTTCTTCAGTATCATCATTACCAGCTCTATTATCTGGTTGTATCATACACCTAATAATAATAATAATAATAAACAGAAATATCAATTCCTTTCAATCTTTCATCAACTAGTTCTTCAGTATCATCATTACCAGCTCTATTATCTGGTTGTATCATACACCTAATAATAATAATAGTAATAAACAGAAATATCAATTCCTTTCAATCTTTCATCAACTAGTTCTTCAGTATCATCATTACCAGCTCTATTATCTGGTTGTATCATACACCTAATAATAATAATACTAGACAGAAATATCAATTCCTTTCAATCTTTCATCAACTAGTTCTTCAGTATCATCATTACCAGCTCTATTATCTGGTTGTATCATACACCTAATAATAATAATAAACAGAAATATCAATTCCTTTCAATTTTTCATCAACTGGTTCTTCAGTATCATCATTACCAGCTCTATTATCTGGTTGTATCATACACCTAATAATAATAATAAACAGAAATATCAATTCCTTTCAATCTTTCATCAACTGGTTCTTCAGTATCATCATTACCAGCTCTATTATCAGGTTGTATCATACACCTAATAATAATAATAAACAGAAATATCAATTCCTTTCAATCTTTCATCTACTAGTTCTTCAGTATCATCATTACCAGCTCTATTATCTGGTTGTATCATACACCTAATAATAATAATAAACAGAAATATCAATTCCTTTCAATCTTTCATCAACTAGTTCTTCAGTATCATCATTACCAGCTCTATTATCAGGTTGTATCATACACCTAATAATAATAATAAACAGAAATATCAATTCCTTTCAATCTTTCATCAACTAGTTCTTCAGTATCATCATTACCAGCTCTATTATCTGGTTGTATCATACACCTAATAATAATAATAATAATAAACAGAAATATCAATTCCTTTCAATCTTTCATCTACTAGTTCTTCAGTATCATCATTACCAGCTCTATTATCTGGTTGTATCATACACCTAATGGTAATAATAATAAACAGAAATATCAATTCCTTTCAATCTTTCATCTACTAGTTCTTCAGTATCATCATTACCAGCTCTATTATCTGGTTGTATCATACACCTAATAATAATAATAAACAGAAATATCAATTCCTTTCAATCTTTCATCTACTAGTTCTTCAGTATCATCATTACCAGCTCTATTATCTGGTTGTATCATACACCTAATAATAATAATAATAATAAACAGAAATATCAATTCCTTTCAATCTTTCATCTACTAGTTCTTCAGTATCATCATTACCAGCTCTATTATCTGGTTGTATCATACACCTAATGGTAATAATAAACAGAAATATCAATTCCTTTCAATCTTTCATCTACTAGTTCTTCAGTATCATCATTACCAGCTCTATTATCTGGTTGTATCATACACCTAATAATAATAATAAACAGAAATATCAATTCCTTTCAATCTTTCATCTACTAGTTCTTCAGTATCATCATTACCAGCTCTATTATCTGGTTGTATCATACACCTAATAATAATAATAAACAGAAATATCAATTCCTTTCAATCTTTCATCTACTAGTTCTTCAGTATCATCATTACCAGCTCTATTATCTGGTTGTATCATACACCTAATAATAATAATAATAATAAACAGAAATATCAATTCCTTTCAATCTTTCATCAACTAGTTCTTCAGTATCATCATTACCAGCTCTATTATCTGGTTGTATCATACACCTAATAATAATAATAAACAGAAATATCAATTCCTTTCAATCTTTCATCCACTAGTTCTTCAGTATCATCATTACCAGCTCTATTATCTGGTTGTATCATACACCTAATAATAATAATAAACAGAAATATCAATTCCTTTCAATCTTTCATCAACTGGTTCTTCAGTATCATCATTACCAGCTCTATTATCTGGTTGTATCATACACCTAATGGTAATAATAATAATAAACAGAAATATCAATTCCTTTCAATCTTTCATCTACTGGTTCTTCAGTATCATCATTACCAGCTCTATTATCTGGTTGTATCATACACCTAATAATAATAATAATAATAAACAGAAATATCAATTCCTTTCAATCTTTCATCAACTAGTTCTTCAGTATCATCATTACCAGCTCTATTATCTGGTTGTATCATACACCTAATAATAATAATAAACAGAAATATCAATTCCTTTCAATCTTTCATCAACTAGTTCTTCAGTATCATCATTACCAGCTCTATTATCTGGTTGTATCATACACCTAATAATACTAATAAACAGAAATATCAATTCCTTTCAATCTTTCATCAACTAGTTCTTCAGTATCATCATTACCAGCTCTATTATCTGGTTGTATCATACACCTAATAATAATAATAAACAGAAATATCAATTCCTTTCAATCTTTCATCTACTGGTTCTTCAGTATCATCATTACCAGCTCTATTATCTGGTTGTATCATACACCTAATAATAATAATAATAATAAACAGAAATATCAATTCCTTTCAATCTTTCATCAACTAGTTCTTCAGTATCATCATTACCAGCTCTATTATCTGGTTGTATCATACACATAATGGTAATAATAATAATAAACAGAAATATCAATTCCTTTCAATCTTTCATCAACTAGTTCTTCAGTATCATCATTACCAGCTCTATTATCTGGTTGTATCATACACCTAATAATAATAATAATAATAAACAGAAATATCAATTCCTTTCAATCTTTCATCAACTGGTTCTTCAGTATCATCATTACCAGCTCTATTATCAGGTTGTATCATACACCTAATAATAATAATAATAATAAACAGAAATATCAATTCCTTTCAATCTTTCATCAACTAGTTCTTCAGTATCATCATTACCAGCTCTATTATCTGGTTGTATCATACACCTAATAATAATAATAATAATAAACAGAAATATCAATTCCTTTCAATCTTTCATCAACTGGTTCTTCAGTATCATCATTACCAGCTCTATTATCTGGTTGTATCATACACCTAATGGTAATAATAATAAACAGAAATATCAATTCCTTTCAATCTTTCATCTACTGGTTCTTCAGTATCATCATTACCAGCTCTATTATCTGGTTGTATCATACACCTAATAATAATAATAATAATAAACAGAAATATCAATTCCTTTCAACCTTTCATCTACTAGTTCTTCAGTATCATCATTACCAGCTCTATTATCTGGTTGTATCATACACCTAATAATAATAATAAACAGAAATATCAATTCCTTTCAACCTTTCATCAACTGGTTCTTCAGTATCATCATTACCAGCTCTATTATCTGGTTGTATCATACACCTAATAATAATAATAAACAGAAATATCAATTCCTTTCAACCTTTCATCAACTGGTTCTTCAGTATCATCATTACCAGCTCTATTATCTGGTTGTATCATACACCTAATAATAATAATAAACAGAAATATCAATTCCTTTCAATCTTTCATCAACTGGTTCTTCAGTATCATCATTACCAGCTCTATTATCTGGTTGTATCATACACCTAATAATAATAATAATAATAATAAACAGAAATATCAATTCCTTTCAATCTTTCATCTACTGGTTCTTCAGTATCATCATTACCAGCTCTATTATCTGGTTGTATCATACACCTAATGGTAATAATAATAATACTAATAATAGCAATCACTTTATTCAATGCCTAGTGGTCAAAGACCAACTCACTGCTTTAGATAACCTTAACTTGGACACAGTATTCATGGATGAGGTCACAAGAAAGATAGGATGAAGGAGCTCCTGAGAAGTTAGTTTTTTTTACTAATTTAGAACTCTCTGGGTTGGGGGGGATCGTTTAATTATCATTACATTCATTGAGGTCGAGCACGGTTATGATCAAAGCTGTTGTCAATTCTTGCTCCGCAGTGCTTAAGTAAACTGACAAAAATCTTCCTTTATTCTATTTTTTTATAATTTTGGTGCAGCTAATCACAATGTTCACCCTTGTAACTAGCAAGTAATCTAAAGCCCTGTATATGGTAGAAAATATCCTTGTAAACCTAAGTTGTAACCGTGAAAAGAAATGGTCCTTTATACTTCTTTACAATCCCATCCCCCAGTTGAGAAAATAAAAAAGCTCACCCATCTTCATCTCTATTAATGACTGGTGGAACAAATTTACTGCTGGGGCCTCTCCTGAAATATATCATTGGGAAACGCCATTAACAGATTCAGGCCTATGTCGCTGTCAACATAATTGAAACAAAATTTTACTGTTCTTGGGATAAAAACAATTCTTTTCATAAATTTTCAGAATCCTGGAGCACTCAAAGATGAGAATCACAAACTGACCTGGTTCCAAGAGATTTTTTCACTCCACCATAAGCTGTATTAGATATTTGACCTTGAGGTTGACCTCTATGACCTCCACCATATTTCTTACTCTGCTCTATTCCCTGCAAATGAAGAATACAAATTTGAAGAACAAGAGCAATAACTCAGAAATATTTTGATTTTTCTGATTTTTTATATGGTTAGTTTTATAATCATACATTCATCAAGAAATTAGTTCACAATCTCAAATGACAATTGTGGACAAACAGATGACAGGCAAGGGCAATGACAATACACACATCAATGTGTGGATGTACAAATAAAAACTAACCAGTTGATCTCTGGCTGTTTTAAAAGGACCAGGAGGAGGTTTCTGTTGGATTTCATCTTCTTCTTCATCTTCTTCTTCCATCTCTCCTCTCTGTCTTTTCTTCCACTGCAATAATAAACAAACAAGGTGTTATAATGAGGACTCTCCCTCTAGCAAAAAGAGTCAAGCCCCTCCCCACTCTGAAGTTTCCTAAGCTACTGTTAAATAGCATTATGAATCTGCTGGTGTGGTTGAGTTGGGGAGGCTAGGGATGGCTTAACCTCCTATTTGACATTCCTCATCAATGACATTGCATGTATGCGCCCTATTTTTGAGTCTTAACTACAATACAACTGCCCCATTATTTGGGAAGCTCTGCACGAGACCAGCTTTTGGAAAGTATCATCAGATATCATACAAAGTAAAATATCATTTACATCAACTTTATATAATAAAATTTTGTATGGTACCTCTTTCCTTTTTTGATTCCAACTACCTCCATAATTTTCTTTAGAACTGCTTCTACTGTTGTCTAGGGTAGAAGATGATAAATTGAGTTTAAAAAATTCAGTAACATTCAAATCATTTACTACTTTCAATGCAGTTTTCATTTTGCCATGCAGAATAAAAAATCGAATATAGCCTAAAAGTACTAATGATGAAAAGCAATATGGGTTTTATTGCTTATATACTTACCACTGAATAGAGATTTCTTCTGTGGCTGATATTGTTGTGGTCTGGAACCATATTGATCTTCAATATCCTGTCCTCGGCCTGTGTTTGTGGGCTTCCCATATACTGAAACTGGGGTAGGTCTACTGACAACTTGCTTTTGAAAATTATTATTCCCTGTATTTTCAGGATCAAAGGTTTGGTTCCTATTTTGAAATGAATTTGGTTGTCCACTGTTAGAGTTAAAGTTGCCTTTACCAGGTTTTGATGTTCCATTAGAATTATTATTATACGAGATGTTGTTGGCAGGAACATTTGACACATGTCCTTTGGGATTTGTAGAAACATTTAAGGGAGATGGTCGAGTGGAATTTGATGATATGGTTGCATTTGAATTGACATCATATTGATGTGGAGATAGCGCTGTTGAGTTTGAAACTTGTGTGTTCCTTCCAGCACCAGTAAAATATGAAGGCAGAGCAACTTTTGGTTTTTCTGGTTCCTGATTGGACACTGGAGTATCTGGTACCAATTTCTTCTTTCTGGGTTTAAACAATGGCGTTGAACTGCCTTTAGAACTTGATTTTGACTGAAACAAACAATATTGTAGATCTGAATTAAATTTATCAATTTGAAATAATAGAGGAACCATTTCAAACATCTATAGACATTGAGAGGCAAGCAATATGAAGTGTTCAAAGGCATTCTTTTGCTCCTGTTGATTAAATTCAAACTTCCATGTTCATATGCCACAAGTTTGACCACCATTTCTAAACTAGCTGTTCTGATAAAGTTTTGATTTAAATTATCTTTAGATTAGTCATAAAGTTTGGTCTTCTCACTGATGCATACAGAATAACATGATAAATAACGGAACAAAATTTTATACCATGAAATTGTTTTCCGTTATTTAATGTGATCTCTACCCCTAAATGTCACTTAAGGATTAGAATAACATGTCTAAACTCATTTGCACATGTTGGAGATACTACAATGATATGGGCCACGTAATAATACTTACCTTACACCTTTCAATATATTCTTGAAAATATGACTCCTTCTTCAGGGTATTTATATCTAGACTGGACTTCCATAACTGACTCTCTATAATACAACAATATCAAAGATTTGAAATATTCTAACTGAAGTGGAAAAATTCCAGAGATACCATCTCCACTAATGCAAAATAGTCCATGACTCTGCGAATCTTTCAAATAAGCATATTTTACATGGAATTAGACCCTTTACGCCAAAGTGATATGGTCTATGTATATCTGAATGTATTACCATTTTTCTTTCCAGTACAGAGAGCCAAAGCCCCAGCAGCAAAATTATTTAAACCTGAAATAGACATACAATGAAATCAAAGAGAGTTAGGGGCAGGCATTGTGTCAGGTTTGGATTGACAATGGCATAAAGAATTGTTTAAGGAAAAGACAAAAAAGAAAGTAAAAGGTTTAAAAAACACCCTTAATTTGAAAATGTTACCTTAGCTTGATATTTTTCTTAAAGGTTCTTTAATAGGACATGCTTAAGTAAAAGTTATGATCACCTTTTCTCTAAATACCAATAAATTTACCTTTACTTTCGTCAAAACAGTCGACAATTGATTGATATTTTTTAACATATTCTTCCTTTATCTTATTACTTGTCACATCTGACACTCTGAAATTTTAAACAATGTTGTCATATCACTAATTAACAGTTACACTTTTTAAGGCATCTTCAAAAGTTCCTTAAGGTGTCAAACTATTAGGGGGAGTTTATAATACCTTGACATTATTGAAACACTGAGCCTTGATTTTGGGGCACATCCAATTTAATGTTATGAACTTACATTTTATGATGAGGAGCTGAACTCAAATGAACAATAATATTTCTCAGAATATCTGCTTTTTCAGATGGTGTTCCATTTTCAAGATTTTTATTAAATTTCAAACTTTGAAATCTTGCTAAAAATAACTTCTCTTCATCAATTTTCTCCATGTTTTTGTTGGCTTCTGAAAAAAGATAAAAGTTTATTATTAAATCAAATTTCAAACCCAAATATCAATTTGTGGTGACTTTGAGTCTATATTGATACTTTTAAATTGAATCCAACTTATGCTCTGAATCTATAGGTCCATGCTATTTAGCTTCTAGCTGGTGCAGTCTAGTTTCCAAATGTTGTTATTTAGTGGAGACTATATAAGTTTACACACAGCAGGCTCTTGGCGTTCTGTCAATGTCAATTAATTGGATATGGATAATAGAGAGAAAATGGAAAAAAAATGATGCATTTGTTCTTTTTTCTTCCCATTCATTTAGATCTAAACGGAATTTCAAGTGCCTTTGGTTTATATCATCAATTCATTTTGAATAAAGGAGCCAAAAGTTGAGTCTGCATCCCTCAAAAAAATTAACTTCATTACCGGTATTTGTGTTATGGAGTTTTACGTTCTACTTTCAATTTTATGACAGATCATTTTTCGTTAGCAAGAGTAAAGAGGGCTAAGACAACTAACGACAAGCATCATCAATGGAAAGATTACATAGAAACAAATAAGGGTCTCACTTCTTCTAGATAATACACATATTTATAAAGAGGGATTTGTTTTCTTTGTGGGAAACAAATAAAGTTAGTTCGATGTCATAATTTGAGGTTTTGACAACATTTCCCGCGGTTAACACATTTTTATCTCCTTGATAGAAGAAGTTACAAAGGGAAGTAATTAATCTTGATTACTTCAGACTACAAATGGCTTAATAACTTTATAGTGATATGGGAGATAATCAATTTCAGAATGCCTAACAAGATCACACATTTAATTTTACCTAGGCATAATCGTTTTTAGATAGGGACAATATGCTTAACTCTCTGATATTGCAATTTAAATTTTGCGCTACTTTTACCACAGAATTGCAATAGCTATAAAGATGAAAATTTCCTAAAGCCCAAGATAGCGTGAAAATGATCTCAAAATCAGCAAGTTCTGGACAAGCATAAAGTACGTAGTCATTATGCCTAAAGTTTATCACAATTTCTATTTAGACCCAATTTATTCTATTAACACACAGATATATTATGACATAATAAAATATTATTTATCAATAAGAAGGAAACAAACGCAGGTGATCCCGACCTGACATATGTTAATAAGTATGTCAAGCTTTCCGCCTTTGACAGGTGTAGGCCTATCAGTTTGTGGTTTTTACAACTAATCGTGAGTCGTGCGACACAAGTTTATCACAAATCTTATTCAGATGACTATATAATTATATATTGAAATATGTGAATGTTTATTGCACGCGCCCCGCCTACTTACCTATATTATTCATTTTACCTGTATAGGATATTGTTATATCAAATTAAATACAGGACGGTAGGGGACATTTATAATTTACAACTGAAGTTTTAAAATGTCTATTCTGACACCCACGGTAACGGTTATTTCAGCAAAGTCATGTCATGCTTACACTTATATGATACACCATTATCAACCCGCAAATGATATTTAAGAGTTAAATGTTCTAGTCATTCCTGTATGGTTGTCAATTAAGTGATCTGTTAATGCTTATTATATCATACCTATTGGAATCAATGTAATTTGGAAATGGGTGCTTATCTCTGGTTATAAGTCTACATACTTTTCCTGAAATATTTTTCTTGAAGCTTCACACACCCAATTATTTGCCTTTAAAATTACAAAGTTTCAAAAAACATTATTTAATTGCATATCATATCATTTAATAAACTGTTTCACCACATAGGAACCTTGAAGTTCGTCTAAAATACTCAATATTGGAATATAATATAATATCAAATCTTATTGAATTCATTGCTGATTAAAATATAAAGGAATACTTAAGAATATTATATATATATTATAAAACTGTGATAGCTGTCTCAATATTTTATTGCCTAAAAATCATAAATAGGACTAGCGTTAAGTTCTCATGTCAAATGTAATATTTGTCACACCTGTACAGGTAATAACCTCTACCGGCCTGTAATTATAGCCCCTGATAAATAGCTGATGAAAGGTACAGATATTTTACTGTTATATTGAAGGCGAGTGTCACTCAAGATTTCTATGACCAACTGAGACAAGTTCAGTAAAGAAACATTGATCTTGGCCAAGTTTTACTGTTTACATTTTTACTCATTTACAACTCAACTTTACAGTTACTTGGACAATAGTAAACATGTTTTAGGTATTAGTGACAGTGAGTAAATTTTACGATTTTGTATAGAATAATTGGATATATCATCAACTACCTATAATGTATGAAGTTCTACAAATCTTTTTCTTAATATGACAAGAATATAGATGTTTTAGATATTAGTGACAGAGGGGATATTCAAGATTTTGGATTAAATGATTGGATCAACTGTCAACTACCTATAAATGTAAGAATTTCTAAATTTTTTGGCTTATTATGACATGAGTATAGATGTTTTAGGTATTAGTGACAGAGGGATATTCAAGATTTTTACTGAACAATTGGATATAAATTATCAAATACCTTATATTATTATATAAGAATGTTTTAATAGGTTTTCTATAAAATTGTCTGAAAAGATATCCTAATTTATTTCACAGGTAGCAGGTAGGCCTATATATATATTTTGTAAACAAAAGTTTGATTTTTGTCAGATATATTTGAAAATTTTACCATATTTTTTGTTAATTTGATTAATAACTTTGTTTACAGTTATATGACAAATTTAGATTTTGAGGAAAAACCTGAATTTTAACTTAAGATAATGTTACATAATTTAACTATATTTCACAAAATTTCTAAAAGTTTCTTAAAAAGGTAGGCCTATGTTTGTGTTGAAATACATTGTTATATATTTGAAGATTTCACCTGTACAAACACTTACCTGTGATAAGTTTACCTGTACAAATTGTAATTAAGGTAAAGGAGCACATTGGAATACCTGAGTAAGTTTTATTATTGAAGGGAATGTATTGTGTCTATAGTTTTGAATTGAAAGACTTTTTACTGTTTGCATGGCATTCTGATTCATAGTGTCTGTAGGTAGACCTAAGACCTTTAGAAATTTTTGTACTTTCAGAAATGTTTTTGATAAAGCATTTATATTGTGGAATAGGTTAAATAATACTGATCAAGAGTATAGAATGATATTGAACCAATTCAATAAAGTAGACCTGTTGTCATTTCCAAAAACACAGGCAGTGGCATAAGATCTATATTTTCATAGTAAAAAAAAAGTTTCTGAACGAACTGTTATTAAAATAAATACAAGGATAAATATTGATGAAAAGGATAAAGATAAATTAATTAAGATTAATTATGTTAACGAGTTTACCTGTAATAATCTATAGTAATACTGTTACCTGTAGTCAGGATAAACTACATTTCAAGCTAGGGGTAGCAGATAGAATAATGTTAGGTAGGATCTATTTATGATGGTAATTTAACTAACTGAACTATTTACCAATTTATGTTAGTTAAAGTTTGTTTATTAAAGTTAATAAGTTTACCTTTAATTATCTGTTACCTGTAGTCAGGATAAACTAGGATAAGCCTAATAATGCTTAAAGGGGAATGTTCAGCATTTTTTAGGGTCGATTTGGGCCTTGAATATATGCAAATAGCCTTCAGAAATACTACTAATCAAGAAAATCATATAATTCCTTCAATTATATCCCTACCTTAACTTTTATCCTTCATTTTCTGTATTTGTGTTTTCTATATAACGCATAGGATAGTAATATGACACTATACTCTGCTCACCCCTCTTCATTAGTTTACCTGTAAAGTTAAGATTGTGTGTATTGAAGTTACGTGTATAGATCAAAAGGAAATTTTTACGTTTTAGTTTTAGTTTCAGATTTACCAATGTCTTATGTTAATTGAAACGTACCTGTAATTTGAATTTTCTCCTTCAGATTTAAGATAAATAATTTTCTTATCAGATGTTCAGGTGCATGACGATTTACCTGTATTCAACTTTCATAATGTATTAAGATTATACACTACCTGCAAGAGATTACCTGTCTCTCTATTTAAATGCAATTTACCTGTTATTTCAGATTTACCTGTATTCAACTTTTACAATGTACTAATATTATACACTACCTGTAAGAGATTACCTGCCTTTATTTAAATGCAATTTACCTGTTATTTCAGATTTACCTGTAGGCCTATTCAACTTTTACAATGTACTAATATTATACACTACCTGTAAGAGATTACCTGCCTTTATTTAAATACAATTTACCTGTAATTTCAGATTTACCTGTATTCAACTTTCCCAATGTATTAAGATTATACACTACCTGCAAGAGATTACCTGTCTATATATTTAAATGCAATTTACCTGTAATTTCAGATTTACCTGGGCAAAGATCAAAGAAGTTTGGTTACCAAGATTTACATGTGTGTAATTGAAATTTGGATTTCACTTTTATGGAAAATTAACCAAGTATACCTGTGAAGCTAGTTAATTGAAAAATACCTGTGAAAGGAATTTAACTTGTGTTTTCATTTAATAGCAATTTAACGTGAAATCTGAAATTTACCTGTGCAACTACAAAATATAAATATTTGCCAAGTGATTTGAAATTTCTAATTACAATTTACCTTAAGTGTACCTGAAGTTTTGAAGTTTACCTGATCAAAGGAATATAGCAGTGTGTTACCTAGTACATCATGCTAGAGACTGAGTATGGGCCTGTGTTTTAGTTTGGATCAAGAAGAACTGAAAGCCCGAGCCCGAAGTGAGGTGATTGATAAAAATCTACAGACATGGGCTAAACAAGATACAAATGTGATTAAAATATTGTTATTAGGTAAGTCATTTTTTAGGAAGTATGAGGGGAGGGGGCGATCTACTTTTAATCATTTTGTTATATTTTTGCCACCCATAGATATTATTGTTAAATGTGGACATTGTTTGATAAGTGTGACCTTAAGCAGTGTATGCTTACTCTTCTAGATACCTGATATGACTTTTCATTATACTATATATGACCACTAAGGGTTTGATGAAGTTAAACACTCCCCTTACTGAAATCGAATATTAAACCTTGACATAGACCAAAAAACTTTTAAAGAATACAGAAAATTGCCTTTGAAAACTGGCTAATTGTATGTTAGCAACCAACAACTGGCTGAATTGAACATCAGTCCAACCATTCGTCCATTGAAATCTGATATTGAACTTTGACATAGACCAAAAAAACATTAAAAGAATTCAGAAAATTGACGTGTTAAATAAACAGAAAGAGAGAAGAATCAAAAACTAAAAATTGACTGAATTGTTCAATCTTTCCTTCACCAAAATCTAATATTGAACTTTGACCTAGACTAAAAAACGTTTTAAGAATTCAGAAAATGGACATGTTAAACAGAATTGTTCAATCTTTCCTTCACCAAAATCTCATATTGAACTTTGACCTAGACCAAAAAACGTTTTAAGAATTCAGAAAATTGTGTCTCAACAAGAAAGAGAGGAGAATGTGAGGAAATATATTCAATGTTAATTAACGTCTCTGATTTAAAAATAATTCACATTCTTCAAACAAAGGACACAAAGTGAATCAGTTTTTACCTGTTGAGGTATTTGTCTTATGTCAAACTGTAGACAGGAGAACAAACTAAGTAACATTAAGGTGGTAAATAAAATATGTCTAGTTAGATTGTTATCTTGATAGACAGATTAGACATCTTATTCTAAAATACTTTTATTTTCTTTAATTGTTGAACATTCTTGATATTAATCCTCTATGAATGTTAGGGATGGGTTAGAGTGGACATCACTAAAACTCTCAGTAATGCTTTAGACGTTGGCTTTAGAATTTATTTAGCCTTGATGAGGGCTTTGGCCCTAAAATTTTGCAGATTATTGAGTTATTAACAGAATATTTGAAAGAGTTTTAAAGGCAATATTTCAGCTTATTCTGGGCAAATCAAAACTGTAGGCCTTATAAAACTAAATAACACCATCAGATTGCAAACTTTCTTCAGAGAAAGGTGAGTTTAAAACTAACTGCAAAGGCCCAGTCTAGTCTACAATGCTTGGATATAGGCTTGAAAATTGTTATATGGGGCGCATCCAGGATTTAAAGAAAGATGGGGGGGGGGGCTTAGAAATATAACATGCTTTAATTCAACATCACCACGAGCGGCAAATTTTTAGAGGGTTCTGACATCAGTCGTCCAAAAATAGGGCCCCCCCCCCCCCTTGGATCCACCCCTGGTTATCTATTAGACTGATTAGACATTTCCATTCTAAAATAGTTCTATATTGTCTTTCACAATGAACAGATCATCTTCATTCAAGGTAGTTTTGTCCACCCATGTCTGTGTTTTAAGAATGTGTCACGGTATAATTGAGACTATGATGACAGGTTGGATCAGACTTCTCTATCTAAGATATTTATATTTTATTACACTGATCAGACTATTCCAGGGATTGAAGGAATGTTGTTAAAAACAGGGGCGTCGGAGACAAATGTGAGGTAGGGGGTTTGGGGGTGCCGTGAGTTTTACTTGAATGTATTTCATGCTTATATTTTGGGAAGTTATAGTAAGGACACAAATTTTGCTTGACTACATATGAAAAGGGCACATATTCACCCCTATTCGACCCTCATACTTCCGGCGCCCCTGGTTTAAAATAGTGTCTTCTGAGTGGGTTCAAAGGGATTGTTGAAAGGGGTTTTCGTATTTTTAATATGAGTATCATGAACACTTATGGCATCAGTTCACACCATTCAAATTTTTCAATTAGACTTTTGTGGTTCCATCATTTCTACTAAAACTAAGTGTTTGATGACATCACTTATCTCAAAGGCCTTGTGTGCTACAAGCATATGAATCCTTAGTTTGGATAAACCTAGAAATGGTCATAGAATTGTCAAGGGAGGTTCACAGCACCTGGCATTTTAGAGCTCAATGATAAAGAATTTTTGAAGGGATAAAGCCATGCTAGTCTCAATTATGGGAGTGTAGGTCAAGTAAAAGGCTACTGTGAGTAGATGGGCCTCGCTGTACAGGAATGAGGAATATAGTTGACAAGATATAGCTGTACGATACAGGTGTAATAATCCATGAATATCTGAAATAGATTAGCTGTCAATCACCTGTCAATCATCTCAATATCTCCTACTGGCCTGGGGTATATCAGCTATATCTATCATTAGTTTACTGGTCATCTTCTCTTCACCTTCAAATAACCTTCAACTCTTCAAATTTTTAGGGATTAAATTCAAATTGGGCATTAGCTTTGGGGTAGATAAGAGCTGAGGGGATAGATGGTAGATTTGGCGAACAGGTGGAACAAACTTCCTCAAATAGGGAGAAGACGCAAAAAGTCTCAATCCTCATGTAAATAGCAAATGTCACCCCTGTTACTCCCTTTGGTGCCACCACTGCATGGGTTAAAGGTTTCCAGTCAGAGGGCTATGAGAACTCCAACAAGCTCTCAAATGGTCATCCAGTTTGAGGGTATGACACTTAATATGAAATTGTAATTTTCAACTCTCTGGTCCCTAGGCCAGGCCTTCTCATTTAATGTATGTAAAGAGCCAAATGCATTTTATGAAAAAATATAAGGGCCAAATAGAGCTTAGTATAGAGAGTATAGAGTTATAACGGACCTCTTGAGGGGTCATTCTCAGGGCGCCTTGGGTCGGATTTGGCCTGCGGGGCCCCATTTGAGAAGGCCTGCCCTAGGCCAACAGAGTATTCTGATTCTAATTCATTTCATAATAGATATTCTAAACCTATATCCTGCCCCTCCCGAAAATTCTCTTAAATTTAACGATCATTGTTTTGACAGTTTAAGGATGTTTTGAAAGTTTTAGTTCGGATAATTTAAACTGATGTTTTTATTTTTATAGCTGGGTGGGTGTAATTTGCCTTTTAGCCATCTAATATTTTTATTACCGTATATTTCCGTGTATTGTTCGCGCTTTTTTACACTAAAAAGCACCTGTCAAACAAGGGATGCGACTACATGGGGTAAGGAAGGGGTTTGCATTATACATGGGTGCGCATTATATTCTGAAATATACGGTATCAAAAGATGAAAGTTTCACATCCAAACTGACAACAAAGCACAAGTTATGGACTGACGTCTCTTGCTGTAAATTTTTTTACAATATACATGTATAGGCATAGTATCAGATCCATAAAGGTATGTGTGAAGAGGTTTCGATTCGAGTGACATCATGGATACTCTCAATTTTAGCGAAATTGCAAGAACCAAATTTGTCTAATTCAAAATTTGGAATGCTCTAAATTGATATGTCTTAATACACTTAAAAGGTCAGTTTTAAAAAACCTTCTAGAATACCTGTTCCCAACCAGTGATACCAGCGAACACCACAAATGGTACCGAGAAGCTTCTCAGATAATTAGTACTCAAGCTATAAGAAAATCGCAAAATACCTTCAAATATATCTCAAACTAAAAAATTCACTTTTATTTATTTTTTTTCATTGCTGTACGCGGCAGGTCTCCAGCCTGTGTGAAAATTGTGTGTCTTGTTGACCAAGTCTACAATTCAAAATACGGTATGCTTGTGTGGGCCTGTGCAGTAGTCTGGATGACCTGACCCACGCTGTTGCACCACGGGAATAACTTATTTGTTATCAAGATGGCGGGACGCTCAATGTGTAGTAGGGCATTGGGACTTTCAAACACGGATAATTAAGGATACACATGGATTTGAAGGCTCAAATTTCAACGGTAACCTCTGTAGACTATTTCTAATTAGCTAAGCTAAAGATTTCACATCTTTGCGACCGTCGGATGATTGTCCGAAACAAATACCGCACGTGGCTCTTTAATGGTCCTTAGGGTTGGCGAAGGGGTACCAGGAGATTGCTAGAACAAAATAGGGGTACGAAGAGTCTAAAAGGATGGGAACCGAGGCTGAAGGTATCAAGGGCAGTTCTCACCAACCGTACCTTTTCTCGTTGACCTAGCCCAGACTCTATATTTTTGTATAATTTGAAGTGTTTTGTTATGATTTGTAAAGGAGACTGAATCGTACGTTACTCAAGCATGACCTATATATTATATTTGTAATGTTTATTGAGACGAATATGACCTCCTTAATTTTAGGAGTGGATAGGGTTAGCTCAGTACTTACATAAAAAAAAATTACTGAAAGGTGTTGTTCAATGACGTCACTAATTACGAGATATGCTTGATGCTATAGATTTATGACTTCCCCAAACATTTCAAGTTAAGTCACAGATATCTGATTGAAAACTCAAATAGAGCAAATTGATGCTAACAGTGTTCCAAATACACATACATTCTTTAGAAAAAGGTCTGCGGCACTGGTCTTGATCGAAATAAGTGTCCTTAGTAAAACAAGGCATCAGCATATCAGTCTTTTTCTTATTGTTGTAAATCAGAGGATAGTTTGTCAGTTAAGTGATTCTGAAAGATGATCGTTAAGCCATTATGTCGGTGAACCACAAAATATACATATAGTAACGGCTTCATCATAAAAATACTAAAAACTTTTTAAATATTGTGGAAAATAAGAGGGCTAAGCCTACTATTGCTGATGAATTCAGTCATTCTGAATGATGATAGTAGCCTTTATGTCGGTGAACCACAAGATATAGGCCTACATCATATAACATCACCATATGATTGATCAATAGACACCTTATTCTTATTTTACGCATATAAATTTAAATGATGATAGTAACTTTTATTGTCGGTGAACCACAAAATATTCATCATATGATTGAAAGAGAAATTACAATAGATCTTATTCTTATTTTACAATGTATATTATTTTGAATGATGATCTATTTTGATTGATGGAGTAAAATGGGTTATCAAATTAAAACAAATTTATTTCTTGTTTAACATATTCTTTAAAAGGGCAATGACAACTTTGATGATCATCTTTCTCAGTGGCGACACCAGTAGGGGCACATAAATATCGTTTGTACCCTCAATTGAACTTTCAATTTATTTCTTAAAATCAAAATATGATTTTTACATGATTTTGCTCCAAATATGTGTCAAAATGCACCAATTTATTTATTACAAATTTTTTCCTGGATAAAAAACCCTCAGACCCACATTAAGAATCTCAACCCCGAAAGTTCATTTATATGTTTGCCATCTTTTGGCACCCCCAATTCCTTGAGACTGGCATCACCTATGATCAGCTTTCTTTGAAGACTTATAAAAAAACCAACAAATTTGTGTTCTGTCTTTATTAGTAAGATTCCACACAAATGGGATTAATCTAGTTTTGACTTTCTGTTATATCCAAATAAGGAATACGGTTCCAGTGTTATTAATCATGAACTATTTCTGAATCATCAATGTACAGATGTTCAAAATTAAATCAATATTTTCATTCTGTAGGTTAATCATCACATTAATGATTAGAAATAGATGACTGGTAGATGACTTCATTCATTTCACTATTTACCTCATTGTCCAATGATAAGCTTGGACTGTTATTGATGATGTCATTATCATTGTTAGGATAGATCTCTTACTGATATTTGCTGGATTTTGATATTCGATCTGTATCAGTCATCATTGTGGACTCTCAGAAAGGATGCCAAGTTGACAAACCAAGTCGTAAGAACTTAAAGCCTATAGATAGAAGAATAACTCTATAAAGACATTGGTAAAGAGCAATTTGAACCCTCAGAAAAAAAACTTAAAACCTATAGAAGAGAATGATGTATGTCAAGCTACTATAGATGTTTGTAGTAAAATAAAATCAATGATTCCACTAGAACTATATACTAGTTCAGTCTATCAATGTTTATAAAACTGATATTATCACCAACTGTTAGATCATAGTATTGATTTTACTCAATTCAATTGGAATGAAGTTTTGTGTACTATAGTGGTCTTTCTGAAGGAAGGTCAGAAGGTGTCATGTTCCTTCCAGAATTTTGCTTTAATTGTAATCTTAAAAAAACAGGGCCTGTCCATATATGAAACAACCTAATCTTTAAGCTTATAGTATTATATTGAGTGAAATAAGATAGAACCTGTCAATTTACATCTGATAATTACATTATTACTAGTGATGTAACCAGCTGATCTGTTCATCTAAACAGCTGTTTAACAGCTGATCTATAACATCAATATTAGACCAGTGTTATTATACCTGTAATTAACAGATAACATGTTATAATATTACATCATATACAGGTGCTTACTGAGATAATGAGACAATAATTAACATAGTGGACATTAACTTGTCATCTTCCAAACAACCAATAACTCGGGGAGTGAAAGTAGGCTTAAACTTATTAAACCGGACATTACTCTTGATGGTTTACTCTTGTTGACATTATAGGCTCTTTGCTTGCATGTTTTAGCCCTTTGTTTCATACAGCTGGTTTCTTGTTTACATAAAGGAGCCATTAGTGTAAAGGTGTTCCATGTGGCATAGTGTGCTTATCAATAGATGTCACAAGAGAGCAGAAGTCCAGAAGCAAAAAAATGAGGTGACGGTGCAAATGGGATTCACTTCTTCCATATTCTGGAGAACCCCACCTTCTAGGCTTACACTACACAAGACACCATACCTTGTCTTTTTGCACCCTAACTTAAAATATTTTGAATAACACCTGTAGGATTGCCTTGTACCCTGAAGCTTGAATGTAAAATCTACATTCCTGAATTTTAATTAAAAACTTTCATTAATAACTTTAATTCAGTATTTTAATTAATGGGGTTAAAGATGGCCTCACAGAAATTTAACTGAAAATATTGGTCATTTTCTACATATTAACAATCAGTCAATTGTCAATAATTAACCATCAGTGTGTGAAAGTCTGATGACCCCTCATTATTCAAGACAAGATGTTTTGCCCAGGACCACTACATCCCGTCTGGGCTATGTTTGATCCATAAGATGAGCTGATCTATATCAGATATATTAACAGTTAAAGGTAGTGACTCAAGATTTTTGCCAAAGCAATTTCTAAAATTCAGATTAATTCAGTAGCCAGTATTTTTAAACATAATTTAAAAAAATGAATTTAATAATTTAAAAAAAAAATAAGTAGAGCAAGAAGTTTTTTTTTGTTAACAAGATGAGAACTAGTTAGTAAAGGTTAAACATGTCTTATTTCATTGTGAACATCTTTAATTAGGTGAAAGAGAAAAAAACTTTTAATTATGAAGGTCATTGGGTCAATTTTTTTCAGATTTTTTAACCATTTGTACTGAAACTTTTTTATGGTATGATAAATGGTGAAAACTAATTATAAGCTGCCTCAGGTCCTCAAACTTTTGATAATTTTACAAAATCAGTGGTGGTACCAGTCTCCTGGAACTGGGGGTATAAACAGGGTCACATTTATAAATGGAGGTACAACTATAAGGGTCAAAATTATGGAAAAGTCAGCTGCAATCCTCTATAAAGAAGATAGGCCTAAGGGTTTCTCCTCAAGAAAAATATTGAAAAATAGAATTGATATCATAAGGTGAGGCCAAATATAAAGCCTGCCTTTCTCTTTCTCAGGTTTTCTCAGGTTTTCTCAGAAAAAATACTCATAGGTCATTATAAAATACTTAATCTTGCCTATATTGTGCTTCAAACCCACTGGGAACCCAATTAACCTGCCGTTTTTAATATGGAAGAGATTATATTTAATAGGGTCAAGTTTTGTCCAGCATAATATCTCTTTAAACTTTACAGTTTTACTGTCACCTGGTATTTAAAGGAGATTAAAGGATTTACACCTCCTAATCCCTGTATAACAATCGGATTATCACCTTTGGGTTTTTTCTTCTTCTGTGTTTATCAGGCTTACCAGTAGCTGTTATACCATAAAAAATTATGGATTAGGTTTTTTCTTATAAGGAATAGAATCATCTAGATAATTTTGTTATCGTCTACATATTTTTGTTTTCATCACTAAGCTGTTGATAAATTTCTTTATAATAAAATTGTACAACAATTCAACTGTAATGGTGCTGTTTAAGTTTAGACTGTGGTCATTTCAAGGCTGTTGCTCTTAGTAACAATCTCATATGCAAAGTTGAAATGGAGTTTAATTTCTAGATTCCTGAGGGCAGTAGGTCTACTGTTATCAATATTATGAAGTAGTTGGCGTATAATTACTACATGAGAGAATGTTATTAAGGACCTGGAAGAGTGACATATTTTCTCGGGCACGGGCCAAAGACAAAAAGATGTCTCTGTACTGGCCTGGCATTGAGATAAACATCTTGAACAGGGCCCCGTTCCACTAAAGTGCGTAAGTTTACGCAAAAGAATTTGACTTACGCACATCTTACGTGAAATCTTACGCCTGTTTCACTAAGCAACTTACGAAGTTCTTAGCTACGCAAGTTATCACGCGTGTAATCGACAACATTGTTTTGACGAATTTACCGCTTTATTTCATCAAAAAACAGAAAAGAAATATGTATTAGAACACATTCGAGTCCTACAAACACTTTAAAACAGTCTTTAGTGCTGAAAATTTACGACTTCATCCTCAAAATGGCGGTATGATTTTCGAAGCGTGAAATGACGTCAACATGACATTTACGACGTCATCGTAACTAATGTTTGACGGTCGGAAAACTGAAAGCTCAAAATGACAAAAATAGGGCAAATAATACAGAAAAAACGTGAAAAACATTCAAAGTTTTAATATTTATGAGTTCACAAAACAAAAAAAGCAGAGTTTCATTTATTTTCAAGCATTTCTTGGTCTAAGAAAAAAGTTACGACAGGGTGTAGCTGTCTTAAGTTACGCAAAAACTTGCGAAAATTTCTTGACGTAAGAATCTTAGTGAAACGCAAATTTGGGGATTTTTCTTACGTAAGTCAGACTTAAGACAATTTTGGACTTAAGAAGTTTAGTGGAACGGCCCCCTGGACAATCAAACTTTTGATGGGGTCTTCAAGTAGCCTGCCTCAATTAGCCCATATAGGTGCAGAAAAGTAGGACGTAAAACTCCATTCATTTCATTTCAAGTAGCCTGCAATTACTTCTGATCAAAAATTTGAATTTGAAAGTCAAGGTTTTAGTAGTAGCCTTGTCCAGTTTTATATTGTTATGATAATTGTGATGTTTGATATATCGATTTTCAATATTTATTCTAAACATGATCATCATCATCACGTACATAACATATCAAACATGATCAAACTACAAACACTTTGCCTCGGGGTAGACCACAGTCCTCCATCTTTATTCATAGTTCATGATCGTTAACTTCTACTTTTATTCTTTTGTTTTTTAGTCATCAAGTATTTCAGTAATTTACTGACGACCCAATCGTAAAGTGATCAGAGTTTTAATGTTAATTATTTTGCCTGAAGCCAGACATAAAGTTTTTTCATCTGTCCATTTGTTTTTTTGTAGTATTTGATTAACCTTTGAATCACCTATGAATATTTTTTTTTGACAATAGGTTTTTTAATTAAATATGTTTGAAAGGTAAATTAAAAATGGATTTGAGCAACTGAGGACTGCTAAAGATGACAGGCATTTTTCAGTATTCAGTGTGCTCAGGTCAATTTGGAACTGAAGCTAGTGATTGATCAGGTTTCACCAGTTTCTGGCAGTCACAGAAAATTTGGTTTGTCTCAAATCCAGCTACATAGGACTACATATGCTCCAAAATTGATGAAACAATAAAGATATTTGTAAGTGTGGTATATGAAAACTGAATATGAATATAATTTCATTATCAGTGTTATGTGAAATGATAATGAATTTTATCAGGTCCAACAGGTGTTAATTACTAAGAGACAAAGTGTAAAATTATCATGTAGAGTGATAATGGTTATCGGAGATTACATTGATAGTTATTGTTACTTATTGGTTTTCTATTTCAATGTCCAATTATTAACATTCACTGAACATGTTGAAAAAAGAGGGAGAAATGCTAGTGTAAAACCACGATAAATGGATTTTCAGACATCATTGGCCAATCTAAAAAGTCAATTACTGATATAAGAACCTCTTTAATTTAATCATAAGTTACCTGCTCTTAAAGGGATTGTAAAGAGGTTTCCTAAACTTTGTATGTATATCAGGGACACTGATAGGGTCAATTTGAGCCATTCCAATTTCCATTCCGACATCTGTGGTTCTTGCAATTTCACTAAAACTACCAATGATCTACCGGAAGCTACTTTTGATATCTATGCAGATGATCACTGTCAGTGGCATCATAAAACGCATTAGAGAAAAATGTTAGCCACTCTGAGGGTTGGTAAAATCTGCACCTTTTTAGAGAGTCCATGTGTCTCCTATTCTGTGATGTAGCTATATTTGTCAGCCACTTTCACCTAATGCAGGTGTTAAAAACATCAAAAGTCGAAAGTCATATAATCTGTTTGTCAAACATCCTAATTACAAGGTGATTATCTCCCTTGCCTAATTATCCTGACCTGGGTGTTGACAGGTTAGATAACTCTCAGATGGTCATTATGGTCGTAGACACGTCTGTTTTGGATTGGATTAATCTTTGATGTCCACTATAGCCGTTGGGGGCAGACCTACTTGCCCGAATTTTAATGATGTTTGCCCAGCTCACCCGGTTGATTTTGCCAGATTGTTTTGGAACTTGCTGCCCGAAACATCTATTTGGGAGGGGGGCCCCTCTCTGCCACCCTGTTTCCTACGGTTATGATGTCTACTGCAGTCTCTTTTGCCACCTCTGTCATGACAAAATATACCATATTATGCGGTGACAATAGCAAATGGGTAATTGCATAGCGAGATATTTTTTCAAGGACGGGGTGGGGCGAGGGCATTAGCCAAATAGGTAAAAAGGTAAAACACCATTTCATTAACTAGTGTAACAACAGTCTTGCAACAAGAAATTAAAATGGTCCAACTCAAAGCTAACTACATTGTATATCACTGTGCACAAAAAAGGGCAAGATAACCTTTTTAACAGTCAGCAGGTTTGATATATGTCCTTTTTCCTGTGTAAGACATCTTATCTTCTGACTCAATTAAAGGGGAATAGTCAACAATTTGATTTGGATCTTAGATATTATGTTAATAGTCTTCAGAAGTACTAGAACTGCACAACGGCAAATTTTAGAGGGTTCTGACATTAGTCAGCCAAAAATAGGGGGAGCTCATGCAAGGGAGCCCCCCCTTGGATCCGCCCCTGGACCATCTGGTGACATGCTATAGAATTGATAGGAAGTTTGTAGACATTGTATAATTTGAGGGACTTTTACTAAAAGGGAGTTTGTGGAGATAATGTAACCTATATTAAAAGGGAGTGGGTTAAGATAGGGTATATTTATTCTGGGGGTTCAGACCCGGGTTAAAAGCATGTAAATTGAGTATGATAAACCTATACCCAGTCTATTATTAATATATTATATTGTACTGGTGTTTGTTTTGGTTTTAGCTATTAACTTGATAAGATAGGTCGAAATAAATACATCATGTTTTACATTCTCTATTTGTGTTATTGTATTTGTCTACAAGACTTTCAAAAGCAGCTCAGTGAGTTGAGTGAGCTTCCTAATCTGAAGGTTGCAGGATTCACTTTTAGTCAAAGTTGTACCTTGAGATTTGTTAATCTGGTCGGTCTACTCCTGTCAGTGATTCAGGTAGGAGGGCATGGACAAAGCCTGTAGTTCAGGCCTTCTCATAAAATTTTTAAAAAGAGCCAAAAATGCATTTTATAGCCTTAGCTAACATAATGAGCAGAGCCTTTAAGCGGAAGAGGTCACTGTTGAGGGGTCACTCTTGAGGGCGCCGCGGGTCGGATTTGGCCCGTAGGCTGCCATTTGAGAAAGCCTTCTGTAGATGATTAAGAGGCAGTACATGTATATATGCTCCAGTGTACATGTTAAGAATCCACAACTGTTAAAAATTGAAAAAGATTGGACTATGATGCCACTGTCCTGTAAAAAATGTCCCTCATTGCACACACTTTCTTTAATTGTGTTAATAATTTGAACATTGGCACACAAAAAGTGTGATGAAAACTAAATTAAACTTTCAATTAAAATGAAAGTGTCTCAATGTCTGTGAATATTTACTCAAGAAAACAAGTTTTTATGGTAAAAATAAATAACGTGAGGCCAAGACACCTACAGTTTGTTATTACAGAAAGATATTTTAAAATCTGATGTAATAACACATAGTTTAAATTACATAAATCATATATCAAATAGCCCTATAGGCATCACATTTTCTTTTTAAATATTTAAGATTATTTTTACTAAATTTTATAAAATACAAAGTACATAGATTAACTTTTAATTATGGGATCATTTAATATATCATAATTTTGTTCACTAGATTATTATTCTCTGAAGACCAAAATGGATTCACATTAATTGCTTGTTTATAAATCCAAATCTAGACTTGTCTAGGGCCTACGTAAAAACCTTATTTCACAAACCAGATAAATGTCCTGATGATTTTTTAAACCCATGCCTATAGCATAAGATTGCATTAATTTAACTTTTAAAAGTATAATACTTCAATTTTATTTAATATATTTTTTTAAAAGTAGGCCTAGTCTAGTTTTTTCAAATTATATTTTAATTATACATTTATATAAACATAATTGTATGTTATAAAACATTTTTAAATTTTTTCAATGTGAATTTCTTTAGATGTCTGATGTTAATCTATGTTTAAAATTTCAACCTGTTTTATTAAACCAATTATGTGGTAAAATTACACAAACAATTTTAGGATTAATTTTACATAAAAAAAAATGTTTTGAGGGAAATGAGTAGATTTGCACAGACAAAATTAAGTGCATAACCTTGATCGTTCAATGACACTAGTTGTTGAAGGGTTTAGGTGTAGGTTAAGGGGGCGGGTGGGCAACTGTTAATATGGAAAAACTAGTTAGCCACAGGAGAAAATTAATCAAGGCTCTGGTTTTATTGTACAAGATGTGTAACATTTGAAAGTAAAGGAGAGTTATCTACTTGCAAAATTGCTGACAGAGTCAAGGAGTAAGACAACCCTTTTTTACCAGTGCTTTCGAGTCGGCCCAGTGTCGGCTTTCAACCCCCTGTCGCCTTTTCTAGCAGCGGCGTAGAACTTAATAACATTGTGCCCTTTCAATGGCTGCTTCCCCATTAAGTTAGATGTACTGGTTTGTTCCATTTTCCATGAACCAAATATAGGAATCCTTTTCCAGCGCAGGGGCACAACTGACGAATTTGTGCCCTTCCAATACTACCCTTGCAGCTTAAACTTGATGCTAGTGCTTCCGGCTCTACTTAACAAAAGTGCACTTTTACCATACTCATGGAAAGTGTGTAGAAACAGACTAAGTGTCTGAAAGATCTCAAGAACCTATTTCCTTCTGATGATGAGATTTATCTTGTTTAAATATGAATACAATAGGAAATCTCAAGTAAAGTACAGTGTACAGTGTATATAAAGGCTAGAAGAGTGAAATGAGGTGGTAGTACAATTATGGTGTATTTAAAGGGGAATGATCACCAACCGTTTGACCAACAAATACTCTAGTCTCAGAAGCAGATTTTTTAAAAGCTAAACATTGCAGTAATTGGGTGTCACAATCCATGATTATCTGCTTTTAAAAGATAAAATGCGACTCCTATTTGAGTGGGATGACCTCATAATATTAAAGATAGAAAGAGAAATTTCTCGTTAGGGGTATAATTGAAGGGACAACACCATTACTGTGCAGTTCTAATACTTCTGAAGACTGTTTACATTTCATTCAATATCCAAATCAACCCCCCAAGATGTGGATTGTTTCCCTTTAAACAGGCTTTCTTATTCATATAAGAGATAGATTAAAGGGGAATAGTCAGAATTCTTAGGTTCGGTTCTTGTATTCCAGAAGACTATTTACATAGACTTTATTCTAGTATCCAAATCAACCCACCAAAGAATGGCGATTGTTCCCCTTTAAAGACTAGTAAAGTGAAATGGGGGTTATAGTAATGTAAGAATGATTAGAGTCAATATAGACACAAGATCTTGTATTTGTTAAATAAGGCAGGTTTGTCAACAGAGAACCGTACAACCAAACAATCTCTCTCTCGTGTATTGTTACTCTTACTATTAAATAGAAATAGTCTTTTAATTATTTACTTTATCAGCTGATTACTCTTAATTCTACCGTACAAATTACTTCTGAGAATGAACATTATAGCTATAGGAGACAGGGGTAGGGAGTGCAGCTCAAATAGTATGTTTTCTGGCAGCGAGGTCCAAAAAAAACGGGCAGAATCAGACCAAACAATCTCTCTCTCTTGTGTATTGTTACTCTTACTATTAAATAGAAATAGTCCTTTAATTATTTACTTTACCAGCTGATTACACTTAATTTCTACCGTACAAATTACTTCTGAAAAGGGGAGTTGTAGTTAGGGAGACTTTCGAGAATATTTTAGCTTCAATCTCGAATTTTCTTGGGCTTCCCATAGTTAAGGGTTTGCTACAATGTCAAACTGAAAATTTGAATGGTGTAAATCGATGGTGTCATAAAGAATTTATGAAACATCTTAGAAAATGTTGCACATATTGAAATTATAAATCTGACAAAGCCTTTAAATTGATGATTTTATATTTCCAGGGGCAGCTGAAGGTGGTAAAAGTACCCTTGTTAAACAGATGAAAATAATTCACAATGACGGCTTCTCAAAACACGAGTTACGCTCTTTTAAGGTAAACATTAGTATTATAGTAATTCATGTAATTTATAGTAAAATGTAGAAAAGGAATCATATATTATTAGAAAGGGAAAGAATGGATGCATAACCTACACCCCAGTTGGTCACACCCCCAAGTTGTGGTTAGGGTCCCATAGTCAGATAAAACCTGCCGTTGAGTGGTAGGGGTCCCAAAACCTCAGGGATCTGATAGGACATGAGCAGAATCATAAATGTCATCGTAAACCTTCTTTTTTCCTTCTTATTGAAGGAGATTCACTTGACCATGTAATTACAGATTTTTATTAAATGATTTTTGATTCTTTATAATCGGTCAAATGATAAGTTAAACATAAATGGCCTCAGCCCACTAGGGACACCTTTCATTAACATAAACTATTCTATAAGGGCCATATAAATGACACGGGGATTATTCATAAAGAGGTAACTCAAGTGGACAACAATATTCAATGTCCAAACATTCAGTCAATATGTTAGAGGCCTCAAAAACTCCCTGCTGATTTTCTTTTTTGTCATATATTTTTTTAAGCTCAATAATAAAAATGTTAACTACTTTTGACCTTATTTCTAAGAATATCATTGTTAAGATATCATGACTGATTTAATAATAGCATCTCATAAAAAAGCCTAAAATGACTTCCAAGTACTAACCAAGAGGGCTCTGAAATATAACATGCTTCAAATTCAATGGCAGTGCGAGCGCCTGTAGAGGGACTCTAAGGATTGCTTCAGGGGTGTATTGTCTGAAAAGGGTTGGGAACTATTGTTTTTAATTAGAGGGTAATGATGCGATGTTACTTATGACTAGGCCTTTTCCCATTGAGTATTTCATCTGTTGTTCCTCTTGAAAAATGAAATTTATCACCTAATCAACTCTTTGTATCGCTTAAATAATGGAAATTTGACATCAGGTTAGCCTACAATCTAATTTTATTTTATTCCAGACAGCAGTTTTAGACAACCTAGTCAGTTCTATGAAGTTTGTTCTAGCAGGAATGGGCATGCTACGAGTTAATTTAGAGAACCCTAAAAACAAGGTATGACAAAGAGTTTTATCATTGACTTTTAGTGAAATCTAAGATACCAAAGCTTACTTTGAACTTGAAGCCATATACTGTCTTGATGGCATAATGAAACAGATGTGTTTGTAAAGTTGGTGACCAAGGTAAAAAAAATGGGTACAGATAATCTGAGAAAGATTCATTCAAAGATCTTTTAGCAGCTGGGATCCTCCATAGTCTACATAGTAATCTTTGAACCTAATGTATGCTCTTTAATTTGATAAGGGTTATTTTATGTTTTGATGAACAAGCTCTATTTTTTAACTTACAATTTTTTAGTTGTATGCTCAGAAGATATTGTCGTGTATGTGTTGCTATGATAAAGAATTTCATGCAATGCTACCAGAAATATACGAGGCATTAAAATCATTGTGGAAAGATCGTGGAATCCGATTGGCTGTCTCTAAGGGATACGAATTTGAACTGAACGATTCTGCCATATAGTAAGTCTTATGCCTTATTTATTGTGACTTTGAGAATGTAATGAAAACAATTGCTCTTGCTTTGTAAATACAGAACCTTTTCTTATACGAGAGCCATTTGAATTTTCAGTAAACTGTCAGTGGAAAATATATAGGCCCTAGTATTAAATACTTCTACAATTCTTAGCCAGAGACTAAGAATAGGATAGGAATGGGACAAATTGATGTTATCTGTGCCCCAAATACACATACAAAGTTTACAAATCCTCTAAACAGTCCCTTTAAACAATTTTTATTTCCAGTTATTTTGAGAACATGGATAGAATCTGTAGTCTGAAGTTTCAGCCATCTTGTAAAGATGTTCTACGAGCCAGAGTGAGGACAACTGGAGTTATAGAAACTTGTTTTAAAATAAATGGTGGAGTTATCAGGTATGTTGGCCATTGGGAAGTCCATTGGGAAGTCCATTGGGAAGTTTATTACTATACAATCATTGCGCCCCAATTTTTTGATGAACAGAATTGTTTTATAAGATTTGAACAACATGTAGAAGCGATAGGAGCACACTTCTTTAATACAGTTAGGCAAATTGTTTTGCTTGTACGGAACTTATCTTCATTCTGACAACAGAAATCTGCCATTTTGTCAAAAGCCCTTATAATTAAGTTTTACATTCTTGAGATGGACTGAGGGTGCTTTAGATTACCATTAGACGTACATTGTATTTCAAAGTACATCGGGGAAAGACCCTTGGCTACTCATCAGTTCAAGGTTTCAGGCATTTTAGAACTCAATGGTGATAAATTTGAAAATTTCAAAGCTAGGCAAGCCTCATTTCTGGGAGAAATCAAAGATGAGTTCACTTCCACTGTAAATGGTAAACAAGTTCTGTGATTGATGCATGTATGGTATACAAAGTATTTTGAAATTTCCAGGATGTTTGATGTTGGAGGTCAAAGATCAGAAAGAAGAAAATGGATCCAATGTTTTGATGATGTTCGATGTATTTTATTCGTAGCAGCTTTAAGTTGTTATGATTTAACTTTGTTTGAAGACCCAAGTGTGGTGAGTTATTCGCCTTTGGTAATTTTGTTGCATTTTGAACAGTCATATACATGGAACATTTCATTGACAAGATCTTTTTGGTAGCATCAGTGGGCAAAGCAGTTATATGTTTGCTGTTTACCTGATTGTGCCTGTGTTCAAACTAGGAGTATGTCCAGTCCAGATAATACCTTCAAATTTTTCAACTCAGTCTTCCCCTTTCAGTGATTTGAAGAGGGTCTGGAAACATTCTGTTTGGACAAAAAAACTGGGGCCTTGTCTTGTGTTTAACAGACTGGCAATGATTTTACGACGGTTTACATATTGAAAATATGCAAGGCCAATACAGCATGATTATTTAATTTCCATTACAGAATCGATTGGTAGAGAGCCTGAAATTATTCCGTGGTATATCTAATAATAGATTCTTTTTTAATACAGCAATGGTAAGTTAACATTATCCTACTTTTACTTTGCTTTATTTTTATTTGACACTTCTAATTTCTTTCATTTATTCTATTTATGGTAATTACCAGTCATTGCTGATATAAGCTTCTACCGGTATTCGGTATGTATGACTGTGATTTTGCTCTCATGAAAATGAGCAATTTTGAGGATTTTCACACAAGATCAATGGGCAAAGAGACCATGGGCCTTATTATCGAAAACTTAACTTAAAGTCCAGATATTAAGAAATACAGTAATCTGATTGGATAATAGAACTAAATTTAAAATCGATTTTATTGATTAATCAATTAGATGACTAGAAAACTAAAATAATCTTAAAGGGATTGTAAAGAGGTTTTCTAGCCTTTTTAGATGGACGAAGGACACTTCCAACATCTATTTCGTACATACAAAATATTCATTGGGTGCCCGTGGTTCCTGATATTCCAGAAAGAAAAACAGGAAGTGACGTCACAATCTTGGAAAAAATCGGACTGGATGATCAGGTACAGGGCATTATAAATACATGTTGTCACAACGCTATGACTTATATGATATCGCTGTAACAACATTTATCTAATAACGTCATATAATGACATTAAAATAAAATAAGACTTAGCACCAGTATGATATTGATCTGTAAATCAAATTAAGCTAGCCATTGTCTGATTGATTGGAAAATCTTGTGATTTAATTGAAGCAGAAATTACATTCTACAGTTCATTGAACAAAATACATTACATTGATAATATTTCTTTGTTGATAAAGCAATTTAATGTTCTATAAAGCCATACTGAAGTAGAACTTTAAAGCACAGAGAAGAATTGGAGAGTTATTTAAATTTATTTTTATGAAATTTATTTCAGATTTTATTTTTGAACAAGTTAGATTTATTTCAAGATAAAGTTCGTCATTCTGGTCGACATCTTCGATATTATTTCCCAGATTATTCCGGTAAGATTTTTATATTAATTTCTTCAAACTTTAGTCTGTGCATTCCAGATGCTTCTTTAAAGGAATACAACCTGTCCCCTTGAGAACTTATTTTTTGTTCATTCTAAGAGGTCGTATCGCTTTAAATTGGTAGCCTACCATTTATCCGCCAAAGACCATGCCAGGGAGTTTGACCAAGGACCAACTGGAAGACAGGAAGTTATTTATATATTCTGCCTGAAATATTACCATGTCTGATTTATATTCCAGGTCCAGACCATGATGTGGACTCGGCAGCCAGATATATTCAACATTTATTTACCATGCAATGTAACAATCCCTCCAAAGTTATCTACCCTCATTTCACCACGGCAACCGATACTAGTAATATACAGGTTGTGTTTCAGGTTGTCATGGATTCCGTGTTACGTGAAAATATCAAGGCTGTGTCTATTTTATAGCGAATCATATTCATTGGTTTATTTATTCATATCATGGAGTAAATCAGTGTACAGTCGAACACACATATTTACGCACATCCTGGGATGATCTTAAACCTAAACACCAGCAGTCCAGCAATGATAATTCTGTACATCCAGCATCCCTGGATTATTTAACCCAGGCCTTATCAAATGGCGACTTCTGCTAAAACTCTATGCTCGCTTTGCTAGCTAATCTCCATTTGGCCTTAATATTTTTTCATAAAATGCATTTGGCCCTTTATCAAAATTAATGGTAATTGAGAAGGCCTGATTTAACTCATAAAAAAAAGCAATCCACTTTTATGTTGAGGCTGCTCAAGCAAACTACGCATCAAGGACATGATTTAGATAATTTCATCTTTCAATTTATACTACGTTAAATTCAATGGACTGTTCCTGTTTGTTTTTGGAATCACTAAGGTATTCCTTGACCATATTTTTCAAAACTGAACTTATAAATAAAGGCTAACTTGGTCACAAAATTAATTTTGGGCAGCAGTGGGCCATTATCAAGGTACAGATAGAGGTTCTATAGCACAGTGGTTAGCGCATCGTTCTTTACAAACATGACGTCATTTGCTTGGATAAGAGGAAATGAAGGTCGTTATGTTTGAGAGTTTGGTTCTCGATCAGGGTGTGATGGTCCGATGACCTTGAATAAGTCATCTTCACTCATAATTCCAGTCCACCCAGCTGTACATGGGTACGGATAATTCGGGAAAGATCAATGCCAAGGACCAACTGGGAGAAAGGATCCGCAAGGAACCTAATTTGTAAAATATAGATTTTTCTTTCTTTCTTTCATCTTTGTCTTCATCTGCTGTTATCATTTTGAGTATGCTGCCATGTATGACATTTATTTTGTAATTTGGAGAACATGTATATATGTATGCCCACGTATCATAAGGTATGCCCATGTATCATAAGGTATGCCCATGTATCATAAGGGTAACAATATAAAAGTTGGACAACCTGATCTCAGATATTATTATATCATTTGTAGAGAAGTAATATTATTATATCATTTGCTTGAACTAGTCAATCATAAACACATATAAATACAATACAAATCATACACATCCTATTAGAAATGATGTTAAATTCTATCTATGGTACAAATATTACCATAATATCTACTTTTATCATTTTCTAACAATTTTCTCTTGTATATCATTCCATATATTTGCACATTTTTTGATAATCATACTTTAATATTGATGCAAACTTTTTTATATTCAACAAATTTATTTTGTAAGTTTTCATGCTATGTTATCTTATTTACACATTCGGACATGATGATTATTAGTTGAAACAGACACTTTTTCTGGGAATTATTTCATTTGTATATATTTATAGTTATTTATACTACACCTTTTTTCTTGTGCCTGATATTGAAATCATGCAAACATGTAATGTTCGTTCATGTCATGTAAAATAACGCTTTGAGGTTTTTATTTATTCTTTATGTTTATGTTGTTATAATTTTTAAAAGATACTGTGAGTGGGTTTTGTTATTGTTTAAGACTTTAAGAAAAGAAAAGCATTCCAATTAACACCCATATATTTCATGATAATCATATAATGTACATTTTATCTTTCTGTCTCTCTTTCTGAATTATTTATTTGATTTTCCAACTTCAACAAACATGGTTATTTTATGCCTGAAAATATCATATTCCTTTTTTTTATTGGGCGATTTAAGCATTTTATTTTGCTGTTTATTAAAAGAAATTGTTTTATTAAGCTGTATGATCAAACAAACAATTAGAAAAATACAAACAAATTTTGAGTACAAAGTTAAGTGGTTTGTTTTTAGTTTTGACGTTTTTTTAATAGAAATCATGTTATTATTGAAATTGCCATGGAAATGATGTAACTTAGGAGGCCTTAAGGGGTGGATCTGAGGGGGGGGGGGTGCTCCCCTGGCTCGAGCCACCCTATTTTTGGCCGTTTGATGTCAAGATCCTCTAAAAATTTGCCTTTGAGTTTGAAGCATGTTATATTTCAGAGCCCTCCCTTTCTCTGAATCCTGGATTCCCCCCTGGCCTATATGTAAAGAGTAAGATTTCCATCTGTAAAATTTATCTCCAGTTAAAATTTGTCTTCATTGATTTCATTCTTGTTGCTGCAAAAATCATTTTAAGAAGCCACTGTCATTATTTATGGAAACCATATAAAAGCCCTGCTTGCTCTTTATTCCATGGCATTCTGTGTGAGCTATGAGAGCTCTTTGAGAAATATAATATTAACATCACTATAAAGGTCACATTTATTTGTTGTAAGAATTGTTATGTTATGTAAATATTTATATAAATTATGTTGTTTATATTTATGATAATGTAAATAGTATTTGTAAATTATTATTGAATATATATACAAATTTTTATTTATCTGTGTAATTGAATTATCTCCCTTTAGTCTCCAAATACATTTTGTTATCAGAAACTTTCCAGCTCTTGTGAACCTTAGTAGTGCCAGGAACTTTTCCTCTTTTCATTTCCAGCTGTTCTGTGATATTTATCATGAACAGTCTACTTAAAGCTATGGTCCATGGAGAATGATGGTCATGAAATTCTCTGTAAATGAGGTCTGATCACATGAAAGCAATGCAATATTTTGATATTTACCATATAAAGTTTCTTTCAAATGAGCACAAAATTAAACATCTGGACTATGAACTTTTACCCTACAGTTTTGTCACAACATTTTGGTCCCCCCTTTCCAATTCCATCTGCATTCATGAATGACTAAGACATTTTTTTTTTTTCAAATTCAAGCACAGACTATCAAGGAAGAGCACAAAAAAATATGGAGACAGAAAATATTCTATATTAATTTTATTGTTAACCATTATCACAATAAACAGGCCACAACACAACAACAAACAAACAATAGAATTGAGGGGGGGGGGGGGGGGGAGGCTAATATACAATAATAATTATAATATTCCTAAACCTATTGTCTACATAACATACAATTATATACCAGTATAGATATACTGTAGCTAGATACATATTACTTCACATCTTCACTTCACCAAGGTATGACATGATATTTTTTACTAATGCATATAACTGATCAAAGTAAATGGAAATATGTTTTAAAAGTCTTCAACATTTTTTTTATTTGACCAAGGTATGAAATGATGGTCTTTATAAAATATCAACAACTTCACTTATCAATTAAATGAATATTTTTAAAGTATAGTGTAGTATGGTATATGAATAAATTTTTAAGAGCCTTGATTATGTGATGATGCTCTTGATAAAATGGGTATATCACTTTCACTCAGTCAAAGTATTAAATGCTAAAGGTTCACATAGCAAATTAGGTGTTCCCATTGTTAGCTAATTTTGAGTTCATTGCATTTTGAGTATTGTATATTCAATGCCCTCCTATGAATATCAGGTATTGCCAAGATATCAAGATACATGGGCCTTACACATATTAGCATATACATACATGATTCACTGATGTATCATGGCAAAAACAATAGATATAAGAACGATCAAATTGCTACAAAAATGGGTCCCATTAGTTGGTCGAGACTCAATAGAAATAAAGGCTATATATTTTTCCTGTAAAGATGTATTACAATTCCATAAATGCTATTTCTAATCAAAACTGGTCTAAAACATGAATAGAGTAAATGCATGACATTTGGGGCTTTATTCTCGAAAACCTACGTACAATGATTTTAGTGTTCTAACCATCCGATTGGTCAATCACTAAAATTGATTTTAAATATAGCTTTATCATCCAATCAGATAATTTCTTAAAATCTGGATTTTATCTTAGTTAAGTTTTCGAGAATAAGGCCCCTGATTATAATCTATTAATAACTATATGGTGGTAGTAGCTACTGGAAGTGCATAATGTGCAGCCATATTATAACTATAACTTTCAGGGTAGGTCTAATTATATTCTCATATCATTAATATGTAATTGGCTGATTTGAATATTTCTAACCAATCATAGTGAAGAAGAGATTCAGATCCAATTTTGATTGGCCTGAATTAATATTTTTATCCAATCAATGTCAAGAATGACATTAGATTGATTGGCTAACCAGATACATGAAATTAGATGAAATTTTAGTTTCCTAAAATGAATACCAATGCCAATTTGAGTGGAGATTTTAAAGAATCATAGCTCATCTAGAACTGATCAAATGATTGGTCAGTCATGATTAAGTTTAAATTTGGACCAATCACATACAAGAGATAGCAAACCAATGTTCACATTTTGAAAGCTAGATTGATTTTTTTCTTTGCCTTCTTGTTTAAACTTCACATAATTACAATTATAAGATTCAAAATAATGCATAATTGCACAAAAATTCAGAATTTTTCTCCAACGAATCTCCATACAATAAAATTGATGAAATTTTCTGAAACCCCTGAGACATATAATGAAGCAATGTTGATTAATTTAACAATTAACATGATTTTAACGAGCTACAGTCTTTCATCTTCACATTTATTCTTAATTAGACTAGTTAAAATTATAACGATCCATAAATTAAGCTGGAAATATTTGCGGTTTTAAACGTAAGATCAATTTTCAACACATTATACACCGGCTTAATTTATGGTAACTCTCTACACAATGATTAATCATAATAAAAGATGTAGGTCAATTATATCAATATGCACATCCAGAGAGGAACAGTTCATTATTTCTTAAGGTAAATCAAGTACATAACATGACTTTGAGGCGTATCCTGATTTAGATAAGGAAACTATGATCAAACATTCTTGAATAGTGAATATTTATTGACATTAGATTGAATGAAATAGGTCTAAAGTAGACAGCTTATGCCCAATGTGGAAAATGTGTTTGTCCAAATGACAGCGTAACCCTTCTCTTTTTTAATTTCTTACTATAGATCTTAATGTTTTAGCTATATTTTGAGATCTTTGGATGCACACATGTATGACTAACTGAATCAGACTAAGTTTAGATGAATAAATATTCAACAAAAGAAACAAACACATAAACACAACCATAAATAATAAAGTAATAGAGATTACACCTTGATTCAGAAATATACAAAATAGATAACAAATCATTACAAATAGTTACATATTTAAAATATCACAAAAAAAAATCAAAATTTAAGGTTTATGGGGAAAGGGCTGTTAGTTATAAACTCTTGTGATGTATGAGTAGAAATCAGATCATTTGGTAAAAAAATTAAATATAAACATTGTTTCATTTTTAATCACATGCAAATGATTCTTTAGCGGAATTTAATGATTTTTTTCTTAAAAATTATACATTTTCTTTTCAACAGGTCAAAAATTTAAATGCATGATATTATAGGCTAAGACGAACTAATTGTCACAAGAAATTCAGTTGTTAAAAAGTTAAATTACATGTGGATGGAAGCTATACAATATTATGCTAAAAAGATAGCTTGCCAGGCAAGGTAATATACGCCCACTGAAAGCTTTGTTTAAAAAAGAATATTTGGCAGAAAATAGCAACCATCAGATATTCAACCTGTAGTCATAGGCCTACATTTCCTTCAGAACTTAAATTAAGTGTCGTCCAAATATTTTTTTTCTCAATTTCATCAAGGCTTCGGCATTCATCCAGTTTAGTCAAAATCCTTCTCTATTTGAGCTAAAAACTAAAACCTTTTTTGAACAAGAAGGGCAGTATATTTTGATTTTTGATAGGTTAGGGTTTATTGTTTGATAATAAACTATTTCAATAGGGTTCATTAAAATCTAATCAAAAAAGAATTGTGCCTTCTAGAGCACTTACGACCTAAAAATCAACGCGTTTTAAAGAACAAGAGCAATAATTCATATTAAATAATTTTCGATTCTTTTGATTTTCAATAGGGTTCATCCTTGGGTCATAATAAGCAATTTTCGTAGGTTTCGTCAAAATCCATATAGAATTATGACTTGTAGAGTGACAACAAGCTAAACATCAAACGAGTTTTGAAGAACACAGGCAATAATTCATATTAAATATTTTTTGATTTTCAATAAAGTTTATCCTTGGGTGATAATAAACATTATCAGTAAGTTTCGGCAAAATCTGTCAAGAACTGTGACTTGTAGAGTGTTAACAAGCTAAAGATCGAGCGCGTTTTAAAGAACAAGGGCAATAATTCATATTAAATATTTTTGATCTTTTCGATTTTCAATAGGGTTCATCCTTAGGTGATAATTAACAATTTCAGTAAGTTTCGTCAAAATCCGTAAAGAATTGTGACTTGTAGAGTGTTAACAAGCTAAGAATCGAACGCGTTTTAAAGAACAAGGGCAATAATTCATATTAAATATTTTTCGATTCTTTTGATTTTCAATAGGGTTCATCCTTGGGTGATAATAAGCAATTTCAGTAAGTTTCATCAAAATCCGTAAAGAATTGTGACTTGTATAGTGTTAACAAGCTAAAAATCGAACACGTTTTAAAGAACAAGGGCAATAATTCATGTTAAATATTTTTCGATTCTTTTGATTTTCAATAGGATTCATCCTTGGGTCATAATAAACAATTTCAGTCAGTTTTGTCAAAATCCGTAAAGAATTGTGACTTGTAGAGTGTTAACAAGCTAAAGATCGAGCGCGTTTTAAAGAACAAGGGCAATAATTCATATTAAATATTTTTCGATTCTTTTGATTTTCAATAGGGTTCATTCTTGGGTGAAAATAAACAATTTCAGCTAGTTTTGTCAAAATCTGTAAAGAATTGTGACTTGTAGAGTGTTAACAAGCTAAAAATCGAACGCGTTTTAAAGAACAAGGGCAATAATTCATGTTAAATATTTTTCGATTCTTTTGATTTTCAATAGGGTTCATCCTTGGGTGATAATAAACAATTTCAGCAAGTTTTGTCAAAATCCGTAAAGAATTGTGACTTGTAGAGTGTTAACAAGCTAAAAATCGAACGCGTTTTAAAGAACAAGGGCAATAATTCATGTTAAATATTTTTCGATTCTTTTGATTTTCAATAGGGTTCATCCTTGGGTCATAATAAACAATTTCAGCAAGTTTTGTCAAAATCCGTAAAGAATTGTGACTTGTAGAGTGTTAACGAGCAATTGTGGACGGACGGACGGACCGACCGACAGACCGACGGACGGACGGACGGACGGACCGACGGACATGGGTGACGACAATATACGCTCCACATTTCATGTGGGCGTATAAAAATTAATATGCGCATATTTAAATAAAGCTAAGCTCTTCCCAAATCCCTCGTAAATTTACAATAAATAATGAAAAATAGGGGACAATTATAGGTAAATTATACAAAAAACATAACAAAAATATAAAGCTGAAATCATGATAAATACACAAGGGTCTTTAACTTGAAAACTTTATAAATGTCTCCAAAAAGCTAACTTTCAGAACAGATTCAAATTTAAAGGATTCAAGTTTTCCCGGGTAAGGCCCTACAGAAATATAAGATATTCTTTCCTCTGGTGACTGTTGAAGATAATACCAGGGCTATAAACTTGATAGTGATTATAAAGACTGATTATTCAAACCAAACTTCAGATATTGAAGACATGTCTGGGTTACCAGCAGCAAATTTCAGCATTTGAAAGTCTAATATCAATGCCACCCTGTTACAGAAAATCTGGGGGCAGGAAACAATCTGGTGCCCATGAACATAAAACTGCAATCCAATCAGCAGAGTAAAGAAATTGATGTCATAAACTCAAGTTTAAAATAAATTGAACTCGATCAAACCCAAGCCAAGAAATAAAAAAAACTCTAGAAAAAAACAGGTGCCCACTATATCTATTCTATCCATTCATTCATTCTATCATTCATCCATAATAATTAACATTTAAACTAATATATTATATACTATAGTGGAATGGAGTTTATATTCTAACAATTACTACAGTGGCTTATATTTACTAGCATCAACAACAAGGCTGGAAATAGTTGGTCAAGAAAAAAAAGCACATGATGGGTTGGTTATCAGAAACTTCGAAACTTTTAACTGAACTCTGACAGGTCAATAATATCTTTTCATTATTATTTACCAATCAAAGATTGTCTTAACAATAACTTTGTCTGAACTGAAAAGTTCTTAACAAGCCTCAGCTTTTCTCAAATAAGTAAAATACTCAGCATAATTCTTGTGTGAAAAGTTAAATTTAGGTTTTGGATGTCTTAAAATAACCATCACACTACTTTCAGCCTTGCTATAATAAATACAGATGATATATTTCAAACAGTCAGATACATGGTTAATGCGGTTACTTCTATACGAGGAAAATGGTCTTTGAAACCTCCTGTTTATGAGATTGCAAAGAATGAGATTTCTCACAGTACTAACTCATAGCGATATTCGATTAGATAAAATTTTTTGAAGAAATGTAGGCCAAGTTTAATGCCAGGTGATGATATACAATAAAAATTTTGAAATATAAACAGTGAAATCTAATATTGAATATGTAACAACTTTCTATCTATATTGAGATGTCGTTAACAGCAGATTTAATTAATGGAATGATTCTAGTTCGTTAGTGAATTAATTAACATATTTCAATTAAAATTTACACACCTTGCATTTAATGATTTTTTTAATAAATCTGTACCAAATTGCCTAAATTCTTGTTAGTGTTATAGGGTGAGAGTATAGTTCCATAAAAGCACTGGCCTAGGTGACAAAGTGTCGAAATACGAAATATATCAATTGAATTTTTTTTTAAACAAGCAAATTCCAACACCAAATTTAATAAATGCTATATATACACAAAGCATGAACAGATATATCTTGGGATTTCAAAGGTCTTAAATTCAGAAGTTTTTAATTCTAGAGACATTTTAATGCATGTTGATCATTGACATATTCTTTCTTTCATGAAAATGTACACCAAAACTCTAGAAATCTGCCATTTTTCTTTTAAATTTCTTGATCATTGGAAGAGATCCCTGAAACCCCTCAAGATATCTGATGTTACAGGCGAAGAAATTTGATATGTTCAATAATATTTTTCATACAAAATGTTTTGCAATATTTTTTACATTATCTTCAAGCTAATTTCATATTTTGGGACAATTTGTCATCCACAAGTCTGATGTTGCTAAAAATTCAAGCTGATAGCATTTCGACAAAAATTTGGGTGCAAATATCCAACAACTAGGCCCAAACATTATTTAAGGAAAGCTTGAGACAAAACTGTATCACTATTCACTTTCAAACACAATAGCAGGTCAAGGGAAACAACTCTAATTAATCCTAATTATCTCCCTTCGTAAAGCTTGTTGAAGCTGCCATAAGCTTGCATGTTTGGCATAAATTAAAGAAAATAAATCAAATAATGAGACAAAACGGAAAGGTGTATGAAGGAAATTTGTTTATCTATTCACTAGCTGACTGGATATTGGCCACTTGTCCTAAACACACATCAGTGAATAATAAATATCTTTTTTTTTCTAACAAATATGACTACGAAAGTTAATGTATGTTTCCCCAAAAAATATCTATCATCTTTATGACTAAGAGAGTGAATTGAAAATACCAAATACAGCCTAAGCAATTCATGAGCATTAAGGATTATTCTGATGCTTTACAACTATGTATAAGTATCCATCACTATCAAAGTTCTCATAACAAAAACTTTATGAAATAGTCTAATCATCATATTAGGTAAGAAATTTGTGATTAAGAAGTGTGCTGAGGTAGTGAAAGCACCAGTGCACATTTCTTAATCACATAAAATTTACTTAATATGATATCATGACCAGAAACTTTCAATTTTTATTTGAGATTTGCCAAATGCATTACAACTACAAGGTTTATTGCCTACAAATGAAGTCTTAAGGTATTTCTTCCATGAGACAAATCTATAAATGTACAGTAGTAGTCTTTTTAACAAACAATTCTTCAAGTCAACCATGAAGCAACCTTTCTACATATGAAGCTTTCACTTTTTTTTTTAGATTTGCCTACATAAGAATTCTTAAAGACTTCAACCATGTGACAAACAATTCTTGAAATTTGCCAAGTGGAAAACTTTCTACAAATGAAGTCAACTGTCTAAGATTGTAAACAAAATAAAAAGATTAATACTATAATACCATGACTTGTCCCAGTCTAATACGTGGGGGGTTGGAAGTCGGGCGTGTCTTTAGGTTGACTAAATGGTGGTTGTTGATATGGGTCTCCGGTATCACTACCAGGGAATGAGGAGTAGGGTGAGGACACGTTGGGTTCGGGGTCATAACCACTAGCGAAAGCATCTTGAGCTCCCATTCTATATTGACGTACAGCAAAGAATGCAGTTGCAGCCTGAAATGGATGATTATACAAAATTAAAACTTATCGTTTCATATTGCAATTTTGATTGTATTTACAATTAAATAACAAAAAGTACTTATATTTTGTCCCGACTTAAAAATAACATTTTTATTATCATTTTCTTCAGGTAGCTGTGATAAATATTCCAAATTCTTATAATCCTTCCATAAACAACTGATAAATTAAAAGTTATATCATTAAAAGTCAAAAATCATTTCCACCCTCCCTACACATCAACCCAACTCCTTTAACAATTTTTAGAATCCCCACTACCCTTCCCAGCTTATCTTGCCCATGAAAAAAAAAATACTTGAACCTACCCATGTGAAAATAGAGAAGAAAGAGAAAGCAATGGCTGCTTGAATATTGTCCTGAGGGTCGTGTTTAGGATTGTAGTAATCAGCTTTTACATCAGTTTTCCTCCATGCATCAGTTAAAAAACAAAATCCTACGAACCATAAAAATGTCCACAAAGCTACAAAACACCAAAAGAGAGAATTAAATAACATCAGTATATTTATATTTACAGAAGACTTTATCCCACTCTGCAAGTTGGTATGAAAAGTCCAAAACCAATACAGCTAACATGTTTTTTAACTTTGATACTGGGTATGTATTGTCAAGACAGCTTATCAGGTTTTTTTTCCAGCCAGTTTCAGTTTTTGTGCTTACTGAATCTCTGAGTTCGACAAAATATTCTTGCTAATAAGGGCAATAACTCCAACTTATCCAAAATCACTCAACATAGCAATAATATGCCGATAAAAAGTAGTTTATAAGAAAATGTGAACACATATTAAACAGATTGATGAATAGAAAACAAAATCATTATGTTCATATTTACAATAAGAATCAACCAAGGCTTACCTGAAACTCCCATATCAGCCATGACAGCATATTTCCTATGTTGAATACTACTAAGATTTTCAAACATGGCATCCACCACTAAAAACCCAATACATATTAAAAACGCTAGTACTCCTATACCAACTCCATAACCACATGCTCCACTATTGTTTATTTGACACTGATTAATATAATAACCTCGAGCTGATATACACCCAAACACAACTATAGAAAATATCTGAAACATAAACAAACACAACTATAGAAAATATCTGAAAATATAAACAAACACAATATAAACACACAACTTTATAGAAAATATCTGAAATATAAACACACACAACTATAGAAAATATCTGAAATTATAAACAAACACATATAGAAAATATCTGAATTATAAACAAACACATATAGAAAATATCTGAATTATAAACAAACACAAAGTAGAACTATAGAAAATATCTGAAATTATACAAACACACATTAACTAAAGAAAATATCTGAATTATAAACAAACAAAAATCTGAGATATAAACACACACAACTATAAAAAATATCTGAAATATAAACACACACAAATCTGAGATATAAACACACACAACTATAGAAAATATCTGAAATATAAACACAAACAACTGTAGAAAATATCTGAATTATAAACAAACACAATACTAGAGCCGTACCAAAACGGCGCTGGGCAGTGCGTCATCCTGGAAATCTTTCATAAATCATAAGGCACTAAGTCTAAGGCAAATGGTTATGAAAATATGTTATGTTATTTTAAGGAATTAAAATTACTGTTTGTGATCTGAATGCTTAAAAGATTGACTATTGGTTAGTTTTCGACTATAGCAAAATTTCTCCTTTGCTAGTTTCAGGGTTGGCTTGATAATAATAATAGTGACCGCTTATTACTGATGTTGACAGTCCGATGTATGTATATCAACTGACTGAATGACGTGGCTTACACGGCTTTATAGTAGGTCGGTGGCGGCCATATTTCTTCGCTGCGGAGGCTAAAAGTAGTAAATATGTCGATTAGTGGCGGATGGTTTGACTTATTTTTTTATAAACATTTCTAGTTTAATTACACAATGCAGACATGATTTTGCCAGGAGAAAAAAAAAGCTGAAAATCCAACCCAGTCAGGCCGGGGTACTGGTGGCCAAAATCTAGCCATTCCCATTTCCAAACATTTCTAAGCCCCTTGTCTAAATCCTTCATACGTATCAAATTCTCTTTCGTCAACACGGGACGCCATTTTTCTCATCAACACGTAGACGCTATCATCCAAATAACCGATATCTGTGTCAACGAGAAGTCTGGGTATCGGAGACTACTAAAGCCAGTAGACGCTATCGTCCAAATAACCGATATCTGTGTCAACGAGAGGTCTGGGTATCGGAGACTATACTATAGCCAGTAGATACAGTAAAATTTTGAAATTTTCGTCAACAGAAATCGAATCATTTAAAACGAACCGTTCAAAATCGGGATTTTGTGAAAAACGAAATAAATTTTAAAAAATCGGAATCAGATTGGACAAAAAGCGGAATTCCGCTTTAAAACGGAGGAAAATCATGTCTGACAATGATAGCTTTAATAAAGATTTATAATTAAAATAGTAGTTCTCTCCCTTCAACTGTTTTGACGATAAATGTATGCGTTTAAAGTTAAAAATCGCAAATTTCAAATGGCAATAGAACCGGAAACATTGAACAACTAAATTGTACATACCATTGGATAGATCTAATCAAGGACAATAACAAGGTAAAAAAAAGTCAAGGTCAAGTCTTTGAAATTTTGGAAATTACTTAAAACATTATACTGAGAAATAACAAGAAAGCAATATCGAATATCAAAAATCAAATAGCGTATTTTTTATGACAATCGACTGAGCTGTCCAAAAATACTACAATCACGAAAATCGCTCATATCCCTGAGGCCCCATTTTGAGTTTTACAAAAGTTGGTCATATCAATATGGCGGCTGTTATATTACATCCGGGTCAGATTTTATTGATTAATAGTTCCTATAACACCATTTCTAATATATTGCCGACAAAAAATTTCAAATATCTTCAAAATTCCGGAAGTTGAAATTTAAATTTAAAACGTGAATAACGTCAAAACCGGAAGTGATATCTAAATTTTGAAAACAGATTTGAGTTTGCAATCAAAACATCTATCTACCTGTATATTTTCAGAACGCTCAAAATAAAATATGAAAAAAAAACACGCACAGTTACAATGGAACTTTGAACAAAATTTTCAAATTTTAAATCGCGCAATTTCAATAAACATATAGAGTATTATATATCTCTGGAAAGAGTACATTATGCACATTAAGAATATATAAGAATTTGTGACGTATGTAAAATAGGTCACGTGACAGAGCTGTTTAAAGTTCAAAATCGCAAATTTCAAATGGCTATAGAACCGGAAGTAAATATCGGACAAACAAAATGGATATATCATTTGATAGATCTAGTCAAGGGCAATAACTTTTGTTCAGGTCACAAGGTCAAAAAAGGTCAAGGTCACGAGTTACAAGTCTTTGAAATTTTGGCACTTTCTTAAAACGTTATACCGGAAATGAGCAAAAAGCACAATCAAACATCAAAAATCGATTTGCGTATTTTTGGGGGCAGTCGACTGAGCTGTCCAAAAATACTATAAATATGAATTCCGCCGATAACCCTGAGGCCCCATTTTGAGTTTTACAAAAGTTGCTCATATCAATATGGTGGCTTATCTGTTACTTCCGGGTCAAAATTTTTTAATTTGTTGTTTTTGCGATATCATTTGAATCGTATTGCAGAAAAAAATTTTCAAATAACTTCACAATTTCGGAAGTTGAAATTTTAACTTTACGAGCCAATAAAGTCAAAACCGGAAGTGATATCGAAATTTTGAAAATTGTATTTTTTTAACAATCAAAAGGTCTATAAGCTTGTTTATTTTCAAATTGATCGAAATAAAATTGTAGAAGTTGAAAAATTCATAAATTTCAAACCAAAAAAGTTAGCTTCAAAATTCAAAATTTGTAATGTCTTCAAGAAGCCGAATTGTAGCTTTTGGTTTTTGCAATCAAACACAAAAAATCCGATTAGAATTGAATTTAAAATAGAGTAGGAAAATCGAAAATTCTAAAATACACTTCTGTATCCTACGTCATTTCCGGTTGGATAAAAATGCGTCAAATTACATTTAAAAAATTTAGTTTTTCGAGTACAGAAAAGAAATTATATCAGTGTATGTGTGGCATTTGCAGTTTTGGCTGTGTACTCTGACCAGAATTCGAAGAAAAAAAAAAAACTAGAACCGTGAAGACGGTACCGAGCAGTGCGCAACCCACCCGATACATGGATGAAATGTCACATTTTCAACCAATGATAAGAGTTTTACATAATAATATAAAAGCGTACTTGTCAAATTACTCACTCTCTTTTGTGTGTCAGTAGAAAGTGCACTGCAAGATATGTTTGCAGGGATAATAAAATGGATGTAAAACTACAAGAAGTAGACAAAAAGATTAATTATGAAAACTTTAGCTTCTCGAACTCATCCGATATATTATCAAGATAAATACATATACCAAGCTTCATTCAAATCGGACAAAAACTCTAGTCTCTATCGCGTGTACAAGATATTGTTGACGGACGGACAGACAGGATGACGGCAATATACGTCCATATTTTCATGTGGGGGTATAAAAAGGCAGATAAAATGAATTCAGAAATACCAGCAGACAGACTAATTAAAAGGGTGCAGAACTACAATCAGTCAGACCAAATAAAAGGAGCGCACGGCTACCAGTTAGTCAGATAAAACCTGCCGAGGCTACCAGTATACAGGCAGGGTTAACTAAAAGGGATGCGGGAATATACCAGCAGACAGACAAACGAAACACGTACAGTTACAATGGAATTCGGCATATTACTTTCAAATTCTAAAACGCGGAATTAAGATTCAAATACATAGTGTCATATAGGCCTAAATAATATGTAAATTAGGTCACTTGACATAATTTGTTTTTAAAGAATTTTGAAAGAAAGCACTCACAGTAACAATGGAATTCATCAAGATAAATACACATACCAAGCTTCATTCAAATCGAATAAAAACTCTATCTTTTATCATATACACAAACTAATTTTAATGTTTTCACCATAGTCAAGGGCAATAACTTTTAAACCGACTACTGGAATAGCGCCAGTTTCGAACTCATCCGAGATATTATCAAGATAAATACTATATACCAGAGCTTCATTCAAATAAGATAAAAACTCTAGTCTCTATCGCGTGTCAAGAAATTGTTGACGGACGGACCGACGAACAATATACATCCATATTTTAATGTGGGCGTATAAAAAGGCAGATAAAATGGATTCAGAAATACCAGCAAACAAAAAGAGGTGCAGAACTACAAGCAGTCATACCAAATAAAAGGGGCGCACGGCTACCAGAATACAGGCAGGTTAACTAAAAGGGACGCGGGAACACCAGCAGACAGACAAACGAAACACGAAAAGTTACAATGGAATTTGGCAGAATATTTTCAAATTTTAAAACGCGGAATTATGATTCAAATACCTAGTGTCATATGATTGGAAAGCGTAAATATAGCATAATACGAATCAAAAATAATTTGTGTCGTATGTAAATAAGGTCATTCAAATCGAATAAAAACTCTAGCTTTTATCACATACACAAGTTAATTTTAACGTTTTCACTAAGTCAAAGGCAATAACTCATAAACCGACGACTGGAATAGCTCCAATTATGAAAGGATCCGAGATAGTATCACGATAATTATACATACCAAGCTTCATTCAAATCGGATAAAAACTCTAGTCGCTATTGCGTGTACAAGAAATTGTTGAAGGACGAACGGACCGACGGATGGACTGGGGTGACGGCAATATACGTCCATATTTTCATGTGGGTGTATATAAAGGCAGATAAAATGGAATCAGAAATACCAGCAGACAGACTAAATAAAAGAGGTGCAGAACTACAAGCAGTCATACCAAATAAAAGGGGCGCACAGCTATCAGAATACAAGCAGGTTAACTAAAAGGGACGCGGGAATACCAGCAGACAGACAAACGAAACACGAACAGTTACAATGGAATTTGGCAGAATATTTTCAAATTTTAAAACGCGGAATTATGATTCAAATACATAGTGTCATATATCATTGGAAAGCGTAGATATAGCATAATACGAATCAAAAAAAATTTGTGTCGTATGTAAATTAGGTCATTCAAATCGAATAAAAACTCTAGCTTTTATCTCATACACAAGTTAATTTTAACGTTTTCACTAAGTCAAAGGCAATAACTCATAAACCGACGACTGGAATAGCTCCAATTATGAAAGGATCCGAGATAGTATCACGATAATTATACATACCAAGTTTCATTCCATTCGGATGAAAACTTAAACTTCTATCGCGTACACAAGTTAATTCTTACGTGTTTTTTTCACTAAGTCAAGGGCAGAAACTCTTAAACCGACGACTGGAATCGCGCCATTTTCAAACTCATCCGAGATATTATCACGATAAATACATATACCAAGCTTCATTCAAATCGGATAAAAACTCTAGTCCCTATTGCGTGTACAAGAAATTGTTGAAGGACGAACGGACCGACGGATGGACTGGGGTGACGGCAATATACGTCCATATTTTCATGTGGGTGTATATAAAGGCAGATAAAATGGAATCAGAAATACCAGCAGACAGACTAAATAAAAGAGGTGCAGAACTACAAGCAGTCATACCAAATAAAAGGGGCGCACAGCTATCAGAATATAAGCAGGTTAACTAAAAGGGACGCGGGAATACCAGCAGACAGACAAACGAAACACGAACAGTTACAATGGAATTTGGCAGAATATTTTCAAATTCTAGAACGCGGAATTATGATTCAAATACATTGTGTCATATATCATTGGAAAGAGTAGATCAAGCATAGTAACACCGAAACAAAATTTATGACGTATGTAAATTAGGTCACGTGACAGAGCTGTTTAAAGTTAAAAATTGCAATTTTCTGACGGCCATAAAACCGGAAGTAAACATTGGGCATCTAAAATTATTATGCCATTGGATAGATCTCGTCAAGGGCAACAACTTTTGTTCAGGTCACAAGGTCACTCAAGGTCAAGGTCACAAGATATGAGACTTAAAAGTTTTGACTATTTCCGAAAATTCTAAACCGGAAATAAAAATAAATCTGAATCGAAATTAAAAAATCGGCTTCCCATGTTTTGTTAGCAATTGACTGTAGATTCCATAGACATCATTTTTATTCAAATCGAATGATTCCCTGATTCTGAATTTCGATTTAAAGAAAAATCAGTCATTTCAAGATGGCGACTGATATGAAATATCTGGGTCAGATTTTTTCATTTCATATTTAGTCAATGGTTATTTCTAGCACATCTGAAAAAGATTTTTCTGAATATCTTAATTATTCCGGAAGTTGAAATTTCAACTTTACAAGCGAATGACGTCAAAACCGGAAGTGATATCGAAATTTTGAAAATTGTATTTTTTTAACAATCAAAAGGTCTATAAGCTTGTTTATTTTCAAATTGATCGAAATAAAATTGTAGAAGTTGAAAAATTCATAAATTTCAAACCAAAAAAGTTAGCTTCAAAATTCAAAATTTGTAATGTCTTCAAGAAGCCGAATTGTAGCTTTTGGTTTTTGCAATCAAACACAAAAAATCCGATTAGAATTGAATTTAAAATAGAGTAGGAAAATCGAAAATTCTAAAATACACTTCTGTATCCTACGTCATTTCCGGTTGGATAAAAATGCGTCAAATTACATTTAAAAAATTTAGTTTTTCGAGTACAGAAAAGAAATTATATCAGTGTATGTGTGGCATTTGCAGTTTTGGCTGTGTACTCTGACCAGAATTCGAAGAAAAAAAAAAAACTAGAACCGTGAAGACGGTACCGAGCAGTGCGCAACCCACCCGATACATGGATGAAATGTCACATTTTCAACCAATGATAAGAGTTTTACATAATAATATAAAAGCGTACTTGTCAAATTACTCACTCTCTTTTGTGTGTCAGTAGAAAGTGCACTGCAAGATATGTTTGCAGGGATAATAAAATGGATGTAAAACTACAAGAAGTAGACAAAAAGATTAATTATGAAAACTTTAGCTTCTCGAACTCATCCGATATATTATCAAGATAAATACATATACCAAGCTTCATTCAAATCGGACAAAAACTCTAGTCTCTATCGCGTGTACAAGATATTGTTGACGGACGGACAGACAGGATGACGGCAATATACGTCCATATTTTCATGTGGGGGTATAAAAAGGCAGATAAAATGAATTCAGAAATACCAGCAGACAGACTAATTAAAAGGGTGCAGAACTACAATCAGTCAGACCAAATAAAAGGAGCGCACGGCTACCAGTTAGTCAGATAAAACCTGCCGAGGCTACCAGTATACAGGCAGGGTTAACTAAAAGGGATGCGGGAATATACCAGCAGACAGACAAACGAAACACGTACAGTTACAATGGAATTCGGCATATTACTTTCAAATTCTGAAACGCGGAATTAAGATTCAAATACATAGTGTCATATAGGCCTAAATAATATGTAAATTAGGTCACTTGACATAATTTGTTTTTAAAGAATTTTGAAAGAAAGCACTCACAGTAACAATGGAATTCATCAAGATAAATACACATACCAAGCTTCATTCAAATCGAATAAAAACTCTATCTTTTATCATATACACAAACTAATTTTAATGTTTTCACCATAGTCAAGGGCAATAACTTTTAAACCGACTACTGGAATAGCGCCAGTTTCGAACTCATCCGAGATATTATCAAGATAAATACTATATACCAGAGCTTCATTCAAATAAGATAAAAACTCTAGTCTCTATCGCGTGTCAAGAAATTGTTGACGGACGGACCGACGAACAATATACATCCATATTTTAATGTGGGCGTATAAAAAGGCAGATAAAATGGATTCAGAAATACCAGCAAACAAAAAGAGGTGCAGAACTACAAGCAGTCATACCAAATAAAAGGGGCGCACGGCTACCAGAATACAGGCAGGTTAACTAAAAGGGACGCGGGAACACCAGCAGACAGACAAACGAAACACGAAAAGTTACAATGGAATTTGGCAGAATATTTTCAAATTTTAAAACGCGGAATTATGATTCAAATACCTAGTGTCATATGATTGGAAAGCGTAAATATAGCATAATACGAATCAAAAATAATTTGTGTCGTATGTAAATAAGGTCATTCAAATCGAATAAAAACTCTAGCTTTTATCACATACACAAGTTAATTTTAACGTTTTCACTAAGTCAAAGGCAATAACTCATAAACCGACGACTGGAATAGCTCCAATTATGAAAGGATCCGAGATAGTATCACGATAATTATACATACCAAGCTTCATTCAAATCGGATAAAAACTCTAGTCGCTATTGCGTGTACAAGAAATTGTTGAAGGACGAACGGACCGACGGATGGACTGGGGTGACGGCAATATACGTCCATATTTTCATGTGGGTGTATATAAAGGCAGATAAAATGGAATCAGAAATACCAGCAGACAGACTAAATAAAAGAGGTGCAGAACTACAAGCAGTCATACCAAATAAAAGGGGCGCACAGCTATCAGAATACAAGCAGGTTAACTAAAAGGGACGCGGGAATACCAGCAGACAGACAAACGAAACACGAACAGTTACAATGGAATTTGGCAGAATATTTTCAAATTTTAAAACGCGGAATTATGATTCAAATACATAGTGTCATATATCATTGGAAAGCGTAGATATAGCATAATACGAATCAAAAAAAATTTGTGTCGTATGTAAATTAGGTCATTCAAATCGAATAAAAACTCTAGCTTTTATCTCATACACAAGTTAATTTTAACGTTTTCACTAAGTCAAAGGCAATAACTCATAAACCGACGACTGGAATAGCTCCAATTATGAAAGGATCCGAGATAGTATCACGATAATTATACATACCAAGTTTCATTCCATTCGGATGAAAACTTAAACTTCTATCGCGTACACAAGTTAATTCTTACGTGTTTTTTTCACTAAGTCAAGGGCAGAAACTCTTAAACCGACGACTGGAATCGCGCCATTTTCAAACTCATCCGAGATATTATCACGATAAATACATATACCAAGCTTCATTCAAATCGGATAAAAACTCTAGTCCCTATTGCGTGTACAAGAAATTGTTGAAGGACGAACGGACCGACGGATGGACTGGGGTGACGGCAATATACGTCCATATTTTCATGTGGGTGTATATAAAGGCAGATAAAATGGAATCAGAAATACCAGCAGACAGACTAAATAAAAGAGGTGCAGAACTACAAGCAGTCATACCAAATAAAAGGGGCGCACAGCTATCAGAATATAAGCAGGTTAACTAAAAGGGACGCGGGAATACCAGCAGACAGACAAACGAAACACGAACAGTTACAATGGAATTTGGCAGAATATTTTCAAATTCTAGAACGCGGAATTATGATTCAAATACATTGTGTCATATATCATTGGAAAGAGTAGATCAAGCATAGTAACACCGAAACAAAATTTATGACGTATGTAAATTAGGTCACGTGACAGAGCTGTTTAAAGTTAAAAATTGCAATTTTCTGACGGCCATAAAACCGGAAGTAAACATTGGGCATCTAAAATTATTATGCCATTGGATAGATCTCGTCAAGGGCAACAACTTTTGTTCAGGTCACAAGGTCACTCAAGGTCAAGGTCACAAGATATGAGACTTAAAAGTTTTGACTATTTCCGAAAATTCTAAACCGGAAATAAAAATAAATCTGAATCGAAATTAAAAAATCGGCTTCCCATGTTTTGTTAGCAATTGACTGTAGATTCCATAGACATCATTTTTATTCAAATCGAATGATTCCCTGATTCTGAATTTCGATTTAAAGAAAAATCAGTCATTTCAAGATGGCGACTGATATGAAATATCTGGGTCAGATTTTTTCATTTCATATTTAGTCAATGGTTATTTCTAGCACATCTGAAAAAGATTTTTCTGAATATCTTAATTATTCCGGAAGTTGAAATTTCAACTTTACAAGCGAATGACGTCAAAACCGGAAGTGATATCGAAATTTTGAAAATTGTATTTTTTTAACAATCAAAAGGTCTATAAGCTTGTTTATTTTCAAATTGATCGAAATAAAATTGTAGAAGTTGAAAAATTCATAAATTTCAAACCAAAAAAGTTAGCTTCAAAATTCAAAATTTGTAATGTCTTCAAGAAGCCGAATTGTAGCTTTTGGTTTTTGCAATCAAACACAAAAAATCCGATTAGAATTGAATTTAAAATAGAGTAGGAAAATCGAAAATTCTAAAATACACTTCTGTATCCTACGTCATTTCCGGTTGGATAAAAATGCGTCAAATTACATTTAAAAAATTTAGTTTTTCGAGTACAGAAAAGAAATTATATCAGTGTATGTGTGGCATTTGCAGTTTTGGCTGTGTACTCTGACCAGAATTCGAAGAAAAAAAAAAAACTAGAACCGTGAAGACGGTACCGAGCAGTGCGCAACCCACCCGATACATGGATGAAATGTCACATTTTCAACCAATGATAAGAGTTTTAAATAATAATTTAAAAGCGTACTTGTCAAATTACTCACTCTCTTTTGTGTGTCAGTAGAAAGTGCACTGCAAGATATGTTTGCAGGGATAATAAAATGGATGTAAAACTACAAGAAGTAGACAAAAAGATTAATTATGAAAACTTTAGCTTCTCGAACTCATCCGATATATTATCAAGATAAATACATATACCAAGCTTCATTCAAATCGGACAAAAACTCTAGTCTCTATCGCGTGTACAAGATATTGTTGACGGACGGACAGACAGGATGACGGCAATATACGTCCATATTTTCATGTGGGGGTATAAAAAGGCAGATAAAATGAATTCAGAAATACCAGCAGACAGACTAATTAAAAGGGTGCAGAACTACAATCAGTCAGACCAAATAAAAGGAGCGCACGGCTACCAGTTAGTCAGATAAAACCTGCCGAGGCTACCAGTATACAGGCAGGGTTAACTAAAAGGGATGCGGGAATATACCAGCAGACAGACAAACGAAACACGTACAGTTACAATGGAATTCGGCATATTACTTTCAAATTCTAAAACGCGGAATTAAGATTCAAATACATAGTGTCATATAGGCCTAAATAATATGTAAATTAGGTCACTTGACATAATTTGTTTTTAAAGAATTTTGAAAGAAAGCACTCACAGTAACAATGGAATTCATCAAGATAAATACACATACCAAGCTTCATTCAAATCGAATAAAAACTCTATCTTTTATCATATACACAAACTAATTTTAATGTTTTCACCATAGTCAAGGGCAATAACTTTTAAACCGACTACTGGAATAGCGCCAGTTTCGAACTCATCCGAGATATTATCAAGATAAATACTATATACCAGAGCTTCATTCAAATAAGATAAAAACTCTAGTCTCTATCGCGTGTCAAGAAATTGTTGACGGACGGACCGACGAACAATATACATCCATATTTTAATGTGGGCGTATAAAAAGGCAGATAAAATGGATTCAGAAATACCAGCAAACAAAAAGAGGTGCAGAACTACAAGCAGTCATACCAAATAAAAGGGGCGCACGGCTACCAGAATACAGGCAGGTTAACTAAAAGGGACGCGGGAACACCAGCAGACAGACAAACGAAACACGAAAAGTTACAATGGAATTTGGCAGAATATTTTCAAATTTTAAAACGCGGAATTATGATTCAAATACCTAGTGTCATATGATTGGAAAGCGTAAATATAGCATAATACGAATCAAAAATAATTTGTGTCGTATGTAAATAAGGTCATTCAAATCGAATAAAAACTCTAGCTTTTATCACATACACAAGTTAATTTTAACGTTTTCACTAAGTCAAAGGCAATAACTCATAAACCGACGACTGGAATAGCTCCAATTATGAAAGGATCCGAGATAGTATCACGATAATTATACATACCAAGCTTCATTCAAATCGGATAAAAACTCTAGTCGCTATTGCGTGTACAAGAAATTGTTGAAGGACGAACGGACCGACGGATGGACTGGGGTGACGGCAATATACGTCCATATTTTCATGTGGGTGTATATAAAGGCAGATAAAATGGAATCAGAAATACCAGCAGACAGACTAAATAAAAGAGGTGCAGAACTACAAGCAGTCATACCAAATAAAAGGGGCGCACAGCTATCAGAATACAAGCAGGTTAACTAAAAGGGACGCGGGAATACCAGCAGACAGACAAACGAAACACGAACAGTTACAATGGAATTTGGCAGAATATTTTCAAATTTTAAAACGCGGAATTATGATTCAAATACATAGTGTCATATATCATTGGAAAGCGTAGATATAGCATAATACGAATCAAAAAAAATTTGTGTCGTATGTAAATTAGGTCATTCAAATCGAATAAAAACTCTAGCTTTTATCTCATACACAAGTTAATTTTAACGTTTTCACTAAGTCAAAGGCAATAACTCATAAACCGACGACTGGAATAGCTCCAATTATGAAAGGATCCGAGATAGTATCACGATAATTATACATACCAAGTTTCATTCCATTCGGATGAAAACTTAAACTTCTATCGCGTACACAAGTTAATTCTTACGTGTTTTTTTCACTAAGTCAAGGGCAGAAACTCTTAAACCGACGACTGGAATCGCGCCATTTTCAAACTCATCCGAGATATTATCACGATAAATACATATACCAAGCTTCATTCAAATCGGATAAAAACTCTAGTCCCTATTGCGTGTACAAGAAATTGTTGAAGGACGAACGGACCGACGGATGGACTGGGGTGACGGCAATATACGTCCATATTTTCATGTGGGTGTATATAAAGGCAGATAAAATGGAATCAGAAATACCAGCAGACAGACTAAATAAAAGAGGTGCAGAACTACAAGCAGTCATACCAAATAAAAGGGGCGCACAGCTATCAGAATATAAGCAGGTTAACTAAAAGGGACGCGGGAATACCAGCAGACAGACAAACGAAACACGAACAGTTACAATGGAATTTGGCAGAATATTTTCAAATTCTAGAACGCGGAATTATGATTCAAATACATTGTGTCATATATCATTGGAAAGAGTAGATCAAGCATAGTAACACCGAAACAAAATTTATGACGTATGTAAATTAGGTCACGTGACAGAGCTGTTTAAAGTTAAAAATTGCAATTTTCTGACGGCCATAAAACCGGAAGTAAACATTGGGCATCTAAAATTATTATGCCATTGGATAGATCTCGTCAAGGGCAACAACTTTTGTTCAGGTCACAAGGTCACTCAAGGTCAAGGTCACAAGATATGAGACTTAAAAGTTTTGACTATTTCCGAAAATTCTAAACCGGAAATAAAAATAAATCTGAATCGAAATTAAAAAATCGGCTTCCCATGTTTTGTTAGCAATTGACTGTAGATTCCATAGACATCATTTTTATTCAAATCGAATGATTCCCTGATTCTGAATTTCGATTTAAAGAAAAATCAGTCATTTCAAGATGGCGACTGATATGAAATATCTGGGTCAGATTTTTTCATTTCATATTTAGTCAATGGTTATTTCTAGCACATCTGAAAAAGATTTTTCTGAATATCTTAATTATTCCGGAAGTTGAAATTTCAACTTTACAAGCGAATGACGTCAAAACCGGAAGTGATAAAAAAATTTTGAAAATACCATTTAGTTAGAAATTAAAATGTTTATACACCTGTAAGTTTTCAAATTGATCGTAATAAATTGCAAAAGTTTAAAAAAACGGTTAAAAAAGTGCTCCAAAAAGTCAGCAGAGAATGTCGAAAAGTGCATTTATGTTGAAAGCTATTATGTAGACATTAGAATAGTGGAATAAACAAAAAAAGTTTTATCAAAATCGGTTCAAAAACAGAGGTAAAAAAGGTAAATAACATAAAATGGGTTTTTCTGTCATATGTCATTTCCGGTTAGACAAAAAAACGCCATTTTACATTTAAGCAACACCGAGCAGTTAGTGATTGTAGGAAAACATGTGAGATAATGTGTGGCATGCTCCCTTCATACCGAATTAGCGTGACCAGAAGTAGACAAAAAAAAAAAAAAAAAAAAAAAGTCATTATGAACGCACTGCAAAAAAAAAAAAAAACATTCTGAAAACAAAGCAGTGCGTTCGAAATCGAACGCACTGCAATAAACACACAACTATAGAAAATACCTGAAATATAAACAGACACAAGGAACCAATTTTGAAGGCAGTATTCCTCAACTACCTAATAATAACAATAAACTCTGTAAGCTTATTTTACATGGGTAAGAATTAGGCTCAATACCATATTTTGATGTTTTTATTATTTCAGATATTTGAAGCATGTATAGTGGTTTTTTTTTTGGTAATATTCTATATTTTGTATATCTTTGTCAATGTCTTGAAACTTTTAGTATAAATTGATTGAGAATTTAATGATTTATTTAGCCCTTCTTAAATATATTAAAGTTTTACGTTAAGCAAAAAGGAAAAATC